>MOWL01000070.1:0-600000 GCA_002110485.1 Emergomyces orientalis
GAGTTCAACAATACTATCAATATCAATATCCTTTTTATATTCAAATCTCAAATCCTCAAGAAAGAGAAGGAATTTCAACATCCACTTTAGATCTTTTTGCTGAAGGTCTTTTTTCTTATCACTTTTCTCAACATTTCTCTCTTCTTTCATTTGTTGAATAGGGGTATGGGTATTCAAATTGAGCTTATCAGTGGGGCGTTCGCTCGCATCCTTCATTATCCACTGTCGATATCGGCCATATCGGCCAATCAGAGGCTTCCACAAATGAACACTATTGAAAAGAATGCTCAACAAAAGCAGAAAAGACAAAATGTTGAGAGAAATCATATCAGTCGTAGCTACCGCCTGCCCATCCATTTTGAATTGCCTTCCCAGGGACGCCAATGAAGTGGAATAAGGGGTTGTGCGCTTTTGGCGGCACGTGGGCAGGAGCAGCGGGATCGTAAGGAGGTTGGTAAGTTCGCCGTGTATACAATATTCTATTCAACGAGCTATCCAAATAGCAATACAAAAGAACACGTAGGAGATTCAAATATAGAAGAAGAACAAGCAATCAATCACATATCAAATCACACAATCAAAAAGGAGCAATCTCACTGCTCTGCGTACAATCAATCTTCGCCGAATCCACACGTGTGTCAAAAGATAATGGGAATATGAGGCAGCCATGCCAAACAAATATATGAGGCGGTCTCGGCGAAAAGTAATACCACGCCGAGATTCCCCACCACACTATATCACCTTCTGAAATAAGATTTGAAAAGATATACAAGAATTATACACTGAAAATCATGAAAATGCCAGATATTCATTCAATTAGAAAAAGAATATCTACATCTTATCCTTCAATTCAATCTGGAAATGACTTAGATTGGAATAGATATCTAGATTGAAATGAAAGTCAAGAAAATCAAGAAAATAAGAGAAATAGAAAAAAAATCCCTTCTCAACTATATAGAGTATGTTTAATGATTAAAAATGAGTTCTCCTCATTAAATATTGAAAAGATTGAACACAAAAAGCTATATTCATGAAAAGAAAAACTAGACTCAATGATTTCAATTGAAATAAGTGCATTATCAAAACCAGAAGAAGCTGAGAATCATAGAAGAATAATAGAGAAAATTGATTTTAAAAAGTCAATTCTAATCTATTCAGATGATTCAATGAATGAAAATAAAGGCCTAGAAGCTGGAATAGTATATACAGAAGATAATTACAAATATACATCAGATTCATGAAATATTGGAAATGAATGTGAAGTATTTGATGCTGAATTATATGCTATTATGAAAGCTTTTAAACTGATAGAAATAAAAGCTTCAAAAAGAAAAGATATGAAAGAAGCATGAATTTTTTCAGATAGTCAAGCAGCTTTGAAAAGAATTCAAAAGAATGAAATTCATAATGATCAAATGAATATAGAAGTAATTCTAAAGATATGCAAAAGAATTCAATTAAAATATAAGACAAAGATATATCTGAGCTGGGTTCCTGCTCATATAAATATACATGGAAATGAGCTTGCTGATGAAGCAGCAAAGAAAGGAACAGAACTAAATATTGCAAGTTCAAAAATAGTTTCATGATCTTTTATTAAAAGAAAGATAAAAGAGAATTGCTTAGAAAAATGACATAAAATATGAAAAAAACAAAGAAAAAGTCCTCACTATCTTAGATTTGAAACTAAATCTAAATGAAAATCATACTCTATTAAGTGCAAGAAGAAGCTTTTCTTCTCAATCATTCAATTAAAACTAGATCATGACTATTTCAAATCTTATTTGAAAAGAATATCTGATATTGAAAATGAAAATTGTGAATATTGTGACTCTCTTGAAGATTCAGAACATATCTTAATGAATTGCTCATTAAATCAAGAACTTAGAGCTGAACTGAGATATAAATATAAACTGAGAGAAATGAATATGAAACTACTATTTTCAACTGAAATAGGCAGTCAATATTTAATTGATTTTCTTAATGAAACTCAAATAGCTACTAGAAATCAATTCTATTTCAAAGATGAAAATATAAATGAATGAGAATCTGAAATATTCTTTATAAAAACTGCTAGATATTATATAATATCTCACTATTTCTTTTGTGTTAGAGTCTGTCTTTTATTTCCTTTGTATTCATGTCATGAGTTATTTTGTCTATCATTAATTTATTTTCTTTGTAATCACTTGAAAATTATATGAAAAAAAGAGAATATAAATAATCTTCAAAGATATTTATAAATAAATAAATAAAAAAAGAAAAATCAATTTGCTGACTATTCTGGGCTGGAATTCAAGTATTGCAAGTGCTATTTGTTTGAAGAAAAAATGTATAGTAATTAGTATTAAAGTTAGAAAAATCCTGAGACTCAAAGCATAGTCTCTGACTGCATATATATCTATAATTGAAGAATAATAATAATAATGAGCCTTCATGTCTCAGTCTTTTAATAATTCTCTTTTCCTGATTTTTTCAGTATCACTGTTCAAGTGATTTTGAATATCTTCAGATAGTGTTCTCATTTCCAGCATGTCAGTGTGAGCTCTGTCATAGCCTTTGTGAAGCTTGATTTCAGCATTTTCAGAAATTCATTGGAGACTTCATTGATATCTGATGCTTTGTTACTTGATAGATGTGCTATGAGCATGATCATTTTCTTCTCTGTGATGCTTATTATCTCTGTTGTTTTCAGTGAGTGTTCTGCCTCCTCCATGTCCCTGTTGTCACTGACTAGTGACAGAGAGAAGAATCTTTGTCTCAGAATCTTGACTTTATTATCAAAGAAATTGACTGGTGGTAGATTTTCTCTGTCTTCTACTATCAATGCTGAAATTCTTGAAGATTGTGCATGCTCATTGCTGCTTTGATGTTCTCATTTGGTCATTTTTCATAGTAGCTTGAGCTTGAACTCTGTGCTGTGTATTAGTTCTCTGAAACTGTTTATTTTAGTCAGTTTAATCTCTCTGTTTCTCAGAACTCAAGCTTTAATTATATCTGCTGCAGAGATGTTTCGGTCTTTTTTGACTTTTTTATATTGATTGACTGTCTCTGCTACTCAAGGGGACCACCATGATCAACTGTGTTGACTGTAGTTTGAGACTTTGACATGTTTTGCTGCTAGATTTTTCACAAATTTAACAAGATATCTTGTATAGCTGTTTATCTAATCTTTTGAAGTCAATGTCTCTGGGCTTCTCAGTGTCTGGCAGTTCTGTGCTATCTATTTCAGACAGAAGTGATGCCAAGTGTGTCTTTTTCTGCTGCTATATAATGCTTTTAGCTCAAGAGTAGTTGCAATTGACATGTGATCTGATGTCATATTTGCTTCATATTCTAGCTTACAGCTGATCATTTGACTGTGTAGATCAGCAGATAAAAAGATTAGATTCACTGTGATGCTCTGACTTTCTCTATTTTATCAGATGATCATGTCTTCTGAAGTTGTTAGATGTAGATTCAAGACACTGATTTGAGCATTGAGTTCTCAAATCATGATAAAGTTTTCTCTGACTCTGCTATTTTCTCAGAGAGTGTGATGTATATTAAAGTCTTCAATCACTATAATATCTGCTTAATATGTGTTTATTTAAGTTTTCTGTGTGTCTGATGCTCTCTCTGCACTCTCAGTTGTTGCTTGATGTACATTTTCCTGATTTATTCACACTTCTAGCATTCTATCTGCATCTTCAACCACCGCTTGGAGCTGATGAATGGGTGAGTCTGATGGCATGATTGTGTAGCTTCCTGGTGGTGATGTGTACATGTTGATGATATTGATAGGCCCACTCTCTGTCAACAGAGTAAGTATCAGTATATAAGTGAATATTGTGCTCACTCTTCAGATCTTGACTGCAATTCTCTTGTTAATTAGAAAGCATATCTTCATGTCCTTCTGCTTCATGCCTGCTTGCCAGAATTCACAGTTGACTGGACAGTGTGTGTCTGTTTTAGAGTGTTTTTGTATCCAGGGCTTTTGTATTGTAATTATATCATAGTTTAATGCCATTTCAGGCTTTGTCAAAAGAGGTTCCATAACCTTGTTTGACTTATGCACATTGTATTGTAAAATGACTAGCCTGTTCTTCATGATTCATTCATGTGATTATTCTGTGAGCTGCTGTTCTGTGTTGATATCTTCAGTGTTACTGAATCACTTGCTGCTTGAATGAAGCTTATCATAGCTTCTCATTGTTGTGCTTCTGCTTTTGATACATCTGTTAATCTTTCTGCTCTTTGTGAGAGTTCTATGAAGTTCTCATTCAGAGATCTGTTCTGTTTGCATGAAAAGCTAAATTTATCTGCATCTGATGCTCTTATATTGAAGTGCTTGAGATGTTCAATCAGTGTTTTTTTAGCACTTTTGACTTTCAATTTTCTCTCTGAGCAGTTTAAGTGTCATGCTGCATGACTATCATCACAGTTACTGCACTTGAGTCTGCTGCCTTCTGCTGCTTCTTTGCAGACCTTGTCATCATGATCTTTTTATACACAGTGATCACAGGTTTCCTCTCTTCTGCAGAAGTGAGCTATATGTTCATACTGTTAACACTTGTAGTATCATGTGATCCTGGTCTCTCTGTGAAATATTTCAACTGTGCAATATTCATTGTCTAGAATGAGTTCATTGTCCACCAGTGCATTGGCCTGGTGAGGTGCAGCAACATTGATGATTATACTGTCATGTGATTTCTGTTGTCTAATCATCATTTTGTTCATCTTGTGTATCAGTGTCTTGCAGTGTAGTGCTGTATTCTGCTTGTAGATGCTCTCAATGGTGTACTCAGAGCTGCTCCAGTCAATGACTTTCATAGAAGTATCTTTGACTAGTACTGTATATATCTTCTGCTTCATGTGTGCTTTGTCTTCTCATTCATGCATCCAGCTATCATCTGCTGCAAGCTCTGTCTTGATGTTCTGTGTATCTGTCATCAAAATCATGTCTCTGCTTGACATGTGTCTTACTGTCATCACTTTGTTTTTGATTATCTCTTTGATGATCTCATTCACTCATTTAACAATCATTTCTGATGTGTGTTCTATCTCTGACATAGTATCACAGTTTTGTTGAGTAATGACTATCTCTCACAGTGTTCTGATTAATATGGTTTTAACTGTTGTCTTCTCTCTGACTGCTATTGCTGCTTATGAGAGTGCTCTGTTGAGCTTGTCTCATAATTTCTACTGTTTTAATGCATTAATTGCATATTTCATTCTCTTCAGAAGCTGATTATACAGTTTCATCTTCACTTCTCATACTGCTTTCAATGTCTTCTGTAAATACTCTTTATTTTTATTATTCACTTTCTCATTCTTCTCTCTCTCTTCAAGAATCACAGCTAGTGTTTGAATTGTTGTTACTAAGCTGTTTGTCTTTGTTTTCTGTGTCACAGAGTTTTTTGTCTCTGGCATGTGTCAAGCCTCACACATGCCATCTTTCACCATAACCACCTCCCCCACATTCAATGTCATTGTAATAATGTGTAAAGAATGCCTGATGCTCTCTTTCTATTCTTAATAGTGTTTTTCCTGTGTGTTTGATTGTTTTTCTGTCATTGTTCTATGTCATGAGTTTTTTTTCTTTGAAAGTATATATCTTTGTATATTTAAAAGCAGAAATTCAATTAATAAAATTATTTTATATTTTAATATATTATTTTCAAGTACTGAGAGTGCTGAGATTCAGATGTAATATAATTATACTTCTTCTTTTTTCACTCTCTCTGTCTCTATCTTTTCATTTTTCAAGTTTGCTTGTTTCAGTGTAGTCAAATTTAAGGATGGGCCCTTGCTCTTACAATTCTATAGAACAATCCCTCAGATTTGCATTCATCAAACACGCCGCCGGTGGTGTGGTCCCCCTGAGATTCTGTTCCAGGTTCCAAATCTTTGAAGATGTGGCTTGGGAGCACACTTGGACATCAGGAGAAGCAACATTGCCTTTACCCTCTGGTATCTCCTTTTTTTTCTTCTTTTTTTTCTAATACTTTTTACAACTTTTTTTTCCTATGAGGACCGATGCCTTTAGCGGCCCGGGGCCCTATGGCTATGTTGTAATCACCACAGCTTCCGCTGTAAGGCGCGGGGAATAAATGATTAGGATATAAGAACAATCCCATCTCCGTCTGCTGTGAGGATTATTTATAGCTCAGGCTGCAGCAGTCAGGATTATTCAACCTATTTATATCTGCAGATCTTAGTGGGATATGATATTTCCTCCTACCCATTTTCATTTTCATCACTCTCAAGTAGATACCAGCAGCTCAGCCGTTTCCTTACCAAGTCAAGACCACAAAAGCAGAAAAATATTTACAGATTACTCACATCCTTCGCCACCCTCACAGATAGCAGCACCGTTCAGGGGTGATATATGACAGCTTTTCGCACCGACAGAATCTGGAACATGCTAGTCCATTGATCAAACAGTGCCCCCCCATCAGCCCAAGAACGCTGTGGCGTGGTCAAATCATGTATTATTATTATTATATATTTATACCAGGTTTGAGTAAGTTACGAGAAGTTAGCTTATTAAACATTCCTACTCGGCGCTATCCTCTCCAGGCCTCTTTTTGCATTCTTTGAATACGGGTGTTTGGGTGTGTGATGTGTTTCAAGCTGCTTAAAGGGGATAAGCCAACAAAAATCGTTGTATATTCTCTGCCTGCTTGGTGCTTCTGCCTTCATGTCTGCCCATACCTAGATTTTCTCACAGGAATAACTGGCTCGCCCTGTGGATTGGCCCCTTGTTTCTGCTCTTCTCATTTATATTTTAATTTTTGCGGCTGTGGAGGTCAAGAGTTGCAGGCATAAATCCGATAAATAGACCCTGTTCTTTTCCCCCTCCACCGGCGGCGAAAGCCAAGCCGCGGTACGATTTGGCTGAAATATTCGTTTATTTTTCTTTTCTCTCATGATTGTTATTTGATTCAGTACCAGCATCATTCGCCTAATTTTTATTATTTTTATTTCTCTTCTTTCCATTTGGTAACGTCCAAAAACCTACTATTTAGGTAGTTATTTAGTTCCATTTCTTCGGGAGCTCGGTTCCTGCAGCTCCGTCGTGCAGTTTCTCCACACCCAAGCCAGCAGAGGACGATCATCCAGCCCTCCCGCCTCCCACTCTTTACCAACCAACAAACTCGACTGAGGGACAGGTCGACTAACTATCGCAGCTTGACGGAAATACGTTCGCATTTGATGTACGGACCACGCGTCTATATATTCTTCTCCGCGACAACCATTTTACCTGCTAGGCGAGTTACTTTCTTCCCCAGATGAACCAACCCTAATATCTCCGATCCCCCGAAACTCAGCAGGCTTCACCTTGCTTTTGTAATTATAAAATCCCATTGGGTACTGACGGATATTCATTTGATATAGATAGATTGGAACATATCTGCTGTGACCCCTCGTCTTCTCCTCTGTACCTACCTACGCGCATTTCACGATTGCTAGGTACATAGCTGCCATCTCCGTGCCACCCAAGCAGAGGATCGATTGTACCTACGCCTGCCATATCTACAACAAGTATTATCGATCGATAGATTTAAGCTTAGAAACAACTGTCGCCGTCACCATCTCCCAGTTCGAGCACACCTCTCAATTCGGAGGACCCAAAGCGCGCCTGAGAACCGAAGCACTTTCAATACTTTTTACGGCTTCTCTCCCTCGCTTACTGATATATCCCGCTATCTCAATATTGTGCCCACATGAGGTCGTGAAGGGGCACTGTGTTTAAGCGCCCCCGTCGCGCTCCAAGCACGATAAGGGATAATATATACTAGGAATAATCAGATTCATTTGGCAAATACCCCCAATCCAATGGCATCAACAGTTGGGGGAAACCTCCTTCCACAATCCGAATTCGATATTCCTTTGAACTTGACTGCGTCTTCTGCCGCAACTAATGTGGCGGATTATCCTGTAAACGGCGACACTTACCAGATAGCTGCGAAAGCAACTACTAATTTTAATACCCAACCACAGAAGAAAAAGCTGAAGAATACCAATGGTGGAGACGGCGCGAGCGCTGGTCCGGGTAACACTACGCCGAGGACAGCGAACGCGTCAGGCCAGACGAATACTCAAAAACCAAAGCGCGTCCGGACGGGATGCTTGACGTGTCGAGAACGACATCTAAAATGCGATGAGGCGCTTCCGCGATGTCAAAACTGCCAGAAGTCGGACCGGCTATGTAAGCGTGGCGTTCGACTGAACTTTATAGACACTCATGTTGCGGCACCCCCATACGCAGCGCCATTCGCGCATGACTGGCAGGTCGACTTCCACGACGAATCTCGAGAGATTGCTTCAGAATATCAAGGTGGTTTTGAGCGGTATCCCCGCATAAAAAGAGATAATCCCGCTCCTCGAAAACCTGCACCCCACTCGTCCTCGTACAATTTCCCTGACATCATGGGAGCGCCGACCCTTTCGCATCAAAACCTTCCGAACGCTACCCCTCTACTTTCTAACTATCCCGAGCAGCCGCAGCCGGAAATGACTGACGCCATTTTCCAACATACTCCCCAGAACCACCACCCTAACCCAACGTTTCCTGACCACTCTCTACCGCATTCTCCATTCAATTCTCCGAAATCTAATTTGGTACCTTCCGGAAATGTTAAACCCTGTCTGGAGAGTGCAGAAGAGGTTCTACTCATGCAAGTTTTCGTGGAGGAAGTTGGGCTGTGGATGGACTCGATGGATTCGACGAAACATGTAGATTTCCCCCTTCTCTCTCGCCTCCATTATTGATGAAGACATCTACTAATTTATACCAGTTTTCTCATATTCTACCGTTCCACGCTCTTGGGGAACCTATGCTTTTGAATGCGTTTATGGCATGCGGCGCGCGGCACTTGTTTTTAGTAAATCCATCATACGGCGAAGAAAAGGCTTTGTATTATTACAACACTTCCACACGTGATCTCCTGAATTGTTTGCAAAACCCCAATCGCGATACAGTATTATGTGCTACGACAGCGGTAATTCTTAATGTTTACGAAATAATGTGTGAAAAGGCGATGCAGCGGATGAACCATATCGCGGGCGCCCGCGCTCTCATTAAGGAGTGTCGATGGGACGCCAAAAGTGTCGGGATAGGGGGCGCTTGCTTTTGGCTTAATGTTGGCATGGAGTTGTTGAGCTGTCTCCATTTCAACTGGAGAATGGCATGGGATCCGGATACCTGGGACATAGATATGAACATGACCGCATCGCAGAATAGTATCACGGGCGACGAGGAGCTGTGGACCCATCGGATGGTATATATATGTGCGAAAATTGCCAATTTCAGATCATCGATTCCGCAATTTCAGGACCCAAATCGGACAGCACATGATATGCGGTTAAGCCAGCGGATCCGGGAATGGAATACCTATAAGGGATGGTGTGACGAATGGGCGAGATGCGTACCGCGCTCAATGCTGCCGCTCGGTTACTTGCAGCCTTGGCAGACAAATTCCAAGTCGTCGTTCCCGGAGGTTTGGTTAGTTACATACACCACCCACATTCTCCAGCATTTACCATTCCTATCAATCTGTTTTTATACTAACCACCCCTCTTTCAGGCTTATTAAACGTACCGCTGTCGTAGGTAGGCTGTTTTATCATACTGCCTCCTGCTTGCTTGCGAAAGTCCACCCCACGGAATCCGAATTCAGCGAGAATATGATGACCATGCAGCAGAGCCACGCGCACGATATCTGCGGAATCGTGGCGCATGTGAAAGATAGGTGAGCTTCCACCCCGGCTTCCTTGAAACGATGCAAAAATATCTGTTTAAAAAAAACAAAACAACCCGCTTACTTTAAAACTTTTACCTCCCCCAATAACAGAGGCGTCGCAAGCGTTTCCCTCCGCTGCCTTGCCATTGCCGCGGAATGCCTGACGAACAGACAAGCACAGGAAGAAGTCCTGCAGATAATCGATAAAATCATCAAAGAGACAGGTTGGCAGGTCGCCTTTTTGCGTGGCGAACTGATAGAGAAGTGGGGATGGAGTAATAATAATTCCTCCCCACAACAGCAACCTTCCACTTCCACAACGCCTGGATCATCTGCGCCCTCATTACTATCCTCATCCCTTCTGAATTCCGGCCCGCCTAATCCCAACATAACTGGAGACAGCGGTCCAACTCCGTCCCGCCCACGTATACCGCAGGGAATCGTGAACCCCCTCATGGCTACTGCAGACTTTTCATATGAGAATCATCCGTACCAAAGCCATTACGTTGCGCCACATAATCATAATCACCTGGGTAGTTATCAGCATTACGAATCTTACTGACCTCATCGTTCCCCCCCCTCCCCCTTTTCGCCCTCATATTATTTCCTCCTCCTTTAGTTAAAATTACGCTTATTATTTTTGTATTTTTGTTACGAAAATGTGGATTTGAGATACCAATACCGATTGCTTTTTGGGTATGATTGCATTTGTACTGGCGAGCTTTGGGAAGTGTGCATTCGCTTTTATATATTATCATTGTTATGACATTACATAATGCATAATGCAGGGGGATCTTGGATGGCATGTTATTATACATGCAAGCTCTTCTTTTGTATATTCTTCTGATTATCTGGTGTTAGTTTTCTCGCTATTCAGCGTTTTATCTTTTTTATTTTTATTTATTTTTAGTTTATTTCGCTTCCCCTTTCTTACACTTAATGTACGTATATTTTTGGATAAGTTACATATAGTTAATATTATCAACGTATCATACGCTTGTGCTTACGTCTTCTCGTCATTAGGTATCATATATTCTACCTCTTCACTATGGAGAGTAAATACTTACAATCTGAATACCGATGTCCAATGGTCTTCACCCTGCCTTGAAGATCAAATAGCTCACTAGCCATGAATAATGCATAGCTTCATGCAGACATATATGCACAACATCTTCCCTGCTCTTTGCAGCTTTTGATTTGATTGACTGATTGGACAGCTTTGTACTAGACCTTAAACATAGCAAACTTATTCTAGCGCTTTGATGGCTGGGTAAACAAACAATAATACTTTTTCTGAGTAGCGAGTTAGCCGCCATAATGAGAGGAACGAACTATCCCCGATTGGCGCTTATTTGAAGAAGGCGCCTATTTATCATCGCCAACCATCGTGAGGGTTACGTTACCCCGCTATGTAGAAATTGGGCATTGCGCGAGGAAATTCCCCCGCCAACCCCCGTCCTGTGTATGATGAAACGAGAGAACCCGAGAAAGAAAAAATTAACAAGTAAAATATGGATATAACCCTCCCTCCCTCATTTTTCCAAAGGACTCGTTGTCGATGAACTATTTGAACCCTCCGGCACGACCGCCCAAACCCAACCCTTGTTTTGAGAATAATTCTATGTGGACAAAGTCTAAATCCATAAGAAGAAGAAACAAATTCACTCGTTCATGCATTGTTTTTATTTTATGTTAAATACTCCTATATAAACATATAAGACGGGAGATAAAACAGAAAGGGAAAAAAAAAAAAAAAAAAAGGAAAAGGAGAATGACCACCCCCGCCGACCCGCTCCCTCTAGAACCAAACTCCCTCTACGTCCTCCTCTTCGACCGCGGCGAAGCCTACCGATTTCACTGGGCTCTGTTTCTCACCGCGGCCTACCCAACAACAACCACAACAACAGCAGCAGCAGCAGCAGAAGGGGAAGCAAACGAAGAAGAAACAGCAGCATCTAATCCCCCAGGCACCCTCTTCGAACTCACAAACCCAAACCCGTCCAACGACAAGCTTTGGACGTACAACACCACCGTCCTCACTACCCTCGCAAATAAACATAACCCCCTCTGTGCCCTGAAAATCTCCACCATAGAACCGCTCCTCCACGAACCGTTCCAGGCCCTCCTAGGCACCATTCCCACCATCCCATATTCCCAGCGCTTTGGCGAGGAGACGACGTGCCGTGTGTGGCTGAAGGAGGCGCTGTATGAACTTGACCAGGGCGGGTTTATACAGCTTCTCTGGCCTGTCGAGGAGATTGAGAAGGAGGCTAGGGCTTTGGGGATGTTGTGTTGGTGTGCTGTGGTGGGGAGGGGAGAAGGGAGGGGAAATGGGAGGGGGAGGGTGGAGAGTAGTGCCGGTTGTCTTTTTTGAGTGGAGTGGGTTATGGATTAGGTGGTGTGGGAAAGATGGATAGGTTTGTGTGGTAAAGTAGAAGTAGAGTAGGGGGCGGGTGTATTGACTTGTTTCTATTCAGGTGTTTATTGCTTTGGGATAAGTTGGGTTGCTTTTATTCTTCCCCTTCTGGAGGAAGATGAAGCTTTGACATTGTGTTTGATGGTTATGACTTTTAATCCGTTGAGTATGGTCATGTTACGAATTTCTGATCATGTTGACAAGATGGAGGGTGAGGAGCAGGAAGCGGACAAGGGGAGGCCTGGAGAAAGATACCACTGAAGACCAACAATAGAAAAGAGGTAAATAGCAAAATAATGAAATAATATATCGCGACCAGCTCCAGAAGAAGTGGGATTCCCTTATCTTTATCAGTCCGACATTAATGAAGTGGTGTAGTGACCGTAAAAAAGAGATTTCGTGGGTAGAAAGATCCATGTATACATATTCAGCATACAGATCGCAACAAATCCATAGCGCTTAAAATCCTTCCGTAAACGCCTAGTTTATTTTGTTTCAAAAATTGAAAAAAGTGTAAACTTGAAAGAAAAAAAAAACCCCTTTGTCACAATTTGTTTATTGTTAAATCATCTGAAATCACATTTTCATCTCGGTGTCATTATCTTCTTCATAGTCGCCACCATCTCCCAAGGCACCCCCGGGTATCCTCCCCTCATTCAACTCTCGTTCCAGCTTCGTAATTTCCTGTAGGCTCTTTGCTTCCCGGATCATTTTCTCCACTCGTTTCCGCTCCTTCTCCGTAAGTTTAACACGAATTGGCCGTTCACCAGCTTGTTGTGCCGACACGTCACGTGTTGATGTTCCGAGTGTAGATGTTGAGACGTCGAAGGTACGAGATTTTATTCCCATAATTTTGGAGGTGAGCGGGGTGGGGTTTGACGGGGTGCCAAAAAGCTCGGCGGCGCGGTTTCGTTCCACGTCCTTGACTTTTTGGTAGTCGAGGAAGCGCACTGTTGGGAGAAGGAAAATTACCCAGAGGCGGTAATTCTATATATATTTCGAAGGAACCGAATGGTGTGGTTAGTTTAAAAACAGGATGAGACACATCTCCCTCTCCTGGAGCAAAACCAAAGAGCAATACACCCCTTGGTTCAACACCCCAACAGTGACAACCAACAAAGCCAAATAGAAAGTAATGTAAGGCAACTAACCTCCTTTCTCGTAACCGGATTCTCCAATAGCGATACATGCGTCAGTTTCGTCAAATTTTTCAATGGCTCTAGATCTGCAAGCTCTGCAACGTTATTCGCAGTAAGGATTAAAGTCTTTAGGTTTGGGATCGAAGATGCTATCGACGGGTGGATATGCGAGACGCGATTGCGCGCGAGAAGTAAGGTACGGAGGCGGGGTGAGAAAGGGAAATTGGAGATCGAGGAGATGTCGTTGTCGGTGAAATCGATGGCGTCATGGTCCTATACATTACG
Source organism: Emergomyces orientalis (assembly GCA_002110485.1). Lineage (NCBI taxonomy): Eukaryota > Fungi > Ascomycota > Eurotiomycetes > Onygenales > Ajellomycetaceae > Emergomyces > Emergomyces orientalis. Next base: position 13,568 of record MOWL01000070.1, read on the forward strand.
TTAGAAGCTTTGATATGTGCCAATGAAGAGGGAATATATGTAGACTGAGCGGAAATAAAATAGAATGACCAAAAGAAAGACTCCAAAGCCGTATGGAAAGGGAAGGCGAAACGTAATAGCTCGTGATAGATTAGATGTCCATAGAGCGTGACCTACCTTCGCAGCACCCATATTCTCAATGGCGGGAATTTTGTGGCCTAATTATCACCCCATCCCGAAGAAAGGAAGAAATACGATATCAATTGAGCTCATTACCAAGTATGTGACACGTGTAGTAGTATCTGTTCTTTTCAATACGCACCTCTAAGATCAAGCTCTCGCTCTTTGACCGGGTTGAGGTAGGAGAGGGAGTTCTGGATCAACTCTACAGTGAGCCGCATTGTGTAATGTAGGATAAATTTGAACCGTTCGGGTATATGAAGGAGGATAATGCGACGGGACTTCTAGGCGATATAAGGGAAATTTTTGTGGACGTTGGAGGGTTGTCGTTGAACTGTGTTGTGAAATGCACGATGTTTGAGTCTCAAATGTTCGCGAAGTTCAAACTTTCGTTTTCGAGAAATCTGGAGCTTGGACCCAAGCTGGAAATATATCACGTGATTCGTATCCTGATATAGTTGGAGATTCCCCCTGGGAATGGAGCTGAATTTTCGTTTGGAAATACGGAGTATTGGGCCTATAATCACAGGGCGGCCTTATTCCAAGCACATTAATCCATATTCATTCAGATTCAATGCGTGAAGCGCAAGTTCAATTGACGGATTGTCGCTTACGGGGCTCAAATAAGATTCAAATTCAACAGGTTTACAGGATAAAAATTTAAAAAAATCGATGGAAGAGTTTTCATCGAAAGGGGTATCTAAAAATACAATAAGATCCAAAAAGAAGATTCAGCCGATAACGATCGCTTAACGCTCAAGCGAACGGTAGCCACAATGATGAACGTCGTTTGGTAGTCTTATACCGCTCAGCGCCCAAGTCGAAGTCCAAGCTCCCTCATCGACCAAGGGTCAAACAGGAGTTCTTCACACGTTGGTCGTTCCTTAGGAAGCCAGCAGAGCATCCGGCGGAAGAATCGGAAGAACCCCTCTTTGTCGTATCCTTCGACATCAGCCCCGAGCTTTTCGAGAGTTATATCAGGTATTGAAGCGACGTTCTTCCAGCTCCCTCGTAATAGAGTAATATGTAAGTAAGTAGATCGATATAACATAGATGGATATGCATTGGGCGGTACAACCAGGTAGATGCATACGGCTTTTTAATAGGAAAATAGAGCTTGGTATGATAGACTTACCATCCTCATTCCACAACGCTCTCGTCATCCTTGTTGACCTTTCAAGAAATCAGGCAGGCAGTGGTCCTAGAAGGGCAACCATCTCAGCCATATGGATACGACCATCTCTAATTTTGCCATCGGCGCTTCTTCCTTTAAACAGAGGAACAGAGGACGCCCCTGTAACTAGATGCCAGGCCTAACCTATTTTTTCAACTTTTTATTTTTATTTTTATTTTATTTTTTTTTCAGCGGAGCGCCACGAGGAGAGGAGAGTGTGGAGGCAGAAGAAAGAATTTTAAGAGAATTAACAAACCTTACCACCATTGCCAAATTCCAAACATCAACTTTGTAATCCCGTTCCATATGCATGATGACTTCTGGAGCCTGGTATACATTTGGCATTATGTCTTCTCCAGGGGTACCGGCTTCGCTCATAAGGCGCCCCTCTCCAAAATCACATAGAAGCGGCAGGACGTTACTCATAGGCATATATAATACGTTCTTCTGAGATAAATTTTCTTGGGGAGGGTTGGATGAACTCAGCATTTTCAAATGTTGTAGAAATCACCTCTTCACCTTGTTTTAAGCCCAAAAAGGAAATTTTTTACTTGCAGGTCTGCGTGAAAGGAGACAAAAAGTAATGTTATTAGTTTATTAACGGTGGAAGTGATGGACTCTTGCGAAGAAAAGCTGAGAAGTAGGAAAACTGAAATGTATGAAAAGTATGGAAGGCGAAGACGGAGAATCAATAAACCAAACCAAACCAAACCAAACCAAACAGTCTACGAGTACATTTACAATTGGGCGCCAGGTAGGACAAAAACAAAGGGCGGTAATATATTTATAGAAAAACAAGCAATAGAAGAAAAAGAAAAAGAGAAAAAGAAGGGGGGGGGGGGGTTGGTGGGCGGGAGGGTTATAAAACTCCAGTCCAGTCCAGTCCCCTCCCTAACCAACGCTCTCAATAAAATAAAATGTATACATGTATGTAAAAATCAAACCTGCCTCATAAAACGCCGTGGTTATGGCGAGAGAGAAACATACACGCAGGCGCTCTAGAAAGATAAGGAAAAGGGTTTGGCACGTATATTACAATGGTAAAAAATAAGAATAAAAGAATAAAAGAAGAATAAAAAAACGCGCCGCCACCGGGCTGAACCAAAAAAAAAAAAATCACTGCGTACGGGGATATTATTAAAACAGTTCCCCTTTAAATTGAAATAAAAACAGTGGGAAAACAAAGAAACCGACCGCAAGCTTTCTTCAAATCATCAATCATTTTATCAAGGCGCCTGCCTTCCCCCCTCACCAGTTAATGATGTCTCACCGGACTCGTCGCCCGCGATCGACGGCCATTATTCGTCGGTCCCAGCGCCAAAGGTGCCAGGCGATCCCGGCTCTCCGTCCGCACAGCTAGCCCGTTACGGTCCATGTTACCCAGTGAGCCGATACTAGTGTCAATGCCGGGAGGGATACCGATACCGATGCCAGCACTAGGGTTGCTGCTGCTGTTGATGTTGTTATGGTGCATGTTATTACTCGATTTCGACCGGACGAGGACGGTGTTATTGTCGTCGTTGTATGTGTTTGTGAAGGTGGGTGCGAAGGGGGTGTTGGGGATTGTTGGGGGGATGGACATGGACATGGCTTCGTCATCGGAGAAAGAGGAGGCCGGGCTGAGTTCGAAATCGCGCGTTCCGTCCTCGAGGAGGTGGTCGTAGGCGGGGTAGGAAGAGGAACTTGTTCGTTTTGAGGAGAAGATGCGGGGGAGGGTGTTTGTGAAGAAGTTTGATGAAGAAGAGGACTTGCTGCTGCGTCGTCGGTAATGATGGTGATAAGAGCCGTGGCTTGATCGTCTGATGAGCTTTCTATATAGTCGTTTTCGCCTCTCGCGGCCGCAGAGGAAGAAGGTTGCGATGATGACTATGGCTAGGAAGAGGAAGAGGCCTGGTATGCGGCGCGGGGAGTGGCCGTCGAAAAGCGTGCCGTGCCAATGTGTAGATGCCACTCCAGAGCCCTGGGTGGTCTCGTTCGTTTGTAATGTTGGGGATTGGGGCGGTGGTGGGGTAGGTAGGAGGTAGGGAGCGCGCGGTTGTTGGAAATCGTCTGGGACGCCGTTTTTACCGCTGGCAGGGATGTTACTGCCAAAGCCCACGGGGAGACCGTTGGGCAGTGGTGGCACCTGTGACGAGGCGTATAGCACGGCTTTCCCCAGCGTCCAGCTCACTTCTGTCGAGTCGATCTTGTTAACTGCCTGGAAGGCGTCTAGGTAGCCCTTTTCCTTCGCCTGCCCTAACACCTCCTCCGTCCCATTGTGTCCTCCTGAGGCGGTGTTTTCAATGCCTATACGCGGTATGCCGATTCCATCATGGAGAATGCTTATTAACCATGAGGCCTTGAAACAAACTGCATAGGCCGTTTTTTGATCGACCTTCTTCCCCCACTGCTTGCTGTCGACACCCTGCTCGATAGAATCCCACGGTTGCGAGCAGAACTCCTTAACACGCTGCTGGTAGGTGTTGAAATCGTACGTTTTATCCTTATGGCCCATCTCGAATATCTCGTGTGTGGTATGCCAGTATTCACTTATTCCGATGAAATGGTTGACGTCAAAGTCAATCGCGGGTACATGGACACCATGTAAAAGGCAAGGTTGATCGGGACAAGGCACATCCTTCTCTAGTAACGGGAATGTTTTACGAAGGCACTCTTCGAATTTGCCCGTTCCAACAAGATAGGGTTCCATACCGGAGATGGGCCCGTCGGGCGGTAGAATGGCCCCGTCAAGAGTCGTCCGTAGTCCGGAGTGTAAACAGGGATCTGGTCGGGCTCTTTTCTTCTCATTGGCAGTAGATTCCAGGAGCGCCTTCACATATCGACTCCTCGCTTCCCGCGCGCCAAAGCCTAACCATGATGTGACAAACACTTTATATTCCACAGACAAACCATTGATCTTCCGCAGGCGTAGTAACGTCAAATCATTCGCATGTTTCTCTGCCTCCGTCGCATTTGGCGCGAACGCGATCTGCGCGGAAGCTCCACCCATATCCAGAAACCCATAGGTATGATGGCCCTTTCCATGATCGTGAGACTGGCTATCGTCAAACCCGCCCATTAGATAGTTTGTCGCAATCCACCCGTAAAGCCCCTCCGTGTCCCCCTCGATTACTTGTACCTGCTGCTTGCAGTCCGGGATCAGGAACTCGGTACTGCTGCGGATATAGGCGCATACATTGTCAAGGATTGCCCTTTGTTGCTGGTTTGGAAGTAGACGCATGCCAGCTGTTGCCAAGAGGAAAATTGGGGTGTCTGAGATCTCTTCTTCCGGGATGACCTCTTGCGCATGATCGAGGAGGGGTCTGAGATGTTCGGGGCCGACGGTTTCTGGGTTTTCGGAGAATGTGGAAATGCCTGAAATTGATTCTGGTTAGCTGGTATTCCTGAGGCGAATAGTTGTTTGTTGAATCCGCTGCGTACCCGGATGTATCTTCTTAGTCCATTTATCGTTGGTGATGATTTCGGGAAGCGATGCCAGTTGCGTTGCAGAGGCGGACTTGCGCGCCTTTAAGCTATCTGGCCATCTGTAGACATGTACACGAGTCCCCTAAAAAAAATCACCTCCCCCAGTCAGTAAAAATACATCCCCCGAATCGTAAACTGAATATCTAATGAAACCAACTTACGGATGAACCAGCATCCAAGACGACAGCATATCTCCCTGTATAAAGAAATCTTGATTAGCAAATGTCATTGCCATAGGAGGAATAAAAAACCCCTGCGGTCTGAAGAAAGGAGAAGAAAAGGAGAAGAAAAGGGCGCGTACATATCCCCATCTGGAACCCTTCTCGGTCTTATTAAATCTATTAGTCTATTTTGTTGTGCCCCCTCCCTCTCTCTCTCTTTTTTTATATTTTATTTTTTGTTTCTTTTATTGTCTATCTCAAATGCATTGCCCCAGAGAGTCGCAGCATCTATTATTATAGATTAGGGAAGGAAACAAAGAGGTCGTGGTTCGAGTGGCGTTGGTTCGACAAATTTCCTATCGAATTCCCCTCCCCCCTTTTTTTTAGGTGTTCGCGAATGGTTCGAAACGGGGAAATGGAATGGTGGATATTTCGATGGTTAGCTGGTCTAGCCAATGTAGCTGGTTGTTAACGAGCGTAGAAAGGAATAATTGGTATAGAAGAAGAGGAAGAAGAAGAAGTGATAGTAGTAGTAGTAGTAAGTAGGGAGAAGGATAAAGAGAAAGGATACGCAGAGATAGGCGGAGGCGGAGAGGATGAGGCTCTGATACTGACCCAGATAAAGAAAAGAAAAGAAGAAAAAAAGTGTTGCAAAAATAATAAAAGCGGGCAAAATTCCGGTATCCCCACTGGGTACCGAGACCCCCCGTATTATTTTGGCAGTGCACAGCGTACCTAGGTACCTGGGGGCTGCTGGCTTGAGTCGAGCCTTCCAAGGTTGCGTAAAAAAGGTCTGGGTTTGATGCTGGGCTCCTGCCGAACCTTGGAAGTTTGTTGCTCATGACGCGTATGCCTGGGTGGGGCCAGTGGACCTGACAGAACCAATCAGCGGCTAGAATTGTGTGTATCGACGCCGTTGGCCCACTCTGACTGGCTGCAAGAAACTTGGTAGATCGGCAGGGATAATGGTACTAGATCTGTATTTGTAATACCAGCTGCAGGGTAAGGGCACGACTTTGCCTGCAGATTGTGTAAAGAGGCGGTATTATATTGGTATGACATGAGACCCCGTCTCTCCCATATTTAAATATATTTCGCTAAATATATACTCCGTACGGAGATACGCAAACATAGTATGTATAGCCACACCAGCTCAGAAGTGACGGCAGGCAAGGCTGAGAAACTATACGATACCTACTAGGTACCTACACAGAGTAGATATATCCACTACAGATTACTACTATATATTTGATGGATGTTCTTCTACTCGCTCGTTACGCAACAGCAAGTTCCTCTAAGCTGCTGCTGAGCGTGGAACAAGCCACACTACCAGCAGAATACACCAAGAAGCGTCCGGGAGGTAATTCAAGGAAAATATATGAGGTTCTGTCCTTAAAAGCATTATACAACAAAATACTAGAATAACTAAAGGTTACATTCATATAATCATCACAGCAGAGCATATTTTTTTAATCAACAAAAGCCGCAATAAAAAAAAAAAAAAAAACAAAAGAAAAGAAAAGAAAAGAAAAGAAAAGAAAAGAAAAGCATCCAGGAATCCCCAGCGCTGGGATTTGGCTTGATTCTGCAAAGATGAGTTCCTCCCGTGAATCCCTCCGCCCCAGGAATATGAGCCCGGGATGGGGACAAGTTCCTTGGAAACAAACAGGGCATTATATTTAGATTCAATCACAGTGTGTATTTTTCTATACAAAAGAAAGAAAAAAGAAAAGAAGCCCCTCCTGGGGGAACAGGGAGGGAGGAGATAATCTCCTTTCAATATATATAATATATACATGTAGAACAAAGTATGAAGATACGTCAGTATTACAGAATACGTTTTGGGAACCCCACCATTTCTATGACGTGCTTGTAATAGATATATAATAAGCCCAACGCTTTTAGTGTGCGTATGATACGTCTTCCTTCCTCCGCTTCCCAGGTTTCAAGGGGACTTTCCAAGGAATAAAAAAAAAAAAAAATTTTAACCTGTAGCTGTAGTTGTGCAGATTAGCTTATTTTCAATGCCTATTCTTTCAATTGTTTGGGTTGAAATGAGAAGTGAATTTACGCCGACACCGAACTTGCCACAAGTTGTCTTGTTGGTATTTTTGGCATGGAATTTTTCTTGGCGTGGTTGATATGCAGAGAGCGACTTGGCTGAATATGAAAATATACCAACAGAGAGGGAACGGATGTGGGCGTGACCTTTTTTTTTTATATATTTTTTTTCATTATCTGTTTTCTTATATATCTTTTTAAAAAATTTTAATTAGCAGATGGAAGTGATTCTGCCCTAGTTTTGGTGAACCAGAACTTCTCTGTAAGTAAAAGGTGTTCAGACGGAAGCGCTCAGTGGTGATAGCCATTGAAAGATGTAGGAGAAAGAAAAACATAACTGCATCATAGGTAACATATATTACAAAGCATAGTGGTTCTTAAAATGACAGGAACCTGGAAACGATTAAAAAAAAAGAAGTAGTAAACTTGGTATAACGCTCAGCCAGCTCCATAAGAGAAAACGTGAATTCTTTCCCATATAAACACATAAACATACGGACTTATATGACATCTCGGGAACCCCCTTATATAGTTTTATAATTTCGAGCTCGCGCCCAGGGCCGTCCGTCGGGTCTGCTTTGTAGACACGTCAAGTTCTTCCGCGGACTCTGCTGCAGCGGCAACTTTAAACACCTCTCGACCAACTGCGTCGGTCATGGTAAGTACACGAGAAGAGACGGTGGCTCCGTCTCGTCGATTTTTCCTGTTGGAATCGTCAGCTTTGGAACAATGAGATATATATTTAAAACAGGGACAAAAGAGCGAATTGGATAGTGGCACATACCCTTCACGCCGCGACTGGGCTATCAAAGCCATAAAGTCCCATAATTTACCCCGGGCTAGGAGTTTGCCGGTCGTTGGATCGCGCTCAGGCATCCAGTTGGCAGCGAGTCTCATAGTGGTGGCTTGACTCGTTGCGCCCTTCGTCTTCGTCCTTGCAACAACGATGATTCCCTCCTCTTCGAATCGCTGATATGCGTTCTTGAGGGTTTCTTTGTTGACAGCTTCGAAATATGAGAGGTCGCCTTGGTGGTATAGCGTTTTGCCCAACTATACATATATTTTTTTTCCCGTAAAAATGTGGTTAATATTACAGAATGTGGATACACAGGTGTTTGGGGACATCTTACCAGTTGAGCGCTATCTTGTGCCTTCTTCATATCAATCCAAGCAGACTTGGGGCCATTGTTGAGCGGGGGGGTAAGCCCCATAAGCGATACGGCCCCAAGCCAGCTTGCTTCGATAAAGGGCCAGATTAGGAAGCAGTAGAAGTCAAAGTTTTCTCTGCCACATTCTCGTTCCTCATCGTTTAGCTCGATAAACGTCGGTACGCCCGATGGATCTCTTGTGACTTTTATTACATGGTCTCGTTCTAGTCCATTGAGAGTCTTTTCGAGGTTTTGAGCTAAGCCATCGGGTGGGAAGATAAATTCTCCTCGGAAAAGCTTGGGGGGGTGTCAGTTATATTCGGGAGATATTATAGTGTCGAACAAGGGAAATATATATATCTTCTTACCTGGGATAAGAAGGTCACCTGAGTGACCAGTTCGTCGAAACTGCTGCGTTGATTCATTGGGCCGCCCCCTTGTTTTACACGGGTATACATCGCAGCGGACACCAACGCCTCGGTGATGAAGAGATGAATCGTCATATTCCGATAAAATGAAAGTTGGAACCGGTCCACAGCGTAGAATGTTTGTTCAGCAAGCCCGCTAATTCCGCCGACTAGTTTTGGTCCCAGGACTTCGATGGCACGATCAACTACCTGTTCCGTCGGGGCTCTATAAAAGTGCGCTACTCTTCCTCCCTTGGCACGAACTCGTTCGCATAGCCAATCGACGCGGCGGACAAGTTCAGCCTTACCTACACCACGTCCCCGAAGGGTAAGGAGCACGGTGCCAACGAGGGCTGTCGGCATCACGACGGAGACGTTATTGATGTCTGATAAAACGCGGTATCCTAGTGTTCGGAGGAGACGTCCTCGTTCGGCGCTTCCCATTTTGACCTGGATTTCGCCGTTATTGGGGAGATTGTATATTCTGGCGGACTGCTCCGCGATGAATGCTTTCAGGCTCCAGGGTTCGTGGAATCTGACATCAACTCTGCCAAGCTTGAGTGACAGGACTGACGAAGAATTAAGGAAATCCACTAGATTTTCCTTTTGTTTCGGTTGACCCAGAAGTTCACTAATATATGATCTAATCCAAGGTTTTAGTATCCAAACTTTAATCATGAAGTGCGCTTGTGTTGAGTACATACTCAGTTTCAATAACTTTATCGTACTGCGTGCTGACCGGGCAGATAATTGTGTCTTCGACTCGGCCGGAAGCAATGCTATCCAAGATAAAGCTGAGGATACCAAATTTCGGAGGTAGAAGCTTTCCCGTTCTCGACCGACCTCCCTCCACGAAACATTCAAAATTAAAGCCATTTTTTAATAAGGTATCAACATACGCCTGCACAAGGGCATGGTACAAGGGATCATCCCCAAAAGTTCGACGGATCCACATGGCGCCTACACATATTGTCAGTTCTTGGGGGAAACTATATATGGATGGAGGTTTGCTGGTAATCGTGATATATGTGTAGCATACCTGCATGCTGCAAGAAACTTCCGAGTAAAGGAATATTCAAATTATCTCCCGCCACAACCACGGGCAGTCCAATTCCAAGACGATAACAAATAAGTTGCAAGGATACATAGTCTACATGAGATCTGTGACAGGGTAAAAATACAATAGATTGCTTGTTTTTTGCTGCAGTCTGCGCGACAGACCTCAAACGGAGAACTTCCTCACTGGAAACATGAATTCCTAAATTCCGGAATAAGTATCCCTTTCGCGTGAAAAGTAGATTTATGAGGTAAACCGGAAAAAGGAACGTACCTTGATGATATGCTCTCGTAAGAAGTTGTGTGCAAAGATAATATGCTCCCCGGATGAAATTTTTGCTTTCCATTTTGCAAATCATATTTTCCATCATCGTATCGACGACTTCTCTCAAATTGGTCTCAATCTCGTTTCTCCGTCTTATTCGAGGGTCGTCGCCATTTTTTGATTTCTTGGCTTCTAGCAAACCTTGGCCCTCTTCCACCCGAGATCGTAACTCTGCCAGCTCTGTAATCTTCACATTCAATAACGGATTACTCATGATATCTGTCTTCATTTTCTCCGCGAAACCGGCGTAGAATACTGGCTGGCCAATAATGTTATCATAGGCTCGCCATCCTGTCCCAGAGACAAACAAGCTGACTTCACGCAAAAATTCAAAGGGGTTCTCTCTGAAGCGTGCCATATTCCGCACAAGCTTCCGCTCAGTGATGCCATCGTGGACATCTGGGCCTCCGGTGAAGCCTGTAGGATGTACGGTGACCCGATCTCCGACAATCTCTAGATCTGGGGCCATGTGGCCTGCATCTTTTGGAGAAGGCATGATTTTGCCCCTTGTGCTTGTTTTATCAAATGATAGGGTATGTACCAGCGAACATAGCTATATAATCGCAGCAGGGGTAGCTTAAGGACTTTGGAGAGAAACACCCGCCATAACCCACGTTTTCCACAACTCAACGCGCAACACCGAAAGAGGCCGAACTCTTGTTTTTAAGAAGAGCCGAGATGCGAACGGTTGAGCTTGATTTAGTCCATTTTTGCCCTGTCTGGTCTGGTCTGGCCTGGTGCTCCATAATATCCCCAACATTCCCAGCAACAACTACAACCGGGACTCCAACCTCGGCAGTCAAGGTCACATGGGCCGGCACATGACCTGCTATTCCAATCCGGAAAGGCGTGGAACCACGTGACCATGACGAATCTCGGTAACTTGCTCTGGTTATTTACAACATCGACGTTAAACAGCATAAAACTATTTGTGAACAGTGTTACAGAGGACAACAATGCCATTTGCAATTGTCCTTTACATATAAAGAATGGGGTTGCCTATTGACCCATAATGTAAAGTTGGATATATCCCACTAACCCTCTTTTTCTCCCCATGTCATTTTCTTCTTTGTTCTTGGGCCCAATTCCATAGTTCCCAGGCTACCGCTCCTTAACATATAACATCAATAAGCAATATCAAATTTCGGCCATGGTGTCACGCTGGCTGAGGAGATTATCTTGTAAGTAATTCTAGGTATTTAAACCATTGCTTTTTTCTAAGAGCTCACAACCTATAGCAGCACCGGCATGGCGTTCGAACACCACCAATTGCGCTCCGAGCACACGAGATGCACCCTTTTCGGTGTTTCGTGATGTACCTGCACTCCGGCAATATCGAAAGCAGCTACTTCTGTCCAAGAGAACCGTTGGTTTAGTCCCTACTATGGGCGCCCTACACGATGGCCATCTGTCTCTAATCCGCCAAGCAGCAATCGAAAACACAGATGTGTTTGTTAGTATCTTCGTCAATCCAACCCAATTCGGAGTTAATGAGGATTTGGACAAATATCCAAGGACGTGGGAAGCAGACATACAGAAATTAAAGGAACTAGACGAAGAGCTGGCACGTGCTGGAGAGGGGAGTCTCGTAAAGACTGGTTCGGTGCGAGGACGTATCTCTGCAATTTTTGCCCCGACGAACAAAGTCATGTACCCGACCCTGCCACCAACCTCCGAACCAGATGGGTATGGCTCATTCGTTACAATCACGCCTCTAGCAACATTACTAGAAGGAGCTTCTCGGCCTGTCTTTTTCCGTGGAGTGGCCACCGTCTGCATGAAGCTATTCAACATCGTAACACCCGATCGAGTCTATTTTGGTCAAAAGGATGTGCAACAGACGATCGTAATCAAGCGGATGGTGAAGGACCTACACGTCGGGACTGACGTGAAATTAGGGCCTACAATACGAGAGGAGGATGGTTTGGCAATGAGCTCGCGGAATGTTATGCTTGGTGCGAGACGACGCAAGGTTGGACTTGTACTGTATAAAGCGCTCAAAGAAGCGGAGAAGGCATACTTATCGGGTAAGCGAAATCGGGAAGAGATTCTCGGGCCCGCAAATCGGCTTGTGGAGTCCATTGCTCGTGAACAGGAAGCTCTGCCACCTTCTGAGCGTGCGAGATTTGAGCTCGACTACATTTCGCTCGCAGACGTGGACTCGCTTCAGGAATTGCAAGTAGTGGATGGCTCGAAGGGTGCTGTCTTGAGTGGCGCTTTGAAAATGTTGCCCATAGAGAGCCCGCAGCCTGGCGAGGATTGTGGGAAAAGTGGAGGCGATACCCCTGTGAGATTGATTGACAATATCATCATATGACGGCAGTTTTGAATGATACGATATGAATTATTTTTCGGGTGGCAGTTATTTGATATAGAAGAGCTATATTGTTTATCTACTTATGACTTCCGGGCAACCATCTAATGAGATTATTCGAATAATCCAATCTCTTTATTTTTTGAACGTAGAAACTAACTTGAAACCAGCACAATTAGTATCTAGACCCTGAGACCAATCGAGAGGTATCTATTTTTTTCCTCTTGGCGTGTTTGCTCATTTATCAAACTCCATCGGAAAAACTCAACTTCCAATATCTTTTTCTCGAGAACAATTAGAGACTGGCAGACTTGGATAACCAGGTACGACAGACATTTTCCCGTCTACTATCTGTCACCATGGCGGACGATGGTATGCTCTTGAACTTCAATTTGGGTGACGGTATCATCAACACCCAGCAAAAGTTCAAAGGCGGAACATGGAAGGACCGCCTTTCTGTAAAGAAAATCGCGCTCCACCGACAAAATAAATCTAAACTCCCCAACTCCGAAGATCAAGATAATGCCGGGCGGAAAGACGGGCCAGTGAATCCGAATAGAGTTGAAATATCATCCCCTCGACCGCCCAAACGGCAAAGGGTCGATGGCGATTTTAAACCGTCGTCGCATCCAGCGGGTGGGCACGCTGCTACTTTTACAAACACCGGTAACAATAATGCCAGCGCGAATACTCAAAGCAACCAAGCTCGCAAGAACCAGAATCAGCCACGCGAAATCATCTCCTCCCTTTTCTCCTTCAACCCCACCCCGACTTCCGCCGTTGAACCCCCGAAACCTGAGGAAGAGGGCGCTGAACCTTCTAAACCCTCCAATGCACCCCTCATCGACGGAATTGATACATTCACATCCTTAGGGTTATCCCCGACGCTCGCAGCGCATCTTCTGACAAAGCTTGAGCTCAAAGCACCAACGGCCGTTCAGAAAAGCGCCATATCGCAGCTGCTGAAGGAAGAGTGTGATGCATTCATACAGGCGCAAACCGGATCCGGAAAAACATTGGCATATCTACTTCCTTTGGTCCAGCGACTGATTAACTTATCAAGGACGAATGGGAAAGCTTTTGAGCGGGCGGGGGATGGTTCAGAGAATGCTGCTGTGCATAGAGACTCGGGACTTTTTGCTATCATCCTTGCTCCCACGAGAGAGTTATGCAAACAGATATCCGTTGTACTTGAGCAATTGCTACGGTGTGCGCATTGGATCGTTGCGGGCACGGTTATTGGTGGAGAGAAGAAAAAATCCGAAAAGGCAAGATTAAGGAAGGGGTTGAATATTCTTGTTGCTACACCTGGTCGGTTGGCTGACCATTTGGAAAATACGAAAGTGTTGGATGTGAGTAATGTCAGGTGGCTGGTCTTCGATGAGGGGGATAGGCTTATGGATTTGGGATTTGAGGAGGAGATTCAGGGGATTGTGAAGAAGTTGGATGAGAGGCAAAAATCAAAGGGAATCCCGGGTTTGCCTGCGAAAAGAGTTACAATATTATGTTCTGCGACTTTGAAAATGAATGTACAGCGGTTAGGGGAGATAAGTCTCAAAGACGCTGTGCATGTTCAGGCAGACCCAGATGATGAAGATGAAGAGACAAAGACGAAAAATACTGGCAATAGTTCTGAGTTCTCGGTTCCTGCACAGCTTAAACAATCTTACGCTGTAGTGGCTGCGAAGCTGCGACTCGTTACTCTCACGGCATTGATGAAACGGACTTTCGCCAGGAAAGGTTCTGTTATGAAAGTAATCATCTTCGTGTCTTGTGCGGACTCAGTCGACTTCCACTTCGAAGCATTTTCTAGACAAGACGCGGAGAACAAAAGTGAAGAAAAGAGTGCCAAAACTACCGATGCTTCACTTCCCACCAACCCGGCGTCTACCCATGGGACAATTGCCAAAGCAACCGCTTTCTCAAATCCTACTAATCCGGTTACGATACACAAACTTCATGGTTCACTTCCTCAGCATGTGAGAACCTCAACTCTATCTGCGTTCTCCCGCCAAAGCGAAGCTGCGGTCCTTATCTGCACTGACGTAGCGGCTCGAGGTCTTGATTTGCCAAATGTCGATTTTGTTGTCGAGTATGACCCAGCCTTCAGCTCAGACGACCATCTCCACCGAATCGGCCGAACTGCAAGATTAGGCCGCGACGGCAGAGCCCACATATTCCTCCTTCCCGGCAACGAGGAGAAATACGTTGAAATTCTAAAGAGCGGCTATAGAGACGGCAGTGCTAACATTTCCCGCATGGATGCAAACGAGACAATGAAACGTGGTTTTGGAGGAAACACCGAAACGACGAGTAAGGGCTGGGAAGAGAAGGCAACAGAGTGGCAGCTTGACATTGAGCGCTGGGCACTTGAAAACCCGACCATTCTCGAGATGGCCAGACGAGCTTACCAGTCGCATATCCGTGCATATGCCACTCATATTGCGAGTGAAAGGGACATGTTTAACATCAAGGATCTCCATTTGGGTCATTTGGCGAAGAGCTTTGCGCTTCGTGATAGACCTGCTAAGATCAATGTGCCTGGTCTTCGACCTGGTAAAGAAGATACGAAGAAGGAATTCAAAGCAGATAGAAAGGGCGCTAGGGATGGTGCGCAGAGCAACAGCGGCACGAATTCTTCTGATGCGGCACGTAAAATGCGGGCGAAGATGAAAGAGCATATGGCGGGCGCGAATGAATTTAATATCGCATAGAGTAACTGTTGATGTTGGTTGCTTGCGCAAATAGCCGAGACCTTTTCTACAATAAAATAAAAAGTAGAAAAAGTAGTAACATGCATAAAAATCAATAAATATCCCACAACGATATCTTCCCGTCTTTCGATCCGGCAGCAAGCCAATGTGTGAATTGCGCTTTCTGGCTTCGTTGCTCCTTTATTGCTGCTAACGATCCCGGTGGAGGGGAAAGGTTAAGCGCCATGCTTTCCTCTTTCGTATTTGTATCGACAGCACTTTTGGCTCTAGTGTTCGTATCGCCTGTATGGACCATATGTTTCCTTCCCGGGGCAGCATTATCATTTTCATTGCTTTCATTAGAGTCGACAACATCGGCAAACGCAACGGCGTAACATCCTTCCTTATGCCACTTCAAAACCGCCAACTCCCTCATACTTTTGCACGAGTAGACACGAATCCTACAATCCCAGCCGGCAGTAGCAAATATTTTCCCATCATTGCGTATTCGGAGACCTTGCTGACCAGCATGTTTCGTATTCAAAACTTTAAGTGGGGTATCCGTCTTTGATGAAATGGATGACTTCTTTGAAGTGGCAACCATGGCGATGGGATGTTTGGCGAGAATTGCGTCGGCGGAGGATGAGAGGAAAAAACCATCCTTTTGTTTCTCTGTAGACCAGAGGGCTATGGAAAGAACTGGTTGGGAATGTGGGTGATTGATGTATGTCCTTTCCCAAATCCCAGATGGCTGATCAATGATTGCTTTCTCTACAGCTTCTGGCGACCTTCGTATGTGTACCATAACTCGACCATCTTCATAGCCAGAAATAAGGCATAAATCCCCTTGGGGCGTTCTGAGTAGTTCGAGTGCCATTACCATTCCTGTATTTATTGATGGATCCGGAGATATGGTTGATACGCGTTTTTCAGATGGTAGGTGAAATACATCTATCCCTCCAGAATTAAGGGCGTTGGGCACAGCAAGGAAGAAAACATGCGGCTGGCTGGGCTCCCTCCCTCCCGGAAGTTGAGTATCTTCCGAACTGGGACTTTTCTGCGAGCCCCGAGGTAGAGTATCTGACGTCAAGTGTTTATCTGGGAATAGGTCACAGAGCGCAAATGCACAAAAATTCAACGCGTTGACGGATAACGAATGAAACATCCAGGGTTCATTTCGTGGTTGAGCGCTTTTTAAATCATCAACGGGTAATTCTTTACTTAAAGATTCTTCATCGGCGAGATTTAATCGCCAAACGCGGAGCCTATGATCTCGACCATGTCTGCACCCAATGTGTCAGAATTGGAAACCTAACAAACGGTCTCAATTTTGAACAATAAACATATAGAACATGGATTTAAGGAATAAAAAAGGACGAATATCCACAACATACGTAAATACCCATCTTTCACTTTCACTTCCTTCTCCCTTTCCCTCTGCATCCTGATCCGAGCCAACAACAACCCCTTCAACTCCAAGAACAGCAGACTCGTGGGCTTTCCATGAAGCAACGGCCCGTTTCGTGCTCATATTCCAAACAACGACCCAGCCTTCTGCATCACCGGAGATAAGTCTTGAGTTCATACTATAAAATCGTAGGGTGTGTATTGGTGATGCATGGCCGCGAAGAACATATACTGGAGTGGCAGGTGGAAGCTTGCTGGTCGGGTGTTTGGGCTCACTTAGAACGGAGAATGGGTTTGAGAGTGCAGAAGAGGTTGTCATGTTGAATCTGCAGTATAAAAAGTAATGGGGGAGCAATCAATAAGAGAGTCTCATCCATGCATCTAGCTGTTTGGATTTTTGAGCGTTTCTGGTGTGCATGTTCTGGCTTGGCTTGACATGGGGCTTGGGAATCGTTTGGATTTGGCTGATGATCTTATCTTATCAGATCTTGATCGGAGGTTGAAATAGCCATCAACCGCTAAACCTCTTTAGGGTGACACTAAGCCCCACAAGGAGAGCCTCACAATTCCAAGGTTCCTCGGCCCGAAGTCCAAGCGTTGGGGGGGGGGATCAGGAAAGTCATTCTTATCGACAGCCAGCTATCTGATATATATTATGGCACCTCAACGACATGTTCATCTTCCCCCACTATCCAAGGCCCCTTGGCGGCCGCTCTTCCAATCTCACATAGCAAAGCTCGCCTCCCCAGAGTTTTCTTTAGCAACTGTCTTCAGAGACAGCAATGGTGCTGTATACCCTCGCGTGCGCACATGCGTATTTCGTGGGTTTTGGGCAGGTCTTGATTTGCGAGAAACGGCCAGAAAACAGCTTCTGGAAGACGAGGGAGGAAGGAACGAGAGTGGGATAAATCAAAATGTATACGAAAGTGACTTGTTGACTTTTACCACCGATGTCAGAATGGAAAAAATTGCTCAAATCTCATCTTCCTCTGACGGAACTTATTGTGATCATGGCGCTGGAGGCGGAGGACCAATCGAGGCCGTCTTTTGGGTGAAGGATGCGATGACGCAATGGAGGATTAAAGGAAGGACATTTATTATTGGAGGTGATAGCCGTGACGCGAGTGAATTGAGGTCACGAGATAACATTCGGCAGTGGGTACGACGCAGAGAGGGCAGCACGGATAAAGATGCTAAAAGATGGAGTTGGGAGAAAGAGATTACGGCTAATTTTGCGAATCTTAGCCCCATGATGAGAGGTATGTTTGGAATCGTGATATAATTTCTTTCTTATTCCGTTTCTTTATTTCTACTTCCTGTCCGGCGTTA
Organism: Emergomyces orientalis; assembly: GCA_002110485.1. Classification (NCBI taxonomy): domain Eukaryota; kingdom Fungi; phylum Ascomycota; class Eurotiomycetes; order Onygenales; family Ajellomycetaceae; genus Emergomyces; species Emergomyces orientalis. Next base: position 31,267 of record MOWL01000070.1, read on the forward strand.
CTATCATGAGTTACGACCAATCGTTTGTTCTGCATGCACCATGCCGTTTCATATCAACCGCAAAAATACGCTTGATTACTAGAGTGACAACCCATCCCTTTATAGCTTCCATTGCTTGCTAGACAAGAATGAAAGAGAAGTAACAGTACTTTTAACTCAAATGGCCAATCCAACTACATTCTTGCCTCCTGCCAGTCCTCGTCTTCTCATTCTTCTTTTCCTTTCGCAAATGTAAAATACACAAGCAAACGCAACTAACCACAAGTTGTATCAATTCAACCACTTTGTTTAATAGGCTCTTTCAAAAACCCACCACCTGGGACGCCAAGGTCGGAGTCACCAACTAATCCTTCGCTCCAGCTGGGCCAAAAAGTTGATGACATTCACGACCCCGTAGCAAGATCGAATTTCCGTGTTGTTGTCATTGTTCCCGAAGAAGTTGAAACTGTTGATTTGACCTCACCGGAAGATTCAAAGCGGAGGAGGTGGGCTTTAACCAAAATCGATGAGAACGACGTGAACTCTAGTGAGGCTGGCAATGACTATAACCAGAACACTTGGGAGGCGGTTGAGCTTTGGCCCTGATGAGATATGATAATTTTCTGCGTGATAAAGAACGAATAGAAGACATTCGTATACTTCCGAGAATAGGGCTAAGGGGAAAGAACTGGGAAGAAGGTAACATTGTCACTTGAGATACCCCCTTTTCTTTTCTGTGTACAAGTGTGGCTACCGATGCCCACGATTTCATTTCACCATAATAACAGTCCCTATCATGATTCCAAAATACCGCATTTTCGTGCGGACACAATCAAAGCAAACTCAGTATTGTGTTTCTACCATTCCTCCCTCATTTTGTGCAAGCCCTAAGGGACTTCATTTGCGAACAAAATAGCATAAAATTTTTGATAGTGATCTCTTCTATCTCTCATTGTACACATTTCCCAAGCTCTTTTCTAATTACTAATTTTCAGATCAAACTCTGTTGATATCAGAAGAAACAAAAAGCATAAACCCTTTCTATTTTATTTCTTTCTACCTCAATACCGGCAAACAACCAGCAAACCATCATCAAACCCCTATCCTATCTAGATATATATCTCCCAATAACAACAACTAAGGTCCCCTCTAACAAAGCCTTTCCCCTATCCTTTTACCCACATTTTCAACCTGCAGCGGGGTTCTTTTATACACGATATCCTAACGGAATCAAACATTGCTTCGCCTTGCCGCACGGCCTGCAGCCGTTTCCCCGTTTTCCTTATCGCTTCACCACTAACAGTCTCTAGCTAGGACGGTCTCCAAGGATTGCAAGACCATATCAGCCATCTCTTCCCCTTATATCCTTTCCCCCGTTCTTATCTTAAAAGGGCCGTGGAGACCAAAAATAGCCTGTCATGTAAGGTAAACCTACAGCACAACCACCCTCCATTTACCCATTCCACCCATCAATATACGCACAAATATTTTCATATATCAACCCCTTTTCACCCCCTCCCCCCCTCCACGTACATTAAAAGAGTTGTTCAGAACGATCAGAAGCCAAAAAAAATGCGGAACTATAGTGACTCCGAACCGGAAAAAGACGACACCATGGCCCGTCGATGCTCATATTGCGGACGCTTCGGTAACTCTGAGAACATTGTCGAAGAGACTGGCCTCTGCCACATATGTCATGAAAACGTGCATTCTTCATCAAAGGAGGGCGTTATTTCTTCCACGACTGGCAATAACGGCGATGGTCCAAGCAATGTAGCAGCAGCAGTCATGTCGCAAATGGCAATGATAGATGTCAATGACGATTCGAGCTCTATTGGAAGTATCACCTCCATTCACTCTGATAAGGAAGGCGGTGGCGAGGACCATTCTGGCGGAGACGGAAGCGGAGACGAAGACAGAAACGGAAAGGAGAGAGAAAATACACAACCCAAGGATCAAAAACTCAGGGGGAGTGCTAGCAATTTATCCAGCAACACAGAAACAGGATCTGAACTATGTGCGCGATGCTGGAAAAGTCCATCAACGACGATGCTGTACAATACACCCATATGTGATTATTGCTATCAGATTGCACAGGAGAAGCGGGTCAGTTTTCCTTCTATCACTCTTGCTCTGCGGTTTGTGTCGCCATGTTCATTCACTAGCTGACTCAACCCTCATTTTCAAACATAACAGGAACACACCAAAGGGACAAAAGTGAGAACAGAAACAGAATCAAATAATTTCAGCATGAACACGTCCTTATTATTTTATTTCTTACTTACTCTGCTTCCTTCCCGCTCCTCTACCTCATGATTTTGTCCAATAAAAAACGAAAAAAAGAAAGAAAGAAAGAAAGAAAGAAAGAAAGAAAAAGAACAGAAAAAGAAAAACCCTGGAACAACAGGCCAGGAAATAGCCGAACAAATGGCTAAAAGAATTCTTGACCACCAGAAACGCTTCCAACCGCCAACTCCTCACCTCCAACCAGGTAAAAAACTGACGCGAGTTTGCGACTCGTGTCGCCAGAAGAGGAAGCGGTGCCAGCACCGCCGCGTGGTGGACGAGGACGATCGTAAGTATAAACCATGTTGTAATAGATATAGATATATATATCATATATATTTGCACTCTCCATACCAAGGGAAAACAAGGGCATTGCTAACAAATATATAGCTGAGGCTGATTTCCGCCGGAAACGGTCGAGGAAGGACCGGATATCGGCTGCTACAAACAATCGCGAGGGGAGGAGTAGCACCAGCTCCTCCTCCGTGATCGAAGTCAACGACTCAGGTAAGCGGGCTCCAATTCGCCCCAGTCTATCCCGTCCCAATCCTCTATTCTAACCATACACACATATATATGTGCATACAGTCATCGTGTCAGAGGCGGAGCCAGAGCCGATAGCCGCTCCACGCGCCCGCAGCACCACCATAGGCACAGAAACAATCGGCACCACTCCTACCAACGGAGCCACGCCAGCAACAATTGCCACGAATTCTCCTCGCACACCCGCAGCCGTGAATAGCGAAGGCTACTCGGCCACCAACCTGCGGCGGGCGATCGAGGAGTCCGTCCATGTCGTGTTTTCTAGGGAGATGGACCGGCTAGTGCAAACGGCGGAGACCAAGCTGGCGGACGCCGCCGGTGCGCTTGACGATGTCAAGGTGCATATGACGGCTTGGCTGGAGCATGCGCGGAAGGGTAGGTAGCATTCCTTCTATTTTTTATGCTGGGGGAGGTGCGTAGGTGTATAAGGGGAAAGGTTAATTGAGTCATTTTTGTGGATTTTAGATCTGCAATAGATTTCGGTTGGCGGAGAGGGGTGAGGAGAGGGGTCTGTGTAGGTAGGGGCTTGTTTTTGCCTGGAACTTTTGTGTTTGTTTGGTTGGTTTAGGTTGTTGATTTGGGAGGGATGCTGGCAGGATGGGATGGTGTTTTGCGATTAGTATTTCTTTTGATGAACCCTGTTCTTGCGTCCCCAGAGACGCAGTAAGTCCCTCCTAATTCCCTATAGATCTATCAGTGTCTTTGGTGTCTTTGGCCGGTCCTATGACAAAGCAACTCGACCCCTTCCTCATCACACATCATCCGGTGAGGAGGGGCGGCCTCGGGTCGAAGGTGAGTAGAAGACTATCACTAGTCTCCAAAGGAAATAATCCAGTCGCCGTTGCGGCGGTGTTGCTGCTGCTTTGGCGAATATATATCTATATATAGAACACCGCATGGAGAGAAACAAGCCCTCCGAAAAGCGTAGCACACTTTAGCTGGGCGACTTTATAAGAGAGCTGTGTCTGCCTCCTTTTTGGCCAAAATCTGACTTTCGTCTTCCAAAGAAATCGGGAAGTGGGAATGGCTTCTGTCAGGGGCGTGGGCAAGCGTCCAGACAATTAAAAACAAAAATTGGTGAAATATAACAGAGGAGAATAACATAATCCACAAGTAAGCGAGACACACAACTAAGTGAGACACTTTCCAGCTGCTGTATGATGAGAATTGCATTTTGTGACCATGTCAACCACACAAAGCAATCAAGTTTCCAATCAAGAAGGAAGGCTTCTTTTAGCCATTCAGGCACTTAATAAGAATCAAATTTCAAGTGTATGAGCAGCAGCAAAGCTATACAATGTTTCTCATTCAACCCTTGGCCATCGGGTGAAGGGTTGTACAGCACGCGTCAATACTCCTTCAAAAAAACAAAAACTTACTCTTACTGAGGAAGAATGTCTTGTTCAATGGATCCTAGCCATGGATGAGCGAGGACAGCCACCCTGGATTGGAACTGTACAAGAAATGTTCAATATTCTTCTTGCCAACTGAGAATCAAACCCTCCACCAACTGTTGATCAGAATTGAGTATGAAACTTTGTCAAATGCCATGAAGAACTAAAGACTAAGTTCTCACACAAATATGATCATCAATGGGTGCTATGTGAGGATCCTGAGGTTATTCATGGATGGTTTAGGCTCGTACGAAACAGCATTGAGAAGTATGGGATTCTGTCAGACGATATCTACAACTTTGATGAGACTGGATTTCAGATGGGTGTTATTGAAACTGCCAGAGTGGTCACTGGCTCTGAGGCAGCCAGAAATCCAAAACTCATACAGCCTGGAGACCGGGAATGGGTGACTGCTGTTGCTGGAGTCAATGCAACTGGTTGGGCATTGCGTACAATGATCATTCTTAAGGGAAAGGTGCATCAGTCTTGTTGGTACGAGACAGAAGGGCTGCCGGGTGATTGGGTGATTGGAGTTAGTGACAATGGCTGGACAACTGACAAGCTGGGCTTGCATTGGCTGAAAGAGGTGTTCAACAAGGACACCCTACCCCGTACGAAGGGCAAATACCGACTCTTGATTCTAGATGGCCATGGAAGTCATGCCTCAGCTGAATTTGATCAATTCTGCTCTGAGAACCAGATCATTGCCCTATATATATCACCACATTCATCCCACCTTCTTCAGTCATTGAATGTTGGCTGTTTCTCCCCCCTGAAAACTGCGTACGGACGACAGGTGGAGAACCAGATGCGGCTTGGAATCAACCACATTGATAAGGAGGAGTTTTTGACCCTATATCCTACAGCTCATATGCAGGCCCTGAATGAGAACAACATCAAGAGCAGCTTTAGAGCTGTTGAGTTGGTTCTGTATGATCCTGAGCAGGTCCTCTCACGCCTTAATACCCAGATGTGTACACCCACCCCCCCTGGAACTTCTCATAGCTCCCAGGCCTCCTGGGCCACAGCCACACCACACAATGTACGCCAATTGGACTGGCAGGCTGAGAAAGTTATGAAATATATCAAGCACTGTACACAGAGCCCACCCAGTCCAACCAATCATGCCTTGAGTCAACTGGTCAAAGGCTGCCAGATGACCATGCATAGAATGGCTCTTTTAGAGCAGGAAGTCAAGGAACTAAGAGCTGCAAATGCAAAACAAAAGAGAAAGCGAGAAAGAGGCCGTACATATGTAGCTCAAGAGGGTGCTTTGAGGGTTGAAGAAGGCTTGGATCGCGTACGAAGGGTCAATGAACAGGGAAGAGGTGTGGGTGAGGCTTCCTCCTCTCAACCACGAAAACGGGCAGCACCACAGTGTAGTGTATGTGGAATTATTGGACATACTGCCCGTGTATGTGAGAAGAGATTTACAAATAATTCTTAATATAATTAATTAGTTTTTCTTCATCATTGGAGCTTTGAATGCAATTCTCATTGTACGGCAGCTGGAAAGTGTCTCGCTTAGTTGTGTGTCTCACTTACTTGTGGATTACGTTAGAAATTCTAATTATGTCAGCTTTCGTCCTTTGATTTGTTCGAAGATTCTCACAAGCCGGTAGATAGGTCCTGGACATTTGTATAGAAATAGGCCATTATATAAAGGTATATGCCAGGCTTTAAAAATTGTGCAATCTGTGGGGCAGCTCGACACTGCAGCTGTTCTGTTGACATGGCGGATTTGGTTTGAGGTACTTCAAACCAGCGAGCGGAGATCAGAAGGCGAGCAGAGTGTAATAGCCCAAAAGATTGCAGCGTCTTTGAAGGAGGGTATAACGTAAATGTAGGTGAACGCAGGATATGTCAGTGTGTGTAATATTGGCTTGATTCTATCTATGCTATGTGTGCGTTGCAGAGAGCTATATAGCCCCGAGATCTCAGAGGAATAACATCGGGCCGGGAGGATGGATGCCTCTGACAGGATAGGAAGGGGATCCGGTCCACGGGAGTTTCTTCATGGGAAAGCAGGTTTGCGGTGTTATATATTTTATTATAAGAGAGAAGAATTCGAGGAAGGGTATATGAGCAGCTTCAGCCAGTTTGATTGTGCTTGGTTTTGTTCTTTATATATAAATATAGTACACGAGTCTGATGAGATCAGGGTAAGAATCTCCATGCGTGGAATCTCATGCTATATAAAAGCCAGGAGGCAGGCCATAGAGAAAGCATCAACCGGTCCTAGAACAGGCAAATAAAATAGAGGAGAATCCTCTAGGTAGGGGTGAAATTTGACAACTGTTCCTTGAACTGGCAGTTAATATAAAGCGATGTAGAAATTCAAACTTTGTTTCTAATGAGCCTTGTCAAGCTGTTTAGAATCAAAGACCAAAGGGCCAAGCAAAGGGCTTCCACTTTTCAACGAGCATGTATATAAAAATCATTGTAAATTCAATGTCAATAAGCAAGAAATAAAGCTGGTAGGATGAGCGTTCTGTCTTTTCTTTTCAAAGAGTGCATGACAAGTCAGTTGTATATGCATGAAATCTATGGAAATTGCACGAGAGCCGGAGATTCCATGAAAGACAGTGTATATAGAACTGCACGAATAGAAGAAGCCCTTCAGTCAGCCAGTCATCTCAGGAATCAGCTGTTCACAACTGTCTTCATTTCATTGAATGTTTTGTGGCAAGCATGAGAAGATCAACCTGGAGCCCATTCAATATCCCCTATCCCTGAATTCAAAGCGCAACTCTGATAAAATGACATTGATAGTAAGAATTGCGCTGCCTGCGGAGGGAAAAGGGAGTTGAAAAACACCCTCTTTCCCAGCTCCTAGACGGACCCCCAACAACCGCGGAACGCGGGCATCAATGGGATAGCAGCACTTCTACCTCATAGCAGATCTTGTAAGTCGGTTAGAGAATGAGAGAAAGAGAGAGAGGTCAGCTTTATACACTGGGCAGGAGAGAGATTCTGCAATCTCTTTTTCTTCTTCTTCTTTCTTTCAAAATCTCTCTTTGCTGCAATCCGCAGTATGTCCAGCATTTCCTTGCCCCTGTAATTGATATTTGCTCGACTAGGAAACGAACACATTAGAAACACCCATGGCATGGTAATTTCTCTTTTTAAATTATGATTTGAAAGCTGTCATCTGCAGTATTTGTTGGGTCCCCTTGTATTTCGTTTCCCGCCGGGGGGGAGGAGTATGCTGTGGGCCAAGGCCTTGCTCAATGGCGTGCATATCGTACGCATGGGAGTGTAATGTTGAGATGGTGGACGGACATTGGCACGCAAGCAAGGTATATAAATCCTTTCTGTCAATAGTTAATATGCGCCTAGAACTCGGAAGACTGGCATATATTGATAGATTTGAAATTGTTGGATTTCCCATTCGCCCATCCCGCGCCCTATATCCTATATAGGGAAGGGGGGGGAAAATTTGAATATTATAAAAATTATTTTGGATTTGAATCAGGCCGCGGGCTTTCCGGGACCTTGATATAAGCGATTTCGCTTGGTTGTTAATTAAAATGAGCAGGAACGAAATGTTGCAACCGCATTATGCGTATCTGGTATCCATTCCTTAGTAAGAGGTGACATTGTTTGGCTGGGAGGTGGAAGGGTGGAGGGTTCTTCCAGGTAAATAATATCAAAATAATAAGAAAAATAATATAGCGAACAATATCTATCTAGGAACATACCTAGGTAGCTTGCTTAACAAATCCCTCTCTCTCTCTCTCTCTCTCTCTCTCTCTCTCTCTCTCAAGATATGCGTAACTAACTAACAACGAACAACCAAACCCAGCAGGCGTTTTTGCTTGGGGAAAATCAAGCATTCGGCAATCAAACCATTTTATTTTCAGCAGCTAGATATGCATCGGGCTTCGATTTCGGCATCTCCGTCCGGTAGTAGGGTGTTAGTTCTGTTTTTCTCCCCCTCCTCACCCGTGTCCCTCCCCACTCCTCCCCTGTTCCACGAGGCAGCCAGCACCACTAAATGCTCTCCTCCCAGTTCTCAAAAATACAATAATAAGGGGCAGTTAAGTAAGATTGAGGGCAAGGATTGTAACACTGCCCCGATGTGGTTATGGTGCGATCAGGGTAATATTTTTCTTCTCCTTCTTCTTTCTCGTGTCGTATTTTTCTTTCTTGCTCCAGCTGCTGAGAAGGGGAGCGGGAAAAGAGTAAGGGAGAAATGGAGAAAGTGGACGGCATGTTTTTCCGTCAGATCTCACCTCGTCAAGCGCGGTTGTCGTCGGGGGCTGAGAGATGTGTCCATAGATATTAGTAATGGGTTTTAGCATAATGAACTATACCTAAGGTTTGATAGAACAATATCATGACCAAATCAAGGAACGATGAAAAGCGCAAAAAGCGCATGCATGAGCTGTCGTGGACAAAATGAGTATGTACTGTACCTCCGTAAAGTGGGTTGATTGACAATTAGGTTTATGCCCGGCCAAGATTTGAGGGACTTCTTTTCTTATCTTCCTCTTCGTCATCTTTTGTTTTGCTTTGTTTGTAACGGTGATAATTTTTGGTAGTTTGAAAAATGCAGGTAAGGGAACAATCCACCAAGGCGAGCAAGGAACCCTTGAAGGATGCCCCATTTGATACCTATTATTTCCATACAAGTTCGCAATTATGCAAGGAGGGATGAGGGGTAGAGTAGTATAGATTACTCTACAGGGAACGAGCAAGAGGGAACAACGGTCAACTTTTATTGTCACTGTTGTGATAATTAACATGCAGTTTGACATTTTTGAAATTGACTGGTGTAATCTCTTCTTTCCTTTCTTCTCCTCTCATTTCTTTTTTGTTTTCTTTTTTGTTCTTTCATTGAGAAGTGTTGTTGATAGAATGCTGCCTTTTTTTTTTTTTTTTTTGCTTGAGAAGCGGAGTAGAGTGGTGCAGAGAAAGAGGAGAAGAGAAAATTCGGAAGATGATGAAAAAAGCCAATAATGCAGATGGAGATCTTGGAGTTGAACGGAGTTGACGAATCTCTTCCTATCAGACTGTCGAGTGTGGTTTTTTTCTTCTTTTTCTTGCTGGCCCGTTCCGCTAGCTACATATGACAATAAATAATCGCACCATCTATGTAACTACCAAGGTAGTCTGGAGTTGTCAGATGGAGCGGCGGCGTGGCTCTTCCACTTAGTAGGCCTGTACGTGCAGGCCTGAGTACATAAATAATACCTGGGCAAAACACCGCTCATGTAAGTACTCTTGTCATGCAGCAAAAATTTAGTTTACTTTTGCTTCCTCAGCTCCTTTTGTCTGATTGGGGTAACAGCATGCATATGGGTGAAATGATTTTAATTTTAATTTTATTGTTTTTTGGCTATTTGCGTGTTGAGATTGATGACGCTGGCCTGCGCAAAAAGCAGGCGATGGTTTTTTTTGTCAAATGGTAGCCGCAGAAGATGTGCATTTTTTTTGTTTTCCTTGCCCGCGATCCGCAGCGGGAAAATATCCCTGCCATGTGATGTTTTAAGCCTGCAGGATTTCCGTGTGGTGAATTAATTATTTTGTCCTTTTGTTGATGATTTGCTCTATAGGTACGGACGGAGAGTTCGGGGGCGGGGCCAATTCACCGCCTGAATTTTGAGGCCGTGTTAAAATGGAGTTTTTGCTGCTTGCATCTCCCAAGGTTGTCTCTGAGAGCGATTGTCCATGAAGTGGTGCTTTTTTTAAGTCCGACGTGTCAAGAGGGTAAGTGCGGTATCTTGTAGCAGCTAACTCCGCAAAAAGTCCATAGTGTTTTTAGCCTTGAAGCCCTGCCGCCTTAAAAGCACAATGGTAACCAGTGTGGGAATATTCATGGTTAACTAGTTACTCCATACTGTATTATTAATTGTTGGGCTGGCTGTGGGAAGAGAAATGTCATTTCTCGCCCTCTGTGTAAATAGAACTCTCCATGCCACGCAACCTAGCAAGGCAGCAAGCGAAAAGCAGAAGAAAAACAATCATAATCATAGGCATAAACTCCAATCTCACATGATTTACACGCTCGAAGAGGTTCCAATGTATGCATCTTGTATGTTCAGGACAAAACGAGCCAGAATGGGGGTTAGTCCGTAAAGAACAGGACAAATCGTGACGAGGTATGTAAAAAAAGTCTGCGGAAATAAATCATAACATACCCCAGGATAGCGTGCACTGAGTACGTCCGTAGGCCTGCCCCATTGCTCCAAGCCCCCTCGAAGCGGCAAGGCGTGTAATATACAGTCCCTTCCACCCTGGTCTGGTAGACTCCTTACCTGCAGCGGGTTTGATTGTCCTACTTCCGCGGCTGGCTCGATGGGCTTAGGGTGACTCTGGGCGTCCTCTCGGGATTTGCCCTTGAGCCACCAGCGTTCACCTTCAGAGCCCCATATCCCGGCGTGCTGCAGTTTAGTTGTACTGTCAGTACTGTCATTACTTGTAATACGCTGAAGGGCGAGGGGGCCTAGTGACAGCCCTGCAGGCCCAGTTTCGCCCCTCCGCGTGCAGCGAATGTGCAGACCTAAGGGAGGTATGTACAGTACGAGAGTTACTTAGGTATTACTTCTCCAGCGCTATTACGGCGCTATGACGGGGCTAGTTACGGGCATCTTAAAGACGACTGGGGGAGACGGACGGAGAAGGGGACGGTGGACGGGGACGGGGAGGGGGGCAAGCAATCCATGCCTAGCGCTGGGGGGACTGACTCCACTCGGCGAACCTGCTCACTGTTCGTATACGGAAATGCAGCCTCTGGAGTGGGCAGGACGCTGGGTCTTGGCTCCCGTGCTACTGCGGTAAGCCAGTCCTGGAGGGCTAAACAACCTCTTGTGTTTGGTCTGTCTCTGGTCTTCTTCTCTTTGGTCTTCTCTTTGTGGCCAGGAACCTCATCGCCATCATCCACTCACTCCATTCCTGACTCTCCTCCTCCTTCTTCTTTCTTTATCCTACACACACACACACACAGAAACAGAAACACTCACACCACACAGCTGTTATATTTTGCCGTCCTTTTATATCCAACCTCCCAAGAATCTATCGACCATTATTCTTTACTACTACCACTACTCTTATTCCATCCCTTCACTTTTGGACAACATAGAATTTCAACCTGTTATCCTTCAATGTGCTTTTTGGAATAAATTAAAAGAGACGATTTTCATCCCTCCCTCCTACGCCGCCCGATTCTCCCCCTCCTTCTTAACCCGCCTTACGACCCCAAATATATAATATATGCATTTATTTATTTACATAATTCGAATGACTTTACGAGCTACGAGATTCTCCTAGGGCCGACTGTGATCTTCTTCCCCGATCCTCGTCTCTCCAATTTCGCTTTACAACCTTTTGATATATTTTTGGACATAATGGGTGGCCGTTCGGTGGATGCCCTACATTGCTTCACCTTCATTTCAGATAACGTCCCCTCGTGGGTGACTCGAGTTACGGACCTGGCTGCACACACAAAGGCAAAACATGCTGAATTTACTGCGGAATATGCCAGGCTCGCGGCTTCTGGTGAGGGTGCTACCAAACCTCGACGAAGGAAGAATAGTTCGGTCCACTCCATTCAACCGGATGACATGCACCCGTCGATAAATGCTGCGCTTGCCCAGAAAAGTTCGAAGAAGGATTCCACCAAGAAGGAAAATGAAGATCAAGAGGGCGTCGTCGAGGAAACCAATGAGGACTACATGGACCCAATAACACTGCTGAAAATGTCAAAACACTATCCAAACGACGTGAACCTACGGAAGCGGAACATAGCCACATCGAAATCTGCGGGGACGGATCGAATCGTCCGACCACGGCAGCTTGTCGTTGTCCATTATGATTCTGAAACTCAATCGTCGCTGGAGAAATTGGTGAGAGATATTGGAGGTGCCAGGAATAACATTCGCAAGGGTCGGATGAGCCAGATGATGAAATCCGGGTTTGGCCTAAAGTTCTTGGATGCTGCTAAGGAAAAGTCCGCTCTAGGAGGAGGAGTAGGAGTAGGAGTAACGGGAGCCCGCAATCCACTCGATCCGCCATCGAGACTTGCCAAACCACCCAGCAAAGAGACCGCTTTTGATCTTGTCGATAAACAGCTAGAATTGGCACAGTCCCTTTGCGAAACGGCCGCTCATCAATTCCTGCGGTGTGGAGACTGTGCGTTAGAATTGGAGAAGACGAAGGAACGATTTTCCACCGTGCTGGACCTGGCGAAGACTGAGATTGAACGGCTAAATAAGGAAGCAGAGGCTGAAAAGGCGGCTGCTGAAGCTGTCAAGGCGGGAGAGGACGAGGAAGAGGAAGAAGAGGAGGAGATTGCGCCAGGGCCTACGCTGATGAAAGAAGAAACCGAGAAGCGAGCGCCAGGTGTAGTGGCTGCCATCGAGGTCGACGATGGCTCTTCGATATCTTCCGTTTCCATTGATATAACCGCATTTAGGTCAAACCGGTTCAGATCTTAATTTTGACGTTTTCAGAAAGCCTTTTTTCTTTCCTTCCATACATCTTATTCTACCTATATCCTATTTTTACATGCATACACACACACACACACACACACACACACACACATATATATATATATATATGGAATCTTCTCTACCCATTCCTTCGAACGTTTCCACTTTTCCGGTTTATATATACACGGCTTAAAACCGTCCTGATTTACTCTACCAAATCTTACATATGAAGCTACCGCCTCCCCAAACCACTCTCTCCCACCATTCTCAGCTCCGCCGTAGAAGGGTACCGGGTTATTCTATACATCCCATCGACGAAACGCGATTAGTGAAGGAAAGAAGAAGAGAAAAAGTTTTCCATTTTTCACCCGTTCGCGATATACATATTCTTAACATAACATTGCCATACATACATGCATACATTCCTTCGTGTTTTCCATTCATCCCGCCAATCACCTCCCAAACAGATTCTGCCGCAAACTATTTCCTTTCGTTATTCGATAAATTATCTTCCTCTCCTCCTCACTCGTTGTCATGTCTTTTTCTCTTTCAACTCGGAAACCGCCGCCTTTTTCCTTTTTGGTTTTGTTTTGTTTTGTTTGTGTGTGTGTGCGTGATCTCTAATGAGAATTTTCTCTTTTTCAACGGACAACGGCGGAGAGATGGGAGGGAAAGATAGACATTCTCTCCAACCACCAGAGTCCTTCGCCGATGATGATAGCGTTTCCTTTATTATTTGCTCTCCTCATTTTAATCTTAGGATACTATCTATCCATCCAGCTATCTATCTATCTAGCATGGCGTTATTCCTGTTTTTATCTATATCGTTGGCGTGGCATCCTGGTCATTTTTATTTTTGCGGTTAATCCCTTTTTGTCATTTTTGTTTTCTTTTGCTTATTCTCTCTTCCACATTTTGCCCACCGCCTCTTACTTGGCCCCTATTGACGCGGGGAAGAGATTTGTCACTCTGATCCTAGCCACTCGTCTTTTGTTTCATGCCCTCTCTTATCTTATGTGCGTTTTCTGCTTTTTCTTCAATTTTTTCCCCTCCCTTCTCCTTTCTGACTCGAAATACCAAGATACCGCAGTCTGTTGGAAATAAAGAGGAAAAAAACATCCAAAAAGAAGAAAAAATTCATACATATACATCCATCCATCCTCCCTTGGGCCATCCATAAATTCAACCCATGTGACATTAATATAACAAATAACACACTGGCAAAGCGAGTCAGCGAATTGTCTCTCAATTTAGGTCCCTTCACACTTCAAGCGTTACCTGCGTTTCTCTTTCTTTTTTTTTCTTTTTCTTTTTTTTTTTTTTTTTAATTGGTTAGATACTTTTTTATTTTATATATATTTACGGGAATATAATATATCTATGTGTAATTACCGCGTGAGCCGACTTTCCTCGCCGCCCCTTTTTGACGTCAATACAAAATCTTATATGGAAACTAAACAATCACTTAAGGTAACCTAAGGTACCTATCTACCTGGGTACAGGACTTCCTTCTACAAATATATATATGCATATATATTACAACTCGCTAGGATGTAGTTAAACCAATTTCATCTTTACTTATCCTTTGAAAAATAATATAAATATACATACATACAGTTTCATGGTCTGTCTCAGACCGAAAATGGACGGCGCCAAGCCCTTCCGCGTGCTGAAAACCGCCATCATCCATTAATACTTAGGTATGTAGCCCTCCGTAGGTAATAATACACAGACCTTAAAAACATATTTAATTTACAGTACCCGAGTTGTATACAATGGGAATGTGTCAAGCGGTGTTGTTCTTCTTTCTTTTTCTTTTTTCTTTTTCTTCTTCGTTCCCCTCATCACATTGTTTTGGAATCAACAAATCGTTTACCTTAGGTAAATTATAACTATTCCTGCTACGCTGCTTATATATCTATATATAATCTACCTAGGGACAAGATGACGCGGTCTTGAAACCTCAGAGGCGGCAGGCGGGAAACAGGATGGGATGGGATGGGATGAGCGCGAAAAACAATAAACATACGGGGTTGTGTGAGAGTTTTTTGGTCTTAGATGTTCCTATTTGAGTTTATCACCCAAAAAAAAAAAAACCAGGTTAATTCTTTACTTTTCTTTAGGCCCTTTTCTTCTTCTTTCCCTTCTTTCAGCGTATTGATCTTTTACAGATCTGAAGATGGACGTATCATATTTTTACCTTCCGGAGATATTTGAGAAATGTTATAAGCTGGGAAGCTTTTTGGAGTAATGGCTTCGTGATTCGTGGGATTGTGGGCAAACTCCCGAGTACCTTTAGATATTTTTGGGTTTCTTTTCTTTTCTTTTTGTTTCGTTTCGCTTCTTTTTTTTCTTGTTTTTGTTTTCTTTCTGCTTTTTGCGCTGCATTTGGATATTGGAGAACGACATTTGACAAGATGGTTTGGGAAACCTAAGTAAAGGGGGAAAAGAGTCGTCGATATGGTTTCAATATTACTTTTATGGTTGACATGATTCAAGTAACATCCTTGGGATAAAGTGGTTATGCCATTCTCTCGTTTTTGTTTGGTTTCTTTGTGGGAGGCGAGGGGTAAACGGAGGCAGGGGAAGGGCTGAGAAGAAGTGTCCAAGAGTCAGTCTCCCCCGTAGAATACCGGAGGATGCATGTCGTTTGGCACCATGGTTTTATCTATCTTTGTATACGGAGTGTACTAAATCAAATATGTACTACTGTACAACTACCATCAAGGCTGTTGGGGGAACATCTGAGCCTGGGAAAATTTCCCAGGATACCACATTGGCACTAGTTATGGGGGTATCAATGGTAGAGCAACATGAGACCAGCTTGAGGCAGAGAGGTCTGCAGCTAAAGTGAATGTATCAACAGCACGCTTACGTTCCTGTTGATCCTCTCTTTTCTGTCCTCTATTATTTGCTGCGCCATGTCATGCCAATTTGATTCAAAGAAAGGAATGGGCACAATCAGCAGCGGGCCCTCAATATGGGAATCCTTTTCTTGAGGAGCTTTTAGAAACGCCTGAAGGTGGCCCATCCCCTGCCGCATGCCTGAGGCCATAACGACCCCAAAACTAGTACGTCTACTCCTCTCAGGACGTCCTCTCTCAATCCTGCTAATTAACGACTTCAGACTAGATTGTATTTAGATGGCGCTCTCTTTACTCTTGATATATGAACCCTTTTTACACCATTGCACTGGATCCTCCCGCAGTTGTGGGACGCGGGAAATTACTGTCGTTGTCGCAAACTTGGTGTAGGGTAGGGAGGGCTGCGACAATTCCCCCTTTTTCGTCTTTTCCATTGAAATGGTTCTTTACTCTGGCATGCTTGACCCACATGGATCGCAGGGACCAACAGTCTTATCGCTGCTGTTCGTCACTTTTTTTGATGCCATGTATATTTTATTGACCCAATGGAATGTCAACCTCATACCTACCCAATCGACACCTCTGAGTGATGCTTTACAGGGTCTTCCTCTTACCTACTCACACTACGCCGCCGATAACTCGACAATTGGGCTATACATAATTAGGCCGTTTCCTGACCCTGGGGCTGAGTGGCTGGTTGGACAGTGCTGAATGAGGGCGCGGAAAGCAACCTGGCCAACAACGTTCTTCCTCGCAGCGTTAATACTAAATTTCACACTATCACTTTTGAAACAATCCATCTATTTTTTTTCGCGCCTGAGATCGATTCTCCCGCTGTATTCATGTTGAAGATACGAAACCATACCAACAAGACACCATTTTGATCGAGCCAACCACAATAAAAACCAAGATAAATAACACCCAGTAACTGATGATACCTGGTATTGTACTGTATGGGCATTTCTCTGAAAGCAACCCCAAGTCTAGCGCCAAAATCGACCATCTGCCCCAAGCAGACATCTGTGGACCTTTCAATCTCCTCCACCCGCGCCGGAACGTCTTCCACCCGCATTTAGCGTCAAAACCAACCAATGGAAGCATCAACTAAAACAAGCTTCTTGGGGGTTGAAAGAGTGGGTGTGGCGGCGAATCGAACGTTGTTCTTTGTTCACGCTTCGATACTCTGACGATTTCGACTAATTTAATCCCTCTTGTCTTCTCTTTGATGGCTCCTTTCGGTAATCGGTCCGAGGCAGATATTTTCCAGGGTTAAAAGATTCTTGTATGGTGTATTTTATTATTCTAGAGAAAAAGAGTAAACGGGTCTTCCAAAGCATATCGATTACTTGAAAAAAAGTGGATTATCGTGGACGACCTGTCACTGCTGTCAGAGCCCTACCATACATGGGACGGCAAGTTTGCCGCGTCTTGTGCCTGTGCCCTCGTTGGAAGACCAAGCTTCAGAGCAAGGACTGTGGTGTGGCGGTAGAGCAGTTTGACAGCAGCTTTGACCCAGATTTGTCGGACGTTTCAACGTAGCACTACTTCCCTCCTCCATGCTTTTACGATTCTGATTCCTCACCCTTTTCAATGCTAATTCTGACCTGTAGGGAAATCCCAAGCACAACGTAACCTGGAATTTCCGGCTAGGGCGGGCCGATGAGCGCACGAAAGGCTGGGCCAATCAGCTGGCGTGGATGAAGTTTCCCACGTTAGATTCGTCCGCCGCTCACAACAGATTCTGTTGTTTCAATTTCCGCTCCATTGTGTTACTAGCCACCGTGTCCAGGAGCGTCATAGAGGAACAAAAGAGAAATATCCCACTAAGGTGATGCAGTTATCCGATTGGCGTATTTATCGGATGGATTACGGAGCTGGTAGTGGAAACCTTGATATTTGGAAAAGACATGCCAGAACACTTCGAAAAGGAGCAAAAGATTATCAGTGCGTGGTGTTTGGGCAAAACAATGGACTGATGCGGAACAGCTGATCAATCGGAATTCCCCATGGGCTCCCGGTGACGACGCCTTCGCTGCACGAATGCAGGGGGTGTATTTATACACTATGTGATTCAGAGGAAGCTCTTAGTTCCAAAAGTTTGTTGCTTTTTATATTACTTTCCCAATGCAGTTTGTTTGCTGCAACAAGAGCTTCCGTGACGGCACGCACCTTTCTTCTAACATATCTACGAATTGGAAATATGCCATCAAGTTGGCGGAACGTTAAGGAAGAAGCTCCTGTGGCCATAGCCGCATAATCTCAATTGCTGATTACTTGTAGGACGCGATAATATCTCCATGCTGCTACGTTGAACAGGCGAATGAGGATATTTTTGAGGTACTAAGTTTTAATAAAGGGTGCGTAAATTAACCAGCTTCTCGGACTCGAAGCAGGCTATATTTATAGATGCCAATACTGAGCGACATGGAGAACGAGGACACCACGTACCCCTTTGGTTCAAGCCTTACCCCCTGGGTTGTTTTGAAATCCCGAATATGTTCTTGATTTTCATTCTATCAGTGAATAGAACATTCAGTTTTGCTCTGATACTTTTTGCCTTTTGATTTGCATGTACATATTACAGAAAACGTGGGCTGGGCAAGGTGCTAGTGTCTCTAGACATTTTCGAATATCTTTTGCAAGACCAAATTACCTCGTGATCATTGGCACTGCGGCTTCAACCAAGCCATTCAATACGACATCCACTGGAGAAGTAATATAATACATCGCGAAATCAAATCTTCTCTGGAAACCTTTTCACCTTTTCCTCTCTAGGCTTTGGCAGTCCAAACCCGCTGAAATTATTTATCCTTGCAGCTCATCAATAGTTCTGTTTGCCAAAGTGAGCCAAGCTGGTAGGTACGCAGATCTATTCCGCTCATTACCTCAGTCGCTCTATTTTTTCTTCTTCTTTTTCCTTTTTCATTCTTGTTGTTGGGAGGGAGATTACGTCTTTGGTTGTTTGGTTGCTTTTATTGGTTTAAGTCTAATTAACCTTTGCCTGGCGTTGCGCTCGGCCCTACGACACATTAAACTTCCTGAACCTCGCCGAAGTTGTTCTCTGGTTTGTGGCGTGTTTTGGAATCTCTACTGAGCTTCGCAACCATCTCCTGCCATTCAGCTCAGCTCATACAATTGAGAAACTCCTCGATTTGATATTCACATACTATGTGGCTGTTCATCAAAGGCCTGTGTGCCACGCTGGTATGGGAGCTGTGTTGTGGCTCTTAATATAAATCTGCAAAGCTCTGCACCGCAATCTGATACCCTCCAAAGCATGTACCACGATGAGAGATTGCTGAAGAAATGCAGGGATCACACCCACATATCCACAAGATGAGGAATGCTGGGGAAAGAGTTTAAATGTCGGCCAGCTCCCCCTCGCCTAACCTCACAGAAGGAAGTAGGATTTATTATGCGCTTCATCAGAGGCTGGTGTGTGTAAATTTGCAGATGAGGATGCCAAAAGTTCAACCAGAACTAATGGATTGAGAGATCCACAGAATTGAGAAGAGCATACCTTTTTCATCCTCCCGTGCCATCGTGTTCAGGCCCATGAGGGCTGGCTGAGAATCACTCCGGGAAAACACCATGTTGAACAGCACACCCATCATGATGAAGGACAGCAAATGCGCGGAAACCGAGTCAGCTGATGGCTCTTCCCATAAAATGGGGTAAATTCCCACCCCTGTACTGGACAGTTGACGGACTTGTGTACGGGTTTATGTTTAATTTCTGCTTAAGAGACAACAATTACCACTGCTTTCTTACCCATACTGAATAATTCGCAACGATAGCGATTGTCCAGATAGGAATGACTGCTAATCTGCTACTCAACGATGGCAGAGTCAAGGAGTACGATGGGCTGGCGCGTCATATCGCTTGCAGGCCCTTGACGACAACTCCGGCAATGCTCAAAATTTTGTGATTGGTGATAACGAAGTCTGTCTACGACGATCTAGTGGTAACGGGGATGTATACTGCTCCAACTGTGACTCATGGAGCCTATCTGCCATCATGCAGACGAAATCTGGGCTTCCGGTTTAAACAATCTTCTGAACTGGGGTTAAAACACGAAGGAGGTCGAGAAATATGCTTTTTTCTGGGTAACAGTCGCAAGCTATTGGCAAAAGCCCCAGTTTCAAGGACGTTGCTGTCGACGGGGATGCTGTATATCAGCTTCAGACGTATGGCAGCTGGCGCCGCCTTGACATTAATGGCCAAATTTTCCAGAACGCTGGAACAATCTCCTTGAACAGGAATTGGCGACAACGACTCGCACCTCCATGGAGCAGATTGCAGTAGGCGAAGAAGGAGCCCTCAAGCGTTGCCAAAATGGTGGGATTTATCAACACGTTGATGGAACTTCATTTAAAGTTACTGGAGACCTTGCCAACCACCGAATTACAGCGGCAAAATTCCTAATTTGAGTGACAACTAAGGGGACCATCAGCCGTTTAGTTTTCAAAGACACAACATGGCCAATGCCGCAACCACCGAACGGATGACACACTACAACAGTTCCACCTGCGACAGTGTATGACGAAAAATATACAGACGCCTCGGAAACTTGGCTCAATCGGTAATGGTGCGGCCGGTCAAAGTCACTTAATAAAGGGTACATATGTTTTACTTTCCCTTGCCATCATTGCTCCTTTTAATTCTTAAGCCCTTCTTGTTTGCAGTCGCCCTTACCACAGCACTTGCGGATGGCTTTATCCACTTCAAGATTGAATTCAAGATTGCTTAGGGGACAAGCCATTTAAGGGGGCTTGCTACAGGAGCAATACATCAGAGTTAATTAGATATATGAAAAACGGCACCGTCAATGCCTGTATCCCCTATAACACGGCTCCAGAACAGCGAATACTGACTGGATAGCATCAAGGCTCCATGGGCTCAGACACAGCCCCAATGGTGCCATGAGAACGCGGAATAGTCAATCCAGGCACTGACAACCGTGGGAGGGTTGGGAGAGTACACCCTTACAGACTAGACTTATCTCTCGGCCACCTCTGACGTTTAAAATGGACCAAAAGTGGACAGACAAAGGTGATGATCCGCTCCTTATGCCAGCTCATCTCTCAGTGAGCGACGAGTCTCCGTTTGCAGATGTATTTGCACAATGGCTTGGTCGGCAAAGAGGGCCAGGCTGTCGTCATTATGCTTATGAACAGCAGATTTATGCGGGTGCGTCGTTAACCCAACCAGGTATGTAAGCCGGGGATTTGTCTCAGCAAGACCTGATAGCGGCGCAAATGACTTCTCTTTCCAGATTATTTACCTAGGTATTGCCATCATATCCGCATGGAGTAATCGATGTGGCCTTGGGCGTGGTTTGCTTGAATTTCTATCCTCGGTTTTTGATCCGTTTTGATGAGCTATTTGAAGGGACCATTCTCTGGTTTCTTTTTCTCCTTTTTTTTTTATGCCTCTTCGGTGTGATCTTCCCTGTGAAGGACCACCCTTGAAGCTGTCCGTTAGTTATTAAGAGATCATCGTGTTGAAGGTGAAGCCTAACTTTACCCGAGCTATGTACATGTACAGTACATACAAACGTATAAAGCTCCAGGCTTAACTATTATTACTGTATTCCGGACACCAGCATATCTGGAAAGCTATCAAACCTAGACGTCGAAGGACTTACGACCTCGGGATCTCTCTGTGAAAAACAAATTCTCAAAATTCTCCCACGAGACGGAACCGTCCGAATCCCTAAGTACTACCGAATTAATCACCCTTGACTATCGAAAAGAAAGCAAACCCCGAAAACCCATGAGTCTGTCGTTTACACAAAGACGACACGAGGAATCAGGCATGAAATGTGGGGCCTTGCCTATTGATGAAGTAGCAGCAGTTCCCTGATCCATGATCCGTGAGATAAATGGAACAGCAAAATCCAGAGATCTTCTTCCCCTCTTTAACAATCATCATAATTTACTTTCCATGTAAAAGATGTCAGCAGCACAATTTGCTCTTTTGGCACGCAGTACAATGAGCACAACAACCGATACAGAAACAAGAGAGAGAAAATCACGACCGTGCCCCAATCGGGAAAAAATATTACTGTTGGTTCGAATTTTGAGTAAACAATCGATTTTACCCTTCAGCTTCCTCCTCTTTGAGGTCGTGCGGTTCACGGATGAGACAACACATATCGAAGTGAAACTGACAAATGATGTTTTGGCCTCCAATTCTCAATTGACCTAGCAGGTTAACTCGCAAATAGTCGGCAATGTCGAGTACATGCACGAAGCACTAATACCAACAGTTCAAGAGTCCCCGCACTGCAAACTACGGGTGCGTAGGTGTACGGGGTTTGGTAGGTGGGGTCAATATACAGAGTACACTAAGCGACTGTTTCTGACTGCACAACCCGTTTCGGGACATCAATCAGCACACATGCGAGCAATCTGGATTTACTTTTCGAGCCTTTTTTGGTTTTCTTGAAGGGCGTCACTACTCAAATGCCGGGGAACTCAATCTCACGCTTGATGATCGTCATGATCAATGTTTCTGGAGTCTTTAGCGAAAGTAGCTTTAAAGATGTAGAATACTCAAAGATGGGTGGATCAGCGAAATGGTCACTTTGTTCTTGTGACGTTATCCCACGCTTGTCCCGAATAGTTCATGTAAACGAATGGATAATTACAGTCATAGATGAAGTTACAATGCATGACAGGCACAAGGGAGTGAGGTGACACGGGGAATGACTGGTTTTATACGTATTTCAGAGTATAACACCGTATGTCGCTCAGCTGCCCACTGTTTTCCCACATGGCTTGAAATATATGGATAAATACAAACGGATATGACAATACGCCAATGTATATTTTGTATAATTAGCTCGCGGTACAAAATGCAAGCGGCTGGGCGGAGATCATTTTCTGCGGAGAACTGCTAGCCCCTGAGCCCAGCTAAGACTTCTGCAAGTAAACGCCCATCGACAGTTAAGTTAATACACAGAGTAATAAGTGCGGGCAGCACAATTGGGTTTGGCCGCTGGTTGCGGAGCCTCTCTATTAGGGTGGATCTTCGTGGATTCACAGCAGTTGGTGCGTTGGCGGTCGAGAAGGTCGATTGAAGGCGACAGCTGAGCCCACGTTTGGCGGCTGAGATGCCCTGAATATTAATGACCAAAATTAGAACTCCGTCGATCATTTAACAAGCTAACGAACCAATAAAGCTATGCGGGGAGAATTGTTTGCTTCTCTTGATGTTGATGTTTTTGACGAGTTTCTTCAACCTACATGGTTTGCTTGTACAAAGACATCATCAACCTCTGGTTCCGCCAATGCTGACAGGAGTGGGCGATCTGCAACACCGTTTGAAAATCCCTGGTTTGAATTGATGACTGAAGAACCCGGCCTTGCAATGATCGACGCGCGAAAATCTTTTTTCGTTGAAGTCAGGCTCGGGATATTGAACCGAATGCCTCAAGGATACGTGTCGCACTCTGCCTGGAAACAAAGCCTTTCCCCTGGCTTCTGAGCCATTAGTTACCAGTCAATAATCCTGTGGTTATCTGCGGAATAAGCTGCTATTTCTGCGAAGCGGCCAAATTAGAATGGCGAGTGTGCAATTTGCATCCCGTTCTCGAAATCCAGAGGTGGCGGTTCGGAAATGTTGTTGTGCTGCATTCTCCTTTCTCAATCAGCATGTTACGATATATGCACCTGGGTCAATTGCATACCAAGTCCCAGTGGTTATCAAAATTGAAACCTGTCTGTCCTGGGCACTTCTCCATCATTATGACGATGCAAACTAATACGATAGAATAACTGATTTTTCTTCTTTTCATTTCGTTTTTAGATGCTGAGCCATCATCCCTCTGTATCTCACATTTCGATAGAGGTTTCTAATTTACGCAGAATTTGGCTTCATTTTGTTGCCCTACTTTGTCTGGGTTGCTGTAAACACTCTACGTACATTAGCAGACAGGTTTCACTCTTAGTCCTGTTTCGCTTCAGAGCCAGCAGATAGTCAGTGAATATTCCTGATGGGGAAGAGAATAGCTGATGAGAAAGGATGAGAGAAGGGCCAACTTAGGATGAGACACGGAAGGCAGCCCGCCCACAACTATTTGAATCAAGATTCAGCTTTGATATCCTTCGCGCTAGTTTATCCAAAGTTTCTCATTTCTGTTCCTTCACATCATCTGCAAAGCACCAACCGTTCCAACAGGTTATTCTGGATCCCAAACCTCTCCCTGTTCCATTCCCTTGCAGCACCTGGTGATACTAGACTGAATAACATCGTTTCGCTACGAGATCAGGTATTTTTCGTGGTATTATCAAAATGCGCACGTTTTGTTCGTACGGGGTCGTTGGTATCAGAATTCGGCCCTGGGGAAGAGAGTGCCATTTTGTATTATTGTTTGGTTGCAAGGAACTCGATTAGCTTTGAATCTCTCCACGTTTTGAAGAAAAAGTCCAGCCAGACTTTGATTGGAATACACGCCCGGGCTCTTTCATCACTCACCAAGCTCAATTGCATTTCCTTCAAAAGGCTTTCAAGGACAAACTTTAGCTCATTGCATTTCCCGTTTGCCCTTTCCAATCCATCTCGGATTTCCTCAGTTTCCTGATAAAGGAGATTCAGTTCCTCCTTTTCCTTCTCGATTAGTAATAGCAATCCCTGGCCTTGATCCCTTTCCGCAACTTGCGTTATATCTTGTAAGGCAATTTCCTTGAGTTTGAAATGCTCAGACAGCTCGATACATCTGTCGATACCCTGACGAGCCTGGATTCCAAATTTTTGAATACTGGTCACAATCAAATCTTCTAGCTCTACATTTTTTTCGATCCCGAACGGCCAAAAAAAAAAATTTACTGACCGACAGAGCATTGGAAAGTTAACTGGTATGAGCAAGATGTCCACAGGGAGGAGCGCGAAGGTCTCGGGTAAAAAGCTCGCAGAGCAACTGTGAGGTCAGTTGCAAGGTTCACTAGCCAAAAAATATAAATAAAATAAAATACTGTCTTCAGTTTTCTAAGAAAAGTCACAGGTAAGTCCCCTTGGTGTTATTCAGCCTGGTACTCTGTATTCACTTTTCTGCTCGTGGTTCGTCTCTTTCAATTTTCCTGGTTGCTAGAGCTTGTTTACTCTAGAAAAAATCGCCGATGCATTCTTACTGCGAATCAAATATCGAGTACTTTGCTCGAAACTTAAGAGTTTCTGTGCGTGAAATGATTATAAGGGGGCATTATTTTTAAAAGTAAGATATTCCGAGGCTCCAATTATTCGCGCTATTACATGGGAACATCTCAGACAGTATGCTGGATCACTCTGTGAGATCAACCTCAACATGGCCCACAAGATAGCTCTCCATATTGAAAGAGAAACTTTGGCAAGGAAAGCAACCTTCATCTGCCTTGTGACCTTGACTTGTGGATAAATCAAGAGAATATCTCCCTTTATCTTCCAAAAATGTTGAAAAGCATTCTTCCCAGGGCTTCAAACATCAGACTACTTTGCAGCCTTGATGTTGTGTTGCTAAGCCCCTCATATCAGACACGCTGATGCCTGGAGCTGGGCCTGGAGCTAATAAAAAAAATACGAGATATGGCTGAATTTGATGATCAGAGCGAACAATGCAGAGCTTGAAATATTACACATATATGGAAGAGCAGGGTGTTTATTTTTTCCTTGTATCTATATATTCAATATTTTGCTTCCCAATTTCACATTCTCGCTTTGAAACCTTCAGGCAATCTCTCTGATTACCAATTCCTATACAATACATTGCCCAGCCATGAGCGAAAATCTGGAGTACGCAGCCGAAATAGCCCAATGGCGAGTGAAATCCGGGTTCTGGACTCTGTCCGATTTGATAAACACCACAACAGAAGTCCTTGAATTCGACGAGGATATAAGCCCCAAAGAGGCGAATAGAATAGCCCGCCAGATCGTCGTTCCACTCTGGAATGAACAGCTCGCCATCCAGCAATCGTGGCCAGAAGAAGAAAAGACCATTGCAGAAAAGCTCGCCGCAGCATTCGACTCCCTGGACAAAAATCATAAAATACCAGCCCGCATGAATTTCACCTGTTGCCGCAGGTGTGGTGTTAGTGAAATTGGTATGGACCGAGACGAAGATGATAAGCCGGTTGGCTACGCTTTTTTTCATGAACAAACCACCGAAGGCTTTGTCAAATGTCCCGGATCGAATATTACTATTTATTACGGCATTTTTCAGGGATCTGGGGTGGAATGCCTGGACGTCGCGAATACAGTCGTGCGAGTTCTGACCAGTGAAGGGATGAGCGTGGAGTGGAATGGGGATACGAAGACAGCAATGGAGGTTACATGTGACGAATGGCGGAAGAGGCTGATAATGGAGGTAGGCGATTCGGATGAAGCTGATTCGGATTACTATAGCGATGATGAAGAGGAGGAGGAAGAGGAGGACGAGGAAATGGAAACAGGTGATTTGCTTCCGAAACAAAACGATTCAATAGAGATTGATCCTGGGCGGAGTGGTATTGGGAAAGGATACTAGGAGATGGGTCATCTCAGTGCAAGTGAATTGCCAGAATTGCCCCAAGATTCTTCTCAACTCGCGAAAGAGTATGCTCGCGTCCAAATAGCGTTCCACGCCTGCAATGTTGCTTCTCTGTGCAGAGCTTATTCCATGGGGCAGGAATCTATCTCCAAAGATCCTTTCCTTCCCTTCCTCTTTTGAATCTCCAAGCCTGTATATGTATTATGGATAAGCCTGTGTCGACATATTTACTATATTCGATGAGGATGTACGGGCGATAATTGTTGGTATATTTACTTGGGGCATTAATATAGATATCACGTCCTCGCTTTCCCCACCGAGTGGTTAATTAGGGTAGATTTGGTTAAAGGGGGAAGAAAGAGTCGATGGCTGGACGGTGGATGTCGAATCTCCCATTTCATCCATGGATTATAACGCATCCCCAAGTAAACCACAAGGCCAAATTCATCACACTGCTTTCGAATCTAGACAATCCAATACAACCACCCCAATATCTTAAATTCAGAAGCAACTTAAAACGACTGTGGTAAAAAATTTACAAAAGAAAAGACGAAGGACAACAATGAAACACATAAACCACGAAGAAAACGCCTCAGCCCTTATCAGTGCCGTCAAAAGTTGATCACCCGGTCCTCGCATCTTGAAGCTAACTAACTTTACCCCCATTCATATATACACGGTGTCCATTGCTTGAATTTG
This sequence comes from Emergomyces orientalis, assembly GCA_002110485.1. NCBI lineage: Eukaryota > Fungi > Ascomycota > Eurotiomycetes > Onygenales > Ajellomycetaceae > Emergomyces > Emergomyces orientalis. The sequence goes on from MOWL01000070.1 coordinate 57,971, forward strand.
CAAGTATACTTGATCCTTGACAAGGATCTCCACGCTTTGACATCCAGGACGAAAATGGAGAGAAATTCACCCGCCAAGATTAGATGGAAACGCGACTCCCCCCAATTGCAGCAAGAACATGTCGGGACAATGAGATAAGGTGCCAAAATCGCCAACGCCACGATATCGTGGTTGGTAAAACCCCGAGGAGAGCTGTCTGGTCATACGTTGTGGTACGATATCCATGACATGTATAACATGGAGAGTGTCTGCTACATGCTGTTTCAAAAGTCGTATGTGCAGGGAGAGTGTCGACCATGGGTTTTATAAGCCGAATGTAATACGCGAATATTACTTCTACTCCAGATCGAGGGTGTCTCGGATCCCCTCCCACATTTCAATGGGAAGTGATCCCAACATCCCGGATGGCGTAACCCTCGCATCGTCATTCTGTTTTATCGGATGTGCAATGTATAGGTTTAGCGGTAAGTTGCTGGAAAGGTGAATCAACCCGCTCGGTTTATGACCGCCGTTGATGCACCTATTGTGACGTGCCGGATGCTATTGTTTTCCTATTTCGAAGCCGAAACTATAAGAATACGGCTGTGTAAGGGTAAATGTATAAATAAACGTTTTAGAGCAAAAGCAAAACACACGATAATGAATGGGTCAATGAGCGAACAATGGATATAAACCTTGCACGGAAAGATATAAATGCGAAGGAGGTTCAGGTTAGGAAACGAATATCAAGCTCCACGCAAAAGAGGTACATTCAGCTAAGAGCGGTTAGAAGTAGGCCCAGCTGGATATTCTAATTGTCTGCATCAGTTCGAGATTGAATGAAACTTGCAGTAGAGATTCTTGAGAATAGAAAATAGTGTGGATAATGAATAGCGTGAGGGAGGTTCTTATAAGCTCTTTAGTCCCCGTTACTTCCCATGTCCTGTCGATATCTTCTATCCGTATTTACTATCCGTATTTATTTTCTGAATAAATACCCTATCCGGCCGCGAACCGCTGTATTTCTCTTGCAGCTGTTTCTGCTTCCAATTTTTGTTTCCAACACAAGGGTCAAAAACGAGTAGTCAGATTCGGAAAATTGCCTATTGTTTGGGAGGTAGGCATCTGTTTGCCGTTCGATCGGAAAATAAAGTCGACGGAATTATCCCGCAGATAACTCCATTGACTGTGATTTGGATGTCTATCCCATCAAACCTCCTGGCTGAAATTTAAAGGGCGATATAAAAAGTGGCATCTAACTCTGCTCTTGCGTTTCCTTGCCTATGTTATCCAACTAAATTAGCGATGAACTATGCGAAATATATCGTTAGAGGGCTGTCTGGCCTGTCTTGCTTCCTGAAATTATTTCCCTGAACCATGATATGGTAGCCATTGTGGCCCTCCACTCGACCTCCGCTTCAAAGAACCCTTGACAAGTGCGATGAAGGGTGGGTATATGGTCGAGGAATACAGTTTATTGGTTGCAACCTGATTTCACTCAAAATATTTCTGGAAGATGATAGTTGATATTAGACAATTCACGACATATAAGAGCAATCAGCGCCTCTAATTCACTGTTGGCCAGTTAGCCAAACAATCAGAGAGAGACATCCCCCGAATTATTTAGATAGATGACATTACCAGCTTTTTTCTCCTTGGTATATGTTGTTTTTTACCTGCCTGAGCAATAATCACGGCATGTCCATTCATCCAGCACGCGACATGATTTTGGGTTCGTTCCCCTATTCATAGCACAGAGAAACACAACATCCGCTTAACACACCCCTATCTATTCAGTTCCTCAAGTTCCCTCGCACCTACGCGTTCTCACTCCCATGGCGAGCTCCTCAGTCCAACCTCTTCTTCTGACACCTCTCTTTTCCCTTAGAAAATACCATATCACATTCTCCTTCATTTTATTCTGGTTTCGTCAGGGGCCTGAGGTTTCCCTTGATTGGTTTCCCAGCAACCGAACAAGTCCCTCCATACTTTCAAAGACTCGAGGGAAGGTTGGAATTATCTCCCTCAACGATTTCAGCGTCAAGGAGTATATCTATTCATACCATAAACCCACAGAAAATATAATGGAAGCAAACCATGCAGCCTATCAAGCCCATAGTTCAACACACTCCTATGGAACTGATAGCTCAGATAGAGCTATGGCAAGCCCAGAATATGAGTACCAATTCAGCAGCCAGGTGTGTTTTATGCAAGAAATTCCACGCGAAATTGCATGTGCTCCAGAAGAGCAAAGAGAAAGGCTAACAGATTCATATCTCTACCCTCTCGGCAGAGGCATGCAGGGAGACTCCGTTTGGAGGTAGACGTTGAGCCAGTTGATTTTGAAATGTCTTTGGATATAGAGGAACAGGTAGTTTGTCGACAAGTGCGAATACTACACGTTATATCTTTTGATATGAAGGACCGCTAACTGCTCGTGCGATCGTGAGAAATAGGCGGCTTTGTCTGCTCAGAGGGAGAGGGACGAAAGAAGAATTAGGGAAGCTAGATATCGCAACCCTCAGGGAGATGGGGGCCATCAGATTCCCGCTGTGGGTTACTTCGATGGGTACCAAGGCCCCTATACACCATTCGGACTTCCTATATCCCAAAAAACAAGCAGGAACGATGAAAATTCGGAACCCATCTGCATAGAAGAACAATGCGAGGCTAATCAAAGTGTGTCGGAAATGGATATGGAAATGGAATTGGACTTCAGGCCCTACGCAGACGAAGAAGACGAACCCGGCAAACCCTCACACAACTACACGCACATCCACACGGGGAATCGAATACTAACACTGAGAATACCATACCTAGGTCCAGTGGGCTGGACTGTTCCTGCCCGCGACGGTTCACAGGATACCAGGCCATTTCTCATCTACCAGGATCCCACGGCTGGCTTCCCATCACCACCTCTGCCAGCAGAAGCAGGAAAATCGATTGATGAACACGTCCATCTGCTTGCCAGCGACGACAAGGAGAATGTAGCTGAGGACATGGGTGAGGGTGAGGAAGAAAGGGGTTTACCTGACCGAGACGCGTATGTGCAGGATAATATGGTTGCCGAGGCGGAAAGTATCATAGAACTTGCTTCGATGAATGATGGGTGGAATATATGGTCGTTGAGGAACGGGCCACATCATCTAGATTTGGATCAGGGTGAATATGGGCATGGTTATGGGTTTGAGTACGGGTACGCCGACAATGAGCATGGGCACGGCCTAGATCATCAGTACGGACATGGGTATGGGTTCCAGCAGCACCAGCACAATCAGCAGCAGGATCATCAGCCAGAGATGGAGTTTAATGTCGCTGTTGGTGGGTCCTTGGAGGCGAGTCCGGTGCGGTCTCAGCGGGCGAATTCGAATTCCATTGTTATTGTTAGTCCCCCACGAAGAACTGGCCGTTTGGATGGCAGAGACGCTGGGAATGACGGTCACGTTAGATGGGATGGATCTCCACGGGCTCCGTTGGGTTTTTTCTGAAAATGGACAGCAGCAAGGTGAGATTTCGGGATCTCGCATATGTCTGCGAGGTATGGATGAGATATTGTAATTTCCTGCGATATGGCGCTTCCTTTTACTATTCGCATAGACATCTCCTTTTCTTTTTCTTCCTTTTAACTAACAAGCATGATATGCCCGGCTATGCCCGTTTTCATCCTCCCAAGCGCTTGCTGTGCTCGAAGAACAACTTGATACCCCTGGGGTTGCACGCCACGCGGGATGATTCCTAGATGAAGTGAAGTGGTTTCTTGGCGTGACTTGGCATGGCGGCACCAGAGGGTATCCAGGGGTGTGGGTCGAGCGCGAGGAGCGCGGAGCAAGCATATCATCCTTGCCTAAAACACCTTGCGCCACCAGCGGCATCAGGAAGGCAAGCAGTCGTGCAGGGCTGGGATGTTAGAATATGCACCTAATCCGATATAGAATACTATTAACATTAGGCAGATAGTACGATTACCCATATGCAATAACAGGCAGCGAAAAATCAGTTGCCAGATCCCGTCCTCTTGACAAAATAAGAAGCTATTTGGCAACACAGCGTGTGAGATACAATAGAGGCATCAAATAAATAAATAAAAGAACTAACTGAACCTTGGAAGTCTAATAGAAGCTAACTTTGCGGGTTGTTTGGTCCGTCTTTGTATATATATATCCCTGGAGAAGGGGAATGTAGCCTTCCCTAGAGAGCTAAAGAAATGAACCACCAGGCTTCAGATGAGCACCAGCTCTTCCCCTCTTCGTCCTCCCCGGCAGCCGCGCTAGGTTCCTAAATATCGTCTAGCATCCGAACCCTTGCTTTGTTTGACAGAGGAACCGGCCGGGGAATTCAATCCATGCTTCCCCAGCCGCAAAGGTTCTCTCTCGCCAATCCCCCTTGATCAGTTGACGGGAACACAGCCTTAATTTGTTATTGAAATTTATTTACTGATTTACTGAAATATAGATCCTTAAAGCTAGAGTCTAGAGAGAAGAAAATAAGAGACTACTTTCTGGTTCTTCTCCTTTTCCGCTGAAAAACCCGGAGGAACGGACATGTCATTTTTTTAATATATTTTATACTTTAGGGTTGATTCTGGTGGGATGTGAGGGAAAAGGTGCCAGAAATAAGCAAACACATGAAAAAAAAAAAAAAAAGGTGCAGTTGTACAGTATGCATGGGTACATGTATGCCAAAAAGAAATGCTTCGGATATCTGCATGGATATTGCATTAAGAAGGGGCCGGTCCTGGACGTTTCGATGAATGAGTAAATAAAGGGTACGCAAGTTGGAGCCTTTTTTCTCCCTACCTACATAGCAAAACCAAATGTCCCTAGAGAGAAGTAATAGAGCTCGAACAGGTATCATTTTGCTAATCAATCAAGTACCGACCCCGACGACCGCCATGGTCAACAACAAACCAAACCAAACCAAACAAATCGAACTCGAAAGAAAAAAAGCCGAAAGGAGGGGAATGGGAACGAATTGTTCCCTTAAAGAAACAAAATTAAAAATACCAATTTTGACAAGCGAAGGGTATTTCGAATAATCAACACAAGTTCCACACCGACCAGCCTCCACATCTCCGCTCCGTCGAACTTAGAAAATGAAGTAAGTTTTTAGAAACTTGTCATATCGCCAATTCATCCCATTACGATTATTCGTATTATCAGAGAATAATACCTCGTAGATGTGCAAAACCGCCCATTATTACCACAAAATAAGCACTCTCAGCCTATTGCATCGCAAGGCATCTTCCATCTCCTCCCCGATTACCCTCCACCCCGACAAAAACGAACATCAAAAGAAACAAAGGAAGAAAAAAAAACCTAATAGTAAATCGGCTCCTGATAAATCGGCGGCACCCCCTTCTCTTCATTCCACGTAATCTTATTCTTCTCATCGATCGTCGCATCCTCATCGGTAATCGCAATCACTTTGGATGTATGCGCCACCTCCTGCTTACTCACTCCACCCGCATCACGCGGAATCCATAACAAGGGCGGCTCCGAGCCGACAGAGGGGTGGAAATATGCGTTCAGCTCTACTTCGGGAGTGTATGAGATATCCGCAAAGTCGTTGGGGACCAGCTTGCGCAGAATCCCATAGTTGGCGTACTTGTCGGGGCGCAGGAATTTGCCGATGATGCCTTGTGGCTTTGTTGGGAGGAGTTCGGTTGGGGTGGAGATGCCCTTTTCGGCATCTGTGATTTCTGCGCCGTTGCTGGAGGGTCCGCCGGTGGGTTTTTCGGCTGCCTCGCCGCCATCTTGAGGGGAGCCGTCTTGGGCGAGCAGGTCCTGCTCTTCAGCTTCGAGATTGCGTGGCAGGAACTTCAGCAATGGGGAGACGGCGGCATTGAGCGAGAGGTGGTAGATGACGATGAAGACGAGGAAGATGATCATGAGGATCAGGGGACCGAGGGCGTTCCTGTCGCTGCCGGCGCTGATGGCAAAGAGGCCGATCAGGCAGATAATGAGAAGGTAGCAGCCTACGGCTGTTTGTTGGAGGGCTCGTGGGTAAATCATACCCTTAGTGTCGATGTTGCTGTTAGTGACGTACAGCATATTGTAACGATATGCAATGTAGAAGAGGAACAGGCCAACAGTCGCGAAGCCAAGGACCAGGGGGGCAATGGCGCCATAAGTAATGGCTGAAAGAGAGAGAAATAATTAGTAGGGGTGGTATTTTGATAGCGAGAGCATATGATTACGTACCAATCACGCAAAGATTGGTCAGGACCGGCAAGACGGTCCCCCAGCCCAGTCCGGACAGAGTTGACCACCGCTTGTACATTTTCCGGGGAGTGTTATCCAAGAACCTGCCCAAAATCTTTGAGACAATCAACCCTACGATCTGGAGCAGAGCACCTGCACTGAATGTAAGACCCTGGAGGATGAAATACGCAATATAGAAGTTGGAGGCTTTGGGTATATTTTTAGCCAGGAGCGAAGCTGCGCTTTGAGGATTTTGGATGACCTGTTCTACGACACTCGAGGCTGCGGAAGACAGCGTCGTAACGAGGAACACCTGGACAACCTGGAATCCGAAATAAAAGTTTTGAGTCCTGAGCTCTGCGGCGGCTGTGGTTGGGCAACCGCCAATTCTTGCCATTACTGCAATTCGAAGAGACAAATGCAATTAGCTTGGAGAAGGGGTACTAGGCTTGAGCAACAACACTTACATCGAAGTACGATGGGCAGGAGAGCCATGAGAACAGCGAGAAGAACGGCAGGGAGGAGGGCAGTAATAAGACCCAGGATGACCGGAGGGCAATCATTGATGAAACTGAGGAACGGAACTTTCTCTGTAAGGTAGTTGATGTTCGAGATGGCACCGACAACAGCAACGGGGATGGCCCAGAAGATGATCAGAGCCACAACGCCGCCGATGGTGACAGCATTTCTGATAATAAGCTCCCACCATTTAATCCTCAGATTGGACCAGATGATATCATTCGGGTTGAGGCCAATGTGTCGTGGAGCCATGTGGAGGGGTTGGTTATGAGCAACTGGAATGTGGAATGATCATGTGAGTAAGTGTATCCAAAATGAATAATTTAAACCTCGAAATTACATACCCATTTGGTATGCCGACTGAGCTTCGTTCTGGGTATAGAATTCCACAAATACCGACGATATCTTCTTAGCATCGCCAGCACGATGTTTCGCCTGGAGAGCTTCGATTTCGGGGTTCAAGCGCTCGATCTCAGTCCTCGACCAGTTGATGGTATCAACTTTTTTACCAATAACCGGTTTGAGTCTATGGGTAGGTCTCTGGGAAGGCTTTATCCAGCGAGCAGCCACTGAGCCCGATTCTCCCTGAGCCTCATCGCCAGTAAGATTATCAGTGTCACGGCTCTCCTCATCGGCTGGCTTAGTCTTAAGGGCCTTGACGCGCGCGGCATTGGTCAATTTAATCAGTTTCGTTTCAGCACCCTCAAGACGGAACGCAGTTTTATCTCTTTCCCCAACCAGCTCCGCCAATTCCTTGGTGTCAGTTGGGATCCAAACGTTCTTCACTTTATCGTTGCCATAGATTCGTCGAATCTTTGCTTCATTCAGGTATTCTTCAGGGACAGAGGTGAAGAGGACGGTCTTCGAAGAGATACGGGAAGCATAAAGCGGGGAAAAGAAGTATGCCTGGCGCAAGTTGATGAAGAAGAGCATTTCACGCGTGATCATGAAGAAAACAAAACCTGTGGGCGTTATATGATATTAGTATTTGGCTACTTTCTGACCATTGAACACCAAGTTTGGACACAAAAAATGGACCTACCAACGAATATCCAAGTCACGAAAGTATGGGCATAGAATCTATTCAGATTGTTTTGCACATTTCCAAAAGTGAGGAGATCTAATTGTTTCAATCCACCCCCGCCAGTGGCATTGATGGGGAACAGAATTGGCCAGGTAATAAGACAGCCAACGAAACAGATAGTAGTCGCGATCTTCAGGTATCGAAGGAGGAGATACGCATCAAGAGAGTGGTGTCGCAGCACGTATTCATCAGACAACTTGGCCATCGACGTTATCCAGCCGAAGATCCCTGGTGATTGCTCTGGTGTGCGCTCCTGCTCTCGCAGCGCGCCAATGTAGGTTCTGGGCGCATATTGGCGACGTTGGCTTTGACGGAGGATGATGAAGAGCAGGACCATGGCCCCCGAGATGATAAGGGTAGGGATCAAGGTCGAGACCAGCCCGGAGGCGGAGTTGGAGGTGTCCTTGGGGTCCTCGTCCTGCGAGCGCGGATGAGATATATGTTAGAGTCGATTCGCACATGATGAAGCAAACACACCCACGGGAACTGAATGGATCAAGCGGAGGGATTGAGAGAGAAAGAGTGATATTTATTGCTTACCATGACTGCGGTTTCTGCTGCTGCTGCTAAGTTCCGCTGTCGAAGCTGCACAACACAGGTGGATAGCCGCCAACTGTGCAGCAATGACGAAGATTTTTCAAGTAACGATATTTAACAACCCTCGTATGCACGACTGAGAAAAGGGGAAAAGGATAACTACGGAAGAGGGGAACAGAGATGAGTTAAGTAGAAAGAGAAAATAGAAAAGAAAAAGAAATGAGTGACTGATCAACCAGGTTAATGAGCGACAATTGGGCAGGGGGAGCAAAACAAGGAGCGAAAGGGGCAGACAAGCCACGGATGAAGTGGACAAAGTGGACAAACGCAAAGTTTGCCGGATTGCTATTTGCTGCTCTGAGCTACAGCTGGTCAATCACAAGCCACAGTGCCCAAGGCTAAGTTACTGTTCCGCCAGCAAAGAAAGAGGAAATCAACAACAAGTGTGGTGAGCTTTGTGTCGGGCGGCTCTGGGAGACCTGAAGGAAATTGAGTCGGGGCTACTTTTATTTAGCGTGATTTATTCAAACAGACCAAGCATTCCTCGGCGATCTGGATCTACTTCACCAACTATCTAGTCGCGTAGTTGGCTTCTTGGAAATATATCAGTTTTCTGTCTGGTTTGTTTACTCTTTTTTTTATTGAAAAAAACAGGGCTCCCTTTCTTTCTATCTTTTCGCTGACATTTGTCCTTTTGCAGGGCCTCAGCGGCAGCTTGTGATGGAATAATATCCACAACGACTATATTCGGCTACTGCATGGTGGGGTGGCAAGTTTCTGTTTGAGGTTTGCCTAGAGGGATATCCCCCGTGACTGGATAAAAGTCAATTGGGCGTTAATGCGAATGCTAATTTACCAGTGAGGAGATCTCAGATCGCGGTGTGGATGGAATCCGCGAGCCAGACCTCCTCTGAAAGGGCAGATTTTGCTGCCAATCATGTCCCGAATCCCCCAAGGAATGACTATCATTTTTTAACTTCGAGCTACTGAAAGAAAATATTTACGGTTTCGCGCTACAAATTAGTACAGGGAGCTTTTAACCAGGCGCACGGATAAGACGAACTTGGAACATGGGGGGGACGCGACCACACAGCACCTTGCATTTTCATCAGTTGCATGATCTTTCTCATGATGTTAACTGTACGCCATCTCGCCACCAGAAATAAGGACAATGCGAAACGGCTGAGAGAAACCATAATTTCCCCACCGCCGTTGGAAAGGCAGTTCTGGCAATTGAGGCCTGAAAGCTTGGTTAGCAGCAATCGCCCTAAGGGGTAACTTTAGGCAGTGAGCCCAGTCCCAAAAATGTGCTCGTTCTCTACAGATGAATGTGGTTAGATTTTTCCCCAAACAATCACAAAACTGCTGGGTGCTCCCAGGGATCGTGCTGTTTCTGCTCCAACGAAGGAATGGATATTTACAAATAATAGAGGTATGCAACTCCCAACTAGCAGAGCAGCCACAGCACCAGGACACGCGAATGTCTTCCAACCACGTCACAACTCGCCAGAGGGTCTCAGACGAGTGACAGAACCATCTTGGTACGACTGCAAATCATCATAAGCAGTTGCTGCCACTAGTGATTACTAAAGATTTAAGGAGTGAAAAAGAAAAGAAGAAATAATACTCCGTTTATTTCCAGGTTTTAAGTTTTTAACCTCAATTTACTTTCCTCATCCTTAAAAAAATTAGAGAGAAAGGGAAAAATAACGAAAATCCCCACGAACAAAAAAAACTTGTTTTTCAAGCATTATTTATTTCCCCCCGTTGCAGGCTCAAAACATAACCCCTGTTTTGGTACGCTGCAAACCTGCTGTGGCGGAACTTTCCTTGCTCAATGACGCAGATCATGCGTATCTAGTTAATGCGTGCAGAGCTAGTTGCGACGACAGAGGTGTGGATTTCGGCGAACTCTCTTTTTGCACTCATCGCGCAGCAACAAGCTGGGTTTCTGTACCAACTGCTGACGATGGGATATGTATGATCCATTTGCATGGTACTGTATACGCAGTCGAAGCGAGATGCGAGCTGAAAGTTAGGAGCAATCATTGTTACTATTTATTATCACCGTCTCAAAGAGAATGCTCAGGAATTGATCTTGATGCTCACATAGATGAATATATTCCCGCCAAGATGCGACCGCAAGAAGTTTTGCCAAAAATTTTCAGAACTGTCATCGTCAGCCATCAACAGCTGAACTTTTATGGAGGCTTGCCTTGTCGGGTTTAGCTTGTAATTAGTGCCAGCGCCAATCTCGTATCCATGTTGCTGATTCTGTGGAGAAGGAATGCCTGCAATTCGCCATCTGATGATGGATCATTGTTTGCCTCTCAGCTGTCAAGGTCGGCTCTTGCTTCACCCATGAATTCAAGAGAAAATCATATTCATTTGAAAAGAATCATAAAAATTGCCCCAAAAGTCCTCTATGATCATAGGAGTTAATACTTTACTTGGGGAAGATAATGCGTCAGCTAACCTGCTGGGAACATCACAGTTGATGTAAGGAGAGTCGAATCTAATCAGCCAAACAGCAACTAGCGACCTACAAAATTTCAGAATATACACATGTATTCATTTCGACCACTGCTTTGCATCTGTCAGAATATATCCTTGCGCGCCTAGGGTGCCTTGAGAGATCGATCCTGTTGGCCCCGTGGTTTTCCAATAGCATCATGCTGGTACCAATCCACTACCTTAACTCGCAGAATAGGAAGTTTAGAGAATTCGTTGGGTGGTTGAATTCATGGTCCGAAATTCCCTAACTATATCTTTAGCGAATTGATCGTTTATACATACCTAGATGCTTCCTCTGCTGTCAGGGGCGTCCGCCTGGGGCTTAGCACACAACAGACCGCATCTGCGCTCATTCTATCCGGGGCAACCCGCATGTATAATATAGAAGCAATCACGGCAAATACTCCGGGTGACACCTGCATAATGTCCCCATGATCACCTCCTACATCTGGTGGTTACACACTCACTCACACCTAGGCATTAGGGTATGTACTGTACTTACATCAGTCGGATGCCTATCATTAAAAGCTGCTGAGGGGAACAGAAGTCTGGGGATAATGGGTCTAGTGTTTGATCGCATTGGAGAGCCGCGACGGTGTTGCACTGCAGGATGTACGCGATTGACAACACATAGCGCATATAAACATCCTGTACGATGATGATTGAGATGATTATGATAATGGGGATGAGAAGCCGGGATAGATAATGGCAAACTGGCACTACTCGCTTGAGAGCTGTAAAGCGACGACATGGGATATCTTTGCTGGACGGCTTCTCGAGTCCCTGGTACTACAGTTTGTACGGTGGTCAGTGTGGGGGTGGTTCCAAGTGTGTATCGAGATGGGGGCAAAATGGGGGTAGATGGGATCTTTCTATCATTTGCATTGTAAAAGAGTGAGTTAGAGCATAGAATGCTAAGGTAGAATAAACCTGGCAGCACTAACGGGAGACGACGGGTGAGAAGGCGTATCCGCGGGTGTGACGGTCAAATATGGGTTGAGAATTGAATTGGGGAATCAGCGTGTCTACGACGGCACAGAAAGAGTGATTGCTACATTGATTTGGTTGCTGAATTTGCATTCATCGCAAGAGAGCAATATGCTAGTTCAAACATATCTAATTTCAGAACCACCTTGCTTGGGGGAGAGGCGCTTTTGGATAAATATCACAAAACGGCGGGGAAGTAGATGAAGTGTATTGGTGAAAATCGGCGGTTCAATGTATGAGAGGTTTTTGAGGTCCATAATCCGTGCCGAATGAAGTATATAATCGCATATTGAGGCTGCGTGTTGGTCGACGGGCCATATTTATAAAGGCGTATACAGCCCGGGTATAAAAGGATGCCCTTTTGAGGTGTACGCCTAATTTCATGTTGTGCTGACGATTTGGAAATCTGAGATCCTTGTTTATATTTTGGGGCCTTAATTTGTTGTAGGTGGCAGTGACCAAGTTCGAATTTTAATAGATTTGAAAAGAAGTTTCGCTCTGCTTGTAAATGAGCGAGAAGATTTTGTGTGTTCTATCTAAAAAGAGAGCAAGATTCGTTGCTAGGCACAAAATTTGGGATGGGTGATACAATCATCCGAGGTTGTAGATATGCTATTCCACCGGTTGCACCCGACATTCGGATTGGGCAAACTGAAGAATTTGGCGTTGGAATTCCTCAAATGTTATGTTAAAATCAGGGGGTTTCAACATGAGGAAAGAAAGCAGCAGCTCAGTGAACTGGAATTGGAGCGGCTGTGGGAGTTGTTTGAAGCTCTCCATTATATCGCCCACAAACCAAGCTCGGTCCGGATTTCTCAAGTCGAAATCACATATATCCTGCAGTAATAGCCACGAGAAGGATTCGATAGGGCAATTGGTCTCGAGATGTTCGCGTACGTCTTCGATGAGGTTGTTGAGATACCGTATACACCCTTCAGGCGAGTCCCGTTGGTCCCAAAACACTTTGTTGAGGTAAACCAGCGAGGATACGCGGCACAAACTGGAAAGTTCGTATTTCACGACCCATAATCGTTCCTTCTCAGGTATTTGCGAGGGATGAGGCCCTCCGGATAAGAATAGGTGGAGTGAAGTCATATATTCGAATGCAGCTTTTCTTTGAGGCGCTATGGATACAAACGTGGGTCTACTGTGGCTGAAGGCTAAAGACTCTGCGTTACCAAGAAATGAAAGTAGCTGCGAAGCGTGTTTCATGTCGAATGGAAAGTCCCTCTTGAACATTGTCAAGCGCGCGTAATGTGTATAAGTATCCCCTAAGAGCCTTTCCCCTCCCCGACTTCTCAAGTTCTGTATTGCAGCGTCCAAATAGTGGCTGGACTTCTGCCCACTCCCGTATCTAGCTTCCTGAATAGATAGTGCGGTGAATGCCATCATAGAAACACTATCTCCACGGCGTTGACCTTTTTTCAGGTACGTCGTGAGCATTTTTTCGGCGGTGGAGATATATGACGAACATTGAGGGGTGTTTTTAGTTCGACGCACGCTAGCTAGATAGCGAGCGGAATACGTCAATACGCACACCTGAAACGTCATGGGATGCTGCATGGCTTCTCTAAACACGGATTTCTTCATGAAATGGTTCTGTCCTGACCATGAGGTTAACCTCGATATCCAGCAATCCATCAAATGCCGATCCTCTTCATTTAACGACCAGGGTAAAGTATCGAAAGGGTCCGTTCTGGTGGCAGCAATAGTTGTTTGCGAAGACAACGATCCAGCTGGATTATCTAATTCTTTATATGGTCCAACAGTAAATGGGCCCGCATGTGTTTGTCCCATTGCTGTTTTCTAAAAAGAGGTTTATCAGTAAATGTACGGTTGAAATCGCTCTGTAGTAATAAAATGAGGAAAAAGAAGTTGAATGAGCTGAATCATTGAAAAGGGGGACGATTCTGGGAACACAATGTTCGATCTTAGTAGCATACTTTGGACTGGGAAGGCGTTTGCTGATTTGGGTAATTGACATTGCAAAGCTCTTCTCCTGATGCTTCTTCATCGGACTTTTTTCTCCATGCGAGATATCGAGACTGGCGGGGCAGTTGGCGATGGACACCACCGAATAGGGCGGCAGGTTTCTCTTTTCTCCGGCCCTGGATGTATTGTTTCATCACATGTGAACGTTTTCCTTTGTTCGATGAACTTTCATCGACGAAGAAAAATTTGGGACCGGCGGATTGAGTCGGATTCTGTGTACCCGTACTCCCCAAGGTTGGCATGGACCAGGAATTCGATTCTATGAGAAGTAAGCAGCTTAAACCATCATAGAAAAGCTCAAGGCCCTTGAAACATAAGGCGCACCTCGGTTCCTGTCTTCTCCCCGACAATTCTGGGTCGTCATAATGCATTATCCTGAGCGCTTAAAGAGGAGCACTACTCAGACGCCGAAATTTCCCGACCCCTATTATCATTCAACGCCGGAAAGGTTCGTTCAATAACCTAAGGCAAAATAGCGTTCCAATAACCAGTATACCAATCCTTTCATAAACTAACAGCTTGATTACGATTGGGACAGAGAGGAATTTGTCGAGAGTGTTGTTTCTAGTACCTCAGTTGAGTGATGGTCAATGGCGGGGTGGCTCGGGATTTGAAGGAGTTCAGGAGCCAGATGATAATGAGGCAGCTCGCAAATAGAGTATTCGAATAACCCCACTAGTGGAAGATAAAACACAATTCTCAAAAGTTGGGCTCGAAGGTTTCTGCTTTCAATTCGCTTGTTTTTCACCTCTCAGGTACGTGTCCTGGAAGGTCAAAGAGGCAGGTTGAGGCGGCGGTGTTAGCTTACTGGGCGCTAATCACGGCTGGCAAGGTTGTCGTTTGGCTGCAGTTCGCTGATCCCAACATCCTCAGGCTATTCAATACACGCCTACTTCTACTGCTGGAAAGGTGGCTCGACAATTCGTCTGCTTGGACGGACATCGGAAGGTATGGAGTTGCGCGGTTGATGCGGAATATGGCATTGCTTTAACCAGCTCTTTTCCGTGCTTTAATTTCCGCTCAGACACGGCGAGCTGGAGCAAGCGCTTCTGTTCAGCGCTTTGGGCTTGGGGACACCTGGAAAAACCTGCGTGATTGATTTACCCAATTAGGAAAATATGAAGCAAGTAGGCAATGACTAAGCAAACCGCTCTAAAACAAACCACTTTACGCGTGATGTCCGGCCCGTTGTAATTCCGTGACGCGCTTGCGGGTCCGACGCGTTTCTCATCCACCTGGATTTTTTGTTTGAGCTCCATCTCCCATTGTCCGTTTGTCCCAATTGCCTTTCTTTGCCCATCTGCTCGAGCTCTGGGAACCTCTTACGCGGGAAAATTTGCTTCTGCATCTCTCTACGGCGTACCCTGGTAATCCCATCTCCAGTTGACCGTCACCATGTCCGGCTTGTTTGAAGCTATCGTCCAGTCTGAACTGGGTTCCAATGTAGGAACCAGAGAAAGGCCATTTCCGTCATCGGACCAGCCACCCAGTTCCCGACCTCATCCCCCATCGGAAAGCAATGGCCAAATGAGCGAGGCAGAGGGATTCGCAGATGATCAAGTTGTTGGTCCGGGGGGTTCTCTTCCTAGACGCCCAAGGCATCCACTCTACGGGAGAGGTCCGCCGGCTGTCCAGGACGTTGCTGGCGAAAAAGTGCAACAGGCTTTCGAAGAACTATTGGAGACACATGTCGAAGAGCCCTCATCCTCTGGCGTGCCTCCGTCGTCCGAAATACTCAGTAACAAGTACTATGTTGCCCAAATTCATGGCTTACAACGATACCAACTTTCTACCCTCTACGTCGATTTTACACACCTAACCTCCCTTCCAAACCAGATTCTAGCCGACGCCATTGCCAATCAATATTACCGATTCAAACCTTACCTAACCAAAGCTCTCCACAATCTCATTGCAAAATATGAACCCCAATATTTCAGAGAGCATAGGCAGATAAACAGCACGTCATCACAGGCCAGCACGTCAGCTTTAGCGGTCGACAGCACGGAGCCTGACTCGTTAGCTGGAAAAACAAGACATCAACAAACAGATAAAGTGTTTTCATTAGCCTTCTACAACCTGCCATTGGTGTCGAGACTGCGACAACTCCGAACTGGTCAGATAGGGAAACTTCTTTCAATATCTGGTACCGTGACTAGAACTTCTGAAGTCCGCCCAGAACTTGCGCTAGGTACTTTCATTTGCGAGAGCTGTAGTACAGCTGTTGAGGAAGTGGAACAGACATTCAAGTATACGGAACCAACGCAATGCCCTAATCCAACATGTGGGAATCGTATCGGCTGGCGATTAGATATCCGTCAGAGCACATTTATCGATTGGCAGAAAGTGAAGCTGCAGGAATCGTCCCATGAAATACCAACAGGTAGCATGCCACGCACGATAGACATCATCTTACGAGGAGAGATGGTCGATCGAGCCAAAGCAGGGGAGAGGTGTATTTTTACCGGCACACTTATTGTTGTACCAGACGTTAGCCAGCTTGGCCTCCCTGGGGTCCGACCGGAAGCAACTCGAGACAATGGGAACTTCCGTGGTAGTGATGTCGGTGGAAGTGGAGTGAGCGGCTTGAAATCACTGGGTGTTCGCGACCTCACATACCGTCTTGCGTTTCTTGCCTGTATGGTAACCCCCGATCTCACCACTCCCGGTCACGCAACTTCCCAACAACTGAATGGCCAATCACAAAATATCCTTGCCTCCTTGAATCAAACCGATCAGCTAGAAACTTATGAAGAGGAGGCGCAAGACCGCCTTCTCGAAACACTTACGCCTTATGAAGTACAGGACCTGAAGAAATTGGTTCATTCTGAATACATCTATTCCCGATTAGTGGATTCTATTGCTCCCATGATTTACGGTCATCGAGCCATTAAAAAGGGTTTACTATTGCAATTAATTGGAGGAGTATCCAAAACCACGCAACAAGAAAGTATGCAAATCCGTGGAGACATTAACATATGCATAGTTGGAGACCCTTCTACAAGTAAAAGTCAATTTTTAAAGTGAGGCATCTGAATATTCCCCTATCAACTGGACTCATCTAACGTTATGAAAGGTATATCTGTTCACTGAACCCTCGAGCTGTATACACCAGTGGAAAAGCATCTTCAGCCGCTGGTTTAACTGCTTCGGTTGTTAAGGATCCAGAGACGGGTGAATTTACGATAGAAGCTGGAGCTTTGATGCTTGCGGTAAGTTGCTAGCTCATCCTTTTTGAAGTCCTGCCAATTGCCGTGATGACGCTGACACTTATTATGTAGAATGGTGGCGGTATTTGCGCTATCGATGAGTTCGACAAGATGGATATTAGCGACCAAGTCGCCATCCACGAAGCAATGGAACAGCAAACGATTTCCATTGCTAAAGCCGGCATTCATACCACCCTCAATGCACGCGCAAGTATCCTTGCCGCTGCAAACCCAGTCGGTGGGCGCTACAATCCCAAAGCTACCCTCCGTGCAAATCTTAATTTCAGCGCCCCTATCATGAGTCGTTTTGATCTTTTCTTTGTCATCCGTGATGATCCCAACGAAGTCGTGGATAGAAACCTTGCTGAACATATTGTCAATGTTCATATGAACCGCGACGATGCTATCGAACCGGACCTCACCACCGAACAGCTGCAACGGTACATCAGATTTGCTCGAACCTTCCGCCCTGTTTTCACTGAAGAAGCCAAGACGTTGCTCGTGGAGAAATACAAGGAACTCCGCGCCAACGACGCTCAAGGTGGACTCGGAAGAAGTAGTTATCGCATTACGGTCAGACAGCTAGAGAGTTTGATTCGATTATCCGAAGCAGTTGCAAAGGCCAACTGTGTGGAAGAAATCGTACCCAGTTTCGTCCGTGAAGCGTTCGATCTCCTCAGGCAGAGCATTGTGACTGTTGAAAAGGATGATGTGGAGGTCGATGATGAAGTAGATGACCAAGTTACCAATAACACACCCGAGATGCGCGACGGGACGCCTCGTCGGGATAGAGATGGGGATAGTCCGATGCGCACAGGCGATGATGACGATCATGTCAATGGGCCTGATGCTACAATTCAGCAGCCTCAAAACCAGAAGACGAAGATTACGTACGACAAGTATATGCGGATCCTCAACATACTTGTGCGACGGGTGAACGACGATGAAGCCAATGCTGGTGAAGGCGTGGAACAGGAGGATTTGATAGTTTGGTATCTAGAACAGATTGAATCGGAGCTGAATAGCGAGGAGGAGATGGAAGTTGAGCGGTCTTTGGCCGTTAAAGTTCTCAAGAGGATGGTTAAGGTTAGTTACTCCTCTTTTGCTGTTGTGGCTTTATCCAGTCCTTGCCTTTTGAGAATCTAACATGGTAACACAATTCAACAGGATAATATTCTCATGCTCATCCGCGGGGAAGGTCTCGTCGAGTCCGGTAACCCACAACAGCAACAACAAGAGCAAAGAGCTGTATACGTCTTGCACCCTAACTGTGCGATTGAGGAGATGTGAAATAACCTCCGGGATTGTTTTCCGTCGTCGGCGTCTGAAGGTGCAATGTTATCCCTTTCTCCAGTAGTTATGATGATTGATATATGAGAGCATGTCTAGTCTAGGGTAGTTAGTCGGTTCGGGCTGGGATTTTAATTATTTTTCGAGGGGCGCAAATTCGGCATAATTTACTGCGTCCGCAATGGCACATTTTTAACGCATATTTTTGTTTTCTTTCTTTTCGCTTTTCGCAGGTATATGCCTAATTCATGATATCATTTGCAAGGAGTTCGATTGTGCTTTGGATTTGATTCTTGTTAAATCCTTCTAAATTGGTACTGCTCTGCTACTTGGACTCCCTGTCCCCCACTTAAATAATCGGGCTCCAGCACGGATCACGAAGACAATACTTGCGGAAATGATTGAGAATAACATGAAAAACTGCCCTCTGTAACTATGCCCAGGCAGAGCTAACTATTGAAGAAAATTCATGGTTTCTCAGGACTCGGCATGGGCAGCCGCAAAGGGAGAGCACGTCCTCTTTGGCAACAACACTGTTTGTCGCTTTCCCTTTAGAAAAAAACCAACAAAATTGCTTTTCAGCATCGTTTTCAGCGAAAACAGAAATAAAAGAAAGAGAAACTAGGACCCAGATATGAGTCTGGAAACAATAAGGTTTTTTTACCCGCCTCCAACCAGAAAAGGTTTCAGATGGTTTGGTGAGATATGGAGTATCGAGTACATCCTGATCTCAGCCCAGACAGCGAACAAAACTAGACATAAAAGGAAAAAAAGGAAAAATAAGATAGGACTTTTCGATAAGAAAAGAACGCAGGCTTCCGTGCGCAGGCAAGAAATGGTTCACCTAATTTCTGCTCAAGGTCGTCAACCCGTTAGGAGCCTCCAGTCGCCTCAGGATCTACAAGATCCATGTGGATATCAGGGACAGGCCCAGCAGTCCCCTTAAATGCCAGAAACGCCAGCACCTTCGGCGGCTCCAGCAAGTTTAGCATCTTCAAAACCCCTGGGAACCTCAAGATTCTCCGCCATTAGTAGTTCCAGTGCCTGCAGCAGTGCCTCCATAAGTCTCATTCCCCTCACTACCCCCAACCTCTTCAACAACGGGAGCATTAATATGAGGAAATGCAGAGCCATTAGTGTTGCTAGTAGTCCCAGCACAGCATGCCCAGAAGTTTCGCTAGCTTCGTCATCAAGTCCAGTACCTCGCCCAGTTTCATGCCTCCGCTCGGCCTCTTCGTCTGAAATAAATCTATACCCGGTTTCCGCACTGTCATCCTGTTCAACACCAAGAACTGTACAGAAATTTGCGAGTGAATCTCGTGATGTAAGGACCTCAGAGCCCATAACCTTATCAATTCTCTCCGTTTTGTCGTTTTGTATAAACTGCAAACGGTCATCGATACTATTTTTTATTACAACCCTGACAAACCCAACATCCCTGGTTTGGTTAATGCGGAAAAGCCGGAAAAATGCCTAGTATATGGTCAGAATAGCAACCGAGAAAAAATGGCTGGCTATGTAAATAAGTAATGTATATACCTGTTGCTCGATGGCCTCGTTCCACCAGAGATCAACCAAGATGCATTTAGTTGCAGCAGTAAGGTCGAGGCCAGTCCCCCCTGTTTTGAGAGAGCATACCAGAATGCGGATTGTTGGATCTTCAGAAAATGCCTGGATGTTCTTCTCGCGTATTCGAATCGGCATTTTGCCAGTGTGCTTCATCGGAACCAGTCAGTGACTGAGACGCAAAATAGGTTACTGGCAGTGGCTATAAAAACTTACCAGTAGACATCCCCAGCCATTTTTCTGACACATTGAGCCCAGAATATGGGCCATTTCAAGAAATTGGGTGAATATCACCACTTTCGTTCGGGTGGATCTCTTGAACCAGTCCTCTACGCACGAGCTGATTGCCGTTAATTTTGCTCCTGGCATTAAATGGCCCGCGTAGTCCACCCAGTTCATAACCGTTGCTTTTTGACCTCCGGCTTCGGAGTTAGAACCCTTTTTATTAACTTTACGTCTTGACCTTTTGCGAAGATTCACCGATGCAATTGGGCTTCCATCCTCCGAGCGGGGCGTTGCGCTCGCGATAAGCGACTCTAGAGAATCCCAGGATACGGCTTGGTCGACAGGGGCGCCACAATCACAAACAGATCCGGTTTGAACCATCATCTCCCCAGCACAGCTGTGGCAGTAAATATGTAGGCACGACGTGAGATGGACTGAAGTGGGCGAGCAGTGACATTTGATGCATTTTGTCTTATCCGGTTCTTCACTGGGGAATTTGAGGGCATCAACAAAATCATTGATTAGCTTTTGTAACCTTGAGATTTGAAGCTTCGGACGTTGAGTTTGAGGAGCTGACGATGACTTTTCTTGCTCATTTTCGCGTATTTTTTGCTCTCTAATAAGATCTTCCAACAAGCTGCACATCTGCGCATCCCCTGGCTCTGAACGATCACCGATGCTTAATCGAATCGACACTACCTCACCAATGGTTAGGAAGACTTTGAGCACCATCTGCGCTAAAAGTAGGTGGCTAGTAAACATCCGCAGCCGTAGAAGCATGGTAAATTTATTTTGATATTCCTTTTTGCGTTTGCCGGCAGGCTTCGAGAACACTGTTTTTGGTAAGCATATATCACATTTGTTGGCATTGAAAAAGAGAGGGATCACCATCATGTTCTTCCAAGAACATCGCCATAACTTTCTGGTAAAGGATCCTTTCGGTTGTACTAAAATTGACCACGATATCTCTATCCTCTACACCTGGAAGTTTGAGGATAGGAAAACCAAACAACGTTTCATCATGACCGCGCTTCAGCATACATGTACGCAGTAGAGCGTTGGTCCACGGGTCTTCGGTGCCATAGTTCTAGAAATGTGCTCACTTTAGAATGGATTGGGTGAGGCGGCTGTTGACTAATCATACCTCTAGCCGTCCCTTCAGGAATTTGGTATAATTTCTTGCCAATGGTACCTGGAGAAATTCCAAGTAGGGATATAATTCGTGGGTGCCGCTAAAGTAACGTTTAGCCCCTGCAGTTGGCTTTGAATAATGTCTATATTCCCATACTTATGAAGCGGAGTTCCGGTAACCACCCAACGGAAATGGCCTGAAAGCATGCGAACGGCAACGCTGGTATGCGAGGCATTGTTTTTTATTTCATGGGCCTCTAAATGGTTTCTCAGCTCAAACTTCAGAATTCAGTCAAATAAAATGTACTGTACTTACCATCCAGAATAATTCTCCTAAAATTCATGCGATGAAGAGGGCCGCGCATTTTCTCTACAAATCGCACCCGCAGCTTTTCTATCTCGCTTTCTGGGACGACCCCGGCAGGTGGTTTAAATTTAGGGATCGAAGTGCGTACCTCAGCGTATGTCGTTATTCTGGACCAAAGTTAGCATCCGTGTATATGGGGTCATTAATATTTGCTCCCTGACATTACGCTGCAACCCTTGAAAAATTCAACGTTGTCGGCGGTTGACGGTTTAGAGCGAGCATGGTACTCCAAAACAGGCCGTAGTACTTTTTGTTTGCAATGCTGGGCAAATTGGTCATTCCTTTTTTTTTTGAGTTAAGTTTTGCAACACAACGTTAGGGAGCGTGAGGATCAACTACCAGTGTTTTGTAAGGTGAGATGGTACCACGATTAGTGTCACATTGTCGGTCATCTGGCAGGTCTCTTGATCATCGACGATGTTGGCTTCAGATTTGGTTAGCTAGGTTTACCTATACTCTATGAGTGTACTCATTGACCTATAAGCTGTATAGTTTTCCCGAAGCCCATCTCGTCGCATTGGAATCCGCCAAAAGGGGGCATTTCGGATTTTTCGCGATCACGCTGCACCCCGTTAGTTAAATCCTTCCTCGAATCAATGGATTTTTGTTATTTTACCATAAACGCTGCCCCTATAAGCTATAAAACGTCAGCTGGAAAAGGTAGAGATGTTAAAATGAAGGTAATAACCTGGAAATGAAAAAGAGAGGTTGTCATATTCGGATGCAACCAACCACCATTTCCATCTGCTCTTGGTTTCTTCGTGAATTTGCGCGTCGCCTCAATAATGAGCTGTCTATCTGATAGAGCCTCTTTCAAGTTCTCAGCGGGAGCAGTATCCATAATCTCTTTTGTAGCCTTATCCTTGTTTTTGGCTGAGGAGGATGGGATTGCAAGCTTTCCGGCGTTGGTTTTTGCATGCTGAATGCCGTTCGATGTACCAAGATTTGACAGCGTAGGGCCGTTCTTTTGCCAATTTTTTGTTGCTAGTTTCGACTTTCGTTTGGCATTTGGGCCATCTCCTTTCAAGGTTTGGCTTGCTTTTCCCTAGTCCGTGTGAACATGCGGCTATGCTGGAAAACAAAATTAAAATCCGGGACCATCTCACCTTCTTCGTCCCCGGCTTACAAATGGTGCTTGGTCCGCGACGGGCCGTCTCGTCTATCTCAAATGGAGATAATAAGGTTCGTTTGCGCTTTCGAGTGGTCTCAATATGTCCATTGGCGGGAGTAATCGAAAGCTCAAAATCGCTTTGTTCGTTCTGCTCATGCATCGCTGAGTTTCCAGGAAACGCTGGGTGGCTGGGTGGCTCGTTGGTATGGCTTGGTTGCCAAATATTTTCATCTGGGCCTGGGGAACAAAACAGGCTATCCTCGCTATAATTTGTTTAACAACGGAGTAAATTGCCCTCAAGTAGGTGACTTGGATGTGACTTACTTCTGGACATGGAATTCACTACTGTGATCGGACAGTTGAGTTTCCACGCCCTCTGGCGCGAAACTGCATATTGTTAGCCATAGTAAATGAAACGTTGGGGGCTTCCGTACGTGGAGTTACTATTTCCAATCGGCTCCTGGGATTTTTTCATCCCAAGGCTATTGTCAGTTGGATTACTTAGGTCATCAGGACGAACCATCTTTGAGCCCTGTGGATGTGTGGATGTAGATTGATTGCCCATCATTCTGGAAGCAAGTTGTGCGCGAGCTCGCGCGATAAACTGGGCATTGGCAGATGATTGAGCAGGGATGTTTTCAATCGTAGGCAAACGGAGTTGAGTGCCTGAATTGGCATCGTTCATGGCACCCTCCATGCTTAACTCATGAAGACAGCTTTAGCGATGTCTGTGATGGCCTCTTGGGTCCGGACACCCCAGAATTTGATAAACAAATCCGAGCAAAGAGGTTTGGGGGAGGAGGCCGGTCTAGCCGATGAGAGCTGCTGTGGCTGAACCAGAAATGTAGGGTCAAAAAATATAATGAGTTGACAAACGAAATGAATGTGAAACTATGGTTAAACCTAACAGCCCAGAGAGCTGCTAGGTCCCTCATATAGTTTGCGAGCTAGAGAGGTCCAGAAGTGAGCGGCAATCAATGATAGAAGGTTGGCGCCAAGATGTGAAAAGGAAGGTCGGCCAAAAAGTGAAAGAGACCTGGTGTTTAAGCTCTCACGCCACGCGCCTTGAGAATGTAGAGATAGAGCAAGAAGATATCACTTAGTAAAGGAAACCACTCTGTGTTGGCACAAGGGGCGAGTAGGACTAGCAAAGTTAGGTTAAAAAAGGGCCTGCCGAAGTGAAGCTGGCAGCAAGAGACTTCTCATCGAAGTTAAGCAAATGTCCCTCCTCTATTTCTAGCCTTGATGCAACTGGGGAGATGAGCCACAATTCTGTGGTCCAGGTTCTGGCTCGTTAAAGTAGAAGAGCAAAAACCTTTTGACTTGTGAGGTAGATATGAATCTTTGTAATGCACGAGGCGGAGAGTAACCATATTTCGAAGTGAGTGGACTAAATATGCCCGCATAGTCAATTCTTGACAAGTCAAGCCACCGAAGCATCAAAAACGTCAACACATATGCATTCCTCCATTATTTACCAGAGAGGCGAAATCCAATTCGCAATGACAGCCTAAACCCGCAAGCCTATGTGAGCTCATCCGCATGCTTTCGCAGTCCTTTTAATGAAAAATCGCGTGATTCAATTAAAAACGTACGTGCCGGGCCATAACCTGTGGGATGGTTGACCTCTTGTATTCCGTGGGAGGAGCTAGCTGATCTATACATGCTATGTCACGTGCACCTCCATCAGATCCTCTTAGAGTGCATCAAGCCTATCATATAGAACTACCTAGCTAGCTAAAATATATATATGTGTGTGTGGGGCATGTGACTAGGGTAGCCCTAGTATTACCTAACAGATCCAAGGTACCTAGTGGCTGATGGAGGTGGAAGGTTGGTTGATTGTACTATCTAGCGGGGCGCAGCTCTCTCATATAGGAGTGCGGGTCACGTGGTCTACTAAGGGCATCCTGCCAAGAGTGGCCTGGGACAACTAGCCCTACCACGTGACCCATATATCATAGATCTTAGCCAGTTAGAGTATAGCTTCTTCATCAATCGACCAACCAGAGTTAACTCATTACCTCGGTACGGAGTACGGAGTAGTAGGAAGTAGGTAGTTAGTAACTAACTACTCCGTAGGTAGGCTAGTATTACCTAACACTTGTGACCGTGGATGGGCCCAGATCGCTTAGCTAATGCGGCTCTGGCCAAGCTCCCCGTCTTCACCGCCTCTTGGCCGAGACGCGCTTCCTCCCGAACTCTGCCCACCTTGCTCCCTGTCGCCCGCCATTCCAACTTCATCCCCATCATCAATCGCCTGGCAACTCCTCTGTCCCGCTCCACCTCACCCGTTGCGGGCGTTTTGAAATGCCACACTCGGTTCTGACCGAGTACTCAGGCTTGCATCTCGCCTGAACGCACTACTTTCCATCAGATCGTGATCAAAACGTCATATTTCCAAGCATCAAATCTAGTTCCAACATCCTGGTATCCCCCGCACCTTATCGCATCAAGCTCGTCATTATTTCGAACAATGGTTTTATACAAATGGATATCATATGGAGGTTACCATCCGACTGATATTTCTAAATCGCTCTCCGTTACCAAACTGCATTTGACTCGACGTCGCTTGTCCTCCTGAGCTCCCAAACATGCTGGGAAGACTTCTAAATACTGCGGCGTCGTCGCTCAATCCTGCAGCATACACCTCTCGGAATTCTGCTCAACTTGAATCTGTGACTGAGGAAGAGCATACTTCTGGGCTCTTGTTCCCAGATGCTACCCATCTTCGACGATCGAATACACACGCCTACCCCCTACAAACTAGTGTCTTGTCCCCAAATGCGTCCGCAGCTAGCAGCTTCGACGATCGGGGTGGACTCGAGTTGGATGCAGCGAAAGATTTTAGAGTCATCATCGCCCAGAATGCGCTAGGTGATCGTGATGAACCTTGCATCCTTCTCGACAGTCAAGATGTAAACACTACAAGCGGAGCTGTCGGACTTGGCCTAAATTCACAGTTGTCAGAACAAGGACGGAGCCACTCTCGCAGCTCAAGCCTCTCGAAACCGTCGAAACGGGCTGGGGCTCACAAGCCTCATGCGTCGGATGTAAACCAATTCTCCGGGCCATCAAGCCTCAGAGAGTTAGATTCCTCGATGTCCAGTGCTTTATTCCGTGCGAGGTATCGAAGTTCGACATTTTCGCCCAACTCAGAGGATAGTAGGCATTATCAAAATCGTATGACGGCTGATTCAAATGAATCTGGCCTTTTGAACTGTATTTTTGGCAGCAGTGCTTTCAGCTACCGTGGCTCTTCTACGAAAATGCATATCCTTCCCACAGAAACAGAGCCAATTGAAGACGTGGAAGGATTCAGCCCTCACGGACCCCAACGTCGGCTTCCGCTCTCCCGCGCTTATACTAGCGGACCTAGTTCGAACTCATCCAGTTCGTCGCACGAGAGATTGAGCACCGGGCATGATATAAGGTACACTACTGCCACCAAAGTGACCGTCCTTGTGACAAGAATGTTCGGTGTGAATCTCCCTGAAGGCCGCAACCCTTCACCGGACCAATCTGAACAATTATATTCTCCAAATTCTCAGCCATTTAAGGATGCAGATTTTCCATTTCCGGATCCAATGAAAAGGAAAAAAATAAAGGAAAAGAAGACGCCCATGTATGCAGTTGCAATAACGGTTAAACTACCACTTGCTAGTCGCAGTAATGGACGCCCATCATCTCGGTGCGGGACTCCGGGACAACCTCCCGGGTGGATTTCGGCTTCCCTCGATTCAGATCATAAATACATCAGAGGCTTTTTCGACGACAATGCTGGACTAGCCGCGACTTCAAGCCTAGATGACAGAATCGATATCTTAGTTGACCATTGGGATGTCATCACTCGCACCTTGTCCCATCTTGAGAAATTAGCAAGTAAAGAAATCCTTACAGCTCTGAAACGAGTCGATTACTTTTCAACTCAGCAACCAAAACCCGCGAAATCGCCTAACATGCAGCGAACGAACCAAACTATTGTGCAACTTCCTCCAAGGGTTTTATCAGGGAAGTCGAACCTTAGATCCGAGGCTGTTCGAGCCACTCAACGGATCAGTATGGCACTTCGAATTCCCCAAGTTGCAACGGGCCAAAGCCGATGGGGTGTTTGGAGAGAAGAAGCAAGGTGGATCGCCAAATTCCTGAGTGATAAGGAACATAATTTTTTCTTCTTGGTACTAATAACCGCATTTCTGGGAAATCATACCGAGTGGTTAAGCTCTCTTGGTCCTGACTGGTATCGGCGACGGTATCACCTACAGCAGAGGGCTCACCAGGATGCAGAGCCAACTATACCAAGTCGAACAGTTATTGTTTCAACTGATAAAATGACTGCAAGACGTTTGATATTTGTTCTCTCTGCATTCTTACCAACGCAGCAGCGATCAGACGCATTTGCATCTCCTTTACGACCTAGCACATCAACTTCCCTACGCCCTGTTTCCCAGAGTCCTCCTAGCGCTCCTCTTCTGAGGCAGGAATCTCTTCGCCGCACAATAAACAGACGCGCGCGAGCTCGCCAACTTCATGATGACGAAATCGACGGACATAGGCGCTCACCAAGCGCCTCTTCGACCGAAGCAGGAGTTATACCGTTGGATGATGTTGATTTCGTTAAGGCTGTTGCTGACCATTACCAATCACGGAGAGACTCCGATGTTCGATCTATTAGGACGGCCAGTCTACCCATACCGTCCAACGATGCAAGCACCAGAAAGAGCTCCACTGCTACTATTGCTGCTGCGGCACCTGGCACTACCACCCCAGTTCCTCACTTTGCTTCCCAACGAGGTAAACGCGGTGCCGGCGGAGGGAGGCGTTTAGCTCTAGACACTAATGGAAGTGCGGCCTCAGCAAATCTGTTGCAGAACCTCCGTAGAAACGAAAGCTCCAATCTTGGGTTAGAAGGGGGTGAACATCAGCCGCCTAGTAGATGGGGTGGCTTGCTTTCTGGGCTATGGGGTGCCCGCGAATCCACTGCTGCTGCAAATGGCCTCAATTCATCGTCAGTTGGTGGCCCAAAAGCTCACTATCCGATATCTGGCCCTGATAGAAAACAAGACAAGGAGGAAATTGTAACAAGCGACACAGGGAAAGACCTCACTAATGATATTTCTAAAACATCCGATAACATATTCATCCCGACACATCCTCCACCTGATGTGGCTTTATCTGAGTCTGCTGACTCGCAAAACACGAGATCAAAACCGGATACACAAACTCCAAATTCTCCCATGAAGCTCTCGGTTGGAATGCACGATGGAGTGATCGATGTTGAGGTACCTTTACCTGGATTTATCTCTCTCTCTTCGTCAGGGGACTCAACCTTAGCTTCACCTAAAAAGACGCGCACCTCAATTACCAGCCTTGATGGCGTTGGCTCCGTTCATAGTTCAGGTTCTGGATTCCATCTCACCCATAATAAAGATTACCATGGAGTGCATGTCAATGTCGCAGGTTGGCTCAAATCCTACCATGAAGATTTCCTTCTCCAAGCTGTCCACCCGTACAACACATTGGAAGCAGATATTAAACGTTCAATGTCGGCTGAGCCTACTCCACCTCATGTGCTGTTACCTTTCCTTTCCGACTTTGACGGAACAGTCCCCGAGAAATGGGTTGATGTGTGCACCACGCTCATTGCGGATACAAAAACCTTTACTGTGAAGAAGTTGCGCTTGCGACGCAGAATCTCCGGTAACAATTCTCGAACAGCTGCCCAGTCTCAAGATAACTCCCGCCAATCTTCATTTTACGAAGCCCCTGAAACACCCTCAACCATTTCGCAATTTCCAAACTTTTTCTCCAGTGCTACCAAGACACCTTCCTCCCCCCAGTCACCACAATTAGATCCATTCGATGTGGAAGAGATGTTTATCGAAGAGCCAGTTATGGATCTTGACCCAACCCTAGTTGATGCCGTTGAGAAAGTTTTGGCCCGGAGTGGAGAATCGTCTCTAGTTCATTCTAGAGCACCATCGCCAATTCGCAATCGCAAAGATAAACAAACAAACAGCCAAGGGCCAGACAAACAATCTGCCAACCCACAAACGGAGACCGTGTCATCCACCGAGGTTCCGCGGAATAAATGTAGACGTATAGTCCTAGGTGCCCTTGAGGAAGTTGTCCGCAGTGTGACAGCGGAACGTTGCCAGGAAGAGCCATCCGCCACCGGCGACGTCCCGAAAATATCCTCGGCCCGTGGCCGAAAAGGACTTGGCGCAGCTGCGGATAACACCTTGAGAGAAGGGATAAGAAAGTGGCTTATCGATATCGAGGAAGCTTGCTAACATTTGCAGTTTACACGATTTCATCCCATACTTTATGCAGATTCCTGGCATCACAGCACCATGTATTTGCATTTCTGTTTTCCCTCTCGAAGATACGTTTATTTCGGAATATTTCCGCTCCCTTCAATCCTTTATCCATTCGTCACGGTTTCGTCTGGCTGCATTTTCTTTATTTGCGATTTTTTTTATATATTTTTGGTTTGGCCGTTGTTTCCACGACACTCATGAGCCGGAAGCCGCCCTGGGGCCGCATTTGATTGCTTTTCTCCACTACTCTGTTCCGGAGCATATGATACCCTACCGATTCATTTTTTGCTTATTCTGTTTCTGAGACACGTCCCAGCACCTGCAAATTTGCAGCTCGATTCAATTCTCGTCAACGCTTTTCCGGAAGCCCATCTCCGTGCGGCTTGTACCATTTATAATTGCTCTATATTCTAATATTTATTTTTCTCTTCTCCATCTTTATATTTGCAGCTATTGCATTCAATTTTTGTATTTTTTGTTGTCTCGGGTCATATATCTCGTTCTGATCTTCTTCGCAGCATTTATTGCCTATTTACTTATTTATATACAGGTTCATTTTACTGTTTCACGTTGTTTGTTTTGTCTCAGCGCTGTTTCATCCTCTCTTTATCTTTCGTTGCTCGTGCACCTCTCCGTTTTCCGTCGTATCCAAGTACCATAGAACTATTCTAAGGCCATTTATGGGTAGGCATGCATACGTATCTCGCTATTGCCCTTAGTCTCTGGTTATTTGGGTTTCGCCTTCCATGACATCATATATATGTACCTAGATAATTAGCTGCCTATTACTGTTGAACATTGCATCCAAGCATCTCGAAACAGTTCAAAAGTCCTCTCATTATTTGCTTCTTATTTTTTTATTTCTTCCACATCTGCCTGCCGAGTCGTGGGCTGCAGTGCCGTATTGGATGCGATATTTTCTGCTCTGAGGTGCGGTGGGAAAACGGTTCAGAAAAAGGAAGGAAACGCACAGCACAGCTGCTATCTATGTCCCACGCATCACTCATGGTTTCAGCTCCCTATTTAATATAATTTAACCAGAAACGTTGTTTGCTAGACGCTCTCCATTTACACTATCCATACACCATCAAAAGCCCGGATTTTAATGCAAATAAATAAATTAATATGCTATGAAAATACCTATTGCCAATTTAATTTTGCGCATGCGCGTGTATATGTCATCTACGTAACCAAATCTGATCCGTGTAGTCATTAGATTTCATCTCCATTCCCGTTCTCTTACCTCTCAGAAGGGAGCGCCAACACTTCTCAAAAGCTATCAACAGATCAATCATTTAGCCGCAATAACCTATATATACACGAGCAGTCCCTACGTACGTCAGGTACGCTTGCAAGCAAAATCCAATCACGCTGAAGTAAAAAGGGTATCGGATACAAACTTGGCCAACGTTGGGTAATAAGGGAAGCAAATTTTGTCATGCCACCAGGTTATCATCCAACGAACAACTCCAAATTAAATGAGATAAATAGGAGAACTGGAATACTCAATGAAATAGGAAGGAAATTCAATGTTGTTACGATTACAATTGTGCAAACAAGGTATATAAAGCAGGAAGAAAGGTAGCATAAAAGACTGCATTTCAGCTGAACTCAATTCACTTCATGGATGGAGACGACTTGAATACCTCAGTCTTAGGACTGGCAGAACCTTGCATCCTCGAATCAATAGACCCCGCACCCGTCTCCTGCACTTCCATAATTGGCGGCGAAGAAACATGCCGCCCAACAAGGCTCGCCGGTAGCTCCAAGGTCGGAATTGACGAATCCATCGTCGATGGCATTGTCGGGCTAACCGTAGATGAAGTAGGTTTCGCGTGAACCGCGGCCTCCTCGAAGAATTTCTCTAGTCTCTCCACGTCGCTACAGAACGCTCTGATCTCCGTCCCGATCTCCCTGGTAATTCGGTAGGAAGAAGGAAGCTCGGATTGGGGAACAACCGCGGATGGGATGTCAAGTGATGCACGGACAACGGGCGATAAATGTGGGGAGCCAGTGCGGTCCAAGGCATCGTATGTTGCGGCGCGGGGACGGTAGAATTCATTTCTATCGAATCGCCCAGATTCTTTGGCTGCGGGGCCGCGGGCGCTGTAGAGTCGGTTGGCGAGCAAAAGGAAGCACCCATCATCCGTGATCTGAGCGAGTACGGCGCCGGACCGGTGGACATACTGGGGCAGTTGATAATCAAGTCGACCCCATGAATATGATACGTTTACGTCCCGAGGGAAAGCGTGAGTAGCTTCGAAGTCGAGTACAAAGTCGAATTTTTTCAAGATTGCTTTGTGGTAGAAGTGACGGTCGGCCACGCCTTGAGATGCGAAAGAAGTAGAGCTATAGATGGTGGGGGGTGGGCTTTCTGGGGGTTCAATTGCTAGCTTCACTGGGTATGGACGCCTGAAAACTTGGGTTTCAACGATGGAAGAAGCCTCGGATATTGGCAATTCGACTAATTTAAGACCGAACTTTTCTGCAGTTGCTGCCCACGATACAATTGCATCTTCCACGAGCTTGGGCGTTGCGTTCATCCAACTGAGTTCTATGTGGAAGCAATTGTCCGGATTATGCAGCCGGTCATAATGGAGATCGATTATTTCAGGGCGGTTTGAACGCTTACGAGGGTCGACATCGATCTTCATAGATTTTGACAGGCACACCGAGGCTTTTGTTCGGGATGGTTTGCCCTGAGTTGGCGTGTTTGCCCTACTGCCAGATTCTGCAGTGCCATTTTCTGATTTTTCCTGGGCAGTCGAAGGTAGGTCCTTCACGCCTTCCCCCATGGGAGTATTAGGAATCGACTTTCGAGCTTGGAACCAACCGCTTCGAGATTCCGACCGAGCTATGCGATATTCATCGGTAACTTGATAAAAATAATTGCCGTCCCTAAAATTATGTCTTCGCTGGACGTGGCAAATAAGCCCATGTTTCATCAACTCGTTGCCAAACTCAACAGCCTCCTCGCGGGTGTCGATATCGCGGAAATTTTGGAGCATCCAGGTAGTAAGCTCTAATCCAACGAAGCAGTTGTAGTGAAGACGCCAATGCCATCTCCTATCCATCATCCTCACCCCTTTTTCGCCTTGGATAGCCTGCGCCAGAGCAGAAAGGCTAATGTTGGATCTTTGAAGTAATTCGGATTCTGGCAGCAGTTGCAGGGAAGGGTTATCAAGACCTGGGTCGTCAAGAAATAGTCTATCAAGCTCCGCAGCAACGACTTCAGATGGATTACTTGTTTGGTATATAATATTCAATGGGTTTTGGTCCTTTTTATGAGTCGGTGGCTGGAGCCGTTTTTCCTCTGGTGGAACGTATCGATACCTCTGCCATATTTGTGTGAGTTGGGTGATCCCGAGTAGATGGATTTCCTCTTCATTATCCTCTTTATACGATTGCATTGGGCGTCTTGCGTTGGCGGGTATCTGAATGGGTATCAGAACGAAACGAGTCCGCCAGAAACGTAGTTGTTCGGTGCAATTAGTTAAGTGGTCCCGATAGCCTGCCAGAAAAGCATCCGCATAGTTCCAGTTATAATCTTCCTGAGGTAATTGCAAATTTATGGTATTTTTGCAATAATTTGCACTCAATATTGTTTTGACGGCAGGTGTGTAGTTGAGTGCAGAAGCCTTTGCGTCAGAAAGAA
Source organism: Emergomyces orientalis (assembly GCA_002110485.1). Classification (NCBI taxonomy): domain Eukaryota; kingdom Fungi; phylum Ascomycota; class Eurotiomycetes; order Onygenales; family Ajellomycetaceae; genus Emergomyces; species Emergomyces orientalis. Next base: position 90,654 of record MOWL01000070.1, read on the forward strand.
GGCCGGTCACAGTTTTCCGTGTGAATTTCGTAACTTCTATTTCTCCACCAGCAACACAAACTAACTTGTGAATGATGTTGCCCATAGACATGAAAATAGTGGTCCCATCTTTGGATAAGGAGCGGGTGTTGAATATATTTAGCGATCCTAACGAATGCTGGCCTGATGCTTCGTCAACCAACTTCCCAACGACTATTTGGAAACCATGGGCAAGCCGCAATGCCACCATTTCACGCAGAAGCGCCTCTCGAGTTCTAGGCGTCTCTGCGACATCTGATTCGTCGTTTTGGTAGACTCTATATGGGGTCTGAAAATACTGGGAAGCAAATTCTTCACTTGTGGGAAATTCCTCTGTTGTCAGTGGGAGAATTGCTGGCGACTTTAAGCTTTTCCACTTTACTGATGCAGTGCTTGGCATGCGCGGGTAGACATGCTGCCAGCGACCAAACCAACTGGATCTTGCGGGCCCACGCTTAGGCGGTTTGCACGGGTTGACATGTAAAATCCATGGGGACAGCGCCTTCGTCGGAGATAAAGTCATAGTCGGTTCATCTTGGCTCGCGGTAAGAGCTAAATCAACTCTACGACCCGTCCGCGTCATCGGAAAAGGCCCATGGGTTTCTTCGTTCACTCCTCGATCAAAAGGCACTTCTGTTGAAGTAGTCGAAAATGAGCTGTCATTTTCTTGAGGGTCCATATTTTGCTCGTCCATTGTTTTTTTATTCGCGATTCGGATTGAAATCGGTTTTGACGGAGCAGCATTGGCGTTATCCATAGCAGGCGTAGTATCCAAACGAGGGCTCTCTGGGGACTTGAAGGTTAGGTTGGGAATAGCATCTGATGTAGGCGAATTGACGCCGGCATTTGAGGGTTCTTCCGCTGTTCCGTTAAGCGCTTTCCTACTTGTGGTTGACAGACCCTTCGCATGCTCATTATTTATTTCCGTACTTGCAATTGCTCTGGGTGGAGTTGGGCCTAGGCCACGTAAAGCAAAACTAATTGACCTGGAAATTCGTGGCTTGGTTGGCTTCGATGCTGTTTTCAGGCTTGATTTTTTTACGGGCATCCGATCAGTTGGGGATGGTTTCTGAGAATCCGACTTTTCATCTTTTGGTCGCTGGTGGCTATTGCCGGGGCTTGTTGAAAAGTTGCTGGAACGAGCCAGTGAGCTTGGCGAGGGTCGTAGGGGTTTTTTCTCGTAGAACCGAGGTCCTGATATCTCAAAATCGACGCGCTTAGCCTTTGAAGGTCTTCGTGTCATTTGCTGTTTCGATGTTGTATGGAAGACAGCGTTATCATATGAATCCATCCACTCTAGCATTTTTCGCTGTGTCGCGGGAACAGATAAAATATTTCTTTTCGAATCTTTGAAAGTTGACATTAATGACCCCCCTCCGCTCTCTGTAAAATGAGATTTATACGGAGACCCATGAGGAGATGGATAGGAACCAGAACTCTTTTGAAGGCGGAGGTCAGTCGAAGACAGATAAGGTACACAAATATTTGACTGTTCACTTTCCATGACGCCCATCATTTGAATCTCATACATCCTAACCCTCGGAACAAACATATTTGTTTGCTTTTCTATGGTGCTTGGGACGGGGGATTTTGAGACTTTATTCACGGCAGTTCGGCGGTCGCGGTAAATTTTCGGATCCCAATAGGATATATCAACCCAATGAGGGATCCCGTAACGCCAGTTGTCAACTACAGGGGCAGATTGTTGCATAGATCCCATTGTGGCATTTGATGATCGAGGACGGGAAACTTTACTTGAAAAACTCCCTGCAGATATGTGAGAATCGGGGGGCGACGGACGGAGAGAGCCCCTGGAAATAGAACTACCCGGCCTCGATGTAGGCGCACCTGGGAGGCAATATTTAAACAGAGGAACTGAATGCAATGGCATGGGGCTCAAACATATTAAGTCAATCCCAATGGCACGACTAGTGAGGACCTCTGAAGTCAACGCTAGCGCCTCGTAAGCGACCTCAAAAACACCCGTCCCAGGAGATATCACAACAATTGACGTGCCTGTCCGAATAAGGTCACGACCAATATGCTCAAACGCCAAGTAAGAAGACGCGATATTGATTGCTTCCAAAATATTGCCACGAAGGGCGGAAGTTGGTCTTCCAGATATAGTCGAAGCGTAATTCAAATCTTCCAGGAGCGAGTCCTCCGCCGATGTTGGTGAGTCAGGAAAGCGTGATGGAGGGATAGACACGTCCCGCAGGAAAATCCGGAATTCTTTCTTTAACTCGTCTAAAATTGTCGTCCACTTGCCACTTGGCATATCGTTGACCACAACGCGGTAGAAGTCCTGAGTCTCTGGTCGGGAATCATGGGTAGTCCGATTTAAGAAGTCATTGCTGAGAAAAGAAGAACCAGCATTATCCGTTGCTAACAGATCATACTGGACTCGAGTAAATAACACAATAGTTACCAGGTGGTGGGCATCGATGCCGGCCCAACGCTTGAAGAGTTCCGGCAGAAGACTATTGATGACCCTACTAAAGAGAATGTCACCAGTGCCTTCGGAATCAAAGTCCCACATCTCTTTCGACATTTGAATGAAGAGGACATATCGGGCAGATTCACTCCGAAAGATCGGTATTGTTTGCGGCGAAAAATAGCCTGAAAGAACTTTTTTGCCGTCGATATATATGGATTTGACGGTTGCTTTGATGCTTCCCATGGATACGATCTTCTGGCCTTTACAGACAGGCTTATCTGCGAGCTCTGACATGGCTAACCTCCATATGTCAGATCGGACCAGAAACTGGTCTCGAAAAATGAGTTCCACGTGTGAAGCAGTGCACTGTGACCGATCTTTGAGAGATATCAAAGCCTGAGAATGGTTCTTGAATCCGAAAATATTGGCTATATTACTTGTAATCGAAATTTGCAGGTTTGGATGCCTGGCTTTGATATCTGCAGATAAAGGCTTGACTAGAAATAGATATCGACCATGGACTGGGGAGTGAGATATGTGATCGCCAACGCGCTTTGCAGCGGAGTTGGAGCCGGAGTCGGAATCACCAGCATCTCGTAGCGTTCTCCCACTCGGATCCAGTCTGTTGGAAGGGACTTGGTGGTCCCCTTGTGAAGGTCGTGGACCGCAAAGCTCAACAAGGTCTCCCACTTTTAGCCCACCATCGCTAAAGGCACTAATGTTAAACAGCACCTCTTCTCTTGAGAAGTTATCATCGTGAACCCAAAGCGAGCAAGGGCGATTGCTGAGCCCCGTAGGTGATTGATGAGGAGCACTTGTTTTCGAAGGTCCGGATGCGTGGTCTTGATCCGAAATGGTTGTCCTCGTCGAAGTGGTGCTAACTTGCCTCAGATGCGACCCTTTGGCAGCCCCACGTGGCAACATGATTTATCGAATGATCCATATATCATGAAACATGACGAAAACGGTGGTACTATTTGATATACATGGTTTCCTCTGAAGTGCCGTCCAGAGATATCAGGAAACCGAGGGTGATGCTGGGGTTGGCATCTTGACGGCCCAGCGCGCTCATGATTGGATCAACCGTGGAGCTAACAGCTGCACGTGACTTATTACCTAATCAAGGGCATCCAATTTTGAAGCGATCGAAGCAACCTTAAGGAAAGCAATAACTATCATGTTTCAGAGGGAGGGTCCTCTGGGCCCTGTGAAATAACATAACCCGCTATATCACTGTCAACAACGTCTTTCAACACGCGAGCTCTTGGCAGAAGAAGGACTACCAGGTGCGAGAATTTCGGCCTGGTTGTCATCCTTTTACCAAAGTGCATCGATGGTACTTAAAGTCCAATAAAGTCGATTACAGAGCTCCTTTGGCCACTACCATGCGCCCGGGTTCGACTCTTTCCCAATCGGGAGGTGCAAATATTGAAAGGCGTTGAAAATTGCAACACGTCAGGCCGCCTGGTCAAGCTTTCACCTAAGCTTTGACTGGCGTGGCTTATCGTTGCTTGATTGAAACGGCGGGACCCCAGAGCAACGAATGATTGGCTTCGCGAGTTGCCCTGAATTCCAGCCAGAACCCGCATTCCCAGCGTCGAACACCTCTCGTAATCCCCCCCCCCGGTCAACATCATGTAAATGTGAAAACGTGGTGATGCGTTGTCCAGTTGCGTGGTGAACTCGCAGGAACTTGGGATCCTACCCAGCACAACCTTTCAATCGGGAGCATTTCAGGCATCCATATGTTGCGGGATCTAACAAGAAATACCTTCCGACAGATTGGGCGTTTATGTGAAGCGCAATATGGACAAGGATGTTGACAGAAATGCAGGCAGGAACCAAAAGAAACCTTGGAATGCGCAGACTCCCCAACAACAGGTATGGGAACAGGAGCAGTTTGCATAACTCTGTCAATTATCTTTAAAAAAATAATAATAAATCAATAAATCAATAATGGATTTAAAATGGGGATTTCCATAGCGCCTGACCATCGTCTTCCGTCATGACAGGTGGAATTACTGGTTGACTGCATGTATCCAAGCTCCGAAGTGGCTGTTTCAGTCCCATCTATTTTAGAAAAAATGATTTGCGTGTCTTGAGTCCCTTTTCCTGTATTATTTTCTTTGCTCTTTCTTTTCATTGAACCCAACATAAAAGTGGCTGTGCTTGTTTTGAATCCCGCATCCGGCCTGTTTTGGAGCGGGCTTAAAAGGGCTTCTTTGATATTCTCCATATACCCTGCAGGAGCCAAAGCACATTGATGTATTTTGTTGCATATGAGAATTTAGGGCTGAGTATCTCCTGGGAAATTCACTCCCAAACAACAAACATTTGTTTTTTCAATGCCTTAAAACACCAATTCCCTCACTTCGGCTCTGCCAACAAACACAATTATTTTCTTTTGAACAGCGCAAGTGCCATATCCAACTTTCCTTAATTGTTTTATAAACGAAAAATATCGCAGGTACGCGTATCTATGCCTTTAACGCGCCCCCCACGGCGGGGCACTAACATTTCATACAGATACATAGCATAACCCACTCAGTCATAGCAATGCGTGAGTAGCCTCTCCTGCTACATCCGCTACGACCAAGTTCTTGATACTTCCTGTGAATCGAAACTTATTCTAGTGGTGGAGTTAGATATACACCGACGGCAAGCCAGGAATCTGGCCTGGTATGATGATGGACCGAAAGCAACTCCCAATCGCAACCCTTTCAAAAAATTCCGATACCGCTCTATGCGCTCAACTGAATCTCGCGCAGAAGATGGGTTGTCACGTACACAAACAGAAAGTGATATTATACCGAGACCTGAAAGGGAACGGCGGGAAGGGGTGGATAACATCTTTTCTTCACCCAACCATGCAGATACCAATCCTCCAGCCTCCAACCTGTCAGTTGGCGGCGGCATTGAAATGACTCCAGTGGGATCTGTGGCTAGTGCCGCACCGCTGACAACTTCGAAAGAAGAACAACCACATGAAGTTCCTGAAACGGATGCTCCTACAAAACGGAGATTTGTTAAAAGTGGCAGAAATAATACATTAATTGGCTTATCGACACAAGAGCCTGAGGATTCTGGAAAATATAAACAAGCATTTACAGCTGTGGGGCAGTTGAAGGCTACCCTGCTAAATTCTTGGATTAATGCCTTGCTTGTCATGGTTCCCGTTGGGCGTAGGTTTCTTTGAATTTGCTTGAAGTTTATCATACATGATATTTTGCTAACTCCATCTCTAGTCGCGGTCCACCATTTGCATCTTGACCCGATTGCAATATTCGTTGTCAATTTCATTGCAATCATGTACTGTTCCTCTCTTTTATGAAACAGTCTGAGCGTATTCGCTGACCCTACTCTAGTCCTCTTGCTGCGATGCTAGGTTATGCCACTGAGGAAATTGCTCTCAGGTATTCTATATTCTTTGAATTCATCAGAGCAACTTTAACTTTATCTTTAGAACAGGGGAAACTATTGGTGGTTTGCTAAACGCAACATTCGGGTAAGTGATACTCGTCTCCTACGGTCCGAATACGTTTAGTAACCCAATGTAGGAATGCTGTAGAGCTCATCGTATCGCTCCTGGCCTTGTTTAAACGTGAAATCGTCATTGTGCAAACGTCCCTTATCGGGAGTATATTATCGAATCTGCTACTGGTTTTGGGAATGGCCTTCTTCCTTGGAGGTATCAATCGAATCGAACAAAACTTTAATGTCACTGTGGCACAGACAGCGTCCAGTCTGCTCACTTTGGCAGTCGGAAGTCTTATCATCCCAACTGCGTTCCACGCATGGTCCAATGGTGCGTTCTTCGCCGAATGTTTTGATAATATACTTGCTAATTTACCGTTGTAAATAGCTGGTGAAGCCGGAATTGCGCCGCTTTCACGAGGTATCCCGGCCCTAATTCTAATTTCAAAGACAGTTCTCATTCCTTTTGTCCTAACATCTCTCTAGGAACGAGCGTGATTCTACTTGCGGTGTACGGGGCATACCTCTTTTTCCAACTTAAATCGCACACGGAAATGTACAATAAGCCAAGCGAGAAGGTTGAAAAAAGACGTGCTCGAGTCGGAACTGGGGACGCTACCAAAGGCATCGCGCAGATTGGGGCTGGCATTTCTGCCAGCATGGGTGGAGAGAACTCTCAACGCGTTCCGATTGTCGTCCCAGATGAAAAGGAAGAACCACAACTGACTATCTGGGTTGCTTTATTTACACTTGCCGTATCCACGGCATTAGTAGCCCTCTGCGCAGAAGCCATGGTACCTTTCCGCGTCTTCCTTTTGAAACTTCCAATCCAGCTGAGTGCAACGAAAATATATCTAACAAAACTCCGCGAAGATCGGCTCGATCGATGCAATTACTACCCGTGGTCACCTCTCGGAAACCTTCGTAGGATTGATTCTTATTCCAATTGTTGGGAACGCTGCCGAACATGCTACGGCCATCACCGTTGCAATTAAGGACAAAATGGATCTCTCCATTGGTGTTGCGGTTGGGTCCAGTATGCAAATTGCTCTTCTGGTGCTTCCCCTCATCGTGGTTATTGGGTGGATTGCTGGTATGTTTGCTGGCTACCTCTGTCCCTTCTTTGCCCGAGTTTTCGAGCGTCCCTAAGTATACGTTTGTGGTTTGCTGATTCCTATTCTTTTGTGCACATCAGGCATTGATGAAATGGTATGTATCCAAATTCCCTATTTCGCGCTTATCTTAAATATTTTGCTGTCTTACTCCACGAATAGACACTATATTTTGATGGATTCCAAATTGCAGTACTCTTCGTCTCTGTGTTATTAGTAAGTTTGCCTTCGTCCCATTTCGTCATCGTGTTCGTGTTTGACACTTTTCCTTTGTTTCACAACAGGTAAACTACTTAATCCAAGACGGCAAGTCAAATTGGCTAGAAGGCGTGTTGTTGATGACTCTCTTCCTCATTATCTCTGTAGCAGCTTGGTAAGCCCTTATCTTTTTCTTCACCCCTTTCTTCGCCCTTCCACCCCAAAGTTGTCGCCCATTTCTTTCGTTCCCGCCCTCCTATAGATGACAATAATTTAATAAACCTTGCAAACGTGAAATAAAAGGCCAATCTGACGTAAACTACACAGGTTTTATCCCGCCAGGTCTGAACCAAACGCTTCGTAGATGGGTCCTGAGCACTGGTCATCTTTTAACCTCTTTCACTCATCTCCCTCCTTTTTTTAACAGTCTATTTTGCCTAGCCAATTGTCTTCTTTTTTTTCTTTTCCTTTCCTTTTTTTTTTTTTTTCTTTCTTTTTTGATCCTTAAACGGCCCTTTCTCCTGCTTTGTCGTTCTCCCCTTCACGCTTGTGATACTACAACCTACGTACCTGGTGGACATTATTACCCTCTCTTGTGTTTTTGCGTCAAGATAATTGGTTCATCCTCAAATATTTTCAACACTGAAAATCCTTTCGATTTCTAGCATTCTAGTACTAAGAGCATCTCTGATGCCTCAGAGAAATGTTCTATGATAATAGCGAGGATCAATTAGAAGCTTTGACGGTTGGCCACGAGAAATGCTTCACCTTTTGTCAACCAGAGAGTTTGTCTAAAATAATAATAAAAATAATCAACCGGTGCAAGGCAAAGCATTGCTATGTCGAGAAAAACCATTCCTAAGCTCCGGTGGGTCACATAACTCTTCCCGCGTCTCATATAAGCAATCAAAGATTATACTCACAACAGATGCACATTTTGCTCGCTCACACGGAACAATGCTGAAAGATCGGAAATTTTCAGTTCACCGCACAAGTAAGGATGTAATCCCCCATTCCATCACCGCGCCCGGTTTACCCACACTGAGCAAACCTTGTGTTTCAACGCTCAGCTCTGCCCCTCGCAACTTTCCATAAAACCCAAAGTAGGTCGCCCAGCTTATCCCGAAACCAGCGAGGGTTTCCTCTGGCGCACTCTCGGAAGAAATCACAAACAAGCTATCCTTCAGCAGATTCCGTACAATCACATCCTTTGGAACTGGAATGGATGGAAAGTGTACCATAGGAAAACATCCATCCAGAATCTGGTAGGCTTTGTCGATTTCCAGCTTGTGGGCTGTGTTGTGGTCCACGCATTGATTGACTATTGCCGTGGTGACGTGGAGTGGGAGAGTGAGGCGACCGATTGCAGTTTGTACCCGAAGGACAGATTGCAGCTGGCCCGTTTTTGTGGCCTCTTTCTTCAAGGGTTTGTAGGTGGTGTTTCCATCTAGCATAATTTGTTAATCTTTATTTTTCCATCGGGTTTGCCAAAGTGAGTTCAATATCCCTTCTGGGGGAAATCTAGATTCGACTTACAAAATTCCATGTCATCACATGTATGTTCAACTAAGAATTTCGGCCGCAGAAACTGAAGGTATAAAAGAGGTAGAAGCCCATTGTTCGCAAATTTCTTATCCTCGCAAAACTTGGGTATGCTGGTCCTGGATCGGTTTCTCTGGACAAGAATCGAGTCATGAATGGCGTTGAAAATAACCACATCGTACGAAAGTACGCGACTCGTGCAATGCGCAATATTGAGCCGCTTACCAAGTACTTCTCGAGCCCCTTCACGGGAAGGAAATTGTTTAATTATACTTCTGGCATCCTTTTTGCTGATGATTGTTTGCGATGTCTGGTGGAATAAGCGCAATATGTTTTTCCCCGACTTGCGCCAATATGTCTGTGTTTCGGCATCATAGATATATGGACCATAATAGGAGTTGAACAGTATCGGGGATCTCAGAGTCACAGCAATCGCGAGAGATTCTGGGATTTCTATCACCCTTTCATCCTGTCGAGTTTCCCCCTCCATCCCTGTAACAAACCATGGAGGACTGATGCTTGAATGGAATCAAGGCATGTTGAAATTTGGGACAAATATATTCCAGCGCCCATTCCTCTTGTGGTCCCACGGCTGGGGTCTTGCTCCGAAAAGCAACCCAGATTGTCATGCAAGAACGAGAACCCACAAGGCGTTCTTCCTGTAATCACTGCCTGACACAATAAATCAAAACATGAAACGTCCCCGCTATGATATCCTGTCAAATTGTGAACAGGCGAAATCGTTCGCATCTTGAAGCTAAAAAGATATACGAGAGATAAATTTTGTTGGTGGCTTAAGATACGGCAGGCTTTGCCCACGCTAGCCCAGTCTTGTTTATCTGCTCTCCGCGAATAGGGACACTTCTTCAGCCAAGATGGGGATGACAAACATGATAGTTGGCTGGACGTTGGAGCTGAGGCACAGCGCCTTTCACGAGAATCCCAAACATTGTCACCTATTCAGAAATGGCTGTTTCACATATATGGAGTTCAAGGACGGCTTGGTCATAATCGATTTCAGGTATGGTTCAGGGACAACATCTTCCATTCGCTCATCGTGACGAAGAATGTGGGTGCATTTTTCGCATTTTTGTACGAACTGTTTACAGACAAATATTTCAACATCAAGTTCCGTCGAACGTATAAAAATTCAGGGAAGGCGGTCCTTGTCCGTAGGGTAGGATATTAATGATATATTTTCAAGATATATCAATTCGGTTTGCACTTGAGCTGCAGAGTGCAATTTGTTCCATTCGAAAAAGTTTACCAGGTGGCTTTCATGTTCCATCACAAAGATGAGAACATTCGCACCTTTTACTCGGTAGACACCAAAGTTACACAGAGGTGATCAACAAGAATTAGTATTGTTTGGGCACTTCATCAGATTAGAGTAAAACTCGTTACTGTAGTGATTGAGCGCGACGGGAACGGGCCACAACAGGTTTGCTAATTAACAGCTATTTATGCGCTCAATGTTGGCTGGCTCGCATGACATCGAAAATACAATTGCGATGGCTCCTAAGCCGCAGTAAGATATCCTCGTTAGAAGAAGAAAAGTAACAAAAACCTACAATCGCATTGCCGTTTGGATTATACTATTTGTCTTTGATAGAGTAAGTGGATGAAGCCTGGCTGCGCTTTTGCCCTGTGTCTTTGACCAGAATACTACCATATCGGTATCAACCAAGGGCTTTTCTAGAGCCTTCACAGATCGTTCAATGGTAACTTAGTGTTTGCTGTAACTTCGGCTAAGAGTGTTGAATAACGAATAATGTTTTATATTGCATATTGAAAAAAACAAATGGTTATTCCCTTGAACTCATCTTTGGCGGGAATTCATCTTCGCAGTGGCGACATTAGAGCCCCGTGAAGCCACGACGCAAAACAGCAATTAGCAAGGCATCTGAGTAACTTATTTTATACCGTCCGCGAAAAACCAAATTGACCTGGAGAGGTGGTATAGCTAGTGGTATCATGGGTCTGCTTGTCACATCTGCGCATGCTTTGATATCTGCTGAAGTTCCCGTGCGCCCACACGGAAGATGATTTGTGAGATCAAAATCCTGAAGTAGCCGGGAAAGAAAGACAAGACAGCAACGTGGCTGAAAGCGTTTCCGAGTCACAAAAAAAGCTTCCTCTTTCATCGAGATGTCATGACCAGTCTGGCAAAGTGTAATATACACTGTAAATTTCACCAAGAGTGCAGGACGGATATATTTGTAAAACAATGGTAAACTTATCACACCTGTAAATGGATCGGATGTATGTTAACTACCTATTATTATTGAACCCACGTTTTATCATCCATTCTCCGCAAAAGCCTTGGGTGGAATATATCTCGTCAACCCCCCTTTTTGCCAGTCAAAATGCGGAGACCCGGCTAACTCATGTATAAACCTGTGTGCTTGCTTCCCTTAGTCTGGTGATGATCGGGATCAAAATCAGTGTTTTCGCTCTCAGCGGCCCGGGGAAGCTCGGTATCTCTTTCACCACCTTTCTTTTTTTCATGCAAACCGAACTGCCATCTTGCCGAGCTCGTGGGGAAATCGACCAACTACTCAAGCTTTCGGCGAACAGAACTCGCATTTTCTCCATCTGGGAGGTAGAAGAGGGGTATCTTTGTCCTTTCCCATGTGATACTCGATGCCATTATTGTCCGCGGAGACCAAACTCCAAAGGCATACTTTAAACGCGAGACGAAGAAGGGGGGGGATGGGGAGCTCGTCTTCGTCGTGGCGATGTAGTCTTTTGCCTCTCCACTAAAGTAGCTGTTCGCTTCTGATGCATTCCACTCAAGGCCTGGATATACAGGTTAGCATCGATGAAAAGAACCAGCACTTGAAAATGAGAAAAAGCCAAATTCGGAAAACAAGCGAAATCACCAGGAGATTGTTAGTTCGGCTCCTTCAATTTCAACTCAACCTTATTTCAATTGCATCATTGTTCTTGTTATTGCGGTGGGATCATCATGTCATTCAGCATTTTCTGGCCTGTCACATATATTCCCAGCAGACACTCCGTGCGTGCTGGCTGTGCATCTCAATTTTCCCCCAAAAGAGTACACAGGAAATATCTGGCTGGTAAGTTAGATGGAAAGTCGACTTCGCAAGACGCAGCAACATATCAGCTCTGTAGGTGCCTAGCTGCAAAAAATATGGCTTAATCTATAATTTTTTTCAATTTTTTTCAATTTTTTGTTTTTGTTTTTGTTTTTGGCCAACACACCACTCTTCATTTTATGAGTGGAATCGTTCAAAATCGTTCTTTGATTTGTAGATTTGAGCACATCCATTTACGCACATATTCGTTTCCTTTGGGAAACGAAAATCAAAGGGGCCAGTTCATTTTAATTTTGCCAAAGAGGCTCTACTGAGTACTCGCTTTTCTTCCAAGCGTCTGCTGATGGCAACGTTGACAGGCGGCGCCAAGTGCGACCTGCTTACATCGCGGTGGCCCGACTTCTGCGAGCGGCAGTGGGGAGGACACTGTTACAGTGGCGTTGGTATGGCCAAGCACATACTAACAGCCACCTCGCTAATTAGTGGCCTGACCTTGCAAATGATTGCGGTGACGCGGACGCCACCCAGCAACTACAATCGTGCGCTGCTATTTACTTCGATGTCATTCCCAACACCCTCCTGCCTTTCAGAGGCAAGCTCTGGGTTTCTCTCTTGGAATATTCCGGACCCAAGACAGTCTTTAGCCCTCTTGATGTCTGGGCATTCGCTTTTTCAGAGGCTAAACGCCAAATTTATGAATGAAAAAGTCCGGGGAAGGCAGCTTGAGGCGAAGGATTGCGATGAACACAATTAATTCCAGCATGAAAGGTGGTATCATTAAACGATACGTTGGAGCCAAAAAAGAACCCCCCGATTGCAACCTGAAGTGCTTTTTTGGCCAGCTCAGCCCTAAGAAGATTGCCGGTTCCCCGTATTCCGGCGGTCATGTTAGAAAATGGGTCGTTGACCGATGGCTAAAGGAAGACCCTGTATATCATAGCAAACATATTGTTGGGCAGTTATGATATAGGCTAGGATGTGCGGGACGGGATGAGACGCGAAGGGGCAAAATCTTCCGAACATGCGATGCAATCTACCAAGGTAGCTGAGATATGCCGCGTATCAAATTCTGAAATTATTCCAGCGTTTTAGAAGCCAGGGTCTCGAAAACCTAAATCGAAGGAAATATTCTGTTTCCATACCCCATCTCATCTTGAGCTGGACCAGGAGAATCGATACCAAAAATATGTCTCAAGATTTCATCGCTCAACATATACCAAGTTGGCCATGTCAGAGCCAACATATCATGCCTGGGGCCTTTCGTTGAACAGCTCGCTAACTCGTTCTAAATCACCATGTTGTATTTGATGTTTCACTTTTCGCAAATCATCCCAAGCCAACCCATGTTTATCTTCTTAGGCGCGCATGATGGGTCGAATGAGAAAAAAAGCTGGACATCAACGGGTTATTATTTCTAAGCCCTAGGTTTGGGACATGTTTAATTCGATAGTTAAGATGCAGGTATACAGTAATGGTTGGCTAATTGAAGACCCTGCGTGGTTAGGCCAACCTCGTTCTTCCTCCCTGTCCCCGTCGCAGGACGCGTTCACCTCACCAGTAGCCCGAACCCCGAATTTCATGCGCCGATTTGAGGAAGAGAATATAATTTTCCGCCGCAGCACGGCTCACCCGGCCGCTTTGTCAGAAATGGAGAAAATATTAGTAGCGCCTGACCCCTCTTCTATCGTTCATGACGTGAGGGGGGCAAAATGGATAATATTCCAGAGATGGTTGCAACTGGAGATGACAGGTGACCATTCTTCTTGGATTTAGATACGCTGGTGCCTCGTCGATGAGCTTCTTTCGCTGCACCCCTGGTCAGAGGCTGCCGCTAGGCCCCTTTCTCATCCCAGCAATCATCTCGGGACAAGGGGGGCGGGATGGATTTAGTCGATGGTTGCCCGTGTTGCGTGTGCTCTAACTCTTCCATGCTATCAATGCACTCTCCACTGACAACGCGACTAGTTTGCTATCCTGTGAGAATCGTCCGTCTCACTGCATGGATTGGATTTGTCATGGCATCTTTGGTCCTGAAAACAGTCCTCATTGCAAATATTATACCCGATGGAGCTGTAGACCCGCATAGTTATCTCTCGTCCTGGTACAGGACAGCTGTGGGGTTCCTCGTACCCTGTCGAAGGAAACTAATTCTCACTCAGGAATTGGGACTGCTGGCTCTTTCAGGCTGACCCTTTTGTATTCCCTTCACCTATCCATTACAGGGAATAAATAGCCATAAGAATGGAGGGCGCATACTTTTTGTCTCCGATATCCAAATACTTCAATCCAAGGAAGCCAATTTCGGGAATGCCAATCTGCACTCCTCACAGCCCACTTGGCTTCATTGCAGGAGGTCATCATGTTACCTCCAAAAAAAAAAAAAAACCTTAGGTTGTGCAGATGACGAGAAACAACTTCGTTAAATGAAATAAGATGTGATTTCGAAAGCGCCGACCAGGTGATTATCGCAAAATATAGAAAATGTAGTGGCTAGCAAAAACATTATAGCATTGTTAGCTTCTCGACGGATTTTGGGAATTGAAGGATATGATCTTTTTCCAGAGAGATGGGGGTGGGGGGATAGGAGGTGGAATCGAAAGTACCGCTGGGACCATCATGACAGTTGATACATTTCAACTCTCCACCCAGACGAAGAGAAACCTTGGAAACAATAATGACAATTCTCAGAACGGGGGATGACAAGAAAATCTCCTTGCTGTCCGAGTCATCACTTCATCCAATCAATTTCAGTTTGAGCGTCATTGAATCTAGGTTATTTCTAATAGCCATCAACATACCATGGAGCAGCTAAGCGCAGAGAACTTCCCAAATTTCCACTTGGCCTCGCAATGAGAGATCAAGCTGGCAAAGGTTGAGCACATGCGACGACAACCTTATCTTGAATAATTCCAGCCATACCAGGAGCCTAGATCTATTGAAAAAAGGTGGATGCACGCCTACACAATCACTATTATTCGCTCCATTCTTCCAAGGCCGCCCCCGTGTCGCCAACTAAGGAGTGGGGCAAGATTTCGTGAGTACAAAACTACATTTCGGTTTCAAGATAGGGCAGTTTGATAGTGGCAATGACTCCAGGTAATATCAGTTGGCGTTCAATCTGATTGCAGGAACCAGGCTCTCACGGCTTTCACCTCTTCACCTGGTTCCCTGCTTTGTGGCATTCTTTCCCTTGGTTTGTCCCACAGCTTGATACTGACCAAATTGATTGCGGGGTTATGCCAGTTCTTAGTACCGCTAAGACCTCGATGTCCATGGCTAAGTGCCGCCTTCACACAAATTTGCGTGATAGTTATAGATGGATCCTTTCAATGTTCTGCTGCGACTGAAATTGCAAGCCAATTTTAAATGGAACACATTATTCATGCTCATTTCTCAAAGAACTTGTAACTGGGACTATTTGCTTCGGAGCCACGGTGTCTATGGTGCACCTGGACCAGCACACATATGCTGTGGGAGGTGAATAGGAGAGGGTCTGGAGGGAGCGAAATTGCTATCTTTTAAGAATATATTTCAAAGTAAACCTACCCATAGATACATTCTTAATATATGCACACATATAATTAACCGCACCACAAAATGAAGATCTATCCTGTATGTAGCTCAAGAGAGCTATGCTTGCCTTTGGACCTTATCATGGGATGCATAACTGCGTATTAATCTTCATAGGCAAACGTTATATATACCCTTGTTTATGAATAGTAATAAAAGTGCAGAGTACAATAACAACACCCGCAGCGCTGCCCTTTAAGATGACATCAAATAATTTCATTTCGGTTGAGAGCCACAACAGGTGTGAATAGCACTTTTAGTTCCTTTGTTAGTAACAGGATAATCAAAAATTAAGGTGAAATACAAAACATCTCAATATCATTGATTGATCACTGTCTCAAAAGCCTCTCTTAGTCAGATGGCTGACCACTTGGGCACTTATCTATGAAGGAGCCACTCGCTTTCCAATATGTGAATGCTGCATCTGCCACTGCAGAGTAATGTCCAGTACATACATTGTGATCCAGGTATGTGCACATAATAAGTGTCTCACCACACCTCCTCAGCAATAATGCAAAGGGGAAACAATGAAGTCTCATAAAGAGCTGAGGTGCAGGATGACATTCATGATTATTCCCATCCCCAAATTGTCGGGTTTTCTATTTTTAAATACATGTATAGTTAGTTACCTGCAAATCCCGGAAGATTTTGTAAAACTTTTGAAATTTGTGTTCAATCGCTATTCCATCTCTGCGCATTATCTCCGTATCGATTCCGGGCCTCCAGCTTCAACCGACAGGTTCCGGGCGGAGGAAACCAACCGCGAATTTTTAATTACAGCCCCTGCCCAAGGATGGGAGGTCAGGTAAACATCCAAAAAGAGGCGAGCATCGGTTGGAGTCCCTGGCAAGGGTTTGAATATCAAGTATCTCGCGTCATCTTTTCTCAAGGAGAAATAGGGTTTCGTTTCATTTATTCGGGGATATCTGCTCAGCTGTTCTTCACGGCAGCTTTTTCATTGGTTATAATACGACGCTCACGAATTCCAGCCCAAAGAAGAGACAAGAAAATGAAAAAATAGAAAAAATTAAAACCGAAAGTCAGGGGCAGACAAGAATCCTCCTTGGGCACCTTCAGTACTTTTGCAGAATACTAGGTACCATTTTTACTTAATCACCAGCGCCAGATCTGTCCTGGATTTCCATCCGCAGGGGCTTTTTCACCCGCCTGCAGCATTTTTCCGATTTGTTCCCGAGGTTCGCTACCAGGCTGTCACATAACTTGGTACGTACCGAAGCGACCCAGCTTAGTATGGGGTATTTTGTGCAACTAATGCTAAATTGGCAGCTCGAAGGGCTCATGAGCGATGAATGAGAGACGGCGACGCCATAATTATAAATATGGAATTGAGTATGGTGCGAATTGAAACAATAATACGGAGTTTTACCCCACCACATCGGTCTCCAGGATTGATCCGCGTCGATTGTTGTACCGTAATAACGCTTGAAAGAAATACAATCGGATGAGGAGCTGGATATAAGAGACACAGCCACGAGAGTCGACCTTTACAGGTACTAGTAGAATCAGGATCTGTTTTGCATCTTCCCCTCATTTGAGAATGATGCTCCACGTTCCCCATATCCGGCCTCAAAACCGGGCCCAAAACCGAGGCAGCCGAGAAGGAGTTGGGTTATGGGTTAGCCAGATACATTGTCAGCTTTTTCTGGAACCCACAGCCTAAAATCCGAGAAGAAATGCGACAGGTAAAAGAAACCCAACCATGGGTCTAAATTATTGGTTCCAAAAACGTCAAACCAGAGGATTTGTTTGTCCCCCAATATGTGTATCATGATTTTGGGTTATCATGATGCCGATTGTAAGTCGATCCCGTACCGTCAGTCAATCATCTGAGGGATCCTGTCGACACTACCATCTTTTCCATGTTTCAAAATCACTCCGGAGAGGTAAATCAGTTCAGGGTTGGTTGTAAATCTTATGTTGTACTTTATTGGGAACTGTTGTCGTTATTGGTATATAACCTGGTTTAATTTCAAGGCCATGCCCGGATATGAGACTTTGTCATTGTCGCTTCTGCTTCAATAGTAATAATAATATTGGAAGACGTGGAACTATCCCTAGTCTACGGAGTAATATGAGGCAGGCTACCAGATGAAATCACGTGATCTGACATTTCTGGAGTTTTGTAGGAGGGCCGAGCGTAAAACACCCATCCGAGAAAGTGGTCACTTTTGTTAGGCAAAAAGCATCAGTGGATTGGAATCGATATGGTTATTGTATCCCGAGAGTAATATTGGAAGTTGGTGTTATTTTGTCGTGAGAACGGACTTTATCGGGAAACCAATCGCAGCCCTGAAGTCCCGATCGGTCCGTGAACGGGGGAAAGGAAAAAATGTACTCGAGACCCGATGGACTTGGGGTGGGAGGAGAACGCGTTGTCTCTTGGAATCATCAACCAATGGAGTCTACTGCCAGCAAGCTGAGGGCATCTAAGTGTGATTACGCATGTTTGTAATTTGGTTTGGTATGAAGAAGTCCCAGGATTGGAATCAAATTGGGTGGTCGGCGATGGGGCGATGGGTTGCAGGAGTTCCGCGGTCGCGGTTGTCAGCGGGCAACGGTGGTCAGCTTTCAGGGATGCTGAGACTGCCGATCGGAAAATGATCCCCGACGGCAGGAAAATGGTACCTGAGGAAGCTATTGTTCTTTTTTTCTTTCTGTTCCTGTTCTTTCTGTTCCTGTTTTTCCGCTGCCTAGCTGCTTATTGTCTTGCAAACGGGACGGGGATGCAAACGAATTGATTTGCCTGGAGGCGATGGTAACGTTAACGAAGAAAAGGCTTTGGATTTCTTAGGCCTCCCCCAGGGGGATATTTTTGAAAAATAATCCTATCGTCGAAATCAATTTTCAAAAAATAAGAGAAAAAAAACTCTGATAAAGACTGCAATGGTTTGATTGTTTACGCTTCTGCGGGGTTTGAACAAAGAAGTTGAACCTGGCAAAACGTTGTCTACTGCATTTTTTATTCTGTACTTGCAGTTAGTACTGTACATGAATAAGAAACTTCGTCAGTCTATTTGAAGCCCTCTTTTCTGTTTATTATTCTCAAGCTACCTTGGTACTGAAGATAAATATTATTTAAAACAAGCGTACGCAGGGTATATGTGGGACAAACAATGGCCGGAAACCATGAACGGAACGGCAAACGGCGATAACAACGGATGTATATTTATAACTGCTGGCGGATAAATGCATACAGTCATGCCCGTTTCTCCCAAGCGAGACGAGAAGTCGTGTCTGGGCCCGGTTGGATGTGGAAAATGTTTGCTGGAATTGATATCAACAAGTTAAAAAATTAAAATTAAAATTAAAAAACTGACACGATGCCAGACATTTTGTTAATTTCTCAATCTGGCTTGCGGCGCTATGAGACGGAAAGGGGGGATAACGGCGCTGATTTTTGAGGCGTCACAAGAGGCATGCGATGCGGCCTGTGGGTAGGTTTACCTCGTATGCGTTTTCCATACATTACCTGTCTCCCTTTCATGCCATTTAAAACTTCCCGCTGTTCGCATACATCCCACCCTTTTGTCTCTCTACATTGGACGCCCGTTGGCTCCCTGGAGGTGGACAGCCCAACACGTGCCCAACAAGGGGTAACTGGGTGGTGAGAGAGAGGAATAATAGTTCAAAGAAGAAACGACAGGGAAAGAAAAGGGAAAGAAGAGGAAAAGCAAAAAAAAAAAAAAAAAAAAAAAAAAAGGGTAAAAAGGGAAAAAAGCTTCTCCTATCCGATTGTTCATCACACGCAGTCCCGTGGCCTCCGAGTGGACAAGATCTCAGGGGGTGTGGGAAAAGCAAACCGAAAAAGAAAAAAGAAAAAAAGAAAAAGCCGAAACAAAAAAGCTAAATATTGAGAATACAAACAAATGGGCCCTTCCTCTGCTGTGCCGTGCCGTGCCGTGCCGTGCCGACTCTCAAAGGGCTGTCAAGTTATCAACCAGAGTTTGAGCTCCCTATTTGACGAAACTGTGTAGGCTCAGCGAACTATATGTATTGTTTGGCCAAAAGAAGACAAGAAAACAAATACAAATAAAGCCCGCGGGGCCAAAAAAAGAAGCAAAAGAAAGACACCGAACACCGAACACTAAAACTACAAGGAAAAACAAGAAAGAAGAAAGAAAAAGAGAGGAAAAAGTAGGAAGGAAGCGGCCGCTATGCAATGATCGGAGGGTACAGGAAATTAGATGGCGCAGCCATGTTCGTATGTTGGTAGATACTGACGGATGATTCAACCTATTTACAGGGAGGAAAAAGCGAAGAGGCCGTTGTGTGGCGGACAGAAATATTCAGAGCGCCGAATGAAGTGCGTGGTCAGTTATCCGCCCGATGAATTCTTATCATGTACTGTGCATGCTCCATATATGAGGATGCTTCGGTTTTTATTTTATTTTATTTTATTTTATTTTATTTTATTTATTTATTTATATTTATTTGCTAGTATTATTATAACTTATGCAGAAAGGACAATACATAGTAGATGTCAGTGACTAAGATTAGATATATCTTCTTCGTTCCTTAGCCTTAACACAGCCATGGCGTGTATCCGAAAAAAGAAGGTGGGACATATGGTAGTCTGTTCGAACTGTGCATTCCCGAAGACTCTAATAATAAACGAGCTGGAGATCAATCTCCAGGGATATGATTTTATGATTTTTTTTTGATTTTGATTTTTTTTTTAGCCCCAAGTTTTAATTCTTATTTGAGCGGCGATCCGGGGTTGTCAGACAGTAGCATTTGATGCCTGCGACTGCGTCAAGAGGTAAAATAATAGGCAAATACGAGTAGAGCAGCTGAAAGGGAGATAGATGGCTGTCGGATATAAGGGGTGTGTGTCGACGCTTAGGCCTGCCCGTGAGAACCAGGGAACGATGAGAAAAGCGCGGCAGTTGTATATTTATCCTGGAAAAATTATTTCAAAAATTTTCTTTCCCAGCACCTAGTGATAAAGGAGTTGGGAGAGGAATTGGAAACCATTCTCTCAGACTCGGGCTGGACGTGCAAACAGTATTAAAAATATGAAAAAATACAAATGCTGGAGGTTGGCGGTTGATGAGTTGTTGATGCGATCTTCGGCTTACGGGGCAGCGGTTCCGCCCAAACTGTTCGATCCATTCTTTGCCGGCCCGCGATCAACTGCAAATCTTTACGGTTTATGCGGTATTCTGCGGTGGGTGTATTTGCAAAATAGAGGCCGAATTTCCGCGATTTTTGAATTTCTTTTTGTAGTTAATTCTTGCGCCGATTATATTTTTTGCAAAAGTCGGTGCTATTCGCAGGGGCAGGGATCAACCCGAAAGCTCCAGGAAATGCCCGAAAGAAAGCCATTAACCAACGAATGTAGCTTAGGCAGGAGTGTGTTGAAATTTTTGTCGATGTTGGAACATTTTTGCAAAAGAAAAAAGAAAAATAATCAAAATTTATGCCAAATAAAAATTTAAAAAATAAAAAATAAAAAATAAAAAAGTAGATTGGGGAATGTCTGAGTTTGTGAGGGCATGAGAGTACCCAAGGAGGAGGAGGCTTTCTTCTTCCCTTGAAGCCACCAAAGCTGTGTCTGTGTATGTAGAGAGAGAGAAAAAGAGAGAAATAGAGAGAAATAGAGAGAGAGAGAGAGACTGTCCGCGTTGTCGCAGCTTTTCTTCTTTTGCCTCGACATATTTTTTCTATCTTGTCTGCCTTCTCCTCCTGTCCATTTCTCCCTTCTCCCTCTCAGTTTCTTGTATGCGTTTTCACTTTTCCTCCTCTCTATTTATTACTCACTCCTTACAGCACTCCCATCCACCACCAACTAGAACCCGGTTCCATTCTCCCCTGTGTAGCCTCATACTTACCGGTATCTGGGGAATCTGTTGGTGTTTTCTCCTTGCTCGTCTACCTTCTGTGCTCGCCCCACTCCGCCTCCCTACTTCCCGATCCCAGGTTGGATGTGACACGACTCTCATCAGATGCTCACCCGAAGGGAAGCTTGATCCTCTTTTTTATTTATTTATCTCCATCCCCTGACGAAGAAAAAACGCCCAAAGGGAACGAACGATCTTCCAACAAAACATACGTAGCCACCACCACCACTACTGCTTCCAGGCCAACCAGCCTACACTCTACTAACCAAGCCAGCATCCCGTAAACTTCATCCTCGGCCGACTAGTCTGGTCGTTATCTTTCGCCGTCACTGACGGAGTCCTATTATTGCGCCTCTGTTTGCATCTGACATCCATTGCCCATTTGGCATTCTCCCTCCGTTGTCCCGACCTTTTGCCTCCTCTTTGACAGCTTTTCCTGCTGATCTCAGCTTCTCATTTACCTTGTTGGCCGCTGCCTGTTCTCCCCAGACTACGATTTTCCGCCTGCCTGCTTCCAAGCCAGACTGCGCATTAATATATATATAGTTAATTTTTTGAGTTGCAATCGCTTTCCTCTCTGGTCTGGCCCGACCCCCTTGGTACTTGACTACGACTTTGCCGCAACCACGTCTACGAACCATGTGCGCTTCCGGCAATTTCGACTAGGTTGACCAGCTCTCTTCCCTTGGCTCGTGTCCCTTCTTTTTTATTATATTTTTTTTATTTGTTTCTCCCTCTTCTTCCCTCTTCTTTCATACCTTTACCCTTCTTGTTTCCTCCCCTTCCTGTCAACCCCAGTGGAGTCAAGACTTGGCAACCAGCGCGGAAAAAAGGCACCCTTTCGCAACTCTCACCACTCTCAACGGCTACCATCCCAGAACTTGTCACATCTGGAAAACCTCTTACCTTGCGACACGAAACAGTTGCAGGAAGCAAAAAGAAGAACCCGCCAACCTGTGTGAACTCTGCCCATGTTGGTATCCAGTCGCGACTTGTGGTCAACCAGCTTGTGCGTAACATCGCATCGCTGACCCCGAAACCGGCCGTTCTACTGCAGTACCTTAAATTGCGGCTTTTAACCCAACGACTGTTTTATTCGAAATTCTTTTTTCTACTCCATTTTAATTATTTCCCGCATTTCCCTCATTTCCCCGGAGTGCTCTGTTTTTTGATAATAATAATATTCTTTATTTTTCTTTTGTTCTGTAATTTCCTTACTTTTGCCTCGCAGCGGTCTTGGTCGGTTTCTTTGTTGCATTCAACCCACGGACTGCATTTTCTCGCCTTGCTGTTCCGGAGGCGTAACAACGATACCAGCCAACCCATCATTTTCCGGGCACGAACATCAATTACACAAAACTTCTCGGAAAAGAAGACACTTTTCCGACATTTCGCCATCACAAGGATCCCCTTGGAGTTAACCCTTGGCAAATCCTCAGGGACCGTTTTCTCCGGAAAGTCTCACAGAACACAACCACCACCGTGGAGAAGAGAAAAGAGCAACCCGCATTGAAAATGCGCTCTAGCATCGCTTGCTCTCGTTGCAGGCGAAGCAAGATCAAATGTGTCAATGCGGGTATCGATACTACCTGTCGGGCGTGTGAATCCTCAGGAAGGGAGTGTGCCTATCCGACTCCCGCTCCTGGAGGAGGCGGTGGCATGAAGCGCGACATTGTGGCCACGGGGGATGGAGATGATCGGAATGGCGAGTGGGACAGCCCCAAACGTCAGCGTTCAAGGAAGTCCACGAATGCTGTATCTTCGGGAGCTAAAGATGTCATCAAACCCAATAGCCATATCCTTGACTCGCCCATCTTGACCGTGAAAGTCTGGGAGAGCCTGTTTGAGCTCTTTCAGCTACACTTCTCCACTATCTTACCCTTTTTACACCCCACCACGTTTCTCGCCCAGATCCGTCAGCTTTCTGCGAGTTCAGCACAACAGGATGGTCAGCCATCCGGTGACCACTCGCAGAGCCCAGTTCCAGCTTCAGAGGCTTCTCCATTGATATTACTGGGAGTACTAGCCTTGACTGCTCGATTCCACCCACAACTGACTCACCATCACTCGCCCCCATCACCCATTGCGCCATGCAACCCTCTTGTAGCCTCTGATTTTTATGCGAACGCGCTACGGTCCAGACTCTCGGGCACCGATGGAGTGGATCTTACTTCCACCGACATCAGTCGGGTTCAGGCCCTCCTAATGCTAAGTTTGCACGAATGGGGAATGTGTAGGGGTAAAAATGCTTGGGTTTACCTTGGGATGGCAATCAGGCTGGCTCAGGCGATGGGCTTGTCATTTGAGCTGGAGAGCGATCAGTCACCACATAGGACAACACCAGGAATGCTCAATGCGGAAGGGGAGCAACGCGACCAGAGGGGTCAGAATTCAGACGACGTGATCGAGCAAGAAACTAGACGGCGAACCTTTTGGAGCTGTTTTATGCTGGATAGATACCTCAGCAGTGGCAAGTATCGTCCCCGCATGATTAGGGTTGAGGATGTAGAGATCCAGCTTCCTAGCGACAATGCATTTGCGTTTGGAGAGAGAGTCAAAACCTCACGTTTACCTGACGGTACAAAACCCCGTTCACAAAGTTACGAGCCTCGTGGCATACAGATTCCGAGCTTACGGCATAGTATGGGCTACGGAGAAGACTCAAAATTGCGACCGAACGCACCATCAGATCTGAAACAATGGTCGTCTACCAGTCACCGAAACGAAAACACAGAAAACGGTATTGATCGATGGGAGGTGGGTGCGGAGGAATGTGTTTTGAGTAGACTGATTCGGATGGTCAGAATATGGGGTACCATTGCAAAATGGTCTTGTTCTGGCAACAGAAGGTTGGTTAATACAAAATACCCTTTTTTATGACATTTAACCCGACGGAACCTTGTCTAATTAATTTTTCTATTTTTCCTTTTGTCGATACAGGCTTGATCCATACTCTCCATGGCATCCCGATTCTCGCTTCAGTTCCCTTCGACAACTTCTGGTGGAGTTCCAAGAAGGCCTCTCCCGCAATCTGCAGTACACGCAGCGCAACACCGACACTCATATTATGTACAAGAACAGTTTGGCACCCTACTCGCTTATCCACATTATCTACTTCTTATCCGTGATCGTACTGCACAGAGCATACCTGCCGTTCCTGCCGTTGCGGTGTCCTGATCCGCAGGGACCTCTCGACGAACCATACTTTCCACCCGATAAATACCTTGTACCTGAAGGGTTCTGGCGGGAAAGTGCGCGGGAACTGTTCAAGGCGGCGCGCCAAATGATAGAACTCGTCAAAACGTGTCAAGATCGTGGCGTATTGATGGAGACTCCTATGGTCGGCTTTGCTATCTATAATGCTGCTTTCATTGGCATTTACGCTGCTCACTTTAATCAGATGGATCAAGAAGGTTACATATGTTCGAAAGCGGGCTCGACAGATGTTGTTCCCGGTTTAGGATGTCAGGGACAAGTTGATGTACGAAGAGCCATTGAAATTCTAGGTGAGATGAGGCCTCGACTAAAAATGGCTGCCGGTTGGTTCCGGACTATTCACCGTGTACATGGCTATTTTTCGAAGGCCAGACAGGATTTCAAGCGAAGTTCTCGACAGCTGGAGATGCTTACTACTGGACCTGGCCCCGAAAATGACCCCCGGACTACTAACGGACGGGCTTACGGCGTACGAGAATTAGGACATGCAAGCTCGTTCGACGAGTTAAAGCTCTTGGACAAGCTCTTTATGGACTTTGGTAACGCTGAAGATCAGGTGGCGGAAATCATGGGGCCGGATGAAGATGGCACGTCAGTTTCGGCGAATTTGGTGGAACGAGGCCCAGCCAGTGATGTTGGCAGTAATGCCGTGAAAAGCGAATCAGGGGATGGGTTGGACTCTCATGCTGATGGAGTTGTTGGTACCCGCAGAGAATCATGGGTGCCTGTCAATAGTATTAACAGTCCAGTTCACGGACCACCACCGTCCTCCGGATCAGAGCAAGATGGATCCATATCTCGTCCCAGACCCTTAGAGAATGACCGCTGGACCAATCTGCCTCCTCCACCACCACCACCATCCTACCCCCTCCCATCGTTGCAGCCGCCTCATACCCTACCTTCGTCAACCGTATCACACAACCTTCCACCATCTCTAACCTCTCCTGGATCCTATGCCTCCTCTACCCCAAGCACGACGGCACCATCTACCAACTCCCAACAGCTCCCCGCGTCCTCCAACCGCCTCCAGCCCCTGCAACCATGGATCACATCACGACAACCGCCTCCCCCCCCTTACTCGCAATCTCTCCCTTCCATCAACGCCGCTGCACAACACGGTTTCTCCATGCCACCACTACCAGGCGCACCACCGTTCCGCCTCACCCCACCTCGACTCGATGCTCCACCGCGGCCGTTTTCTGCCTGTAGCGGAAACACTGGTAGTAGTCCCGGTTGGATGAGCTGTCTTGGAGGCGACGACGTTCTCATCTTCATTGAGGGAGGAAGTCAAGACCAATGGCCTTCATCGATAACGAGTTCACAAGGCCTTACGAATGGGTGGTTGAGTACTGTCTGGTCTGAACAGGGGCAGTAAATAGCTCTTCACCCCCTTTCTTTTCTTTTCTTTCTCGTGCTTTATTTATTTATTTATTAACTTGTTCTGTTCTATTCAAATGTTTTTTATATGCTCGGACTTCGGCGTCTTTCCTTTTTGTGCTTTTTCGGATGGGCGAGCGGTTTATTTGTTTATTTATTTATTTATTTGCTTGGGTGCACGCTTCTTAAAGTGCAACAAGCCCAGTTCATATCTCAAGGGAATGAGGAAAGGGAATCGGTATGCGTGTCGATACTGTGTTTTAAAGGATTTTACTCGTGTTCTCTTCGTGCACTCTTGTTTTACTAACATCTTATATTTTTACTTTGTTACTTGACAAGTTTTAAGGTATTGCTTGCCTTTCTTCTGTTGTTCTGTCATTTCTCTATTCTATCCTATTCTATCCTATTCTATCCTATACCTCTTTACGCAGGAGAATGATTCTTTTGCCTTTGTTTTCATGTAGCTTTACTCAAACTGTATTATGCTTTTCAGCTTTTGTTTATGTTTAACTTATATATGTTCTTCTAGTTCTGATTTTCTTCAAAGTGTTACTTTTAATTTTTGCGCTTTGTCCAAAGATCGAAAAATGATGAGATCACACAGAAGGGGAGGAGATACGAAACTGAACGCATGAACTTTATTACAACTTGTCAAATTATTGATAACTATATCCACGTTTACCACCGTATGTCATCCCAAATTTGATGGGTAAGAAAAGGATTGAAAATTTGCCGCCAAAATCCGTGTATAATTTTTTTTCTTCTCCTTCTCTTAAATTTATTACTTTTTCCACTTCATCCTGGGAAAATATAACAGCCTGTTCATGAGCTGGTCACCCCACTCGGTTCGGCTCGGTTCGGCTTTGGCTTCGGGAATCGGGATGTGGGTGGTCTTGTTCAGAAGCTTGCCCATGGTGTACCGTATCATGCATGTATGTAACCTGGGTGTATCTTCATGTGGTGTGCCACTACCACCGTCACAGTTAATTAGGAAGTTAGTAAATAATTTAATTTTAACTCTGTTTTTGTCCACTAACGTCTTACTAACCCCCACGTTTCTCGCCTAAGTATCATTCGTCGGCATTGTGTAGAACTTTGTCTCCCGGTTTTTTTACATGCCTCGGGAATCGGGATGTAGCGGATAACCACCGGTACTACATTACCTAGGTTTAAAATAAATGTAATCTAAAACGCTGTGTTTATCTATCTATTGCTGTGGCTGTTTTCAGATGCCGAAATGTCGCGCGGAAATAGTATGAAATCGCGAAATTTTGCGCACGCAGTAGTTACTAGTTTATGGGGTACGTTGCAGAGGGTAGAGTGGGGTCTCTTTTATAGAAGTTGGGGGTTTAGCAGGAAGTATGTGGCTGGGTTGCTGGTAGGAAAGTTTTAACATGGCTACTTTTCATCAACGAACTGCGAGGTTCGTGGCTCACCTTTGAACAGGTTTTTTTGCTGTAAGGGCTATGTTTGCTGGGGAAAAAGTGAAACTATTTGAACATGAAAATAAATAGGTATTTTTCTTGGAGAAGACTCCGAAATTTCCACCTTTCCAATCTGTCTTTGTCACACTTGGATGCAATGTTTTATCATCTTATGAACCTACTCCTATGATTGAAGAATGAACAGAGTGTGACAGGGGTGATCGGCCTCCCAGGATCCTTGGTTGCGGCCTACCCTGGCAGTCGGTCTCGCTATCCCTATATATATAGCCTGTCGCAAGCAGAGGCGGTCTTACGTTCATAGAAGGTTGTGTAGCAGAGTAGCACGCAGGTTTGCTACTGTGTCAAGTTACCTGCTTTTCGTTTTCTCCTTCTCGGACAGGGGGAGAATTTCACTCAGAAGAAGGTTGACGCGACGCCTCCACGCAACTCGTATTCAAAAACGAACCTTACGGGGGGCTCAAAACTTGTTCGCCCGCTACGGACAGCCAAAAGGATCAAAGGACGGCTCGTTTTGGCTTCCTTCGTCAACGCTCCAGCGAGGATTTTATTTATCAGACAGCTCTTGGGAATATTTTCTATGTCACGCCTCTTCCCATCATTTAGGCGCGCTGCCGAACCTGCGTCTTGAGGAAGTTCTGCCGTGAAGTTATTGCCCCCGCCTTGTTCCTTCGGCCGTCTTCTTAGTTGATGAACGCCCACGAATAAAGTGCAGGGAATGTAAGCCCATGTAACCTTTATCTTCAACATCAATTCCTTGCAGCTGGGATTTTCCCTTTAGTCTATCCCTACACTTCTCAAGTGACATCTCTGCCTCTCCCGTCTACATACCGCCTCGCCTGGCAACACCATTCTGGGGTAGGATGCTCGAAAGTGGCTCGGACGTGCGGACCTCGCCGCAACCATCCATGTGGGAATTGGGGGCCAATTTCTTGCAGCAGCTTGGAAAAGTGGACCGGGCTGCAACGGGAATCCATATGATATCGCCCCCTGCGCTTGAGTGTCATTGTGTTCTCACATTCGTGGCGCGGAAACTGTGAGAGTGGTGGACGGCCAATATCACGCTTCAGGACGCCCAGTACCCTTCGCACGGTTTCTGCATTGTCACCGCTTTAAACGGCATTCAAAACCCTTCTGGTACATCGAGGAATGTTTCAGACCCTGCGCCCAGCCATCGTCGTACAAGAATGCTCATGCAATGGGTACCTCTGCTTCAATAGCATCCCAACTATTTGGTATCTACCATCTTGGGACAAAAGTATGCTAGAGAACAATGCACTTCTGTGTTCATCCACGCATCATTGCCGTCACGCACAGTGCTTGATAGCTGGCAGAATTATTCTGCAGTCATCTGCATCCGCCTTTCTTTGGCTCTTTGGCTCTCAGGGACACATACGAAGTACGTGGGTCGGTTTCGATTGGATAACAAATCTAGTTCGCACCTCTATAGAGTAGATAATACCAACGGAATAGACATTCCATGGAGAAAGATGGCATGTTCCCGATATCGGACTGTTTCCTTTCCTGTAGGCTCAACGTTGCCGTACTCTTCCAGCGGATTCAGGTGAGCATACAAAAGACACTGTGACAGCATATATTATCCATAGACAGACGCATCGTCAAATAGACGAATGTCGCGCTTTAGTTATCCACCATTCAACTCTCGGGTAGTGAAGGTGGTTAATGTTATCTTGTCAAGGCTGAGAGGCAGTATTGCTGAATCGTTTGTTACATGAGAAGTTATGAATTTTCAATGCTTTGGGGTTCATTGAAACACATGCTTAATGATAAGGCTAGCTGTATTGCTTTTTCAATTTCTTCAATATCTTAGTATCTGTTGAGACAGGATCTAAGTAATGGTACCACTGCTTTACTCTGGCAATATATGAATAGCTAATTGATTTTTCAATCAAATTAGGTCTTTATGGTACTTTTTATTATTTTCTCAAGTTCCCAATATATATAAAAACATATGAATCTCCACTTCGCTAAATCTACATTCGCGGCCCTTCAAGAGTATATATGGCACATTAGATTCATTGAGGCATCTCTCCGACCTCGTTAGCCCTAGCCCTAACTTATGGCTAGCGACTTTTCGTTGTTTGCGTCAAGGTTGCTCCAAAAGCAATCACAATAACCCATCCCTCATCCCTCCACGGCAATCACTCAGTCATCGGATTTTATCGACAAGCCCCGTCCGCTGACAGTAAAGCTGAATTGCTCGCTTCCATTTTTAGTAAATCTTGTTGCTCCGGAGTCCTGAAATCCTCGGACTGAAACCCTTGCCTTTTTTTTCCAGATCTAGATTGGTTAAATCGCCCATATTCTCCGGTTTCTGATTACAATGCCTGCGGAAATCGCACCTCCCAGTGGAGTCAACTCGCGGATGTCAGGGCGTGAAACGCCCATGCAAGCATATCTGCCAAACTCTTCAGTAATTACGGCTAGCTATGCTGCATGCCACATATAATGTGCTCCTCAATCATGCCTCCACAAAAAACATCAGAGCCCCCGCATCAACAACAAAATGTTTCATGATCTTTATGGTGTAATATGCAATGGCGTTCAAGACTTCCTTGGTCTGCACGCTTCAGACTGATTGCTCAAACAACCGTGGTTCGGTGCCTACAAGCGGCCCGGCGTCTAAAGACCTGTAACCATCTAGGTCTGAGGAAGATAGAATTCGAGGCTGTTCAATTTTCAAGTCCTCATCAATCTCGAAAAAGCCAAAAGGGCTCTTGGGAACATGCAAACAATGGGTGCTATTCGTACCCCGATCAATCGTCCCAAAGAAACTTCCCTTGGGCCTGGTACAGCTTTGCGTTTGCAGTGAGATTGAAGCGTCCATGGCTGGTGGGAATGGAGGGGATTTTTGTAGGATGGCATCGTGAATTGGAGAATATTTCTGTCAGATCTACCTGCGTGGGGTTTATTATACCGAAGAGCAGGAAGCCCCAATTGATAGGCTGATGCGAGAACACAAAGAGAGCAGATTCTCATGATGTACACATTCCTCCGCAAATGGTTTCACCAACCAGTAAACTCCGAGACAAAGAAGGAGCAAAGCCAAGGTGCCTTTGTGGTTTTATCTTGTCACCTACACACCTAGCATATGGCGTGCAAGAAACACGAAACGGGCTGTATTGGAAAATCAGAATATGAAATATGCGGCCGACGTCAATGGCCACACCAAGCTATGGACGTGCCAGTCATGATATAGGGAGTAAGTTACAGTTTACCAGGCTATGCATGCGAGGTGATACAGACCGGGCCGAGTGCGTATTCCCAGATTTCAGTTTCGTTAAGAACAACCACTAATGGAAATATGTAGCTTATGTAGATTGGAGTGACGCGCAAAGGGCAAGCCTCATTCTCTCCCAAATTTTTAAGCAAAATGGAATAAGAAATATTCCAGGGAAGCATTGAAAATTTATCGTTGAGGAAGAGAATCAAGAGACCGAAACTGTATGTGTTCCCACTCCCTGAGGCCTTCGGCGCCCTTTCACAAGTGGAATATGCCCGCAGTGTTACCCTTATGTATTGTCCTAGAGACGAAATGAACCGACATATAATTTGGGTGCAGGGCTTGTCGCATTTGCCGCCGGGACATCGAATGTCTGTCCGATGCAACATTCCAATAGAAACCAAGCTTTCTTCCAACTGCTGTTTTCCCCATTCTTGTTGTAGGTACGGGTCTCCCCCGTTACGATGTTTTATGGTTTCTGAATTTAAGGCGGTATGCCATTATGTGAAAAACTTCATATAGCTTGTACTATCATGATAACACACGAATCAATGCCGCCATGGAAGAGAATTTGGTGCTCTCCTCAGCCGTCAAGACACCAAGGCACCGTGGTGTAGTTGCATCACATTTTGGCATACAAAAGCCGTCAAGGTAGATAAATGAAATGACGGGCTACCCTTGTGCGCAGTAGAAATTGTGACACGCTTGTAGTGTAACATGTTGGATATTGTGACCGCTCAACGGCAAGGGGCGGTAACAGCACACCTCCAGGCGCAGCGAGGGATGGTCATAGGGACGTCATGCGGGTATTATTTCCATGCGATGGTGCAGTTGATGTTGATCTAGTTGCTATGCATAGAGTTGGCATATTTTAAGACAGAATCGACACGATGACGCTTCGCGGATATTGCCTAGGGAAACTCTGAAGAGTGAAAGTATGAGAGGGTACGAGACGCGGGTGGCAGGCGATTGGCTTTTGTATGTATATATATATTATCTTGTTTTGTGCTTGAATCCGTGCGACGTAGAGCTTGGAGACTGGAGATTGTTTTAAAGTGGGATCTCACAGTGGAGTCGGATTTTTGAAGAAGGTATTTTGTTTTTTTTGTGATGGCCCCATGACGCTGTAATCACTTACATCTAGAAATCATTCCACAGGCATTTATCAAACTACGTCTCTAAAAGCTGTCGTCCGATTACCCCAATGATACATGCGGGAACTCTCATGTCAACAAAATTGGGAATGAATTTGAATACCCTCTTCCCACTAAACTCGCATTCTCCCCGCCATCATGATCAAACATGACAGCTCTCATTCCAGTAATCAATGTATATTCACATCATTGAAATATTCATTCTCACCCGCTCAGAATCTTCCCTCTCATCAGACAAAAGCCTTTCAAAATTCTGTTCAAAATCCACCAATTGCACACTCACTTCTTTTCACTGCTCAGTTCACTCCTGCAGTACTCCTAAAATGAAGCCAATCTATTCAGAAGGCAAAAGAAATTTAAAAGGAAAAAAGAAGAAAAAAGCTTCTTCTAACTGCTCATGCCCCTTGTATGGTTTGATGAAATTCGATTTTATCCGTAACCGATCATACCACAATGGCAACCACGGATTATTAAAATTAACCAAAAGGTTCCAGTCGCATGATGAAAAGTGCCTCAATTAAGAAAATAGAAGGCAGCATAGGAGCAGGAGAAAAAAGAAAAAGAAGAGGCCCTCACGAGATCCATCACGATCTAATACAAGAATACAAAACGGAAAAGAAAAGAAAAGCAAAGGGCAAGAAATCTCTCTTGTGTGTCAATCGATAAATTCAGGGGTATAAACTACATCGGTTCTAAGTTAGTTAGAAAGAAAAATAAGAAAAAAAAAGGGGGGGGAGGGGATATGCTCAAGCCAACATGGGCCGAGCTCCTTAAAATGTTGGGGTGAGAAAGCTCAGACCAGCAGGATCTGAGGGAAAATTTGAAGGGAAAGAAGAGCCTGCAACCTGGGGAATAAAGTATCTTGCGGACATGAAGAACAAAGATGTAGTGCTAAATCATAAAGGAGAAATTGGGGGGCCAAGGCACTGAGGGCAGCACAGCGCGGTGACGTGTTTTATTTGGTGCGGGTATGTTAGGATGCATGGAACGGAGACGCGTAAGGCAGGTGTGTATACTGCCCATTTACGATGTAGACACAATCGCGCAATGGAGCAACAACTGGAGAACCAATTTCAACCGCCTCTGAATAAACGCCAGGAACATAGAAAAGAACGAAAAATGGAAGAGAGCAGAAAAAAATTGAAAGAAAAAGGCGCAATCGTCAAGACATGAGGGAGGACCATGAGACAGGGTACAGGGCAGTTTAACCGGAAGCGATAGTAGCCGTAATGGTTAAGAATCGTCGTGAGTCTCGGCTGAGCCATCACCATCGATGGTTTTCCTCCAATGTTCAGGCAGGCAAACACACACAAGCTAGGTAAAAGGTCAGTTTTTGAAGTTTGAAAACCAATGTCACCAACGAGACGTACCGGGAATGCTTTGATTTCGCCTGATGGCGGAGGAGACGATCCTCTTCTGCCCGAGCCGTTAGAAACGCCGCTATCGCGTTGTGGGTTGTGTCTCATTTCATAATCCTCAGCCCTTTCGGTGAGTCTAACACCAGTCGCCCAACCATCATCCCATATTCCCACGACCTTCAGCATGTCGCCTCTGTCCAGCTCGAACTCATCACCCGCTCGAGGTTGATACGCCCAAAGAACGGCAACCTTATCATTGGGGTGGATGTCATCCTGTGAATAATAATCTCTGAAGTACGGTAGTTGTTCAGATTGACCGCTAGCCATCCCTTCAGGTGAGGAGTATTGGCCACCACTCCCAGACTTTGGTGAAGCAGTGTCACTGTTCCCTGCCAACACAGACGCACTTGAAAGAGACCCATTCCTCTTGCCCGTAACTGGTGGGCCACGTTTAGACCTTGCTGGGCTCTCCCCGTATACGTCGGAATCGGAAGAATCGTGATACTTGGTAAGGCCAGGGGTTACTGCTGCAATTCCTCCAGCAGCACGAGGTGGAGACCCCTCATGACTGCTTCCCTGCAGTGCTGACATCCTAGCCACACGGCTGCCTGGAAGCACCTCATATGCACCATTACGGCTTCCAGGGACGTATTGCATTGGCGTCCTGGTACTTCGCTGTGGTGATGGCTGATTCAAGGCGGGGGCCTGAGTCTGCGCGCGCCTCCTTCTCAAACATATGAAGAGCAGGGCTCCAAGAGCAGCTAACATAGCTAGTCCTGCAACAGACCCCACTACCACCCCAGCAATTTGACCACCGGAAAGACCATTACCAGCCACAGCTGCTGGATCCGACGGTTGTGGTGAAGATGTTGGAGAAGGAAATAGTGGAGGAAGGGGCCCTACGG
This sequence comes from Emergomyces orientalis, assembly GCA_002110485.1. Classification (NCBI taxonomy): domain Eukaryota; kingdom Fungi; phylum Ascomycota; class Eurotiomycetes; order Onygenales; family Ajellomycetaceae; genus Emergomyces; species Emergomyces orientalis. Next base: position 124,621 of record MOWL01000070.1, read on the forward strand.
ACGGAAGAGTGAGTCCATCGCAGCGATTTGTTACATCTGCGGCACGGCAACAGGAGTCCGTTGAGTTGGCAGTGCTTCCTTGGCAAAAACTACAGAGGCCTAATAGGTTTTGAGCAAAACCGCATTCATGTGGCTCATTTTCGTCACCAGCGATACAAGTATCTGTTAGTGCGTCCTTCGGGTTTGAACAGACTGTAAAATCAGACCTGATCTCGTTCATGTAACTTTCTCTTGGAGTCCCGCAGAGCTCGGGGTTGACAGCAATTAGTTGTTCACTAGTAGCATATTGTGCCTGTCGCAAATATATTAACGCATGTCCCTTATTTCAAATGTATTGCGGATATTGGAGACTAACACAAGACTCTGCACAGAGAGGGGGTGAGCTTCCACATGCTGATGAGCTCTGAACAATTCCATTACAAATTACGCTGAGTGTATATCGGGCATACAGCGAAGAAGTATTGCTAAGGTTGATATTGGAACAGCCAAGAACCTGCTGGTATCTAGTGTTGGAGGAAAGCGGAGGGAAATATCATTAGTAAATATATAGCTAATCTTAAGCAATTGATGGGGTTTGGGGCTAAATGTATACATACTTCATCTTGACATATTCGCCATACGCATATGAGAAAAGGCGCTCATCGAACTCTTGGGTATTGGAAACAAATGAAAGAAAAGAACTGTTGGGTTCAGTGGGTCAGCATACATTAGACCACGACTGACGGTCTTTGTTGGGCAGACTAAAACATACAATTTGTCCACGTTTTCAGGGCTCATGGAGACGGCAGCATTGGAAAAGGCGGGACAGGCCTTCGAGCCCTTCAGGGATATGCAATTGGCCGCCATGACGAAAATATAGGTCTAGGGTCCAGGCGATCGTCTTCGATATTTGCAGGATTCCACGATGAATTTGCGATGTCGTTTCTCTCAAACTAAGAGAAGCAAACGGACAAGGGACGAAAATTTCGAGGTCGATTGAAATTTACAAGGGGATCGAATCGACGAGATAACACCCTACGAGCTATCCGGACATTGTGACGCTGATGAGTCCTTCTCTCCCCTTTGCCTTGTCTGTTATCTGAAACGACGTTGTATACAGTCAAAGGGATTGTAGTTGAGCCTCCTGAAAAGTGTTGTCAAAAGAAGTGAATGCGAAACGAGTGACGCGAAAAAAAGGGGGTGGTGGTTTTAAACGGAGGCTAGAACAAGTCTGGGCGGCAACAAACAAGATAACGAGTGAATTGAATCAGAAAATAAGAGAAAAATTAAAGGATGTCGTCCACCGAAGAAGCGGGAAAAGTGAAGAAGTTGGACGATGAGGTTGAAAAGGAGGAAGAGAAGAAGTGGAGGAAGGCGGAGGGAGAGCGAACGAAGGGAAGAAGCGATGCTTGTTTAGTTTGACACCTGGAATTACAGGTACAGGTACGGGGGTACGGCTGAAGAGCAGGCGTACGTACTTATTGTGACCGTACCACAATCAATACCCAGTGCTGACAGGACCTCGTCACCGAATTACAGCGAAATCTTGGGCTTATATAGCCAATCAGGCAGGTGGTATCCATACCGAATCCGCAACCTTGGGTGGAATTTCAAATACAACTTTCGGTGGTAGCGTATCAGAATACCGAATAGAATGACAGCATATTTACAGGGGGTGATATGTACAGTACAGGACGTCGCCAAGCCACTGACACAAGGTACTCTGTGTACGCCCTCCAACATGGAAGAGACACATCTTGTCCATCTTCGTAGTTTATTTAGTCCAGGGTGGACAAATCCGTATGCAGGTACCATGCATCAGAGCTTCATTTCTGTATGCATGTAACGTGAAAGCGAATGGGGCATCGCCGCATCGACAAGCTTCATAGAGCTCCATCTCTCGAATTGCGCTGGGAGACCGCACAGCATGCATGGTTGGATTGAGCCTCAACCCTCTTCTATTTATGTCCGTCGGGTGGTGCCCACTGTTATCCGTTTTCAGTGAAGTTGCCTTTTTTCTGCAAGGAATAATAATCAGGCAAAAGGGCTGATGCATGTTTCCCAAACATACAAACACAGCTGTCGTATCAGCCTACCGCAAAATCTTTTCAACGGGTGCCCTCGGGAATAAGAAAAGAAAGAAGGCAAGTATCAGGTACAAAACATTTCCGCAGAAATAAGGCCATGATTCATGTATTTGACACCCGTTTCATCGACATCCCTGGACCACATGCCGCCGGTGTATGAGCCGCGTTCCAACAGGGGATGCTCTCGACCTCGTTTTACCCAACGGCAGCTTTCTGGTAGCTCCAAGTGGTCGCGGCTAGCCCCTGAAGCGTTCCATGGTTGGGAAATTAGATACGCCACATCTGAAGTGTTTTGTCCCTTGCCAGCCACTTAGCGATCAGCTTCGAGGGCTTTCTTGCCCACACGAACACTGGATCGATATTTCTCCCCAACTAAACTAGGTCACTAGTCACCGAGTCCGTTGCTGGCGTTCCTGACGAAAGAGAGGGGGGGGGGGGAATATGAAATAAGGAGATGCAGCGAAGAAAAAGGGATGTTGTTCGCCTGGGAGATGGGGAATCACAAATGCTGCACAATTTATTACACCATTGTATTTAAACGGTGCGCTAGATACGATACATGGCCGTTGAGCGATCGTCTGTCTCAGAGACTGCGTATAATTACTAAAATACCACTTGGAGTCCGAATCTGACAATATCAATACCGGACTATTATTTCTCCATCAAGTTCTATCAATTTATTCTCCTTTGTTCCAGATTGACAATCAACTGTGCATTCTTTTTTGTTCCTCTTTTCCTCTCCTTTGGGTAACCTAGAATTGGTGGGGACGTAAATATTATCTCATGTCTCTTTTGTTTTTGTCAAGAATTGATTAGCTTCAACCCTTCGACAAATATTGAGGTCAAGTTTGCCTCAATAACGAGCAAGCGCGCAGCTGGATTTGCCTAACGAAAAAACAATCACGTTTTACGCCTTCTTTCTGGAGTCAATGAAATATATACTTTACAGCTGTCAAGCATTCAACCGCGTGTAAATGCACATCTTGTGCATTTGCATATTCTTTTCCCCATAATCACCGCACAAAAAAAATTGTGGTTATCACATTTGCTTGGCCCTCAAATAAAGCAATTTTTATTGCAGGATCTTAGAAACTCCGTCGCCCAACCCACCCCTTCCGATATTATGCAAATGGCAGGGAGGAATCACAGCCCTCAAGGCCTCTGAGCCCCTTAGAGCTGGCTACCAACACCCCCTTTCGAAGATCAATGCCGACGGGGCACATTCAGCGCTTTGCAATATTTGAAATTTTAGTGTTTGACTATCTGACCATGCTTAATACTCCAACCACCCAAGATGGATCAGGAAACCAGAACGATTTATCTCTAAGCTTACTTTTGTAGCTACCCCGAGAAGGAACACAGCGTGCAGGCCAATTTTTCCCCTCATACTGGCTTCACCCAAATCGCGACCACCTATGACGGGCGTTACATAGGTTTTATCTTTTTCCAGACCACCAAGTTCACTTCCACTTAGGCCAATGAACACCCACATTGGTTCCACTGCCATTTTAAAAGAATGGAACTACCAGCGGAGCGGAAATGATGATTGCCCGATCGAATTGCGATAAAGGCAACTTATGCAGGGGTTGTCCTGCATCTGAACTATGTTCATTCAATGAATTCAATCGTTTCTTGATGTGCTGTGATAAAAGGAGTACAACCAGATGAATATTCTCTGCCATTATCTGCTAGATTACCTCCTAGCTGTTCTTGTTGCCGTTCCCAAAAGGCGGAAGCTGAAGCACAAACTAACTGCTTAGACCGACCAAATCAGCGATGGATGGATGTTAGCGCCTTTGAATGACCTACAAATGAGAAATAATAGGGCCAATAGGGGTAACTTTGGCTTCATGGTGGGCTATCTGTAGTTTCGTAGCTCCTGTTGTGACATGCACCTGGAATCTCTACGCGATTGGAATGGGTGGCGAAAGCGGCAGTGGCTCTATTACCATCACCAACCTCCCCCCTCCAGACAGAATGAATACTAAAGAAGAATATCCAAGGCTACTATTCTCAAAGGCAACTATCCAACTCCTCATTCTCTTCTGGTATATGGGTAAATTCGCCTTGATATTGTTATCGGTGGTTTAAAAATAGCCGTGATTCCTCCAATCCACGTGACCACTGCCAACTCCGCCCCATCAATGCCAACGTCACCAGACATCGCCTACAAGAACCAAAAGACCAAGAGACCCCAAAGGCCAAGACCGATAAACTTGCAGATTGTAGCGACAACTCTGACGGAGCTTGCGCAGGCTCCAACATTTCGCAGTTGGAAAAGAAAACGTCAACTATATCTTCACTTCCGTCCCCGACACGCTGATACTCTCTGTTATTAACTGCTACAGCACATACATACATACATTCATACGTACATCCAATCACCATGTGCTGTTCACCAGACTGTTTCCTTGCTATCATTGCCGTCCTCTTTCCCCCCATTGCTGGTATGTTGCCATCCTTTTATCCTTACATACACCCGCAAACTATTCAGCTCGCATACCATACGCCTGTTACATTCCATTTCCCGCCTCAAAACTAACCATTTATCTCCAATCCAAACAGTATGGGTAAAAGTCGGCGTCTGCTCCGCTGACTCCCTCATCAACATCGCCCTCCTCATCCTTGGCTACGTCCCTGGCCTTCTCCACGCCTGGTACATAATCCTGAAATATCCAGAGGACGACAATGACTACCCAGACGGCTACCAGCCCATCGTAGGTGCAAACGGACAACGTCACGACACTGAAGGCGGACGAGTAACATACTACTATGTGTCGCATCAGCCACCAGCAGCCCCTCATTCCGGCTCGCACCCTCAACCCCACAGGTCGTACGGAACTACCCAAGCGGCAACAGCACCTACCGTCGATCCAGCGACAAAACCACAACAGCCATCACAGCCTTCCGCGCCTATAGGAAATGTTGCTGGAGAGGGTAGTAGCAGCGACCAACAGGGAGCTGAGGTGCGCGCACCACTCACGTACGCAGAGGCTGTGAAGGGTGATCATAAAATACAAACTTCGGACTGAGGAGGTGGATGGCTCTGTTGATAGTTATACCGGATGATGCTTACGATGATGGTGATGAAGATGGCCAGAATTTACCCTACTCGGGGAAATTGGTATATACATCGGGGGAAACCCGCGTAACCCTGCCTGCAAACCTTTTCACCAAACTCCGATTCATCCACACCAGGACATAAGTTCTCTCACTCCCTTACAGCAAACCGACCGGCCCCTTTTTCTCATATCCCTTTCTACTGGCGCTCCGTGATCTGTGCGTGCTAGGTGTAATTTTCTTAAATTTATTTTTTATTTTTTATTTTTTTTACTTGTCTGGATAGGCTAGGTTTTTGTAATTCTTGCGGGTTCTGTTTAGCTTTTATTTCCTTTCTCGCGCTTGGTTGGTTCTCAGTTATGTATTGGCTTCCAGAACTCCACCCCTTCCCAATGGCTCTCACGATACGTTGACGTGACGATGTGAAATGTGTCTTGCTTTTTTTTTTTTTTTTTGGGGGGGTTGTTAAATACTCCATGCTGGCAGCGTGATGGGCGTATGAACGCTCAGTTTTGTCTGCTGTTTACTGTTTTACTCGATCGTGACGTGGAGGGGGAAAGGGGCGCTGAAGAAATGCTACACTTAAATGATATCATACTTCTCACCTCTCGCCTTCCTTTTCCTTTCGCAAATGGTGACACTTGTTTGCTACTAAGCATCGTTATGGTGATTATAATGTTAGATATTGACAACATTTCCGAGAGCAAAAAATACAAAGCTCCAAATGAAGACTACTAAATGAAGGCATGGTTAGCAAAATGATGAAATCTGTCAGCATTTCAGAGGAGTGATATGAATAAGGGATTATAAACTGGTTCGTCTATTAACGGTGAAAGTATCAGGTGGATTCGCGACATCTAGTTCATGTTCCTTGGTATTCTGTATAACCGATCATTTATATACAAATGTTGAACTCGGCTTTTTTTATCCAAAAAAAATAATGAAAAATAAAAAAATTAGATGTCGCCATAGTTGAAATGCATGTCTATAAATTCCGCCTTCTAGTTCTTACTATCAAATCCATAACGAATCAAATGTAGTGATATTAGTGAAGCCAGCGTTGTGCTGGAAGAATGATGCCACCAAAAGCAGATACCGACTCCGGCACCAGTTTTCCCGCATCTCCACCAACTGGCCAACCCCAATTTCTAAACTTACAACACCTTCAACAACAACCCTCCCCTCCTCCCCGCTCCAATGAAGCTGTCTTCTGCCACAAAGACAGTTTCCACCTCACCATGCAACCCATCCCTCTGATATTCCGACAATCCCTCCTCCGCTCATCCATAAATCTCACGCGAACCACCACAACCACGACCACGACCACATCCGCCGCCACCAGCAAAACATCCACTCCAAAATCTATAACTACATCTGTTACGAGAACAGCACGCACAACACGCCCAATTGCATTTCTCCCTCCAGGCTCCAGGCAACAACATCAATGGCCGGCTAGCACGCGTAGTAGTAACTATAACAATACTTACCCATCTGCGTCGTCAGTATGTCTGCGTTGTCAATTTCGTGGGCGGTACTACTCCGTGCAGGGCAGCGGGAAGGGGGCAGAAGGTGAGAAAATTGATTCTATGCCGCTGAAGGGGGATGGGAATGGGAATATAGAAGGGAAGGTGCAGGGTGTTTTTGTAAAAAAGGATTCAGAGGCTGAGTTGGATTCGTTACGAGAGGAGAAACGACGCGTGGATGACGCTTCAAAGATACAGCATGAACAAAAACAAAAATATGAGGACGGGAACGGGAACAGGAATGGGAATGGGAACAATTGGGGCTTGCCGTCACAGATTGAAAAGCGCAGATCGGACCTCTCCAAACAATTTACGCGGTTGATGGATAATATGCAATCGAACATTTTCATTGCGGGACAGCGGCTTAACGACCTCACGGGCTATTCCGGCATTGAGAAGCTGAAGCAGGATATTCTAGCTCACGGTATGTATTGATTTTTATATTTCCATTGGAGTTCAATTGATTTACGTACGAAACCCGCCTTATCATTGAGTCCAGTCTCTTTAATATAGCCAGAAGAAAAAAAGAAGAAAATAGAAAAAGGAGAGAGAGAGAGAGAGAGAGTGCAAAGGGAAAGAGAAAAAATCTTCCCTTCCCTACACCAATGCTAACATATACTCCAACAAACCCTCAGAACAACACGTCCGCGAAACACGCACCCGCGTGCACGAAGCCAAAGAGGCCTACTCCGCCGCCATAAACCGCCGCTCCACCTCGCAGCGCGAAGTCAACGAGCTCCTACAGCGCAAACATGCTTGGAGCCCCACCGACCTCGAACGCTTCACATCTCTCTATCGCTCCGACCATGCGAACGAGCGCGCCGAGACAGACGCACAGGAGGCGCTGGTGGGAGCTGAGCGCGAGGCGGAAGAAGCCGCTGCCGTGCTGAGCAAAAGCATCTTATCCCGCTACCACGAGGAGCAGATTTGGTCCGACAAGATCCGCCGCATGAGTACGTGGGGCACATGGGGCTTGATGGGGGTAAATGTGCTGCTGTTTCTGATTTTTCAGGTTGCGGTGGAGCCGTGGCGTCGACGGAGGTTGGTGAAAGGGTTTGAGGAGAAAGTTGTGGAGGCGTTGGAGAGGGAGAATGGGACGAAGCAGGGAGTGGATGCTGAAGGCGCAACCCTTCCTAGTGCGGCTACAATTGCTTCTGCTGCTACGCCTTCACAAATCGCAGAGCCAGCCGCAACCGCAGCCACTCCTTCTCACATATCCGCACCTGTCTCAGAAGAGACTCAACCAGGACCATCGGAAACAACTACTTTCAGTGAACAGGATGGCCTCGATCCAGCCGTCGTATCTGCTACTACACCCTCACTCACCCCCTTACAACGCACTGAGCAATCACCATCGTTGACACCAACGCCCACTGCCCTTCTCTTACCGCCAGATGCCTCCCTCTCGCCAGATTCCTGGCACCAGACCATCCACGACCTCTTCAGTGAACGACGCATTACCCTTTCCCAGCGCGAGCTGACGACAGTGGCGCTTGAAAGTGCTGCGGCTGGCGCAGCAGTGATGGGTGTGTTAATTGCGGTATTTAGGCCACGGTGAGGGCAAGCCAGCGAAGTATTCTGTTAAATTTAAATAAATGTTGGAAAAGGGAGGGTATTCATGTACTGATAGACGGATAAATAGATTTTTTTTATATTTTTATATTTTAAATCTGTGTGATTTCACTTTTTTGAATGTATTATTTTTCATTATTTTTCATTTGTTGGTTAGTGTGTACATATAAATGACAGAAGGTGGCAAGCTTGATTGAATAAAGAGAGCTAGCTACGAGACGGCTATATGGTGGAAAACTACATCACATGACCAGAGGATCTGACCCCCACTCACCATAGTAGCGGTACTCGAAGCTACATACAAATATAGGCCTAGTGCCAAGTACAGGTACAAAAGAAACTGAAAAATAGAACAATTATTGTAGAAAAAAAAAACCAGTTCAAACACATCATTCTTCTTCATATCATACCCTCTCTAACTTTTAATCTTCAAAATATCCTTCCATCTCTTATATTTCATGGCCCCCAGGGGCTTAGACTTAGTAAGGCCGTCCACCACATTCTCAGCAGAGAGCATGTAGTGGAGCTTAATCTCACTCTTCCAAACAAGGTCGTGGAGGGTATGATAGCAGACCTCTATATGCTTTGAGCGGCGCGGAATGGCTTTACTAGATGAGAGCTCTATGGCAGACTTATTATCAGCATGAATGGTATAGATGAGGGCATTGGTGAGGGGTGGAATAGGTCTATCTTCGGAATCTAATTCATTCCGCCGCGTAGAGAGGAAACCGGCGTCAGCAAGAAGCTCATGGAGATGGACTAGTTTATAGACAGCTTCAGCAGATGAGATATATTCAGCCTTAGTAGATGATTTTGATACACCTGTCTGCTTGCAGCTCCGCCACGCCACCAGGCCGCCGGTCATATAGATGATATAGTCAGTAGTGAAGCAGAAGTCAGAGTCTCTACCAGCTCAATCAGTATCTGCATACATCACAGATTTGATATCAGCATTTTTATAATATATAACACTTTCATTCATTGCATCTTGAAGATAGCAAAGTGTATGCTTGAAAGCTGCTCAGTTCTTTGATATAGAGCAGAAGCTAAAACATTCAAGAAATACACTGATAAAACTTATATTAGAATAAGTGTTGATAGTAAAATATTGCAGAGAATTGATATTTTTATATATAAATAACAGATTTTTTCATTATTATTCATGAAATTAACATTTTTCTTCATGAGAGTGAAAATGGGGTGACGGTTATTTATAGAGAATTTCTTCAAAAAATTCTTAATAAATAGAGATTGAAAGATTGTGAGAGAAGTAGAGTCTCACTCTATTTTTATATTTAAATAATAATTAGAATTCTCTATATTTTTAATTTTATAGTGAAAGAAGATCTTAAAGTGAGTTCAGTTCAGACTGTATAACTGAACATCATTAACATAGACAGTAATATAGACAGCATGAGTGTTGTGGATGAATAGGCCTGTGTCATAGAAACTGACATGGAAGTCTGAAACAGTAAGCATTTTATATAGCTTTTCATATTACAAAAGTGCTGTCTGCTTGAGACCATAGGTTTAGGTAACCCCCTAATTATATGATTGAAACCCCCGAACCGTCCCGCTAGAAAATGCCATTAGTCAGAATCAGCATCAGGGATCTGCATGCATAACCTCGTAATCAATTTTATGGTTGTTGCTTGATAACATTTGACAGTCGACTACGCTCCAGCCTTGGCGGGAGGTTCATTGGTTGATTGCTCGATTAGAAGAGGGCGAATGGCACAGCAGAGCTCATAAGAGAGAATCATGAGTCACAAGCGGAGTCCCTGATAAACATCGGCCCCCAGTCTAGGGTAGATTTGGTTGGTGATTGCATTCGCAGCGCTCGGCGCCAGCAGAATCCGTGTTGGGTTTCAACGCAGTAATAAACCGTTGGTTCATAATTATGACTCAAGAGCCTCCATCCAGATCAGCTTAGTTGGCGGCCTTCGCGCTGAGCTTGAGCTTGTAAACAGGGCCTGGAAACTGAAAAGCGAGGCTCAAGATGGATGGCTGATATACTCAGTCACTTTTCATTTGCTATGTACAGCTCATTTTCATCTCCGCAAAGGGTTATTACAATAGACAGTTTATATTCATCAAAAACTGCTCAATATTGATGGTTACACACAGCTTGTTTCACTACAGCATCTATTGTAGCTCTCAACTTCTGTCTTTTCTGTTTTCTAGTCAGGGTTCAAGAATAAACATCTGTTTACCAGTTCTTTTTTTTCTGAGCTGTCTACTAATCAAAACCCCCAAACGGCCAAACAATCATGGAGGACTCGCGATGAAGGCAATTATACGAATGTTGATATTTGCAGCAATAACAGATGTGCCTCGCATAGCCTAGGTTGATATAGACAACATATACTGTGTCTGAATATAGAAGGGCTGGATGCGTCTTCTAAATCCTCCAGCTTATACAGGCCGACGGAAGCATGCTTCAGTTTAAACGCCGAGTAATCTTATTCCCAGCTATATCACCCACTCTTGATTTTTTGAAGTTTCTGCTCAGAATCTGAGTTTCATCTTCCGCATATTTGTTTGCAGCAGCAAAGCTCCATTGCGCATCCTCAGTTTCATTAGTCACAGTTGAAATATCGGAATCATCTAAGGTAGCAGCTATGTCGGAGTTCATGTGATGCTGAGATGCAGAATGACATTGAGACTCAGTCTCTGAGAATCTTTCATTTGCTGCTCTAATAACTTCAGCTCTCTTTTTCTTTGCCCAATCTCAGGCATTTCTGTATGCCGACGCTCCTTGCTGAAAAGTTTCCAAGTTACCAGTCATACCCCACATATTGAGCTGAGTCATAATATACTCGGGGCGGTAATCTGGGCCGCTGGGCTTGGTGAGATGAGTAGTGTATAGCTTGAGTTGACTGCCATGATAAGTTGATGTAAGAGTATAGATGTTGTTGTAGTAGATTGATTTGTCTTCTTTATATGACTGAAGGGAATGCATTTCTCAAGCTCCTAGAGCGCCATCATAACAAGCCTGACATGTAGCCATAGTCAGAGATCTCTCAGGGCCTTTCATTTCTAAAAAGAAGTTTGATGCTATTGAGAATTTGAGAGATTGTTCTGTGTTGATGAAATAATCTGACTGCTCAGTTCCTTGCAGATTTGATGATTGAGCTGTTCAGAACAAGTGTTATAGACGTGATCTGATCTGGCAGAAGTCAGTCTGCCATCAGTTAAAAAAACAAGATTTTCAAATGAATAATTCTCTCTGCCACATTTAAGGTCACTGATATCACTGTCAAGAATTGAAACTACTGAAACTGTAACTGACTTCTTTTTAAATGCATATGCATTTACTTCTCTGAAATTTTCATAGTGCTTCTCAGAGAACTTCAAGGGAGAAAGAGAAGCTTGTAATCACATTAACATTTTATTAATTTTCATTTAGTTATTCAGTTTTAATGACTTTTCACTATCTGAATATATTTTTATAATATCTGCATTCATGTTCTGAGCTCTCATGATGATTTCAGTATTTCACAATTGACAGATTCTGCAGATTGATATAATTACTACTCTTCTTAACACTCAGTTGCTGAAGCATGAACATGTATATATGCATTAACTCACTGATTTCAAAGAGAGTCATGGAGATTTTGTATAGGAATTAATACAAAGACTCTACAGTATGAGTAGTAATGTAGAATGAATATAAGCCTCGTGATCAAGAAGATAAGCCTCTTGACTCTAGGGTGATGAGTGCTTAAATACATGAAGACCTGGTAGCAGCCCCGCAGCATTAAAATTACCTGTTACGTGACATTTTCCCAAATTCTCCCTTCCGTCATAATCCACTAGTGCTTCCCTGTTCATCCGCATCCATAACCTCCAAACGGGACCTCGACTCAATCCTTGTGGTAGATGTGCTGAGTCTTCACGTAGCTTCCGGCATGATATTCAACGGTACAATGTTCTTTTGGGTCACCACTATGGCTACTCGTATGGAAGTTGCAGCTTGACGACCATTAGCGAATTTCAAAGTCCGAAAGGATAGCTTCCTTACATGACAACAGCTTTGTCATAGATCTTTCCGTCCTTCCCCAGCAAATTGTTTTGGTGGTGGTCTCGCACCAGCTCCTCGATCTCCGTCCTCACGTTTGGCTGGGTGGAGTACATGGTAGGAGGCTTGAATTCAACAGGCAGGACTATGCGGGGCGGTAGAGTAGTGACTTGGATAGAGCTTTGATTATTGATAAGTAGAAGATTTTAAGGGTGAGTAAACAACGACAACGGCATCATGGCGAGGTTATATATTTCCAGAGCATAAGTGCTAGAGGCGCGGCTTAAAGTTGTAGTTACTATGGTGGAGAGTCGCCATCGCAATCGAGAATCCATCGCTCCATAGGCTTGGGCGGTAATTTATAGGTAATGGTGCACTGAAATATTTGCAAGGATCAGTCTCTATTATGCAAATGGACCTTTTGGCTGGGTATTCTTAAGTAGTTTCACCAATCTGCTTTCTGGGTCATGTGTGGAGGAGAAAGTGAAGCATTCAGTGTCTCGCGAGTAAGCGCCAGGAGCAGGAGCTGTTTGGTCAAATTGTTATTGAACAGTTCAAGCTCTGTCACATGACATTGAAAGAGTTTGTCAGGCTTCTTCCACATCCCTCTGCTTGAAAATCTGGTATGACTTTATGACATGAGCCCTGGATATGGCCAACTTGCAAACAACTTCCGGGACGATTCCTCAGCCAGATGCCAGTTGCCTGTGAATTCAAAATGCGGCGTTTCGAAAGAATCCACGACGTCGTTGAGCCTGTTGAGGAGTATCGCCAGGGAGGCTATCATCCAGTACACCTTCACGACGTATTCAACCAGAGGTACGAGGTTATCGGAAAGTTGGCGTTTGGTCAATTTTCGACAGTATGGCTTACACATGATCAATTGTGAGTCTCTCTTCGGCCGACCATATTTCCCCAGTGACAACTAATACATTTAAGGCTCCAGCGACATGTTGCATTGAAGGTACTGAAAGCAGATGCTTCCAGAAACAATAAAGAGCTTGCTATGCTCCTTAAATTGTCTGCTCCGGGCCTAGATCATCCTGGCAAAGGGCATGTTATCGAACTGCTGGATTATTTTGAGCACGATGGTCCAAATGGGACACACTTGTGTCTGGTGCTCCCTGCAATGATATCTGACGGTGAAATAATGAGCGTCAGCGGAAGGCCGCACCACGCAGCCTACGTACGAGCTATTTCCAAACAAGTCTTGTTGGGTCTCGACTTCCTTCATCGGCTAGGCATCATTCATTGCGGTAGGTCAACGCCTGAAGCATGAAATTTGATAGTGTCCTGACGTAATGCAGATCTGCAACCCGCAAATGTTATGTTTTCAATTGTTGGGGCTGCGCACGGCGAGGCATTTTTGCAGCCTCCCGAGTTCAGCCCTGTTAGGTGGCTAGAAGGAGTGAAGGTAGATGACAGCGCGCCGGAATATTTGATGGCTACACAGAGATGTCGGGGTGAACTGGATGATGCAGACTTCACCACAATCTTGGTTAAGATTGGTGATCTGGGTGGAGGTATGATGCACCCATTGTTATATCGGACCCAAAGCTGGTACAAGAACTCATGTCATTACCTAGCTCTATGGAGTCAACAATGTGATCAGCGGCCGGTAACACCGACAGCCTTGCGTGCACCTGAGCTAATCCACCGAAATACTTGGGATGCCAGCATAGATATCTGGGCCTTGGGTTGTTTGGTATGCCTCCCTGTATCTAAACCCAGTTCTCTCCAATCTAATCCTTGTGTAAAGATATTTGAATTGGCGACAAACGAGCCATTATTTCCCTTAGGGTCTTTTGGCCTCACAGCTGAACAGATCGACAAAGAGCACACTTATCATATTAACCAGCTCCTTGATGAGAATGGTCAGATGCATGAGAACTTTACAAAACATCTGATGGACAGGTTGCCATATGACTTCGGTGCTGAGAATGTCCAGCATCTTGTATCGTTTCTTTCGTTGATGCTACAGCAAAACCCTCAAAGGCGAATGCCAATCACCAAGCTACTCAATCACCCCTTCCTAACCGGGGAACCCGATGGATGAGAACTTGTCAACATCGAACATGGTGAGGTCTACGGTGCTCTTATTCCCACTTTAGGAACTACTATGGTAGCAAGGCAACAAGGCAAACAAGCAGAACAAGTAATCAGGGACTGGCATGGGAAGATAGAGCAGGTGTGCGCAGTGTCTTTATGCTTGGAGCGAAGCAGAGACGACTGACAGCCTTAGCCACAGACATGGAAGGAGAATTAGATAGGGGTTGCTGTCCCTTATGTCTAAAATTTCGCAGCTGCCACGACAATAGCGATGTACCGCTGTAGATAGCAATTCCAACTCTGTCATCAACAGCCGAACAGCATTTTCACATATATAGATCAAGAGCCTATAGGGCGTCGTCCAAAACACTAAGCTGGAGATTTTATCTTCTAGAGTTGTATGAAAGAGCAACCCTTTTTAGCTTCACCCCACTCCACACCTACAAAGGAACTCTTTTCAACACGAGGCGTAGCTTGCAAGGAATTGGCCTTGGACCGTGAATATTGCTTTTGGGGCACAGTATAAGCGGACTTAAGGTGGATTTTACTTTACAGTATATTGACATCGATGATGGAAAATTTTGAAAAAATTACAAAAGACATATATATAACAGAAACTGGTTTCTGGTAATTGGGTGATTCTCCTTGAGAGCACGTCCAACTACAGGAGTCACTGTCGCGCGTGGAATTGTCGGCCGAGGAAACTGTCTGGAAAGCCCAACATTCAATCCAGCTATCGTTTCAACTTTCCTCGAGCAACCTAGTGCCTGTTCGCTGGGCAAAGTACTTGCGTCAGAAGCTGGCGTGACACATATAGATAAACTGGACGTCTTGACACGCAAGGGCGCGAGATATGCGCAAACGACGGCGGGTGAAAGGTGGAGTTTAAAGAGGCACTGTTCAACGAGGCGTAACTTCCACGAACGTCGAACATGTATCTACCACCAGCTCGGTCAAGCATTTTCTAGATCTAGCATTTATGAGGAATCTTTCCTCACTTGTTATGTAAATATTCTATTCCTCATTGTAAAAGTGTGAAGACCACTGCGCATAGTTTTGACACCGCCATCAATTACAAGAAGGGCCACGATGTGCCATGAGAAGTGGCCAATTCAAAAAACAGAAATCAAACTTTCTTTCTTTATCTTAACATTTGACAAGTACATTCATTGATGAAAAAATATCTCAGCTATCTTGAGATGATCAAATACATTGACAAGATAAGAACAACAAGAAGACAACAATCTAGAGAACACTAGTAGAACATGCTTGATCAATCATTTGTAAATAAGGGCAGCAATGGAGTATCATTAGACATTTATTCAATGCAAAGATGAGACAAGAACAAGTTGAATCAATACAAGAACAGACTGTTGCTAAAATGTAAATCACATCTTCTTGAAGTGATTTCTCAAAGATAATCTCTGACACTGCTTAAGAGATCTGTGACTCTCTATCTTTTTCAATTTAGCATGAAACTCATGAATCAACTTCTCACATCCAGGAATCAGATCATGTTCAGATTGTCAAGAAGAGTCATAGTTTTTTCATTTCATCAAGTATCACTGCATCTCTTGATCATCATTCTTCAACATTGATTTGAGAATTTCATTGATCAATCACTTCTCTGTTGTCACTTTGCCATCTTCAATCAACACTGGTGATGGTGGGGTCTGGCCCTCAGAGTCGGACTCATTGTCACTTTCAACACTGGGTTCCCAGCTGCACATATTTGGTTTGATTAGAGAAATTGGAATTCTATCATCATTGCTCAGATTCTGAATGTCATTATCAATGACAATGAATGTATCTAACATTTGTAAGAACCCACGCGAGAATAGAATGAAGTGAATGACAATATCATCATCTAATGCATAGCTCTGATATGTCTCAGAAGACTCCCCTGGAAAAAAATTGATATCACGTGGCATTTTTTAAAAAAAGGGAAAAGGGTGAGTTTATCATTCTTTCTTCTGTCATATTGCTGCTGTGCAAAAAAAAAAAAAAAAAAAGCCCTTTCTCCCTCCAAATGGCGCCACAGAATAACCCCAATCGGTAATTGGTTGCGATATCCCATTGAGGTATCATTCTGTGGAGAGAAGTCGCAAATACAAGGATCTCGGGAAGTGTTCAGAGGAATAGAGTGGTTGAACGTAATGCAACCTCAGTTCCCCTTTTTCTCCATTGAAGCCCCGTTGCTAACAACATGGGCGGATAGCGAGTAGATAAATAGAAGAGGTATATATATAAAAAATCTATTATTCTTTTTCTTTCAGTGTTCTTCACCTCTCCTTCTCATCTAACAAGTATGGCCACCAAAAACAAAACATCAAATGAAATAGAGTTTACAGATCATCTTTTCTCCAGCATACACGACACGACACGACGAAATTCATAGGAAGTAGATAAATAAGGAAGATAAAACTCAAAAACGCACAAAGGGAATTGAAGGAGTTGAGGGCGGGGGAGCTAAAACGAAAATGTAGAATTCTGTATGTGTGTTTGTTCGTTTGGTTGTATGTATATGGATAGATGTTTGGTTGGTTAGTTCGGTTCTTCCTTTTCCTTTAGGGAAAGATTTTAACCGATGAGCAGACTCTCTTCGGTGGGGAAGCTGTATGGCGGGACCTCGAGGTTGAGAGGCGCGGGACCCTTTCTGATACGGCCGGAGATATCGTAGTGGGAACCGTGGCAGGGGCAGAACCATCCTCCATACTCACCGGCTTCGCCGATGGGGACACAGCCGAGATGGGTGCAGACGCCTGGTAATGGCTTGTTAGATGTATATATGGTACAATCGATAGGTTTGAGGTTAAGGGCGGTGTTGGTGGGAGAGTTAAATTTACCAAGCATAACAAGCCACTCGGGATTCTGTACACGGTCCGCATCTGGCTGAGGATCTCGGAGATCCTCCCACTTGGTATTCTCAGCTTCTTGGATTTCGTCGGCGGTACGGTGGCGGATGAAGACGGGTTTGCCTCGCCATTTGATGATGACCTATAATTTTATTCAAGGGCGCAGACACACGCGCGAAAATGTCAGATTTTTGATTATGCAATGGTTTCAATTAATTTTCTCTCCCTCTCCGTTTTGTTTCCAATTGAAAGGGAATGAGGGAGTATAGATGGAATGCGTACGTTTTTGCCTTCTGGGATCGCAGAGAGCGCAATTTCAACTTTGGCCTGAGCGAGAACGTCGGCGGAAGCGGACATGTTGACGAGGAAATCTGGATTCAACCATATTCAATTAGCAAACCAGACAATTCCCATTTTGCTGCGATTCCAATTATTGGCTTGATTCGTTCTCCATATCCAAAATCACCCAAGCACAATAGTCGGCAGAACACCATGCATAGCCTTGATAGATCCATCACAACGGGCAAACTCGAAAAATAATATCAAATAATATCAAATCAAAATTAGCAAAGACATATCAAAACTCACCCTGCACAGTCGCCTTGGCACCGACTGCAGTCACCAACCCCATACTTCCGGCCATGAAGTACGAAAACACCTTATTCGACGACTCGCCGGACTTGCTGGCATATTTCTTGAAACTGGGGATCTTGAGGGTCGACGCGCTCTCCTTGGACTGGCCGAAGGGGCTGTCGAAGGAAGAAGTCGTCGACGTGGAGGAGGAAGTGGCTCGTCCTCGGCGTTGTTGGTGCTGGTACTGGGAGGTGAGTGCGGCTGCTGTTCGGACAGAGGAGAGCTGCTGGCGGGTACAGGCCCGGACGAGGGTGGAGGTGGAAGAAGTGGAGAGAGGCGGCATGGCGGGCGAAATGCAATTGAGCAGTTTCTGCGTGGGGGGGGAAGGGGGGAGGGGGGAAGTAGGAGGGGTTGGCTTGACTTGACAATTGATGTAGTGATCGTAGGGGAGGGGAGGTTGAAGGTGAAGTTCAGCGACGGGAGTGATTTGAAGTTGGAAATTCGCGAAAGACCGGAAGCAAATCACGGGACGCTGATTGGCCCACACACAACGAGGAAAAAGTCCACCCACAGCGAAAGGGATAGAGCAACAGTAACAACAGTGACTAGAGGAAAAGAGGCATATATTTCGTGATTGTTGGTATGATAAAAAGTGATCGAATGTTAATTGCAGCAGTGGGAAATAAATATGCGACAGTCAATTGTCTTCTCTTGCCCATTTATTATATACTCCAATAAAAACACCAGCCCAGCATCCATCGTGGCTCATACAAACAAACCATGCTAACAATAATAACTAGTTACCATGGAGTACATCAATGCAAAAGAAAAATGATCCCATAAAAAGAGAAAAGAAACTCCCTTAACCCCCAGAAACTTTTATAAATGCACCCGCCACAAATTCATAGGAAAGGAAAAAATACCCTCGGCCATGACTAAACAAGCAAAACGAAGAGTAGATAACCTCTTGTCTCATTGTCTCATTTCAACATCCCCATCGATTCCTACCTCTTCATCGTCTGGATACATAGGCTCGTTGGCCGCAAGAGAACTATGCGGCCGGGACGAATGCATAACCATAGGCGGCCGGGACGTCAGTAGCGAGTCTCCCTGCCCGTCCAGATCCAGCATGGAGTCTTCTCTCCGCTCCCGCGTCGTCGTGCCATTCGCCCGCACCTTCGCGCCGTTTAGTGTTCGTTGGCTCTTCGATACGCCAGCTCCATTGGCAGTCTCCTTCGCTCTCTTCTCTTTGAATTGTTTGTAAGTTGTCGTTTTCGGTATTACGTCGGCTAGGAACTCGAGGTTGTCGATACGGGAAACTGCGGTGGCTATGTCGAATGCAAATAGGATTTGGTTTCTGGTTAGCAGGTTGTAGAAAAAAAGAGGAAAAAATAAAGAGAAAAACAACGTTGTTGCGCCCCGTTTTTTCGTCGTACTTTATGATTATGACATACCTAGATCTTTGTACTGGATGGTCCGCCTTGGTTTCCGTTCAGATTTGACGACGTTGTGGCCTTGCTCTGCTAGGTAGCGGATAAACATCTCCTAAAAAATCCATCCAGAATAACCCCCACCCCCCATATTAGTACATAGCCGGTAAAGCGCGTGGCCCATAGACAGTGGTAGATGGATAGAAGTCACATACAGTTGCCACTGCGATCACAAATGCGGCATTGTTCGAGCATTGTGCTATATCCTCGTCCAGGTGGATGATCTTCTTGATTCTGGTCACTGTCGCATTGAATATAGGGTCAGTCGCATTGCCTTGTATATTGTGGGACAGGGATGGAGGGGGTGGAATATCGCGTACATGGCAGCGCAGAATGACCACTGACCTCCTCTGGCGGAGGGATGGCGGATGTATTGGAAGGCATAGAGAGGTCTCTTGTATCTCGCGTGCTGGAGCTGAAGGTAAGTAGACTATGGCGGGAGAGTCTTGGTGAGCGCAAGGCTGAGTCTTTGAGGATGATATATAATAAGCTGATATGGATGCGCGTAAAGGTTTGCAGTGGAAAGATGCGAGATTGTCGATATAGTTGGTTGCTGAGGGGTGAAGACGGCAGAGGGCGAAGTGTCAAACAAACGCGTGAGGAAGATGACGTTGCAGTTAGACGAAGGTATTTGCTACATATAGCTATATATTTGAGGATAACAATTATATATATTTTGAGATGTACTTCTTATTGAATAAAATAGAATATATAGTAGTATATATGTTAAGAGTACTTAATACTTAAAAATATTTTGTCTGTAAACATGTATTTAACTGTTTAATTTCCGCGATGCTTCGTTCTGACCGTTGGAGCTGCTTTTTCTTTGCTTTTTCCTGCGGCCAAACAGGCGCCGATTTTGGTTTTGGCTCAGACTCCGATCATCGAGACAACTTCATCTATTACCACCACCACCAGCACACGAACCAGCTATCTAACTATCCCCCTATAGACAGTGATATATACTGCCCCCTCCTTATCGAGGATGATAACCTGCACCCCTGCGTCGCCGGTGTTATGAACCCCCCGCGCTCATCCATCTCCGCCCAGCCCCTCCGCCCTTCTCGACGCCGCTTGTCCGTCCACCCGCCCAATAACCCCCGCCCGCGCAGCAGCTCAACTACTTTCTCCCTACACTCGCCCGCCGATAATGTCCATATACATCCCCCCTCTACAGAAACGCCGCGGGAAAGCGGGCCCCGCGCCATTCCCTCAACCATAAGAGACGAAATAAACGAGATCAACGAGATCAAGCGCTACGAAGACTTCACGACCATCGACTGGGTGCAGGATGCCGTGCACGAGCAGGTGCGACGGCGGGCGAAGCGCAAGGATGGCTCGCGGTTCTGGGACCAAGAGGGTACTCTAGGATGGAGGAGGAAAGTTAGCGAATCGTATGATGCTGGGCAGGCATGGCTGGTTATCACGATCGTCGGGGCTGCAATTGGGTTGAATGCCGCGTTTCTTAATATCGTGACGGAGTGGTTGGCGGATATCAAGCTGGGATATTGCACGACAGGGTTTTATTTGAATGAGTCATTTTGCTGTTGGGGTGCTGATGATGGTATTAATCACGTTTATTTTGTGACTCCTCTTTTCTTCTTCAGATTTGTGTACTGATTTGCAGCTTCGCAAGGGTGTTCGGAGTGGCAGCCGTGGAGCTCGATAGCGCCATTAAATTACATCGCATATTTCATATTCGCGGTATGCTCCAACAGTTTGTGTATCGTTATAAGCTATAGTTTACGATATCTAACCGCTGTATTCTACTCTAGATACTTTTCGCGTTCTCATCCGCCGTTCTCGTTAACTCATTTGCGCCGTATGCTGCAGGGTCTGGCATATCGGAAATCAAAGTTATCATTGCTGGCTTTATTATGAAGGGTTTCCTTGGCGCAAGGACTTTGATCATAAAATCTTTAACGTTACCGCTGTCAATTGCATCAGGACTCTCAGTGGGCAAGGAAGGCCCCAGCGTCCATTTTGCTGTATGCACTGGAAATGTTATTTCCAGATGGTTCGGCAAATATAAGCGAAATGCAGCAAAGACTCGAGAGATCCTGACTGCCACAGCTGGTGCTGGAGTAGCAGTCGCCTTTGGTTCTCCTATTGGGGGCGTTTTATTTTCGTTGGAGGTATTTAATTTCCACTCAGTTCACACATTCAGCTTTTATTTGATAAGAATCTGACCTTTACAGGAAATGGCTTCATATTTTCCCTTAAAAACTCTTTGGCGAAGCTATTTTTGCGCCCTAGTAGCGACTGGAGTGCTTGCGGTAAGTATCCCTCGAGATACCCTATTTGTCTTCGTAGGGTATTTTGCTCACTCATGATCATGATAGGCAATGAATCCTTTTCGAACTGGCCAGCTCGTAATGTTTCAAGTGAAATATGATCGAACGTGGCATTCTTTTGAATTGATTTTCTTTGTTTTATTGGGTGTCTTTGGAGGATTATACGGCGCTTTTGTTATGAAATGGAACTTGAGATCGCAGGCATTCCGGAAGAAGTATCTTTCACAACATCCTATTATCGAGGCTACGGTGCTCGCCGGAGCCACTGCATTAATATGCTACCCGAACATGTTTCTAAGGATCAACATGACTGAAATGATGGAGATCCTGTTTAGAGAGTGTGAAGGAGCTCATGATTATAATGGGATTTGCAAGTATGGACGATCTCACCTTCTCCCACGTCGTCTATGGCGGAGTGAATTATGCTAAAAAATATTTCTTAGCACTAATAATCGCTGGTCGATGGTTACATCGCTTGCTATTGCCACGATAATTCGAATCCTCCTGGTCATCATATCATATGGATGTAAAGTACCCGCAGGAATTTTCGTCCCATCGATGGCCATAGGAGCTTCCTTTGGCCGAATGGTTGGCATTCTCGTTCAAGCTTTATATGAAGCGTTCCCGGACTCAAAGTTTTTTGCAGCTTGCGAGCCTGATGTACCGTGTATCACACCTGGGACCTACGCATTTCTTGGAGCTGGTGCTGCATTGAGTGGGATCATGCATTTGACCGTCTCAGTCACTGTGATCATGTTCGAGCTCACGGGCGCCTTAACATATATCCTGCCAACTATGGTAAGTCCTAAGACCCAAGCCCAGCGCATATTTGCTCTCAATGCTAATCTTCCACGTAGATCGTGGTTGGCGTGACCAAGGCTGTCAGTGACAGCTTCGGCAAAGGCGGTATTGCAGACCGCATGATCTGGTTCAACGGCTTCCCTTTCCTCGACAGCAAAGAAGACCACATATTCAACGTCCCCGTCTCTCATGCCATGACCAGCAAACCCGCTGTACTGACGGCCACGGACTTCCCGGTGTCCAAAGCCGAGAAATTTCTCCGCCAACACAAGTACCAGGGCTTCCCAATCGTTGAAGACCTCACCAACAAAACCGTCATCGGTTTTATCGGCAGGACAGAACTTCAATATGCCATCAATCGCGCAAAGCGGGAGGGACTCCTTTCCCCCAACGCCAAATGCCGCTTCACCACCTCCCCTTCCTCTACTTCCCACCGCCACCGCAGCGTTCCGTCCACAAACTCCCTAACCCTCGATATACCCTCTTCCACCCAACCAACATTCGGATCTAACTCATCCTCGTCGTCCCGATCCGAAGACCACCATCACAATACCGATCTCAGCCCCGATGGCCGGGCCCCTTCCCGCACCTTTGACGACATCGCCACCTCAACCGGGATCCGCTCCATAGATTTTAGCCAATACGTTGACCTCGCCCCGCTAACCGTCCACCCACGCCTGCCGCTAGAAACAGTCATGGAGATATTCAAGAAAATGGGGCCGAGGGTGATTCTCGTGGAGCATCGCGGGCGTCTCTCCGGCCTCGTCACAGTCAAGGATTGCTTGAAGTATCAGTTCAAGGTTGAGGCGCAAGAGCATGCTGTGACTGGTGATGGTATAGGGGACGATAGTCATGGTCATGGGGGTAGTGGTGGTGGCGGCAATGGCAATGGTGGGCTTGGTGAGGGGATTATTGAACAGAAGGCTTGGGAGTTTATTCAGTGGGCGACGAGCAAGGTGGCGTTCTGGAGGAGGATGGGGCGGGGGAGGAGGGGCCTGATGAGGTTGGGGTCCTTGGAAGGGGAGAGAGATCGGGATGGGCAGAGGCAGGGAAATGGGCGTGAGGGTAGTGGGTGGGACGGGGAACTGTTGCATTCGAGAACTTCGTCGGATATTGTGGATGGTACGGAGGAGTTGGAGGGGTTTGTGGAGTTGGAGGAGAGGGGGGAAGGGCGGGAATTGTTATAGGGTAGGTATGTGGTGTATGTATGAGTTTATGTTTGTACTTGTGCTGGTAGTAAACATTTTCTAAAATTAATGGCGCAGGAGAAAGGTTTGTACTGCCGTTTCTTCGATGATGTGCTCATACGGTGGCGGGAAACCCCAATCAATCTCTTCCCTTTATGGGCTATCATGAGATTAGACCATGCTCCACAATATTACATTGGAAGTTTGTGCCGGTATGCCGGTATGCCGGTGCTCAGCGATATATAGACGTATGTAGTATATAGCATCTTGTTAATGCACTAATAGTTTCTCTGGTATGAGAAAAGTGCTGAATTCATCATCCTAGCGTTCAACAATTAAGTTCTTACAAGGAAATTCACTTCTCCCCTGTTTCTTTATAGTACTCTTTTTTTTTTTTTTTTTTTTTTTTGGTTTACAGAATAGATGTCACAGAAGAATAAAAGATTAAAACCCGGAACCTACACCTCGTGCCAGAACCTTTGCATGATATGATAATTCAAAGCCATGTGTAGATGAGATATCCAGTGCGTGAATAGAAAATTGGATTTTCCCTATTCCAACAACAACATAACAAAACCAACCCAATATACACACTCTCTCTATTACACACAGAGACAAATCATCATACACAACTAACTCACCTCCGCCGCCCCCTCCCTCATACCCACAACAACACACCCCCCGGCCATCAACGCAGCCCCAACCCACCACAACCCATCCACCTTCTCCCCAAAGACCGCCATCCCCAGTAGCGCCGTAAGCAGGAAGTTCGCCGTCGTGTTCGTGATTGCGACTTTTGTGCTAGATGCAGAAGCAGTAAGGGCTCGCGTGAACAGAGCCCACATTATCCCATTGGAGAGGACATTGAGGGTGAAGAACAGCTGCGTGGCAGTGGTTATTATTATTATTTATGACTTGGGAATGGGTGTTGGAAAGAGGGATTTGGGCTTACGGTGCGGGTTACATATTCTGCTATCCCCTCTGAGGCGGGAGGGAGGTTGAGGAGGTTGGATAGGGTTTGGGAGAAGGTAGTTGTGAGGTGAGTTGTTGTCCTGGGGTGTAGGAGTGGTTAGTCAGTATCTATGTGGGTTAGGCAAATGGGACTTGATTTATTTTTCGAAAGATATATTTTTAAATTTTTAAATTTTTTGGTTATTTGACTGCACTATCCCCTGGTTTTTATTGGCAGCCTCAAGCACACATGCATGGGGCAAGGTAGGGGATTGATAATATGGATGGTTTCTTAAGCAGTACCCCTTATATATATATATATATAAATTATTTTTTTTAAAAAAAGGGAGCTCCCCGACATTGAAATTCGAAAGTTAACACCTACAATTTCGCAAATAATCCATTCGTCGCGGCGAACAAGCCGCTCGCAATGGCTAGGATGGCCCAATTGGACCAAGATGAAGAAGAGGGAGGGTGTGCACTTTTTTCCCCTTTCCCTTTTTCTTCCTTTCGTTTTCCCACCCTTCCCCCTAACCTTGATACATCATCCACATCTTGCGAAACATCCACGGGCTTCGTGCTCTGATTGTTGACTCGTCGACGAGCCATGGTAGATGGTTGTTGAGAATAACTAGTAGTAATCAAAGGTTGGATAAAAGGAAGTAGTTGGTATTTTCATGTAAATATTTGTATGTGAGCCGTAAAAAGCAAGTTAATTGAAAATATTATATTATTAAACGAACGACGAAAAAGAAATCGCCGGGGCCAGATGGGAGGAATGTTTGGGTAATATGAGGTTTCTGGGCATATACGTTTACATGATGTTATGCATGGGACACAAAGTTGGGCGTTTAAAGCGCTTGACGCGCTTTGTGCCTATTTTCTAGCGTGGAAAAAAGTGGATCGCCAAGGTGAGAGCGGCAACAGAAGTATGGAAAACATATTGAGATGTAGGAGATGAAGAAAATACATATTGAGAACATTAAATACTGCTAAAAAAAAAAGATATAAATATAGTTAAAATGCTAACAAGGCGAGACGTTTATTCCGAGGTCAAAAACAACCCTCCTCTACACAAAACCTGACACTAAGGCCATGAAATATCCTTGTTATTTTCAGGGCGTCTAAACAAAAGGATTGAGAAACGGGTAGACAGCAGGGTAGATATTTACACCTAAGAAGGACGTCCAGTAAAGCAGGGTAAAAAATCCAATCATCTAAACGTCAGTTATTGTTAACATAAAGAGCTTCAGGGGGACCGGCAGAGACACCAAGGTTGTCTAAAACGGGAAAGAAAGCTTTGTATATAGCAGTTAACACACAATATCATGGCGTGATGTCTGTCAAGGAGCAGAGTGTATACTGGCAGCTTGTTGAAGCTGACTTGATACCGTATCTTGCCCCTAATGGATTAATGGAGTAGATAGTAGAGAGGTGGGGGCGATAAACCAGCGTTTCGGGTCGGATATGGCCCGATCGCCACGCTATTATCATATATCACGGCGATAGCCGCTGAATGCTCCACCTAAACGCCTTCGCCGTCTCCTCCCCCGTCTCCCCATCCCCATGAACCCTCACATACCTAAATCGATCATGCAACCGACTCTTCCTCCCCTGCCAAAACTCCACAGACTCCGGCACAATCCGAATCCCGCCCCAGAACGGCGGCAGCGGGATCTCTTCCATATCCGCAAAACGCGCCTCCATTCCCTTGACGCGATCCTCAAGGACAGATCGCCCATCATCATTGTTGATAAGCGCAGCAGGAGAATCAACAGAAGCATTAGTATTCTCTGTCCCATTGATGACAGCAGCCGGATCGGGGCCAGTTGATGACGCAGAAGGAGCCAGTGGCTCCGTCTCCCAAAGAACCTTACTCTGCTGACTCGCCCAAGCGCCAATCTGACTCCCCCGCTCCCTCGTCCGCCAGTACGTCTCACTCTCCTCTCTTGAAAGCGACTCCACAATCCCCTCAATACGCACCTGCCGCTCCACCGCCTGCCAATGGAATGTTAACGCCGCCCATCGATTCCCCTGCTGTTGCTGCTGTTGCGGCTGCTGCTGCGCATCTGAACCCCCATCCCATCCCCAATCATCCATTGCCCACTCACCCTCACTCCCCATCCCAAAAACCTGTCCCCCCTTCCCCTTCCGACTCCCCCAATTACTATAAACCACCCACCCCCTCTCATCCAGCTCCTTAAGATACAGCGTACGCGCACTGACACGGCCAGACGGCAACGACGCCGTGGCCAGTGTGCATGTCTCCGGCGCCGAAGAGGCGGGGAGCCTTGCGTCGCGGAACCAGGCGTTGAATTGCTGGAAGGGGTTTGTGGGGTTGATTTGGGACAGGGTTAAGGGTGGGTTTGTGAGAAATTGGTGGGCGCGGGACGGGTGGGCAACTAGGGCGGCGTTGGCGATTGGGGTTGGGGCACTGGAGCGGAGGGGGGTGTCTAGGGTTGTGTTTGTGTTTGCGTTTGTGCTTGTGATGGTGGGGAGGAGGTGGGTGGGGATCGGGATCGGGATCGGCATTGCGGGGTGTCGTGTGCTTGTTGTATTCGGGTTGGTGGTTGTGAGGGGTGGTTGCACGGATGTCGATAGGGGATTTGGGGAGTGATGGGGTGCTGCGATATCTCCTGGGGCAACTGGACAGAGGGAGTTGAGGAGTTAGTTTGCTGGTTTTACTTCTAATTTTACTTGGAGGTAGAAGGGGGGAAAGGGGGGGGGGATGATTGCGCCAATTTCTCAGATGGCGGGGTATATTCGAGAAAGGCGATGAGAAAAACATTGAACATACAAATCAATTTCTTCGGTGTTTTATGAGCATGAGCTGGGGCAGCTCCTCCTATGCTACCATCGCCACCACCACTACCATCCTCACGTCCTCCACCCGCTTTATCCAGCGTCATAGTTCTGAGTCGACACAGGCGGTTCCAGAAGGCTGTTGTAGGGATGGACGAAGTGTAGATTTGGCGCATCTAACTAATGCATTGGTTGCTTATGTGTCGTGAAAAGGGTATGTCTATATGCTGTTTTCAAATGATATGGGGGCATAGTAGGCCGTGTCTATATTTGTTAAGTAGAATGGAAGAAGAAGAAGAGAAAGTGGAGGAGGAGAGAGTTGGGTATAGAATTGTCGGCGACGCGGAAATTTGGCAGTAACGTGACCTCTCCGATATTGCCGATTTCAAACAGTCGTCGAACGGTGGGATCCAAATCGATTCTCCCTTAGAAGGAAAAAATCCTTAAACGGGCTGCAGGCCTAGCTACGATAGAAGTAAAACGTGTTCTCTCTTGATAAAATTTCCATTTATTTATTTATTTTTTAAAAAAAATTTGAGTCCCAAGCTATTATTAACCCTGCGCTGAAATGGTATTACCCAAACAATCAACATACAAGGTAGAAAACCTCGGGACTATTTGCCGTCCTTTTAAAGAAACCAGACTGGATGCAAGATGGTGGTATCACCTGACTGTCCAGGGGAGAGTAGAGATGTGTCTATCGAAACCAGAACATTGTAAAAAAGAAAAAGATATGACAAATGCCATCACCATATGCAAAGTCCCCCGCCTATAAAACTCCTTGCCAAGCAGGTTGGTATCTCTGATGATACGCCTGGTTTAAAATCAAATGCAAAAGAGGACAACACACACTTTATATAGTACAGTACATGCGATCCATTTCTTTCCAAACGCCTGCTAAAAAAAATACTAAATTTGAAAAAATTTGGGGTTTTTTTTTTTTTTTTTTTTTTTTTGGGGGGGGGGGGTTATTTGCCTGGTCTGGTCCCTTCGGCAGAAAAGAAAAATTTTTGTTTTCCAGGCGGGACAAATCGGGTCCAGCCCAGGGGTTATCTTTTGAGATATGTAGAATGAAAATGAGACAAAAGGAAAATTTGTAGATTAAGAGGTATATTATTAGGAAGACATAGGAAAAAGGCTTGCGAAGGAAAGGAAAAAGAAGCGGTTAGAAAACGGTAAGCCTGCTTAAGCAGACGGAGAGGCCTGAGGGCTGCTGCCGCCACCGCCACCGCCGACAAGTTCTAGCACTTTGCCAGTGACAGCAGACGGGTATCCGCGCGACAACATCTCCTGCACGACGCCAGACGCACCCTGGCGATCCTCAGCGGCCAAGAAGGCCCTGGTCATCGCTTCATAGGTGCTGGGTTCACGCTTGCTGATGCCAATGCCATTATACACCGACAAGGCATTCGCGACGTTCCCATCAGCCGCCCAGCCATGGATGAGCGTGTTGGCAATGTAAGGCGTCATCTCCACGTTGCGGCTGACCATGTGTTTCAGCAGCTCTGCGGTGGCCGAGACTTGGTGGTTGGCAACCATCGCTTCGAAGAGTGCTTGGTACAGGCATGGTTGTGGCTGGACGTAGCGGTTTGAAATAACGGAGTTGAAGATCTTCCGTGCACCGTCCATGTCGTGCATGACGCAGCCTTTGGCGTGGATGAGGGATGCGAAATGGACGGCTTCGGGGCGTTGGCCCTTGGACCGGATGGTGTCGAGCACTTCCTCGGCGGCTTTCATGTCAACGGGTTCGAGGGAGGCGTATGCGTCGATCAATAGCTTATAGGTGTGCATTGTTGGCTGGATATTCTTTGACTTCATCCGCTCATAGTAGGCCAGCACCTTGGCGCGGTCGCGTTTCGTGTTGAGGAAGTACTGGATGATGGAGTTGTATGGAGCCGGGCGTGGTTTGTAGTTCGGCATAGACTCCATTTCATCGAACATTTCCTCTGCGAATCGTTCATCGCTGACTCTGCAGAGTGCGTTGACGATGGTTCCGTAAGTGACGCTCGTAGGTCGGATACCATTGGCACGCATCTCGGCAAAGTAGAGGAGGCAGTCGTCAATCCGGCGCGCCTTGCCAAGCTTTCCGATTAGTGCATTGTAGAGGAACGATGTAGGGTCGACCCCTTCCGATATGGCGCGATGGAAGATCTTAACGGCCTCTGTCGCTTCATCGAAGGTTTTCGTCGACTCCTTTAGGGTGGTGATGTAGAGACCAAAAGTATTAGCAGACGGTGCCGAGCCAATGTTGTTAAGCTCTTGGTGGTATTTGGCAGCCTGGCCGCGTTCGCCAAGCGTCAAGCTGGCAGCAACCATGGCGTCCAGAATCGATGTCCAGCCATATTTGACAACCTTGTACTGAGGAATCAGAGGAACGTCGTGTCTAGCCATACCCAAGATCTCCTGCACGAGATTCGTGCGTCCACATTTTGCAGCAGCGGTGATCAACTTGGCATAGGTGATATATCGAGGATGTCTGCCAATGCGGCGCATGTTCTTGAATTTAATCATGGCATCGTTGAGATGGTTCTCAACCCTGCCACTCGTGTTCTCCAGAATATCAGCGATGACGGCAGATCCACGGAAGTCTGTAGCATGGGCATATGGATCGAAAGTGTCTTCGGGAGTCGTTGGTTTCGAAGCTGGAGAAGGCTGGGGAGCTGGGGTGTATCGTGCAGGTACAAAGCTAGGGTTAATGACCGGGGACTGCATGTAACCACGCCATCTCTGAACCAAATCTGGGCGGTTGTCAGAGATCTTAAGAACAGCTTGCTCAAGCACACGCGACTTGAGCGTTTCCACTGGGATACCAGCGGCTAATGCAAGTTCGAGCATGTGGGCAAATCGTGCTGGGTGGGCAGCGTCGAATAAACCAGAAGCATTAACGAGCATTCCGGCCTGTACTTGAAGAGCAAGCGTCAAATCTTGGATGCTAAGCTGCGAGATACCTGACGGACCAAGACTAGCGATGACATGTTCTGCTACAGGTGAAACCAATCCGCCATTCTCGATCATGGCCCAGATCAGGGTCATGGAAGCATGTGCCGAAAGGACGGCAGAAGACTGAATCATGACATGCCCAAGGAGATCGATGGTTTCATCGATCTCTTCACGTAGATGAGCCCGGGCTTGTTTGCTCTCCACAGAGTTTCGGATCCGAGTGAACATATTCCGAGCTTCCATCAGGCCTTCCTCGACTTGGCCGCTTTTAAGGAGGGCGACAGTATACATGGCGGTCGGATGAATAAGGTCCGGAGCAGCATGGCTTGGTGAGGAGAGAGCAGCCCAGAATGGTTTCGCGGAGGTAAGGCGTCCTTGACGGATATGAAGAGCAAGCATCGCCGATGCGGGGCCCATAGCGATGGGGGATTCCAGCGGCAGTAGATCGTATGCCTCCGATGCAACTGCGAGATTCCCTGAATCGGCAGCAGCCATACAGATCCTGGCCAGTGCTGTTTCAAGTTTTGTCTTGGAAAGATATTCCTGAGCGGTTTTAAGGGCGTCTGCAAAGCTTCCCGTCTGAATTGAGTGCTGCATCAAGCCATCCTTGACAACAATATCCTCAATGGCAGACTTTCTGACTTCCCGGTCTTCCTTTACTTCGTCGAACGAAGATCTAATCTTATCGAAAAATCGGAGAGCACCAGCCTCTTTGCCACATGACAGATAGGCTTTGATGAGAGCAGCATACACCTCAGCGTCCCTCCGTTCGACAATTCCAAATACACCGCTATCGTCAGCGATGGCCAAGGCCTTGTACTCGTTATAGCACTCCACAGCACTCTTCAAATCACCGCTTGCGGCAAATGCATCGATCATAGAGGGGAACATGGTCGCGTGCGGGGCGATCTTGTGGGTTTCCATGTGAGCGAATATCTTGATCATTTGTTCAACTTCGCCTCTCTTTGCACAGGCAGTTATGAGAGTGCGGTAAGCTTCAAGGGGGAACAAAATATTAGCATGATGCGAGGTTGCAGCATTGAAGAGCTTTAGGGCAATCGAGAGAGAATGATCCTCAACTAAGAGTTCATGCTCGGCTTCACTTGACTGGAAAATAAATTTGCCAGGCTCTTCCAAGCCGCCATAGCGGGCCCGCTGCTCGCCTAAGACCTGGATCGACTGGAAGGTTTTCAAGGCGCGGGATGCCAATAGCTGGACGAGAATTGTGTATGTCTGTTCATTGGGCAGTACTGTACGGCGTAGCATGTCCGAGTAGATATCAAGGGCCTTGGGGACTGCATGGTAAACATCCGCATGAAGGTGGATGGCGGCCTCAAGCAGAGCATTGTAGGCTCCAACAGTAGGGACTAGTCCCTCCTTAAGCAGGCCCTCAAAGGCACCCGGTACCAGGGTATATTGTTTGGTATCTGCCAGTTGCATTACACGCCCAGATTGAGCCTGGGTTCGCTTCAAGATTTCGACGTCTTTAGAGGGCTCATCAAGCACCAGAGAAGGTTCTTCCACGGAAGATTCTCGAGTGGGCTCAGATGAAAACCCTTCCGTTGACTCGAGACTGTTTGCGGACTCAACGGTCGAAACATCCGGTTCCTCCGCTTGCGCAAGTGCCTCTGCATCATGAATTTGTTGTATTTCCCGCGCAACAGCCTCATCAACCTGCGCGCTTACATCAGCATCAACTGCGACGCTCTCGACCTTTCTGAAATCACGAGTTTCCTTGAGTTCATGACTGGGGATATCGGCTATTGCTGTCTTTGACGACGACGACGCGGATACATCTTTGGTAGCTGCGTTGTCCTCATTTTCCTTTGCTTCCTGAGATGACGGCTTCCAGCCAATTCTCTTCCTGAACTGGAACTGGTGCCAATCGTTATCATCGCCATTCTGTTGAGCCTGTTGCCAAGCTGCATAGTAGGCAGCTAGACCCGAGTCACCACCAGCATTTCCTGAGGTTGCGTGTCCAGCCTTTGGCCCCGCACTCGACGAGCCAGAAGGGTTCTGGAAAGCACTCTGAAGCTGGGCAGTCCGTGTGTATTTTGCGGGGAGATTCGTAAACTGATTGAGGGATGTGTTTGTGGAGGCGTAGGAGGATTGGGATGCGGCAACTACCGATTGAGCATAGCCGTGAACAAAGGTCTTCGAAAAGGCTTGACGTGCGAGGTGGGTAAATGGCTTAAACACCATTTATCTAGCGGGGGACCTCTTCAGGGCGAAGAGGAGATACTTCAAAGAAAGGTTAGAAAAAGGGGTGCCTGAGAATGTTTAGGAACCTGCTTGTTGAAGGGGACGGATTTACCTCTGAACTAGGATGGAAGTTGAATTGCACGTTCATTTGACGACTGGCTGCCGTCAAAGAACACGCTGGGCTGGGGGGGGGGGGGAATTGAAAAAAGGAAAAAGAAAAAAGGGAGGTATTGGGATTTAAGGAGCGGGCAAATGACTGTTTGTCCAAACCAGCTACAGCAATGATGTGAGAGATATATGTATTTGGATTAAGTATTGCCTTTGGGGGGGCATATCATAGTCCTCCTCCTCCTCGCAAAATGTAGAGAGGAGATCTGGGGAGTTCAGGATTATTGATGCCTGACGAGAGAGAGGGAGAGAGAGAGAGCGTGTGTGTGTGTGTGTGTGTGTGTGTGTGTGTGTGTGTATGTGTGTGAGAGAAGAAAATAAGAAAGGGGAGAAAGAGAGGAATAATATCAGGAACTGAGCCCTGAATGCGCGTGTGGAGGAGGTTAAAAAAGGTCAAGAAACTGTAATTAATTTTTTTCTCCTTCTTTGCGTGTCACAGAGTTCGTAATAAAACCGTACACGTTCGCGATCTCTTCCGCGAATACCAAAAATACAAGCCGAAAAGCTCCGTGATTGGGTGGCTTGGCCCTTGCTGCGGCTGTTCCTCGTGACTCAGGCCGGAAACCTTAAACAAAAAGCAGCCCAGAAACTAACTAGAAAACAGCTACAACCAGGAACCCAAAGCTGCGGTCATTGTTGTCTGTAAAATACAAATACGTGATGTGTATCAATCAGCGTCTGTGAGATTGAGATTTCAATATTCTGCTGCCATTTCCACCGCAACAAACGGGCGCGGTACCCATCTTCTCCAACGGCTTCGGGCTTCGACAGCAATCCCGGGCCTGGAATTTTCATATTTTTTATATTTTTTTTTGCCTCCAACACGCTGTGCATCAGGCCGTATGTGCATATGTGTGTATACAGTACTCCGTACAAGATATTAGATACAAGATGTTAAAATACACTATAGAAAGATACCTTACCTGCCTCCTCCTATTCCCCCTGTTGGAATATAATAATAATAAAAATGTTGCAGCCTGAGCATGTGTAGTCATGTCCCGTCCTCTGGCGTCATGGGTGAAATTTCCTCGCTAGCACACCTACCTGGGGGCAAGCGCGGCCCAACTTCGGATAAAACGGACGCTTTTGTCTCTGCCAACCGAAAAGCTTCCACGGCTTTCCTCTCTCCCGCCCCTGACTCATACTCCATTTCTTGTTTCTTTGTCTGTCCCGGGTCTTTTTCTTAGCGACGGGAGCTAGGGCCAGAACAGTTTGGGGATAATCGGAGTTAGTTAAATAACTATCGGGGTTAATTATGTCATTGGATGCCGACTCTCGTTTTGCGGTGAGCGGGTTACAACACAACTTACAGATCACTTTTGTTGGGTTGTTGTTTGTTCATGTACTCGTATCTTACTACTCCGTATGATCTCATGAATTATTATTATTCGTAGTTATGCAGTACTTAATGAATACGGAGACAGCATGCAGGAAAGCCGTTTCGCAGCCTACCCGTGTGGCTGAGGCGGTTGTGAAATTTTATGCAAGCTTGGCTTCAAGTATTTGGAATAATTAAACCCCAAGTCTGACAAATAACACCTGGCTCGTTCCCTGCTCCGTCTCTTATCTGGTTTATGTTTTTAACTAACTCGGCCCAGCAGCAACGGGGCTCTCTGCGCACCTATATAATCGAATACCGATGTCACCACCGTCAGTCAATTGGCTATTGTCAGTACCTCCCTAAAGGTAAGCCAGCAAGGGGGATCCCATGTAACCCAAGCAAATCGCAGCCAGCAGAAGCAAGCCCAGCAATTGAAAATACTGCCTACGTAAGGGTGCTGGCCTTCTAGAACCTCCTCTCCTCCCCCATGGGCGAGCTCCGCGGGAGTTGGTTACCGATAAATTTTATTTTATTTTATATATTTTGAACTGTTTTGGTAGATATTTATTTTATTTGTGTATTTTAGCTGAGCTTATCTTAACCCAGTAGCTTACGGTCGCTTTAAACTTCCAAGCCGGTGGGAAGAATAATGTTGCGAATTAAAAATAGGCCCGGGCAAAAAGTTTCCCTTGGGCCCCCCTAACATCCCTCATCAAGGCTCGAGTCCAAGGGGGGCCTAACACACTCCATTATTATTATTCTTCTTCTTCTTCTCCAGCTGCGGAGCATTTTTCCTCCTTTTCCACCAAGAAAAATGAATAATACAACTCTCATTCGGCTCCAGGGTTGAGGTCAGAAGACAGTGTCGGGGGTTTTTTTCTTCATTCCTTCCGACTAGCCCCACTACTAACAACTGGCGAACTACGGAGTACATTATTCTGGAAAACCCACAGCTCCGTAAACCCACAGCCCAGGGTCGCGCCGCGCCCAAGCTCAGCACCGCGATCACTACGATCAGGCCATGCGTGAGTAGGCAATTCCGAGCTTTTCAATCGATGATGTAGATGATGTAAGTTTGTTTCGTAGTTAACTAGTTAACTATTGAGTATGAATATATGCTAGGGGCCGGCCCCGAACAAGAAGGATACAATCATACATTTTACATACATCCCGAGGTTTTTTTTTAAACAAAACTCCGCGATTCTTCATGATGGAAAAGCTTGTGATGCGGGGCCTAGTACATACTTTTATTATCCAATCGTGGCTACATAAAACTATAAAATATGCAGACCTCTGGAAGGCCCTTTTAACAAAGACATCGGGGCGTAAAATAAATATCCCATAGATTTACTAGTTGTGCAGGGCTGCTGGTCTGGTCAGAATCATCTCTCTGTTTCATTCCACATGTGCTAGAATGCTTGAGTAAAATTGAGTGAAGAAAATGAAATATATATATATGCTATGCTTTTGTTTTCGATGCCCTTTTCTTTTGCATGTCGGTATGAACCCTCCTTTCATACTACTCTGTAAGAAGCCAGCCAAAGATATCTATAAAAGAGTTAGGTGACTGGAACTTAGCTGGGGTGAACTTGAAGCCCTGCCTAAGATTAGAGCCCAATCATAGCTTTTTGATTCATGTATGTATATACATATATACATATATGAACCCACTCAATCATTGAGTGTGCAGTAATAAACACCTAGCTATTCTTTCCACCCGTTGTTACTGTTATAGAGAGACAATGTGTGAAACCGGTCGGATCAACGACGCAGTTCTTGAAATTGGCAGTTTTTCTACAATAGTTTTAGGGGAAGAAAAAGGGGGATCTCGACGTTTGTGTGTCTTGCAAAGAGTACACAAAGCACAGAAACACAAATCAGGTTGGAGGTGATGCATCGGGTTCAACATCCATTTACATGTCATTGTAGTTATTGCCACACACCGGGCAAATTATGCATAACCCGCTGTAGATGTTGTGTCGTGACACATGCGCAGAAAAAAATTAAATTCCTTTCTCAGCCGTTGACTTGGCACCCAATCGTTACCGCGAGCGAGTGTGATATATATATACTATATTATGCCTTCGAACGAAAAACGGGACCAGGCGGAATTTCTTCCCCCGTTGTCTCTGAGGGCGCCGTGTAGGAGGAGGTAAATATGCTGGGGGTTTCTTGGACTCTCTGTATTATTCTACGCAAGGGGGGGCCAGCGAACCAACAGGAATTCTAACCTGCTGGTTCAGGAGCTTAGACTTCGAGAAATGGACAGCCAGAAAATATCATGGATCCTGGTGTTTCTATGGATGCAAAGAACAGTAAGCTTTTCTGCAGGGGATAAACGATAAACGAACGGGGGGTTTTCTTGAATTATATGCCTATTTTGATCCAGTTATTACCCATTATTATTTTCTTTGCGAGAGAAAGAACATCACCACTCAGCTCTCCAATGATGCTCAATATCTACATAGTAAGTTAACGGTTAGCTATCAGAAATGCAAAGCCACACTCACCAGCCACAACTCACATTAAACCACAAGCATCACCAACAATGCAACGCCATATGAAAAGGAAGGAAGAAAAAAAAAAACAACAAATAAAGATTCCATCCAACCACCCAATTCTTAAACAGACATTATCAAAAGTCATGAGGCAGACGAATCTGACTGACATGGCGCTGCTGATATTATTCCAATTCTCATCTCGTATTTAAGCAAAGTAAAATCTCTAGGTGAACTGCCCTACCCCTCCGTTCAATTCTACCTGAAATACGTACAGATTTATCATGCCCCGCTACGCCACGAAATAGTATCCATACCACCAGTGTGCAGCAGAATAACAACCACTAAACCACTCCTCCACAACTGGAAGGGGGGATTCACCTCGACAAAAATCCCGTTCGGGATTACAAGATACCTATATATAGCCGCCCGCCCCGGAACCCCCCACATTCCTCCATCCGCTAGATAGGAGGGGAAAAAAGAAACCCCCCCCGCCAACGAGCACATCCCCCGCTCCACCACCCCGCGTCTCTTCTCCTCCCCTCCTCTCCTCTCCTCTCCTCTCCTCTCTTTTTGCCCGCTAGTTTACTCATTCCCGACCCTCCCTCCTGCCGGGCCAACAAAACAAAACAAACAATACAAATACACCAAATACCCCCCAAAGCCACCCACCCGCAAAAGGATCACAACACACAGCACACATCACATCACATCCCAGCAGAATTAGACGCAACACGATTGAAAAGCCAAAAACCCCCCAAACCAGAACCAAAAAACAGCGGAGAGAGAAAAGATCCAGAAGAGAAAAGATACAAACAAAAAGAAAAAGAAAAAGAAAAAGAAAAAGAAAAAGAACAAGAAAAAGAAAAGCAATGCCCTACCACCCCGTCTCCGAAACGGCAGTCTCCGCGCCGGGAAAGGTTCTGTTGACGGGTGGCTATCTCGTGCTTGATAGGCAGTATACGGGGACTGTGTTTGCGCTTAATGCGCGCATCCATGTTGTGGTGCGCCAGTTGCAGAGGGAGAAGGGGAAGGGGAAGAGGAAGAGGGAAGGGGTGACGAGGACGGCGAGGCGGGAAGAGGGAGAGGTAGAGAGTGGTGGTGGTGAGCAAGGGAAGAGGAGCGGGGAGGATGGAGATGGAGATGGAGATGGGGATGGGGATGGTAGTGAAGCCATAGGGGTGGATGGGGTCGGGAAGGGTGTAGATGGTGAGGATGGTGAGAGGGAGGGCGATGGGGATGGAGATGAGGAGGCAGATGAGGTTATTGTGGTTAAGTCGCCACAGTTTGTTGATGCGGTGTGGGAGTATGGGGTTAGGAGGGAGCCGGATGGGGGTGGGGTGAGGGTTGTGCAAAAAGGGGATGGGTGAGTGGTGTTCTCTATTTTTTCTTTTTTTCTTTCTTTGAGTTTTTATTTACTATTTCACTCGGCTGCATTGTGTATTCTGGGATATCTGGGTTTGGTTGGTTTTTGATGTCGTCCGGATGGGTGCTTGGTTCTAGGAGATGCAATGAAGTATATCTGTTTTGGAAACGAGATAAAAAAGGGGGGTGTGGGACTAGTTCGACGGCCCTACCCTTACTTAGCCTCCCATTACTATGTTTGACCTTCTAAACAGCATGAAACACTAACTAAATATTCCGTAGACCGCGGAATCCATTCGTCGAAACATCTCTAAACTACGCCCTGACATACATCAGCTACGTCGCCGCATCCAAACTCTTCGGCTCCCTCTCCATCACCATCCTCGCAGACAATGACTACTATTCCCAAACCGCAGCCTCACAGGCCCCCGGTGCCAACAGAGGAACGCGCTTCGTGGATTTTGGCGTAAAGCTGCACGAGGCACACAAAACCGGCCTGGGATCATCAGCAGCGCTGGTCACAGCGCTCGTCTCCGGAATTGTCATCCACCGCACCGTTCAACCTGAGGAACTACCTACAGTTCGTGATAAGCTGCATAATCTCGCCCAAGCGGCCCATTGCGCCGCACAGGGGAAAGTCGGCTCGGGTTTCGATATTGGCGCCGCAGTCTACGGATCTTGTCTCTACCGACGGTTCTCCCCAGCCGTTCTTGGAAGTTTAGGTGACGTCGGGTCCCCGCAGTTCGAAGAGCGGCTTTTCGCCGTTGTCGAAGATCTCAACACAGAGCAACCGTGGGACACGGAGTGCGTTGATTTTGGCACCAAGCTACCCCGGGGCATGCAGATGGTGCTATGCGACGTGGACTGCGGTTCGCAAACGCCAGGGATGGTGAAGCAAGTCCTTCAATGGCGCGAGAATAACCGGGAAGATGCAGACGCGCTCTGGGCGGAGTTGCAGCAAAACAATGATAAACTGCGTTTGCTGTTGAAAGACCTGCTGCACAATAATACCAATAACAGTAACAGCCGTACCGCCTCCGCCGTCGTCTCATCGTCAACAACCTCACCAGGCAATAATAATAATGAAAATAATAACGAAAATGACAATGACAATGACAATGAAGGCAATAATTTCGATGCGGTCAGCTGGCTCATCTCTCGCTCTCGCGCGCTGCTCCGCACCATGACAGCGAAAAGCGGCGTCCCCATCGAGCCCAAGGTTCAGACAGAGTTGCTGGATAGGTTATCATCGGAAGTGGAAGGGGTGATTGGTGGCGTGGTGCCTGGTGCTGGCGGGTATGATGCCATTGCATTGCTGGTACGGGACGATGCGGCGGTTGTGGACAGGTTGCGCGGGTTCCTGCGGACGTGGAAGAGCTCTGTCGAGGATGATTTTGGCGGCAGGATTGAGAGGGTGAGGTTATTGGGTGTGGCGCATGGGTCTGAAGGGTTGAGGAATGAGATGTCGGCGCAGTATTCGGGATGGATGTCTTAGCTCTTTTTCAATCAAGTTTTTTTCTTTTTTTCTCGGATTTTTGCTTCCCTTTGTTTTTTTCTCTTTCTTCTTTTTACGTTTGATATTTTGAATTATTTTATTTTAAGTGGTCGGTTAGGCTTCCTATTTTATGTCGATGTTTTCTTCTTGAAATGTTTTCTCTCTTGCAGGGATTTGCATGGCGAAACATGGCGAACTTCAAGCCTGGGGTTTGGAGGTCTCTTCCCTCCTCCCGTTTTTTTTTTTTGTTACCTTTTTGTGTGTTCGTTTGTTTGGAATACCGAGCATGGCATTGCATGAGTTTACATGTAGTTTTGATATTTCTTCTGCTTTATTTTCCCCACCTTCCGCTGCTATCATTTTCCCGCTCCTGTTTTCCTCATTATTTTTTAAACAAAACTTTGGTCCTTCGAAAGGAAACTGGTTCC
Source organism: Emergomyces orientalis (assembly GCA_002110485.1). Taxonomy (NCBI): domain Eukaryota; kingdom Fungi; phylum Ascomycota; class Eurotiomycetes; order Onygenales; family Ajellomycetaceae; genus Emergomyces; species Emergomyces orientalis. The sequence continues at coordinate 164,282 of MOWL01000070.1, forward strand.
GTGTACAGAGTAATCTTTGGCGGCCTGCCAAGCCGGTCACTGCATGACGCTGACACCAATGATGATGGTTTGATAAATCCTACATCTGGATCTTCTAGGCCCGCTCGTCCCCCGGTCCCCCCTCTTCTAGCTAGAATTTTATTTTATTTCTCTCTTTTTTTTTTTGGTCAGGAGTACCACGATTTTCAAAGCTGGGGGCGAAACCCATGATTCTTGGTTTGTTCTCTCCCTCGTTCTAGAACAAAGCTTCTTCTTTCTTCTTCTTCTTTTCTCCTCTTCTTCTTCTTCTCTTCATATTACAATTCAGTTTATACAGTCTGTACATATGTACTGTACGTGCAGAGTAAGTATGTCGAGTGTAACTGGCCTCCGTCAAAGTAATAAAGTAGAATAATAATAAACCTGGACATGCACTGCATTGTGATATTGCATGTGTGTGAATTAACTGGCTTGGCGTGCGCCTCTGCGAGGGGCAGATGACTGAGATGATCCCTTAACGGATCGCTAGAGATCGACGGGGTTTCTTTTTCCTTTTCAAATAGTGGCATTTTAATCTTTTTTAAACTTCATTTTTGCTTTTTATGTCATTTTAGGTGCGGAGAGAGGTGTACGCAGCAGGTGTTTCTGTTGTTATTGTCGTTGTTGTTCTTGGGAGGTTGTGCATTGCATGCCCTGAATGGCGCTTGGGAGGGACACTGCTAGTTAAAGAGTTTAACTAAGATGTAGGCGCTAAGGGGGGGCCTAATTTCGACGAGACTTAACTAAACATCGGGGGATTAGTTAATTGTACCGTACTTTCTAGACTTCCAGCCTGCAACTCTGCAACGCCGTATTTTTTTGCCCCTGCCCAGGTGCCCAGCGCGGTCCGTGTCCACATGTGCAACGATGTCTCCCTCCTCCTGTTGTTAACTCCTGCTCCTAATTATTAAATAACAAACTCCCACGGCCAACAACCCGGGCTTTGGCAACCAGCAAAAACCCCATCCCCAGCCCACTGAGCCAACTGACTGAGCCAACCCGCTCCTCATCCCTGTGCTCTCCCTGCTGCTGTGCTGTGGCTCTTCCCTGCCTATCACATCTCGCCCGCCCCGTTACTCCACCTTTTCTCCATTTCCATCTTTAGGTGTCATGTTCCCTTTATTCGCCTTATTACTTTGAAAGAATATATCTGTGTACGCTCTCTTTCGCCATCTCTTTCTGGCCCCGTCAATCGCTACCTCAGCCTTAGTTTTCCCCTTCCTGGGTCTTAGCATTTTCGTTTGGAATCAGCATATTACCCCCAGCGTGATTCCATTGGTAGTTCCAGAGATCCTGTCGTGTGGAGTCTAGTCTCCCCTTTGACCATGGCATCGAGCACCGACGCCCCCGTCCGCGATCCCAGTTTTCAACCCCAGCCAGAAGATGTCGAGAAAAGAGAGAGTCCGCTCGCTTTGCCGAAATCAGACCCATCCTCAACAACACAAGATCCCCCTGACTCGATGACGACGACGACCACTCCTCACTCAGCGCCGGCTGTAGAATCCGGTAACAACAATAACACTGAATCTACAACCATGCCTTCTTCCGGCCCCGTCATAACCACGCTGATAGATTCGTCGCATCCTCCTGCCACAATAGAACCTACAGAATCTACAGAGCCTTCAGAACCCCCAGGCACAAGCACGACGATAAGAGAAAATCCCCCCTCTTCATTGATATCTCCGCCTCCCGATGCCACTGCACCCCAACCTGCTCCAACTACCACCACCACTACCACCACAACCACCACTACCACCACCAACGTAGAGCCTCTGCCACAGCAAACACAGTCCACCGCACACTCGACCAGCGAAACCGAAGAGTCCAAACCATGTGACCCTGCCATTGGCCCGTCGTCGGACCTCCCGAGCCCAACGGGTAAAGAAGCGGAGGATTCCGGCATGGTGCTGGATATAAATCTGCTGCTGATAACTGGAGCCAGACATCCATTCAAGATTGATGGGAAATACTTGCGAAAGCGACAGGTGGATGTCCCGGATTCCAATCCTTATGCGATGAGCGTGTATACTCTGAAAGAGCTGATTTGGAGGGAGTGGAGATCAGGTATGCCTACCCGGTTTGCTGTGTCAAAAGTCGTTTTTATCAGATCTTTTTCACCATGGGAGCACAGGATAACTTCTTGCTCTACTTTTCTACTTCTTGTTTATTCGCGCTTTTTTGAGGGGATAATCGGCGCTGACACAGTGGTGACTTTTGTTCAATTTACAGAATGGGAACCTCGACCTTCTTCCCCAAGTTCAATTCGTCTGATATCATTCGGAAAACTATTAGAAGACAAAGCTCCACTATCTGGTACGTTACTACTCCATCGCATTCTATATAAACTCAACCTTGATTTCTCGATGTTGGATTCTTATATCCTCCCTGTCACTCAAAGCTTCCTTACCCTCTGCCCCCAAGGCAAACTATTTCATTTTCGCTCATTATGTCATAGATTTGAGATTAAACCACACTGCTCCCAACGTCCTCCACATGACCTTAAAACCACAAGAAGTTGTGGACGAGGAAGATGCCAAGGCCGCCAGGTCTACTTCCGGCCGGGAACGCGATGGCGGTGATCACGGCCCCCGATGCCGATGTGTCATCCTGTAGGCTGGGGAGGCTGTGTTTTTGCCTCCTTCGGCATGGTGGTTGTTTGTCCTTTAGACAGACGGAAGAAACGGCAATCCGGGATTACTTTTTTTTTACTCTTCTCCTGCTTCCTCTGTCTCTTATTTCATTTTCACTTATTTTTCTCGAGTGTTTATGCCCACGCACTAAACGCCTTGGCTGGGAGCCCTTAAAACCTATTTCGTGATTGCTGCGCTGCATATTCTAAGCCATTCCGCGCGATCACTTACTCATGTTCTATTTTCTCCTCCGATAATATCCCCACGCTTGGTTATTGTTGGTGTTGTTGTTGTTGTCCATTGCAGCACATTTTCGTCGTCTGCCGCCTGCAATATCTGCTTATACACCCTTTTTTAGGCCATTTTTGCAGTTGGATTTCTACTTCACTTTGCTACCCCTTTGGTGAGAGCTTCTACGCACTCTCTGTCTCGATGATTTCTTTTTTCCCCGGGTCAATCCGACATTTGACATGTCTCGTGGTTTTCCTTCTCCTTCTATAAATCTGCACTCTCTCAGCAGCCCTCTCTGTTTTTCTCTTCCTAACCCTATTTTCTTTTTTGTTATGAATACATTGCTTTCTTCCCCCTTTTTTTCTTTATATGTTTTCCGTTTTCAAAGCATGCACGGCAGGTGTAGGGACTGTTTTTTTTTCTTTTCCTTTCTCCTTTTTCTGTTTTTCGTTTTCTCTTCTGTCTTTCTTTTTGCTACAGATTTTCAAAGATCGTTATGGTAAGGGTTGAGTAAATGGGCTTTTTTTCTTCTCTTCCCTTCATGTTTCATTTTGTGTACCTTCGTATTTCCGTTTTCCTTTTTATACACGTATTCTTTTTTATTCATGTTCTCTATCATTGTCATTTTCATTACCATTACCATTACCATTACCATTACCATCAGCACTACTACCACTACTATTACAACTACTGCGTCTACTATTATACTGATATATATTGACGGGCAAGTGCATTGTTTCACTTCTTTTTCCTCAGGGCAATTTTTCTTCTTTTTTTGGATTCTTCTCAGTCATACTTCTCTTCCCCCTCCTCCCCTCCTTTTTTAATTATTATTTTAATTATTTTTCTGAAATCGAAATGGCTCCTCCCGCACCAGTACACACCTGCGGATGAGACTGGAGGTTGAATGTGAGGGCAGATATAGTTGTTCATTATCTGTACATAGGTACCACAGGTATATAAATGGATATTACTGTTCATAGTGGTGCGTATGTGAGTGTGTAGTAAGGCTCTATGTATTTGTTGTGTTGTTTTCATACTCCACATGATGATGATGATGATGAGGAGGAGGAGGAGGAGGAGGAGGAGGAGGAGGAGGACGGAGCGGGCCACTGCTGATGAGATGGGAGACGGAGTTTCCATCCGCATGCCCAGGTGTCCAGGGCTCTGCTCTCGTGTTCCGTCCTTGCAATGTTGTAAAATGGAGAGGGGAGTTGGGTTATGAGGAAGGATGGTTGGTGGTGGTTTGTTAGCGGATCAAACGGCAACCTTGAAATCTTTAGTTTGCCGGCTCTGGGAGTTTTGCGTCCGACGTCCATGGCAGAACTTCCCCGCAGACGGCTAGTGCCATCGTATCATACCCCGTTAGTTTATTAAAAAATACAAACAATTAAAAAAATAAAAATACCATTCGTAATTCTATCAAGTTCGTGACAGGCTTCACGCACTGAGATTTTGCCATAGCGGGGAATTTCACCCATTTTGAATAGCCAAAATGAGGATGATGTTGCAAGAGGGTATTTTCTCCCCTCCCCGTTTATTATTATTATTTTAAGACAATATACGTTATTACCCACAGGAAATATTCTAGCGATAACCACCCAGACCTGGAGTACTATATGAAAGATATCTTATGGCCTAGCTGCTATTAGCGAATAGAAAGGAAAACAATAAAAGGACAAAGGAAAAGAAACGAACGAAAGATGGCTACTCCCATGTTGTGTTTTTACTCCACATCACTCACTACCTGTTGTAACCTCCCCTTCCATGGCTTTTTTTTTTGTTGAAAAATGATTATTGATGAGAGGCCTTAACTGAAGGATGCTGTTGGCTCTCGTGTCCAAGGCTCTCACGCTCGCTGCAACCTTTTAATTCTATGCGATTTGGTAGGCCGCTACGCAATCCTCCATTTGACCATTCTCCCCTGGTCTAACGCATGAAGGGGAAAATATACATGCTGACGAGATGTAAACGGGTCACATGAGCGTTCATAGATCCTGTGTGCAAAGATATTCCACACCCTGCATAATCTAGATAGAGGTAGATATGGGTAATATCAAGTGTTGTCAGCAATTGATCGCATTTTGAATGAGCAAGGGCAGGCGCCATTTTAAACATGACGCCCGATTCCAAAGTCCCCGCCGTGCTATGATGGTGTATGTGGACGTCCTTGGATCTCCATTGGATGGATCATAATACGAAAAATTGCCCAAATCCCCACCATGTTGGGAAATGTCTGAGATCAAAAAAGAAGGGGTCATTGGGCAATATGGGCTGTGAAGATCTCACGGAGGTGCGGCTTGTCCTTTTCTAATGGTCCATAATCCCAATCCCATGCGCAAGAAGGGCGTTTCAAAGTCAATACGTTAAAAGCCCAATTATTCAGAAGAGAGCTGCTATTGAATGGCGGCTTAAAATTGCGCGAAGAGTCCATTGATTTCCACAATATATTGTCAATTGGTTTATTAAGGGAAGGCAACGCGAACCTCGAAAAAAGTTCCAGAATTCTAGGTCCAACAAGGCGTTATTTCAAAACGAAAAGGGAGAGGGGGAGAGTTTGAAGAGCAACTCGCTCTATTTAAGGGTTTAATTTTCTAGAAGCTCGGGACGTAACGTAACATAAATGCCTGTTAAAAAGGATGGAGGAAAACGGGAAAACAGTGTAAAGCAGAACTTGGGGCCGAATATAGTCACTGGGCCAGGGTTACCAGTTCATCTTCAATCGGTGTTCCATTTCGTCATGGAAGGTGGGAGGTTCTCGAAGGTCGTCACCTAGAGTAGAGAGGAAAACGGTTAGGATACTTTTTGGTTGGAGGATAAACAAGAGTAGAGCTCAAGAACCACAGCTGCATAGCAGGAGAAGAAGGTACGCCACTGATGAGTTGTCCCAGAAGGACTCCACAGGATCCAGTACATTGACCCTCATACGAAATACAAACACCGAAAAACGAAAAGAAGTTCAAACATACCATCAAATACATCCTCCCACGTAACCTCCGTCTCCCTACCGCCCAGCGCCAAAATATCCGCATGAATATTACTCTCATTGCGCCCACCAAGCGCAGCCGGCTTCCACTGTCCTTCCTGCACGATCTTCAGTTCCATCCCCCTTCTGATCGGCTCCGCGATGCCGTATACTCTTCTTAACGATTCCATTTTCATCGCATCGTGTGTTTGGCGCCACTGCAGCAGACGGGCTTCGAGCGGGTGTGTGGAAGCGGTGGTTCGTTGTTGCTGAGTCGTTGGTGCAGCGGAGAGAGAGGCGCGGAGGGTGTCGTGGACACCTGGCGCGGAGGGTGCGCCCTTGTTTAAATGTGGGACAGAGGCGGTATTGGAGGTCTGGGTTGCGTTGGAGGCGGGGGGTGCGATGCGGAGAGACTGTTTGGAGGTGAGTATGTGAGTAGCAGACGGAGATTGTTGGGGATGGTGGTGGCTTACCATGATCAGGGAGCGGATTGGTGGTGGACTTTTGGTTTCGGAACGAATGTGGGATATGGATGGATAGGTCTATGTATGGAGTAAATAAGACGGAGAGGTAGAACTGTGAGGATGGTCGGAGATGATCGAGGTGTTAGATATATGGACGAGGTTGTAGATATATGCAGCTCTTGAGGTCCAGGCATAAGCAACCGCGTCAAGTTCCTCCAGCCACCTGCGTAGACCAAGTCCGCAGTTATATATCACGTGAGCAAACTCAATCCGAACCCCAATATTTCCCAATTCAGAGATTCATGAAAAGCCTCATTTAATAAGACATTCTGACATTCAAACCTCCCTCTACCACTAATTAACCACAACACCGGCTCATCATGCCGCCATCAACACCCTCCGTAGGGACAATCCATCTCCTGCGACAATTCATAGTCCGCCCATCCCCCTTCTCGTCGCCATTATCGACCTCCACCAAGCACACCTTTTCCCTCCTCCGTCGGACACCACAAACCACACCTACATTACCCGCATTCACTTTCCGCAAACCAACCTCCCACCAAATAATATACACCCCATTCTCCCTCTCGCCACAAGCCCGCCAATTTTCCAGCACACCATGCCAAAACGCCACATTGAACCAAGTCCGCCGGGGCTGTCGGAAGGGCAAGCGCGTGCGGAAGACAACCTCTCCCGCCCTGGTGGGCCGGCCACAGATGAAAGGCGTGTGTCTGAAGACGGGAATCACGAAGCCGAAAAAGCCTAATTCCGGAGAGCGCAAGACGGCGAGAATCCGGTTGACTAATGGTGCGGTCGTTACGGGGTACATTCCTGGCGAAGGTCAGTAGTATTGTTCAGGATATATGGAGAGATGGAAGGGGAATTGATGTTGACATATACAACATTTTCACTTTTTTGGGTGATATGAGAATACTAATATTGTGTTTTTTTTAATCAAATATTGATACAGGCCACAATATCCAACAACACAGCGTCGTGTTGATTAGAGGTGGCCGGGCACAGGATTGTCCTGGTGTGCGATACCATCTTGTCCGCGGAGCATTGGATTTGGTAAGTCTATTTGCCATTTCACCCATTATACCACTATTCTTTTTTGGCCCTTCTTGAAGCAAACGGGCGTGACAAAACTAACAAACCTCTATTTTTTCAACAATATAGACTGGCGTTGGTAACCGAATCACCAGTCGCTCGAAGTACGGGACGAAGAAGCCTAAGAGTGCGTAATTACGTTCAGACACATAGTTGAGACGATGTGAGGGAAATTAGATGGGAGGGACAGGAGCAGAGATTTGTTTTCCCTTGCTCCGTTTCGTTGGTTTGACTTTTTTGTGGCGTGATATAATCCTATGTATTCATTTTGCCATAGATTGGATTCAATACCTTAAAGGGTTTGTAAATTGTACATTACTTCTATTTTCTTTTCATTGCACTACTCCCGGCAACGATGAGGGCGCTCACAGTTTTTTCTGGCCAAACTTTTCGCATTTATCCCGCGGCTTTCCTGTTCCCTTATCCTTGAAATCCGGACTACATAAGAAGTAGAGCGGGAAGATTCGCATTCTAAAATTCTCTCAATGATCCCTCCCTTCCATAATTTGCCATTCCTAAACACTCACATACGTATCCATGGGGGTGCCAATACAAAACACAAATCATTCTGACAAGGAGGACAAAGGCAAATAGACGTCCCAGTAATCAAATTAGATATATCATTTTCTGCCATGCTCTCCTCTATTTTATTTCCCCTCCCCAGTCAAATCCAGGAACACAAGACTGGCAATAGAAACACAAATGGCGGGAAAAATATAAATACCATAAGAGATGATCTCGGTTTTGTGAATAAATATAATGCTAATAATGCAATACTTCATATGGCCTTCAAAGTCCATAAGTCAGTGATGAAGAAGAAATCAGTCAATAAAAACCATATAATAAGATGTGCACATTTCCCATAAGACTCCGTAAGATTTTGGCACACAGAAAATGAAAATGAAAAGAAAATAATATGAAAATGAGATGCAAATGCATATGCAAATGCAAATGTTAAAAAATAAAAAAAAAGATCCTATGTAAGTATGACGTCGCAAGTCAACATATAAACAGAAGCATACAAGACAATATTTGCCCGCCAAAGATGTGAACGAAACAATGGGAGTTAAAGCAATATAAGGTGAAATGGGAAGAAGAGGGATAGGGAGGAGATAAGCGGTATATAGAGGTTGGGGGAAATGTTAGTGTTAGCTCAGCTCAATTCGCCAAAGGCGAAAGACAAAAACTAAAACGAAAAAAAAAGATAAGAACGCGCAAGCTCTTCTCAAACAATTAGATGTCTTGTCTCGTCTCGTTTTCTCTGCTTCCCTTGTCTTTCTTCCGTTCTTCTTTTTTTTCTTTTCTTTCATTTACCACCGTTTTGGCATACTGTCGTAGGGATCACTGTCGGTGCTGGACATGCTGAGACTGCGTCGTGGTCGACGAGCTTTGAACGCCGCTATTGATACAACGGTAGTGATGAGGATTCCGCAAGGAATTATGATCCATCCGGCGAGTCATTCCTGTTCCTTTTCGTAGCCTTGAGGTTTCTGCATTTTATTAATATCGAAATAGCGGGATGTGCCTAGAAACAGGAACCAGGATGGTTAGCAACAAGGCCAGTGATATTCCATATACGTAGGAGCTTATAAAGCAAAAATGGAGGGATATTTGAAATTTAGGCGATCACATATGTTTTGTTTGGGTTTGCACTTACAAGAATATCCCTTCCAGTCGAAGTTGTCCTTGGGATTGCAGTGGCATTTCAGATCTAATCTCTTCTGTTCACCCGTCGGGCAATGGACAAATGGAAGATGGGCGTAAGCGATCTCGTTGAAGAAATGGATTTCCTCCTTTTTGAGCATGAGAGCAGCAGCGATGGAATGGACAGGCGCATCACCCCATCTTTCGTAGAAGAACCCTCCGTCCTTGTCTAGGACATCAAAATAATCGAGGTACGCTTGCGATCGCAACCAGTTTAGATCACCAATTTCGAAATTCGACCACTACGGAAATGCGAAGGCTTGTTAGTAAATGGTAAACAAATAAATTGCCTCAGGAATATGGGTAAAAAAAGTACGCACGAAATGACAAAGGTTATATGTTTCCCCTCCATCTGCGCTGATGAATTCCATGTTGTTGTTCTCTACAATGTATTGAGGGTATTTTGCTATGAACTTCTTGATACTGTCCCAGATCGTGAGTACAGTTTCTTTGTATTCAATAAGACTGAGAACAAAGGCATATTTCTTCTTGTTGTCTTTCATAAATTTGAATGGGTCGAAGCCGATATCGCAGTAATATTCGATACTGGGCTCCACGCGCCAGTAATAGTCGAATTGTTTGAGGAGTTCGTGGCGGAAGAAGAATCCAGATTCATAACGACACATGTGTCTGTAACTGATGGAATCTCCATAGATGACTCCTTTTTCCTTCATTTCCTCTCGAACCTTGGCGGCTTTTTGCTGGTCGATAAAGTCAGGGAATGACCAGTGTTCCTTCGGAATGAGTCCATAGTGTGTCTTGCCAGATACAAGAGCAGAAGTTAACTTCTTAAATTCCTCATCGAAGGGCACATCATTAAGAAAGACCCAGTCATAGTGATAATTTCTGTTGAAGCGGTCCTCCACGTGGCGAATCGATTTGGCAATATCCCAAATATCCCCATTTCTGGCCAACGTCACGAATGTTGCGTTTACTCGTTCATTGGCAGGAGTTGTAGCTGGCGAAGTGGCTACTGGGGCTGGAAACACATTCCCAGGTTCACTTGGTTTTGTTTCTGAACTCGGCGATTGAGGTGGGGGGTCGGGGTTGGATGGCTTCGATCCAGGCTTGAGGTTCGATACGACATCACTGGTGCTCGGGAGAGGTAACGAGGAGGAAGATATGAAATGTAGAATCGCAAGAGCCTTTTCGAACCAAAATAAAAAAGATGTCAGTTTCAGATTCAAGGTAAGACTGGAAAAGGCTTCAATGGACCGGAAAGACTGACAAAGACTGCAAATAAAATGTACCGTAGGTACTTCCCAGAAACCGAATTCATCACGGTGTGGAGTAAGTACTATTAACCAAGCTTTGGTTCACATAGACACACACACACACAGGGACGATGGTTTCGTTTTTTTGTTTATTGCCCTTTTTCGTTGTAGCTGGAACGGTGGAATGATAAACTGGGGTTCAAAATAAAAAGGCTCAGCGAGAACTGAAGCAAAGGGGCTTTGATTTCGTGTTAGGAAGCAGTGTTTAGAACGATATTTATTTTATCTTTGTCAAGAGATCGACTTCACACCGAAATATGACGGACGATGGGTACTCCTTTTTTGTAAACGATCAAAGAAAACAACAAAAATTTTTATTTTTAAAAGAGCGAGGGCAGAATAACGGGCCAGGGATCAGTAGATGACAGAATCCTGGCGGCGCATCACATCTGACTGAGCCGGTCGGGGCAGAAGTCTTCAAGAACCCGGAGAAGAAACTCCTAAGCTGAGAAGAGCGGGCTTTGATATGGTTTGTCTGCTCGCTGGTGAGTTGGCGGAGGAGAGCTGTCGATAATAAAGGGGGCTTACGGCTGTTGGTTTCGAGGCTTCAAGGCTTCGAGGTTTCGAGGTTTCTTGCTTTGTTTGCTGGGCGTCTAGTCCGTAAGGTTGGACAGGATTGACGACGAGATGGCGAAAGTGGGACTGGTGTAATTTTATGCATTGTATCCAAGCTAGTATTGGTTGTTACGGGAGGTACATGTACACAGAGTAAGACACCTGGCGACACTCCTTCTGCCCAAACCCTGGAAGTAACTAAAACCGATACTAATTTAATAATGTTAAATTCATGGCTGAAATTCCAATCAAATTTTTACAACATTCACATCACAGAATGATTCACAGTATTGCTGGTTATGATTCTGATATTTTTACCTAATTATTATTATTATTATTATTATTTTGCGTCTCAAGCAACCTTCTCTGCGGCGGCAAGTACACGATGATGTAATGTGCAGTAAAATTCAAATCTACCGAGATATATCCGCCTCCTTATCCACGGTACTGGCACGATTTCCCCTGGCGATATCTTCGCCGTTCCGTGGAATTTCGGGCGGGTGCTTCGTCTCACTCTGTGCTCTCGGTGGCATCATCCTTTACACCATCAACTCGTCAGCTGCTGGACCTTTGTCTCAGACACAGCAGCACATGCAAGCATCCCCCCCGTACCTGATACCATTTAATGCTGCCAAGGCCAAAGTGGTCTCTGGTATCATTGGCGCTGTGTTTCATGTGGTCTAGACTGGCCATCTCTAGCCCATGATTTAGCACAAGAACAGAGTATGATTGGCTTCTTGGGTGGAAAAGTCCCTTAGCCTGCAAGGGAAGATATCCCTTTTTACGCCAACAGCCTCTTAGGAATCGTCGAGAAATGAGCTGACACCTTTTCCTGTAGCTCAGCCGTGGCCATTGCTGTGTACCCCGAACTGTTGGAATAGCACTTCCCTTGAGAATAGATAAGTGAGAAACACAAGCTGTACGGAGCGCCCAGCATGAGGAATATTTTCAAGTTTCATATGCTGGCTCAATCGATTCTTTGTGTAAAATTTTTGTTGTCGGAGTCGTCTTGGCATTTGCATCAATCGCCACGACCCATAATGCATAAACGCCACACACAACTCTTGTCAACTGGCATCAGGGCTGAATCGGACGCAACAATCACCACACCACAGATTCGCCATGCGGGAAAACAAACGGTTTTATTTGAAGAAACCAATGGGTATTTATTGTAATATTCTGCATAAAAGCTGCAAGTGAATAGCCACCACAAATTTACACACCAGCCCGCTTAAAGTGTCTCAAAAAGCCGCTTTCAGAATGTCCCGACCTCCAGCTCATCATCTTCCCCGGAAGCAAAGGACCAACCAAGCCAGGTCCTTATTAGTTCGGGCGGCACCATACAGCGACGCATTATGGATGTCAACCTAAGCAAGACTGGTGAAGAATCTTGCAAATGCCAGCTTTTGACTAAAGGACTGTATTGGCATGAGAAACTGGCGTGCAGGGGGCGCCAGGGGTATTCTAAGACCAGAAATGGGATCTAAACCGTCGTTGGGATATCATGAAAGTTTTGATTGCACTGCTCAACATTGTCGCCCTTACACCACCAGTGCCGATGAATTTTAACGCGACTTGCGGGACCGAATATGCCAATATGCCCCTTTCCATGAGAAGCTCACCCCTATCTACATATCATTTCACAAGCAGAATCGTCGACAGGAATGTAGTGTCTTGAAAATACATTCACCGTTTAGTGAGGTCCAATGCACTGGATATATTGAGTCGGAGTTTTCACCCATCTCGCGCGAGACAATAACGGGTTTCAATATCCAACTCTGATCGATCCGAGAGGGAAATATCATCTTTACTTGTCTGCATCTACATGAACTGAGTAACTATCATCCGGCTCAACATCAAACGTCAAGCAAACTCCCTGGCGGTTCGCTGTTCGGTAGACCTACTAGATTGGGGATGACGAAGCTTTTCCGAAGTAAGAGGCTAGGGGAGATATATCGGCCAGAGCTGCCACGGGTAACTACCAGTCCGGATCTAGGGCCTTGAGGATTGATGCGGCTGAGTATACCACCAGGTAAAGGGAGTTCCCCCCTGCAGTTATTTTTATTATTTTTTAATTGCCCAGTGCCACGCCTTTCTAGGGTAGGTAAAGCAACTACTACCATAATAAGATGCCTAGCTCAGTTCACTGCGGGTAAAGAAGTGGAGTGACTTCACTCTGCTGTTATTAACTGCATGTTGGCTTCGCGTGAAAAGCGAAAACGGTAAAAAGTTGTGTTGTAAATTTAAAAAAAATTTAATAATAATAAATAATTGGTTCGAATCGCATGGGCTCCTACATACCTAGGTATTCCAGGTATGTAAGAGATTTGCCTGGTGCGCACCTAATTTGGAACCGGGTAGATGTTTCCAGGTTACCTTGGTACAGTACCCGTGACATTTGCAGATAGGCTTCTGTGGGTAAAATTAATGGTAGGGCTGCGCGGTAATATCTTGGACTGAGACGCGCGCTTACCTTGTGACGGTCTGTTGATCTTCGCTCGTTCAACCAGACGATCGGAAAGAACTTTAATGCGACGACAAGCTTTCAATGAACGTGTGGAAGACCTGTGTCTGACACCATGTCATTCACTGTGTAAACTCAGCACCATTATATTGGTTTTCCTGCTCATTTTCTACAGTCAATTTCTCTACCCAAGGCACGAGTAACCAAACCCAAATCTTCTAGCCGCCAACACCGCCTACGTACTGGGCAGGGTTCTTTTTCCCAAGTCGAGGTTTCATGCTGTCCGGATGGGCCTATGGGTATTTATTACGTAGGGTTGCTCAAATGCCATCTTCTGGAATTCCAAAGCCCCACCCGGTCAGCTGGAATTATGCATTCCTAGACAAATCAGCTACGTGTACGACGTGCTAATGCAGATTGCCAATCTATCATCAAACGGATGTTTTCTCCGTTTGGAGCATATGGACGTTTTTTTTATGGAACTGACAAAGCTTCATCCTATAATTCACGCAAATACCGCACTATGTTAACATAATCTTCTTCCTCCGCTAGCGTCAATGGTGTATCTCCATCCTCATCCATACCCCGCGGGTCCGCGCCATGTTCAACCAGAACAACAACACACGCAAAGTGACCCTCGTCCGCTGCCATATGCAATGCCGTTCTTTTAAACTCTCCAGATGCAGTTATATCTGCTCCGTGCTGTAATAAGCATCGAACTACATCTCGATGACCGTTCCGCGCCGCGTCAATCAGTGGTGTATTAGTCGAAAATCTGGAGGACGTATTGGGATTGGCTCCAGCCTTGAGCAGGAACTGTGTCATGCCCGCTTCGCCTTGCTGAGCCATGTAATGTAGTAGAGAGGTGTTGAACGTTGTGTCCGCCGTGTTTGGATCTCCTCCATTCTCAATAAACGGCTTGACTCGCAAGAAATTGCCACCTTTGGCTGCTTCAAGTATTTCCTCCGCGCCCTGAATCTGCGGTTCGAGATTATCCAATTTCCAAGAAGTTTGTCGTTGCAGGCTATTAATTGTCTCGGGCCTCCTAAAGTAAGGGCTCGATGAAGGGCTGGTTGGAGGTGTGGGAAGTTTTATTGGGCCAGAAGTATGAATTGATCCGGTTTGGCTACACGGGAATATAGGCGGAGATATCAGTCTCGGTGAATTATTTGAGTGCACTGAGTTTGGTTTAGTACCGCCTCCAGGTATAGTTGTTCCTGAATGCCCATGATGACCTGTTAGCTTGTGCCAGCACCTCTTCCATTGGAGTAAGTAAATATTTGGAGGAACGGAAAAGCACTCACGCCCATGATCCCTTGACGAACCTATGGAGAGAAGGAGCCTTTTGGCATATGCAGCCGCTGTGGCTGCTGCATAGCCTTGCCAGTTCTTATTCTTGTGTGAGTCGGAATAATCACAAATTCCACGGATAACAAGGCATTGGAGAATGTCCTAGCGAGTTTGGATTTTAGTTCTTTGCGCCTCTGCTGCAGTTGAACGATTCCCCTTACGTACCATTATGCCTGCTGCTTCCATCTCGTAACACAAGATACCGTGCTCCTTTCCTAAACGATCCCTGGTCTTTGCATCTTTGATCACCGAATTCCCTGATGCAATTAACCCGTAATGGATGACAGGTTCAACATTTCTCCTATCTGGCCTGGTTTTGATTCTGTTTCCATCGCATGCAGCGCACGTGTCACCACCGGTATGAGGATACTCGGCCTGATAAAGGATGTCGCGTTTCGTGCCAGGGTTCGTGAATTTACCAGGGTTTCTCGTCACTATGCTGCTGACGAGATCTGATATACTCCCTTCGCCGACCATCTCGAACGCTTCCATTGTTGAAATGGCCGTCAAAACTTCCCTGGGAGGTTGATTTAGAACTGCTGTTTTAATCACCCTGTCGTGTTCTATTTTGCCGAAGTCATATTGCATAACGCCGGGGTGACCTGGACCTGGTCTACTGACGACCACGTCTCCAAGTCGGATATCGTAAGCCTTGCTAGGTGCTCCACCTCCGATTCCCACAATTAATCCAAAACGCAACGCGGGGAAACTGTTCGACAGATTGGTAGCAACAGAGGCAGCGGCATTGGTCCCATATTTCCCAGAGGGCAACACCGTGATGACAATGTTATGACGGCCAATTCTGCCGAAGGAATAGCTGTTTCTGTCGGCTACTAAATCAGATGGCAGCTTGTGACGTTCATCAAGGCTGGCGATTGCTACAGCCTTTTCGAGTGGCAAGGCGCAGAGCCAACCGACTTTGTAGTCGGCGCACTGTAGTGACATTGCAGGCTCATTTGTTGCCTCCACTATGACGGCTCAAGAGGGCTTTGAAAATCCTCTCATTTCAGATTGCCTTACCGTCCGCTGAAGAATGATAATGTCAGATTTGATTCCTGTAAAATGGAAACTTAATTTTCCTTTTGAAAAAGGAATCAAGGAGCCCGGTCTATTTACTCCGCGTTTGGGCAGCAAATCGCTCTTGGCTACGCCTAATTGCTTGGGCTGCAAACGTCTCCGGGACTTTTGCGGGTTACTTCGGAGTTGCTGAATGCCATATATACAGATTGGCCAACAAACTTACTGGAGTTTTCCATTACTCTCCATCTGTCATCCTGCAGCATGTAGCACCATATCGTGTTGGTTGAATTGGATCCCCTCTGATTTTCCATATCATTTCTAAGTCTCATGTGGAGGTGTTCACTTCTGCATTTTCCGATGTTCCCCTGGTAATCAGCATGTCCCAGCAACCTCCCAAGCAGTAGTGGTTTCTATGATGGCTTGAGATATGAGATTCTCACCGCCACGTACGGCAATTGGGTAGCCATCATTACTCAATTATCTAGCAAATCTATTAATTCTGTCACCATTTAATTGGTACGTGAACCATACTGGTATATAAGTACTAAAAACGAGCATCACACCCAATTTAGCCAGCTTGCCCCACTAACAGTCAAGCCACCTTGGAACGATGCACATAACCCCTTTCCGCATTTGTTAGAAGACATCCCTCCCCTCTAGCTTTCAAGGCAATCGCAGATCAGGATCGAAAGATTTGCATTAAAGTCCCGCATCTGATAATCGGCCGTTGGTTAACTCAGGGGCAATACCTGTTCAGTGAGATACAGTTTAACATACGTTGGTGGGTAAGGAGGTCCCACTTCCGATATGTTTCTTAAGTATACGCATCGATATCCTTTAACAATTCCTTGGGGAATGTGGCAATCATATGGACGAGCATTCGATGGGTAATTCCGGCAATTAGAGCGTCTTTATGTTTTCGGTTTAAGGTGTTAAGGTTCGACAAACGATCGCCTACGACCTGGAGCAGATGGCTCTCCAGAAGTTCCCGGAGGTCGCCATCAGTCTGCGAATTTTTAAGAACGGTAAAGAAGCTGTCCGAAGCCTTATCTAAACCGTCGGCTATGCCCTTTTTCTGAGCACCGCCGAGTGGCGATTTTTCGTCCCCCGCCCCCGATTTTGTTGCCATAATCACGTTCGCTGGAGATGGAAGTTCAGGAAAACTATTTGAATAATAATTTGGGTGAGAAAGATTAACGGAAAATCATCAACGTCTGTCCATTGCAAAGAAGGCGGAAAAGGGATACTTATATCATGACGGGAGATGTGCTCCGCAGGCTACGGACTGATGGCACTGTTTTGATAAGGTGGCCCAACGGCATGAGTTCTGATCTGAAGGCAATGCCAGCAGTACGCAACCATGTCTCCAATAAGCACATGCCATTTGGTCATCAGATGCACCGTTTAAATTTATTTGGGAGCAAATAATGTTCATCACGGAAAGACAACCGAAATTAGAGCTTCCAGTCAAGAAGTGGACGGCTACAAGGCGAGCTCAGTTCAAGATAATAATGTACCGAGACAGCGAGTTACAAGCTATGATGGCAAAACGACGTCGAAATTTGCGTTCATATTTTCTTTATTTTCATTTATTATTTATTTATTTATTTTAAAAAACCCTCTTTTGGTCTGAGCCTTCTCCTCGCTTTTCTACTCTTTTTTCGGAGTTGATAAGAACATGCACATGGCCATACATAGAAATGTGCGTGTATATCCCACGATTGCATGTGGGCCTTATGTTTGCGAATGTTTTTTTCTTTCCAACGCTATTTCATTATTTTCTGGCTCATCTGATTAAATGACGTGGTATGCGGAGCTGGTCGAATTTGCAACCCCCCGGCGCTTGCCATTTAAAATCGAACAACACGAAGCAGCAAGGCATGATTTTAATCTTGTTTGGTGGGGTATCTGTTTTTACAGAGCATC
Organism: Emergomyces orientalis; assembly: GCA_002110485.1. Classification (NCBI taxonomy): domain Eukaryota; kingdom Fungi; phylum Ascomycota; class Eurotiomycetes; order Onygenales; family Ajellomycetaceae; genus Emergomyces; species Emergomyces orientalis. The sequence goes on from MOWL01000070.1 coordinate 181,993, forward strand.
GTTGCTTGTATCAAAGGAAAACTAAATATTTCAGATATCTGGCTTCAAGTTGTTATGCCACGTTAACGGCATAGCCTTGCACAAATGGGAACCTTCACACGCACTCCGTATTATAAGATCTCTCGGCAACCTTACAGCGGCAAGATAAAGAAAGCTAGAAAAAATAATTAATGGGAATTCATTCCTGGGGCAGCCATGTCAGCGTTTCTACAACGACTTTCATATGACATCTCTGCTCAAAGATGAAAAAGAACCAAGCTACCTAGAGTGTAGTGATCATTTCATATCCTACCGGCAATGTCCTCTCTTTCAAGAAGAGGCTATAAGAAGGAAGAGGAGGAGTTCCTTAAAGGCCTTGTGAATAATGTTATTGACCAATTTTTTACGGAATTTAGGCAGCAAACCTCCCTTATAGCACCTCCGAAGCCTCCGGAGTCCGAAAAAGAGTATTCCGAATATATTTGGAGGTTTGTTGCCAACAATCTATCGTCTTTCTACCAGCCAGGAAACCCTTTTGTGGAAAATCTGGTGCGTGAAGCAGCCGCTCGGGCTAAGCAGCTCACGGCAGACCTTGACCTAGAACCAAAGCTGACACCTAAATTGGTGACCCTGGCTTTATATGACTTTGTGATACTCTGCGGTGCAGTCAGCTCTTTTTCTCACTGTGGACATCGGGCAAATTCTAATCGTTTGGATCAGACGACAGCGGTTCAATGACAACCGGAAATCGCATTGAGGTGTTGGAAGATACATGTCAACGCGTCGCTGATATCGCCACCTTTCTTCAACCACAGGGAATATCTCTTCGTTTCCTAAACACCAGTGGAAATTTTGATGGGCTAGTGCACAAAGACGATATTAAAAAAAGAGTACAGAGTGTTCAGTATGATGGGGTGACTCAGCTGGGAACTATGCTGCAATCCAAAATCATCCAACCTTTTATTCTCGAAAAGATCAACACCAAACGCTTTACGAAACCGCTGGTTACGATAATAATCACTGATGGATGTGTATGCTCCCCTTACGCATTGCCATCCCCAATTTGTTCTTGACTTTCGCAAAAGATAAGGGAGCTAACTTGCACGGAAAATTTGACGATATATACTAGCCAACCATCGAACACCCAACATGTTTGCAAGAGAAAGTCCTGCAATGCAAACAGATTTTAGATAAGCATGACTTCGAGCCGGCAGGTGCTGTCTTCCTTATTTCCCGTGTTGGAAATGACCCAGATGCAGAAGAATTTCTGAAAGGCCTTAAGAAGGACAAAAAGTTGAGAGAGATGCTATATTGCGATGTCAAGCAGCTTGATAACCAACGAGCGCTCTTTCAACGGGCTGGTAAAGATAAAGCGTACACAAATCACGTATGTGTAACTGTGCTCCACAATCCTACCTGTATATCCTATTTGTTAACATGTATTTTCTGTGTCAAAGCTTATCGAATTGTGCACGAATGCGTTGGATGCTCAAGCCAAGGTCTAGATGTTGGAGCGCTTGCACCTTGCGCGCCTGTGCGTCACCGTGACAGTGGTACCATTCCATATTTATGTGCCATGTTAGAGACTCATCATCGGACTCATATACTTTGGCAAACCTACGTGATCCTTGTCTTGGGCGACCTTTCTTCGGAATTTTGGGGTTACCACACATCCACCCGAGTTCTCCGAATTCCGAGATCGTGCAGCTAAAGGATAAGAAAAACCAATGGTGGAATATGGCCCTGACCGGAAGATCTTTCCTAAGTCGAATTGAGAACAAATTATCCTCAATGATACTACTCGTGGTGGATATTTTGTCAATATGTTTAAAACCCCTGAACACTGTGACACTGGGGTGAATGAAGTGCAAAGTATTGCTGGGCTCTGCATAGCAATGATAATCTTGTGGTGCTCTGCTTTGCCAGGAAATCTAGATATACCTTATATTATTTTTATGTCCAAGCTACAAGATACAAGATTCCGGCCTAATAACCCCCATACGCGAACAATAGGAGACACGCCGCTTAGTAGTACATTGGATGAAAGGCGACACAAGATATATATAGATTTAACTTAGAGGTAAAAATTACTTTATCAGTCGCTTGAATTTATCTACATTTCCGCTCGTGTATCACTCGAGTATCATTTCGTGAGTAGCTTTTTCCACAACCCAAGCGACATTTGTATCGAATTTTCTCATGTATTTCCCTGCAGTGTCTGTTATACCTGTAAACCATGCCGAAGTCCCAGTCACACTCTATGCAATAGGCTTGCATATTATTTCCTGCCAGAATATTTTGATCTGGCGGGGTTGGCATAATATCTATCTCGGATCTGCCGTGGCGGTTATTGAACTCAGCGCTCTTCCCAACTTTCACAGGTTGGTGATGGGAAGTGCTCACGTTAAGGATGGAGTGTCTATGGGTGACGTCCAAGAGACGGTGGGCTCATTGAATATTCTTCTATTCCCACAAATACATCCGTCATTTCATGGTTGGGAACGAATGGTTCTTGGGGTACTTGCTGATTGGGAAACGGCAAGTCGGGGGTAATGGTTCGGTATTGTACGGATCCGAGATATAAGGACAGGAGTGCATATGTTTCCTGAGCCAAAAATGTCGAGTGCCATGCATCGAGGGCGTGCCGGAGCTGCTGGGCGGAGTTTGAGGTCTTTTGCAAGTAAGCGTGGTGTCATGTTAATCTTATTAGGGAATTTAACAAACCTGGAAGATCTCCTGATTTGTGAGAACCCTGCCAAGTTGAGTGTAAGTCAGTACCAAGCCATTGTGGATTTGCGTTAGTGTTTTAGCCTTTGCTTCGGAAAATAACTTTTGATCGACTTTGAGAGTAACCGTAGTTGCGGATAGGACATGACTCAACGCATGTTTGGCAATTTGTGTGTATTGCTGCGGACGGCTGGTGGAAGGCCGATTTTCCGCATAATGGAGCGCAACTATATACTTGTTTGTTAGCGAGCTTCCGTGGTTTCCGATATGATAAAATTACTCTACAATATTGCGCTGCACTTACTAAGGAGGAAAGAAATAGTGGTTGCGAAGATGGTTCCAGCCATCAAGAATGTTAATAGTGTTGGGATTTGGCTGGAGTCTGCATCTGGTGTACTTGCCAGGGGTACGTTCTCCACCATGTGGAGGTCCAATGGGGGATCTGAGTTCTGGGGGAAGGTTTGATGACAGGATATTCGATGACTTTCGTTCTGGCTTGAGTTTAAAGCAACAGGGGAGCTAGTCATGCTAAGGATAGTCATCTGTTCAATAGAACCGAGGCTATGAGAACGGCCCTTCCAGTAATTTTTAGTAGCAGGAAAGCTATCCTCGATGATATCTTCTAGCCCAACCGTATCTGTGGTTCGATGGATTAATTCCTTGACCATCTCTTGTAGGGAATACATCGCGCCCAGGTCCGGTGGGGACAGGATTTCGCAGCTGTCAAACCGTATGCCCCATATGTCGTAAACAACTTGCTCGTAGTCGGCTAAAGATCTGTAGTCACTGAAAAGCAACTGCCAGCGTCCAACATCAGCGGAAAAGTTGTTTTGATTGTCAGAGTCCCATGTTTTTACCGAGTGGGACATAGCTCGGGATATAGCGAAAAACATAATCGTTTCGTTAACGGTTGTTAATTTGAGCCCATTACATAAACGTCTGAGGCACCGAACACCTATTTTCCAGGCTTTTTTCCAGTTAGTTTCTATCCCAACATGCCAGCCGATGGGTTCTCCTAGAGGCGAAGTCGGCCCATTCCGCGAACCAGCTTCCAATACAGTGCGATGTTCAGCAATAAAATCCAAGTGCACCTGTCGCAACAACTGTCGAGCACGTATACAGCCCCACAGGAAAGTGTTCGGACGATAAACTGAGATAGGATTGTGGATTCCCTGAGACTTCGTCAACCGGTTCAACATCACAGGTTCCTTTCCCAATTGGCGAGTGAGAAGTAGTGCAACATGGATGTCCGCACCATTCCGTAGCAAAAGCTCTCCTATTCGACGGGATACTGTAGAGCCGTCTTTATCAGCGAGACTTAGCGCAGTTCCGCTCTTTGCGACTGCGTTAACATCGGCTCCCTGTTCGATGAGGAACTTGACAACTTTATAATGCTGACCGTGTGCAGCAGCCATCAAAGCGGTCATTTCGGTGATCGTAGTTCTCGTTTGGTCCAACCCTTGTTTATTGCTCCAAAACGACAAGTAGTGTTTTGTAGTACATCTCTTAATAGCGTTGATATCGATCAATGGTGTTTTTGGAACTATATATTCATCAGTCGATCTAGCACTAAGCTCAAAAACCAGTTTCACTGTTGCGAGATCCCCTTTCCCAGCGGCGGTGATCAAAGAATTTTCAGGAGATCCCAACTCTGCTTCAAGGTGCGAGCGTTGACTTGAGTTGGCCAACACGGCCAGTTGGCTTGAAATGGACATGAACTTTTCCGGTCTTCCCCATACCACAAGACTCTGGTGAGTCTGGCCAATTCTCCAAGTGTTCTTGAGTTCAGACAAGCTATACCACTCGGAATGGTAATACCCATCAGCCTGATTCGAGTGCTCGAGAGACTCCACAACATCCACTGAATCCTCAAGAACATTAAGATCTCGCTCCAAGATATCATTTTGAAAGGATTTCAAATCCTCGTAGGTCATGTAACCTTGTTTATGAAGCGTTTCATAATCAAAGCTGGAGAAAAACGCCGCGTCACCTAGAAGGCCATTAATAAGTAGGCATGCCTCCGAGACTAACATGTCATTCATGTTATTTCCAGAATGCGACCTGGTTTCCATTGAGTGTAGTAGGTGTTGCCGATGTTTAAGCAACTGAAGCCCGCAAAACATGCCATCTTGGTCGAATTGGTGGTCAGTTGTTTGCGAACGGAGAGTTTCGTAAAGCCATAAGTGCAATGCAGGCGAATGGATTTGCACCTGCAAGGAGTTGTTGTTAATATGGACGACGAAGGTATAAACGTAAGATTCTTGATATGTATCAAGTATATGGCATCCGCAGAGTGATGAGCACTGTCGCTTTTGCGCAACATCGATATATCTATGATTTCCGAATGAGTCGGCCGTGAACATTTTATACCTAGGAAAAGAGGAGCCATGCTTTTTGTAAATAGGGAGTACATTTTATCGTACTCTTCAGATAAATTCTTTACACGGAAAATATTCGTCTCACCAGCTGCAGTTTGATGCCGTCGGTAGTAAGGGCAACTGGGTTCAAAGCCGGCACCTTGCAAGGTGAATATCAGCCTAAAATTTGACATGGTGAGTCAAATATATTAACCGATGCGAAACGATTGAGCAGACCAGGAAATAAAAAACTAGGAGCAGAATAGAGAAAACGAAACAGAAACATGATCGGGTCCCTATGCTCCAGCAGCCGGAAGAGTATTTGAGCACGACAAGCCATCCGCAACTGCAGCATACATTTCTCACCGATCACTCAAAGAAGTTCGTCACCAGCTCTCATGTCTGGCTGTTCAGGGGTCCTCTGATTCCAAAAAAAAAAAAAAAACCAAACAAAAACAAAAACAAACAAAAACTCTACACAAACATTGTTCATGATAATATTTTCTTGCTGATTGTTGTGGGAATGTGTGGCTTGTTTTGCGGACTAGACTTCCGAATGGGCGGGGGCAGTATACCGAAGAAGCAGCAAGGCTTGACACCAATTAGTTCCTGGGTATCCCAAGGACATTTCTATATAATAAGGCGACCAATAAAAGGAGTAGGAGGGCGAGCCAACCAGAGCCCCATGATTCCAAACTGGATGAATCGGAACTATATCCTTGATCCCGGAAAATGAAAAGCAAAAAGCAGGTGGCTTGAGATAAAATATATCCAAACGGGCGTTGTTAAACGAGGCGCGCAGCAAGGCATTTCGCGAAAACAAGGGACACCACCGACAAACCACCCCCGGCACCACAGAAGCGCAAGGACCTCCCAACCCACCCAGAGCAACCCGAAAGCACCATAGACAAAATGATTAATATAAGTTGATAATAAAAAATGATCAATGCACATGCTTTTGGTGAAATATCAGCTGAGAGCTTAATTTAGTTAGGCCGACTTTCTCGGGACCCCTCGCCTTGCTGCTTATAACCAAGCCTCTCATTAATTCTTATTCCACTCCCACTCCATTCGCTATTCCCTCCCACGGCACCCCTTCCTTATTCCTTAAGCTCCCCTCCCCCGCATTGGAAGCTGCTCTTGTCTTCCCAAAGAGTGTTGCCAACCGAACCCCATTCACATCCTCAGGTGACTCTTTCAAGACTTGTCAAGTTTTAGCTTTTCGGCTGGTTGGATTCCCCTCATTTGCCTGCCCTCCTTGCATCTGCCCCTGCACGTAAATACTCTCACTACAGAGTTTCCATACTTGAACCTGGCCGCCAAACTCCACGTTAGGTAGTGCAATAAAACTCAACTTAGCATTTGACTTGCCCTCCAAGCCGTCATGATGATGGTGCAGATGATAGTGGTTTAATTTGGCGAGGAACATCTTCCACTCTTTCTTGTAGTGACCGAAATATGGAACTTTTCTTGGCAAAGATATTCACAACCCTATGCCTTTGTGTACTTTAAAAGTGAATGAGCGGTAGATTAGCTCAACAGGTCATGTTGGATGGGACATAGCGATCAATCACCGAAAGGCGATTTTCTGGAGTAGGCCAAGCGGTGGGTGACGACTTTGAAATAATAAACCAAGCTCCCTATGAAATTGCCTCCCCGTTTTGGGGCCAAATTGCCAACATTTTCACTTTAGAGCTCTGTCATATGGCATCCTCTGTTTTCTGCAGAGTAGATTTTTCAGTTCGTTATCCACACGCAACGCACACATATATGGCTACCTGACGTGGGCGATAATTGACTAGGGGAAGGCAATGGCATTTTTATGACCTAATTTCGTAGCTGGGATTCCGATGGTTCAGGTACTTTAAAGGGTAGTTACCTGTGGCGCACGGTGTAGACGGGTATATCCTGGGGCAGTCTCTGCGACAATTGTAGGCTCAAGCTGGGTGATAGCTGTTGTTGGTTGCATTGGTGAGGTTACTTGACCATTAAATTAGACTGTTTTCGTATGGCTCCTTAGTTAGCAGATATGATAGTGCGAGGGATCTATCCGCCAAAAGCTTCTCTTGTGTGCTGTTGTGACATGTATCTCGAAGTTGGCGAAGGTTTGGCATAGCGAAGAGTTGACGTTGATCGCTGATGTCTGCAAAAAGGTGGTGCACGGACCAGGTGGTTAGCTAAGCTTTCCTGGCAAACGTTGCCCATGATCCGCGAACCGATCGAAATCTGACAAGCCCGACAACGAGACGGCACTCTCTCTTGTTGATCACTCGATTTTGCTTGCCAGCAGTCAAGACAACATGTCTTTCTTTGGATTTGATACGACTCTGCCGAGGGATCGCCCCTCTGGCCAACAAACGCGGGGTATTTTCGAGAACCCTGACCCTTTTGCACAAGTTGCCCATGCAACCCAGCAAGATGATGACGATGCGTACAACTCCCCATCTCTTTCTTTGCGTGTGGGTAGGATGGCTTTGCTAATTTAGACATGAAGAATTGATTTCGAAGACACCTACGATGGATTGGGCGACCAGTTGGACGAGGACCAAGACGTGTTTAACGATGACACTTTTGGCGGAGGAGAGGATGAGAAGAAGCCCTTGGGGAAAGATTTTGATTTCTACGGGAACACCGCCCAAATGACAAACGTGCTCGACGAAGAGCAGATGCTGTATAAGTTGAAACATCCCCCAAACGAATCAATGCCTAAATCTCCAGTTCCAGCTCCATCCAAACCTAAGCGGACTGGTTACGAGCTCTATCAAGACCCTGGTTATATCCCCGAGATTCAGGCAAAGTCAGCTGTTTGGGGGACGGGCGTTGGACAAAAGCCTACGGCACCAGATAGTACCCAAACATCCAAACCTGCCGCACCAGCGAAGAAGATATTGAGTTTGGAAGAAGTCGAGGCGCAAATGCGGGCACAAAGCAAAAAACCACAGGCGACTGAGCAGCCATCCGCTCCTCCACCCCCACCTCCAACTGCTCCTCAATTCCCGGGTGCCATCCCGCAGGTGGCGGCTCCCCTTACCATGCCTCCTCACGACAAACCTGCCCCTCCGCCTGACGGTATGCCACCTTTGTCGCTTCAGGAGTTCCCGCCGCTTGACCACCAACAGCAATATGCTCAGCTAGGGAAGGATGCGCTTGCAGCCCAGGCATTCCAACGCCAGCAGTCTTTCCCGCCTATGGAAGCTATGCTACATCGTCCCGGAATGCCTCCACCACCCATGCACCATCAAAGTCGGCCACCACCAAATGCCCCACCACCGCGCCCCATGCGACAAGTTCAGCATCATCACCCGAAATCACAAGCACCTATGGGCCCTCCTGGCCCATTACCTACGACGACCAGCATGCCGCCTAATATGGCACCGATGACCGAGGAACAGAGAAAAGCGAATTTGATCGAGGATGCAAAACGTGCAAAGCGGAATCACAAGATATTCCTTCTTTCCAAAGGGAACGGTTTAATGACCCCGCAGGATAAAAATTTCATTACTCGTATACAGCTACAGCAGCTGGTCGCCGCAACGGGTAACGTGACAGATCCGGAGAGCGAAGCATCGCTGTCTGAAGATTTTTATTACCAAGTCTATAGTCAGATCCGTGGGGCTCCGACGCAACACCCTCGTCAACCCTTAGGGCATTTCGCGCAAACCTACCTGTTTCAAACCGGAGGGCGATCTGCGGGGGGCATGGGAAGGCGACAATTTTATACCGGAGACAATCATATGCAACGAATGCAACAGCAGGTTCAGCGGGCGGTGGAAGCAGCTAAACTGAGACCGAAAAACAAGCAGTTGATAATTGAAGGCAGCTTAGGCAAAATATCATTTAGCAACGCCAAAACACCCAAACCGCTGCTAAATATCAAGCGCCCAGACAGCTCTGACGGCCAAAAATCTTCTAATATTAAAAGGGGCCACCATACTGCACTTAGTGCCAGTGACAGGAAATCAATATTGAATAATATCGAAAGTGTATATGGCACCCTGATGCAAATGGAGGACCACGAACGAAACATGCCACCGCCCCCTGATGAAAATGACCCTGAATCAGTCGAAAGGCATATGGAATGGAGACAGAAGATGCAATCTCTCAATCAGAAACTCTGGTCAGATATGAAAGTATTAGAACCGATCGTTCCTGGATCGTCTACTCCGCATCCCTTCATTGCATTCTTATCCTACCCCAAAGGCAAGAAGGCCATTCCTCGCATCTTCCGCCAAATTGACCAAGAACAACGTGTCACCATCCTCACCATGATCATTGTTCATCTTGATTCGTTGGATGTCGTCCAGCGAGCACAACTTCAACCAGGGGAATCTCAACCACCATTGGCTGTTCGAGAAGAAATTGACCTGTTCTCACATGCTGTCATGCCAAGCCTACTTGGGTACGTTAACGAAGCGCCGATTAATATCATCACCGGCCTATTAGGCCTTGTCATTGGGCAAACCCACGTCCAAACTGTGGCGAAAACCCGAGTCGGCCTTGGGGTTTTGACCATGTTGCTTAGCCGCGCGGAACTGGTTAAAGAGGCTGGTACCGTAGAGGACGAGCAGTGGAAACCATGGACGGAGCTTTATAACACTTTGTTTGACCGGCTGGAGCCGGTCTTTGGCGATATCTTCCCTGGAACCATCAACAGTGGCGATGATATGTACGTATGGCAGTTCTTAGCTGCTGTAGGTATCGGTGCCAGTCCAGAACAACAGCAACGCTTGGTTATTGCTGTCAAGTGAGTGCCTCCTTTTTATATTCAATAACCTTGCCTTGGACCCTATACTGACTTTCGTTTTGCTCATTCAGGGATCGAGTTATGGAAACTGTTGCTCAAAGCAAAACACTTCCAGCAGACATGGCCAGCCAACGCCTTGGCAATGTCAACCTCTTCATGCGAGCCATCGGACTCGATGTCGAGCTCTTGGGATAGAGCAATAAGCGACTGCAAGTAGAAGTACTCGAGTTTTATCGACCATTCAGCGACGATGTACACCTCCTTTTGATGGTTTATATTCAACCCTTGTCAACCAGTTCCGTGGAACGGTCTCCAAAATAATACACAGCAACGGACACAGATGAGAGGGAAATCACACATACGCATGACGGATCATGAACAATTCACTCTCGACACACATACATCTGCGATATGTTTTAACTCCTTGTTACGAATATCCAGCCTTCCCTTCCATTCTCCGTGTTCTACAAGAAGGGATATAGCTTAGGGTGAGAGACTTCAAAATGACATCCCATCATGTGAAATTGGTACTGTTTAATAGTATTGATATGACAAGACCAACCAGGCTACGCGTTCTTTTATGCATGCTTTTATTATTATTACCTTTGTTTGCGGTCTTCGAGCTATCATCGATATCATATTGCGTTCTGCATTTTCCAACCAAAAAGAAGCCTGGTGTTGTATGTTTTGCGTGATTTTTTTCATTTTCAGCTTTTACTTGTGTGTTATTATTAGCTTCTCAACCGCCCCATTTCCTAGACATTTATTCCACATTTTACGCTTCTTTTTTTTCCGCCTTCTTTTATGGCGTGTCAAAATTAAAAATCACTTTCGTCTATGTCGGTTCGAAACGGGGGAAAAGGAAATTGTTAGATGGATAGCCGGTATTCAAGGCCAACCAATATCCGATACTTTCATTGCGAACTAGAGTGGCGAATAAAAAATAATCTACATATATTTATGGCTAGCCGTCAATTCGGGATCGGTTTGAGCCACAGATAGGGGCAAAGAGAACACATTGATCCCACGCTAGCAACATATCATAACTAACAATGGTGTTGTTACTATAAGAGAAATCAAAGAATTATTCTGCATGAGCAGCACAACTCGTGCTTGGAAGCTCATGCCTAACTTGGCATTACTAAATGGTAAATGAATAATGTATCAATTCCATTAATATTTTTATGCGGAGCAAATTCAAATGGAAAAACCAAATACCGAAAGAAATGCCAGGAATTGACGTATATCTACTCGTGGTATGTTGTAAACCGCATTTGTATGCGTGTCATGTGGCGGGACAATGTAGCAAGGCGCATCTGAGCAGCGATCGAAGCGTTGCGAGGTAAGATCATCGGATTGCTGTTTAATGACAACAAGACTGGAGGGAGGAGTTGAGGTCACGAGGCGGAAGTGGAGAGGGGTCGATTTGATGTGTTACAGAGGGGTCGAAGAACGCAAAAAAATATTTGAAAAAAAGAAAAAAAGAAAGAAAAACGGCAAACCGCCCCTATCACACAACCTGTGTCCCCATCATGTAGTAGATACCTTCAAAGAAAAAAAAAAGATAGTAGAACATTATGGCGAAGCCAGCCATAACAGAAGTATACTACACACTGGCTCCTCATTGACCACGGGGTCCGATGAAACTCCCGCAAACCTACTGTTTGGCGCGGGCTAGCCTCGAGCCCGCGACCAGGGTCACGGTAGGATGACCACAAGTGGCCACTTCAGGAGAACTGTTGGAACTTTGAAGTGCCAGGTGGGACGATGTCAAATACCCCTCTTAACCAGGGCGCCATAGACCCCTTCCTCGTTATCTGGTAAGGACGTTTCGGGCATATATATCTCTTCGTGTGATGAACGTGGTGAATGGATGGGCTAAGCTGTTTGGGGAAAGGTTGCCGTTACCTGGTTGCCTAGGTGAGGTTTGTGTTCTATAGGTAGGGGGGCCGGGCCGTTCGGGTTCAAAGTAATTGGAGGGGTTGGGTGCTCGGTGGTTGTCTTCTCGCCCTGGTGCGGCTAGTTGTCAAGCGAGCGTCCGGTGATATTCAGTGCTGTAATGCTTGGAGTTATGGAATGAATTACTAGTCGCCAAAGTAACATTGATCAGGCCACTCAGCACTCAGGAGAAGCTGATGTTCTGGGAACATAATAGAGCATAAACTCCAAGCAGGGCTAGCATCCGGCTATCGACTGCTCAGCTGAAGTGGCAATGCTGTTGCTTTTAAAAGCCAAAACATGATTAAATAGAAGACTAATGTAAATTCTGAAAAAATCTATAAATCAAAGGAGCTCAAATGGCATCGGTATATCAGGTAAAACTTCTACCATTCATGGAATAACTAGGGAGCGGTGTGAGCTGACGAAGCTTTCAAAAAAAGTCCTTGAAATAAAAACGCAATTTGAGAGGAGACAGCAATTCAACAACATCCCTGGATGGTGATTAAGTACTAATCATCCCCTAGCTCTGCAGAATCTGACATTTGTCAATGTACTGTACATGTTCACCCTTGTTTTTCACAATTTCAAAAATCTCTCACTAGCGAGGAAGTGCAGGATGTTGAGAGGCTTCATCAGTCATAGATTGAAGCAAAACACTTTAGAGCAGTATAAATAAACACAAGGCATTGTTCATAATTGTATATATGTGGCTTCAGTATGTTCTTACTAGCCTCTTAGGCATGCCGCCATGATATTGTGGGAGTTCAGAGAAATATGGGTGGTGTTGTTGAGATAAAGTTTGGTAGAGCAGCAGCTCTCAGATCATGTGATAGGGGCCATTTTTATACTAGCGTAAACCTTAAATAACCTTATTTGTGCTTGCTGGAGAAGCTGAGTCAGCAAAACAAACAGGCCAGACTTTCGGCGCAATTTTTTGACCTGAATATCCTCTAGTTCACTGGCTATTTGATGTTCTCCAGAAGTATATGACGGTGATTCGTGACTTATTAGGCATCTTCTGCTGATGAGGCATGTCTGGGCCAGGCACGTTTCCTTCCTCTCCTTTCAACATAGGGTGCTAACAGCGAATTCACGTCCACAAAAGGTGCAATGAGCCCAAGATACGGCACGGTTGATGTCCCTTCTGTTCAAACCTTGACCATTTGCACGCTCAGACACTTTTCTCCTCCAAGCAATTCTTCAAAAGATTGGCGGGTTCAGACGGGAACTCGTCGATCCGCCACAACGGCCTCTCTTAATCGTAGCATAGATAATATTTAACCATCCAATCGTAGGTAAAAGACATTGTTCAAACCGAAAAGGTATCAATATAGATGAACGTTGCAATTTGCATAATTTGCCAGGTTACTGCCCTGAACCAACAATCAGATAACTAGGGGATAGATATCCTGAGTAGTCAATGACCACCGAAAATGGGAGGTTGTCCTCATCCAGAATTGATTGCGTATGCAAACAACCAAACCCACCAATGGGCCCTATCCAAGGTTGGCCATGCGGGTACCTGGTTTGCCAGGGCCACCATGCAAATTTCAGGGAAGCTACATGCCGACCATTTTTTATTGGAGCAGAGCCAAATCCAGGGACGCAGATCGCAGATGGCGGGAACTTGGTGCATCGAAAAATGGATGAAACAGCAGGGAATGCCAATGAGAGCGCGCAGCGGATATGAGCGGTGGGCGGTCCTGGTAACTAAGATTGGCCACCAGGGCTGCCTCTACGAGCAGTTTCAAACCGGCTTCCGCAGCAGTAACGTAACTAGAGCTTCAAGCGCCACAACAATAAAATGATCGACTAAATTACCCCTCCACGCCCACGCAACCCTGCTCGACTTTTTCTCCTCTTCTATTTCACCTTTACGATCACAGAAAAATACCCTGAGGATCGCATCACCCAAGTAGCGAAATCCTTCAATCTCATCCTCAACAATCTTTCTATTTCCTGACCCCGTCACCTATCATAGACGGGTAGTGCACCCCGCAATCGCTTGGTCGCACCCATCAACATTTCCTAATAAACCTCAAATACCTTTTTTTCGCAGCTCAAATCATGACTGTTGGCAGTGTTCTTGTTACCGGGTAACCTTTTTCTTCCTTATCGACATTCCGTCGCTCGTTTGTTTCAATTGCTGACCGACCTGGGCGCCGTGAAAATGCAGTGGAACTGGGTATATTGGCTCGTTCACCGCCCTGGCCCTCCTCGAGGCCGGATACAAAGTCGTCATTGCAGACAATCTGTACAATTCCTCTGATGAAGCCATCAATCGCATCGAGTTGATCTGTGGTAAACGCCCAGATTTTGTCAAAGTCGATATCACCAATGAGGCCGATTTGGACAAGGCCTTTGAGCAACATCCAGATATCGACAGTGTTATCCACTTTGCCGCACTTAAAGTATGTAAAAGAAAAATAAATAGCAAGTTAGCAATCATACCTTTTGCATCCTTTAAATGAAGATCTTTTTAATATTTGGCATCTTGTTTACGGTTCCTGGGTTCTGAAATAGGCGGTAGGCGAATCCGGCGAGAAGCCACTCGACTATTACTACGTCAACGTTTACGGATCGATATGCCTCCTCCGCGCAATGAAACGACACAATGTCACTAACATTGTCTTCTCCAGCTCTGCCACTGTCTATGGTGACGCCACCCGATTTCCTAACATGATACCCATTCCTGAGGAGTGTCCTCTTGGCCCAACCAACCCGTACGGAAATACCAAATTCGCTGTTGAGACCGCAATTACGGACTTTATCAACTCGGAGCGAAACAACGCCACGAAGGCCGGAAAGCCAGAAGAGGCTGAGAAATGGAACGGTGCCTTGTTGAGATACTTCAATCCCGCAGGAGCCCACCCAAGCGGAATTATGGGGGAGGATCCCCAGGGTGTACCATATAATCTGCTACCACTCCTTGCACAGGTAGCCACAGGGAAAAGAGAGAAGCTCCTTGTATACGGGGATGGTAAATTCTCCAAAACATCCCCAATTAACTCATCTGTCCCCATTTCACGAGCCTCAAAAGTCGTTTCGTAACCGACGCAGTAATTCTAACTGCACTATTTACAGACTACGCCTCCCACGACGGCACCGCGATCCGCGATTACATTCACATCCTCGACCTAGCTGCCGGCCATCTCCAAGCCCTCAACTACCTACGCGCCAACCACCCCGGCGTGCGCGCCTGGAACCTTGGCACTGGCAAGGGCAGCACCGTTTTCCACATGGTCAAAGCCTTCAGCACTGCTGTGGGCCGTGACCTCCCCTACGAAGTCGTCGGCCGCCGTGCTGGTGACGTGCTCGACCTCACCAGCAACCCAAGCCGTGCGAACCGCGAGTTTGGTTGGAAGGCGACCAGAACGCTGGAGGAGGCCTGTGAGGATTTGTGGCGGTGGACGAAGAATAACCCGGCGGGGTATAGACAGCAGCCACCGCAAGATCTGCTAGATAAGTTGAAGGCAGGGAATTAAATAGATTTCTATTTTGTTTCTTCTTCTTTTTTATTTTATTTTAATCCCCTCAGAAGGTTTAAATGAAAAAGGGATAAAAACCCTACTTTTCGCTCTTGTCTTGCCTTTCTTAACTTCTCTCGTCTAATTTTTGTTGGGAGAGGGGGAAAGGTGGGCAGAGAACGATGTACGACACGAAACAATGGCTGTATTTTCTTGCTTTTATTAAAATAGACGCGGTGATACATTTGAGATTTTGGGATTCACCCTCTATGTGGGTTAAGATAAATGTGCATACCGAAAGAGGGGGATGGAGATGAATAGCAGTGTCTCTTATTCTTCGGTATTCCCCGCCCTGAATGAGAGATAATATAGCAAAAGAAAAAGCAAAAGAAAAAGAAAAAGCGCTCCTCATTCCCCAGCTTAAAGGCTTGGGCAGCTCCTGCTTTCATTTTATATTGTAAACTTCTCACAGCTAAATGAATTAAAATAAGCAACAGGAATACCTACTAAGTAGGTCTTTACGACTAATTCTACTTATCTGAGTGCTAGTTCGGGTTGCCGAAAGAAATTCCTTCCGCCCAGGTTGTTATTGTACTAAAAACAAGGTTCCAAGTTTCATGAGGATCATGACATCTTGGACTCATTTTCCCCGCGGGAATTCTACTTTGAAATCCTAGTAGGTTTGTGTTATAGTTGTGTGAATGCTCTATCTCTCAAAGGGTGGGTAGTAAAGGGATCATCGTCACACTGGAAAAGAAATAGTAAGACAATATGGCACGATAGTGTGGCTTGACATGCTATTCTCAGTAAATTCAATATCCTTTTTCAGCGTCCTTGTTACCACGAATGAATTTTAGCATCTCTCCAGCTCTCCTCAGTGTGTATCTTTCATATGGCACTTATACTTTTTGTATATATATATATATATATATGGCGATCTCTCGACTAAATACCGAGGTACAAGCACCGCATTCCCTTCCAGAAGCTGCCCTCTCGATAACAAAACCGAAGGCAGCAAATGCACCCGATTTCACCACTTGGGACCAGAGCGATCATGGCTTCTAAGGAGTTCTGGCATCCTCTTACTTGGATAAACTCAATTGATACCAGTAGAGGTTTTATTGAAATGGCCCGTGCCCTGATCGATCATCAGGAAATACATTGTGCTAAAGAAGTTCTTGCATAGCATATTGTGAAACATGAGATTATCGCCACACATTCGTTGGCTAAGACATACGCACATGTTCAATTGCCACACTAATTGCCACACGGCGAACTCCGATGGAATCTCCACCAAATACGCCCTCATCTTTGCCGACCTTTAATATATTCACCATTACATTGATTTTTCTACAAAGTCAGAGGTATTCAGCTGAGAATATCACGATACGATCAATATAGCATGTAAATCACTCATATTATTGATGGATAGTCGTTGGGCAGCCTAAGATGGATTCACGGGTATAAATAGCCATGGAAAACCCATAGATATTATGAAACGGAGGATAAGACGGAGAGTGGAGCTAGCATAATATGCACATATATAGGGAGGAATTAATATATTGAGATATATGGTATTGTGGTCTGTGTGCTCTGAGCTCTGCTCTAGCTAAATATCTATGGGTTTTCCATGGCTATTTATACCCGTGAATCCATCTTAGGCTGCCCAACAACTATCCATCAATAATATGAGTGATTTACATGCTATATTGATCGTATCGTGATATTCTCAGCTGAATACCTCTGACTTCGTAGAAAAATCAATGTAATGGCGAATATATTAAAGATCGGCGAAGATGAGGGCGTATTTGGTGGAGATTCCATCGGAGTTCGCCGTGTGGCAATTAGTGTGGCAATTGAACATGTGTGTATGTCTTAGCCAATGAATGTGTGGCGATAATCTCATGTTTCACAGATATTTAGCTAGAGCAGAGCTCAGAGCACACAGACCACAATACCATATATCTCTATATATTAATTCCTCCCTATATATGTGCATATTATGCTAGCTCCACTCTCCGTCTTATCCTCCGTCTCATACATATAAAGCTTTAAAGGATGAGAAAACTCTTTGGTAGTGGTAGATCTAAAGTCAACTAGCTAGCTACCTAGGTAGCTAGTCCAGTCACAGTTTTATCAAACGATTAAGGAATGACGCTATAACTAATGTCTAGTAGTTAACTATGAGAAGCTAAACTGAAGGCCGTTGTCTGAGGCGCATCTGGCCACATCTTGAAGCAGAGCCATCACATCATGGAAGAGAATGTACCCTTCTTGCCAACCAGTAAGTAAGAGAGCTGTATTTGAATGCATGTCTGAAAGAAGAAATTTTGTGGCATTGGAACTTTGGAACCTCCTTAAAAAAAAAAAATCTATAGTATGTACAGTACTACCATATGTAGCCCAGTTCTCACGGTTAGAACCAGGCTACCTAGGGCTATCCTGGTTAGGAGCAACGGTGCAGCGGTGCAGCAGAAATTTAGCTGTAGCCGAGACAATGTGGGCCCAAACCTTTCCCGCGGTAGGGATCCATACACAGGTAACAGTTGGCCTTTCGACAGTATTCGTTGCTCTGGCATCTTATACGTGAGCATTTTGTTTGCCTTCGAATGTGGTTGCTGTTTTGGGCAGGTGTGGTCTGCTCGTCCAGTTCTTCCTCAAACCCTTCCGGGTCTGAAAATCTACGTGGAAGGATCTCCTTGGAAGGTGCCCAGATCTGATGTTCTTCGACCTCAGAACTATTGACATTCTGCCAGACATTCATCAGTTGTTCCTTGTCCTCCGGAAACCAGTTGGCCACAGTCATTAGGTGGTGGCTTTCAAGTCTGGCGAAATCAATAACGTTGCCGTCTCTATCAAAAGAACGGAGGATACCGTCCTTGCCAGGTTGTACGAGCCCGTCCGGATCCGTCCTCACACGACGGAGAATATGGTCAAGGCCATTTCCGCTCTAAGGAATGGGACATCAGCACATCAACGTGTGATGAACATCCAGGATGAAAAGGTGCAAAGGAAGCGCACATACCTGAGCCAACACACCCGCAACTCCGCAGAGGCCAACTGAGATCAACGAGAGCTTCATTGCCTTGATATTATCGATTCTTTCACCAGATAGATACGTGCGCACGCATTGAATCCGGGATCTGCGAGTGTATCCATTTTCGGCTTTATATATGTTAGATTCCAGCTAACTTCTCTATCCCGTACACCCGGAAGCGAGACGCTACATCATATTACTACGGTTGCAATTTATATATATAAGGGTATAGTTCGCCGTTTCCCTCCTTGCCCCAAGTGCCTGGGTGCCTCGGTGGCCCATTCTCCCGGACCTTATTGCCCTGTTTTCTTCAACTACCTGTCATGATTATTATTTTATATTATAAGACCTGGACAGCCCTGTTACCAACAAATCTTCCACCGCTCTTAACACCAAGCTATGGGTGGCGTATATCGCAGCGGTTTCGGTTTGTTTTTCCATGGTCATTTATTTGGGCTTGGGCCGGTCGGCTGTGGCTCAGCAGGTTTGATGTTTGCTCGTTTGGAGGCGGGCCTAGGTACCCGAGCCGCAGATTATCTATAATGGTAATGACGAGGGTACTACGTAAACCTCCGGACGACATCCGATCATACTTAGAGCGTCGAGGAGATTGGACTCCGTCAATGAATCGAGGGAGACAAGGCATTCATGCAAGAGAAATGGTACATATATATGTATACCTCGTCATGATGAAACAGCAACATAAGAGACTTGTCCTTCAAAGAAGGCCAGTATGAGATATCCGCGTGTATTCCGTCGGGTCAGAACTCCTTGAGCATTGAATTATCCCACAATATACTGTTTAAACCAACTCTCTATGTCTCTATTTGGCCTTTTTACTCCTTCTCGACCCGGGCGTCTGCTGATTATGTCCTTTGTCCTGATCCGGACCAATTTCGCCTTCAGTATCCACACCAGCAGTGGCACTCCCTTTCTTCCGTTCCGCTTCTAAAGACTCCCGTGCCTTCTTCTCAAGCGCACGCATAATCGCACCCTCTTTTTCCCTCTGCTCAATCTGGCGCGAACTTAACTCCCATAACTCCTTCCCGACCTTCTCATCCATAACTTCTTTGCGTATTATATCCCACTCCTTGCATTCCTTGATTAACTTCCCGCCAACAAGCCCGGCACCAACCCCTGCTCCGCCAATATTTGCCGCCGGAGCTCCGAGCACAATGTCCATCGCAGCCATCAAAAAGCTTTGTGATCCTTGCTGCGGAGATTTTAGGATAAGCCACCAAATTGGCCATGTTATTAGGTAGACAAGAAGACCGAATAAGGAACCACCTGTTATCCAGCGCCGTGTGCCGGGGGTACGTGAAAAGCCAGGGTCCACGACGAGAACACGGGTGTTGCAGGGTCGCTTGTCTGGTCGTTCATACGTGGAAAGATGGGATTGGAAGGATTTAGCAAAGATCATTAGCGCGAGTTTCGAAGTTGCGTACATGCCACTTGGCGCTGCTTTAGCATTGCTAGCGGTCTTATTATTTAATGATCGAGTGGGCTTCTTGGCAGGTTTCGAATTGCTCGCTACCGGTTTAGAAAACGAAGGATCGGCTGGAGACGTATTGATAGTCCTGCTTTCGAGGGTTTTCAAGTCCAAATTCGCGCCAATGTAGCTCGAGCAAGTTCCGAATATCACCCTGACATCCCGATCCGCGGGTTGGGCGCGCAGGGCTGGACTTAGAATGCTGAGTAGATGGTAATTGGCAAGGTAGTTGATTTGCCACACCTCATCTAAGCAGTCTATAGTCGTACGCGCATTCGCGCGAGAAGGTTCCATGGTATTGGCGCAGAGGATAACCATATCCAGTCGCCGGGGCGGAGCGTTATCAATCCATTTTGTAGCGAAGGTTCGGATGGAATATAAGGAGGAGAGATCAACTTGTTCGGCATAGATGAGCTGGTTACCAGTAGTATTCCGGAGGTCTTCGATGTAGTCGACGAGAAAAGGATCGGACGGAGCGTGTCGTGTAAGGAGGATGAGTTGGGCGCCTTGGGAGCCTAGGGCGTGTGCAATCGAAGCTCCAATTCCTGATGTGCCGCCCTGCAGAAGCAAAATGTGAGCAGGGTGTAAAAACCAATAGTTTCGAAAAAAAAAAAAAAAATGCAGAGCCGTACCGTTATCATGACCACTTTAGAATGCATCAGACGCTCCGAAGTATTCCTTGCGCCCCCAAAGTAGCGTTTCAGCAGAACGATGAGGGCGACCAAAATGGCAGTTTTCAATGTAGGGACAACATATGGCATGCTCGAGATACCATCGACCACCGAGTATGCCAGGAAAGGGACTGGCATTATGGAATAATTGGTCGCCAACTGAAGTCGTAGTCCCCAGCTCTAATAGCCGTAGATACCCATACAGCTATGTTAACCTAGTTAAATAGTTACATTTTTATATGATTCTGAAACATCTCGTCGTCAGCTTTGGCTTGAACCTGTAATATTATGTCAGCAGCTCGAACCCGCGCTAAAACGTAGATCTGCCGACGCCACCTCCAGCGCGTCGATATTGGCTCCAGGACCCTCAAGCGATATAACTCTTCTACGACTGCTCTGCGGACCAGGAAAGGGGAGTGGATATGAATGAAAATATGACTAAAATGACTAAAATGACTAAGCGAAAATGACCTACGACGATGATGATGATGAATACTTTCTCCCGCTCGAGGACCAACGAGTCTTCGGGGCAGGCATTAAAAGGAAACGAGTCCCCTTCATCCTCTCCAGTGAAACAACAGCGGGCAACACCATATCCTCCTCACCAAGAGGTATATCCAGCTCTACATCTAGCACACTATCGGCACAATCAAATGCCTCCTCTATCGGCGATAGGTACCTATCCATCGTCCTCTCCTCCGCGTCACATACCGATAGGCCAGAGCATAACCGAACTGCCTCAACGGAAATATCAACATCCACCACCACCCCGTTAACCTGCGACATTTGTCACCTGCCGTTTTCCGGTTCCCCTTCTCCCTCTCTAGACCCTTCTTCCTCCTCCGGCCACAAGACAAAATACACCTCGAATCCCCACGAAGCCACCCTCGCTCATCAAGTTTGCCTCCCGCACTCCCACCCACCCTCTGCCATCGACCGCACTCGACCGGGCTTCAAGTATCTTTCCGCACAAGGCTGGGATCCAGATTCGCGTTTGGGTCTCGGTACGCATGGCCAGGGTATCTCAGTGCCGCTGAAGCCCAGGGTAAAACACGATACACTTGGCCTAGGGGTTAAACCTCCCAAACCAGGGGAGGAGAAGGCGGAGAAGGCGAAGAAAAAGGTGGAGAAGTTGAACGCGAAGCAGGTTAGGAAGTTGGAAGAGGATGAGAAGAAGAAAGGGAAAAGGCTAAGGGAGATGTTTTATGCAAGGGAGGATGTTGAGAAGTATTTGGGGGTGTGATTCCGTTTATACATATATCTGAGGATGGAATGATGATATGATAGAGGCCTAGGAGTTTGTGCGGTTCAATAAAAGGAGGCGAACAGGGGTTCTGACCTGTAATATATTGATACCCGTTGTTTTCTTTTTTGGCTTGATCTGGTTATGGCTGTTGCTATGGGGTTTGAGAGGCGCACGTGAAATAGATACTCCATTTAATAAGGTTTGGAATGGCTTTCTTCGACGAAACATCATAATTGTTCGAAAGTACCGTGCAGCATACTCTTGCTAACTTCATACCACTACTTTATTTAATTAAGTATTTACATGGAAATCGGACATGAAAAATACAAGACTAACACCACCTGATGGACCCGCGCCAATTCTATGCTGAATGAACTCAGGAAGGGCGATATAACACAAAAGAAGACACATTTGGTAGTCGCCCGGTGGGCAAGTGTTCGAGGTATCAAAAACGAGAAACGGCAAAAAAAAACCCATCAAGACGACAGGGAGATGGGCAAAAAAGTCCCCCCACCAAATAGAACTTTTTTTTTCTCTTTCTCTTCTAATCACTTGAAAAAATTGCGCTTCTTCTTCTCCTTGTCCTTGTCTTTATCTTTCTCCTTCTTACCTAATTTATGACTTGGTGCAACCGGCGGTGCGGTGGGTTTCATCGGTTGGCCTACACTACCATTCGGTGATATACGTGCAGCATCTCGGGAGCTGATAGTCATCGCAGCTAACCCACCAGTTGGGGGAGCTGGAGACTGCTGTGGCGCCGGTTTCTCGAAAAGATGGGCAGGTGCTTTAGGTGGAGGTCGGTCCGCGGGAAGATCCAATCGCCGTTTGTCGACGCTAAGGTCCCCAAGTTGACGTAAAAAGAGTTTCGGTGTGAGCATATGAGATGTAGCTAAGTAGATATCTTTGGAGGAGGTTCTCGCGAATTCATAGCAGGCACGAGCCTCGGAAAACGTCGCGCCACCAGCCATGAAGAGAATGATTCTTTGGCGGGGCTCCGCTGCGGATGGACGGGTTCGAGCCCAAGTTGGTTTTGCACTTCGAAGAGATGCCTGCGAAGCATTGTCTTGACCCATCGTGCCGTCTGGCTCGAGATGAGGCCTAGTATACGGGAAAATTGTAGCGTCTAAGGTGCCTTTGTTTTGTTCTTCCAATAAAAGTTTCAGGTTAGGCTCGAATCGAGAAAGACTCGTGTCATTTTCTGTCGCTTGAATGGGAACTTTTCGAGGAAACAAAGGTTCGGGTTTTGGTTTGGAATCCTTAAGCGGCTTTTCTACTCTTGCGCCTAACAAATCGAGGTTATATATAACTTCGCCATCCTGTGGTGGAAGTTGGGAGTGAGCAAGGAGCTTTTTAATATCTCCAGGCAGAAGACCATCCCTGTAGAGGAGGTAAAGAAGAATTAACCTCAGACGTTCTGACGGGCCAATGCAATCTTCGTCTAATAAGCGTACTAGCTGGTCCGCAAGATTCTTAGGCTTCCGGTAATCCTCGTCCAGGCCTGTGGAAAATGACTGCCACAAGTTAGTCGAGGAAGCATTGTATTAAAAAGTTTCAGATACGAGTGGCTTTCAATGGTACCTGCTCAACAGAAGCGACGTCCACTAATTTCCGCTCCTGAAACAACCTCATACACTCTTGTGCCATATTAAGATGTAGCGTATATGCGTTCTTGCCCTCTTGAAATTCCGACAACCCAGCAAGCATGTCCTTAACAGTGTTGAGGTTTGCAGTAGTTTCACTGCGAATTAATGTTCATGTGAGTAAGAGAAGCCTAGTAAGCAAAAAACAAAAGGGAATCAATTTAAGGTCGCAACTCACCTCTCGTTGAACTGAGGATTATCTGCTCGAAACTTATTGAAATCATCGACGAGTTTCCCCAGCAGATCTTTCATGTGCAAATGCCGGCTATCGGTCCAAATTCTATCATGCTCACTTATCTCCATTTCTTTAACCTCCTCATTTGGTTGGCCCTCGTTTAATGTAGTTTTGTAGGTTACCTTATCTCCTTCTTTTAGAGGTAACAGGTCATGGGCCATGGCTTGATATGTAAACTCATGGACTAATGGAGCGCAAATATCCATTGACCGGTCCAAGATATACAGTATTCCTCGCGGTCGCGGCGATGGTGGAGGGTAATCTTCACGATGCTTTGCGTACTCATCCAGCTGATCTTGCACAAACCGAGCCAGGTGAGAGCAGAGGACGCTTGCCTCGTGGGTTGGATTTTTTGGACGGTAATATCGGATTATCGGGTACTCACCAAGCGACACGCAGATCGAAACAATCTATAGGGCTTAGATTAGGATCGCATCAAAAAAGCACGCACTGAAAAAACACTAACCTTTTGTGCCAAGTCGTCGAGGTGAGGCCTGATCAAGTTGTTACAGGCAGGGTGAAAGAGTGTCGGAAAGCTCCACGGGTCCCTGAATATTGCGACGTGGGCTTCTCTCGGGAAAAAATTGATATTCATAACACGGAAATCAGCGATCTGATCCCGAGCAGTAGGCGATCGTTCTATCCTATGCCGCAGTTGAGGGTCGAGATCTAATTCCACTGTTAGAACACACTTTCCAAGTACCGGTATGCAACAAGCTGACTTGAAATCCAAACCAAATATGATTTCCTGTAACGCCGGCGCTCGAAATCTGCCATAACACAGTCCACAATATGGGGCAACGGCGACAGTATATAAACGGCATCGATATCCTTATTCATCGGCCGCCGGTTTTCGATCTGTTCAACATCTTTCACCTCTCAGAGTCAAGTCCTTTACCGTTTTAAAACATAAAGTCCGAACCGCTTACTCGTAACATTCTCGTTCAAAATATCATCTTCCTTGACTGCATTATCGATGAGCTTCCTGCTGCCTTCGTCCACCACCAGAACTTTCCACTAGAACCAAACATCTTGTCAATGAAGATTGGTGTGAAAGGGACAAAAGGGGTTGCTCACGTCTCTGCCACCAGTATACCGAATAGTGTCCAGGATAGCTGAAAGAAAGAAATAAAATTAGACAAATATAACAGAAACTAAATGACTCCAGGTCCGGAAACTACCTGCCTACCTCTGCGCTGGATCTCTATCAAGGAGGAGTCCATTCTGCCCGGGGGTCAGCGCGAAGCATGAGGCACTGGGCTGAACAGTAGTGGCTCCAGATGACGAAAACGACCGGATTTCCACGTAAATATAGAGCCGCAAGACAGTGAGTAGTCAGTATTGCGCACAAAGACAAAAAGTGAGAGGCAGAGACGAGCGGGTTGAGGTGTTGATCGTCGTTAGTCCGCCTCCGACTTGGTTGCTGTGTTTCGCGGGTTGCCCCACTAACTTTGTCTGGTTGATGCGGAGTGATGCGGCGCTTCGGAGCTCCTGTTTTTCCATTCCGCGGATTTTTTTCAGTCCCTGAACTATCTTTCCGCGGGTGTCAACTTGGACTATGGATAGATACATCTCCATGCTTTGCCGTTCGGGCTTGCAACGACATTTATTTGACTACTGCTTCCACTAAAACGCGCACTTCTAGCAAGTTGCCCATATTTTTGATTTCATATTTCGAGCATGCAAGTATGGCGGGCGCCAAAGGGCCAATGCCTGTTCTGTGCCTTCAGACCTATAGTTCTGCCATTGAGCCGGAGTTTCAGCACAACTTCTGCGTGGCAAAGATCAAATCTTAAAGCGAAAAAGCAAGTACAAGTAAAAAATGCGCAGGTTATAGAACCTAAGGTCCCTGGTTCGGCGGGACCAGAGAAGGTTCGATAATCACTCCAGCAAAGCCTTTGTTAAGGCCCCAGCTAACACCTCTATTTTAATAGGCGCAAACGAGACCGCCTCCTCACATTCGGGGGCGTAATGCGAGGCGTTCGGCGACGGCAAAAGCTGGGAACTTGGCGTCGGTGGTATTAACAGCTGTGTCTGCGGTACGGCTTGGGTTCGAACGCCAGGGTCAGGTCCCACTTCGGTGGGCAAAGTTTGTGGAATTCGTAACACGGGCTGTCAAGGGAGAGAATCTCTCTCATCTTAACGCAGAAGATGCGGAGGCCATCAACCTCAGGGCAAGGCTTGAACGAACTTTCATCAACTCCGGGCCAGCAGAATTGACCAAAACACTCAAGCAAGAATTCAAAATTTACAACTACGATGTCAACTTCTCTTCAAGCCTCAATGAACAGAGGGCATTGGCGGACCTGCGTAATCCAACAGAATGGTACCCCGCTGCTCGCAGCTTACATCGCACGATCCATCTTCATGTTGGCCCAACCAATTCGGGCAAAACCTACCATGCTTTAAAGCGACTCGAAAGAGCAAAGACTGGATTCTATGCTGGTCCCCTCAGGCTTCTTGCTCATGAAATATACACTCGACTCAATGCAAAAGGCATCCCATGCGGCCTCGTAACTGGTGACGAAGTTAGAATATCGCAGGATCAAATTCCGGGAATTTTCAGCAACACAGTCGAAATGGTTCCTTTCGGACAAGACGTTGAAGTTGGGGTTATCGATGAGATTCAGATGATCGCGGACCCTCATCGAGGCTGGGCTTGGACACGGGCATTATTAGGGGCGCGGGCCCATGAGCTACATCTTTGCGGCGAAGAAAGGGTTGTACCCTTGATTCGCGATTTAGCTGGCTTGATGGGGGATAAGCTCGAAATTCATCATTACGAGCGGCTCAACCCACTGAAAGCCATGAACAGAAGTTTGAAGGGGAACTTGTCAAATCTTCAAAAGGGGGATTGCGTCGTTGCATTTTCCCGAGTGGGTATCCATGGCTTGAAGCAAGACATCGAAAAGGCAACTGGTCGGAGAGCTGCTATTGTATACGGTAGTTTGCCCGCGGAAATCCGGTCACAGCAGGCAGATTTGTTTAACGACCCTAATAACGACTATGACTTTCTGGTGGCCAGCGATGCGATTGGCATGGGCCTCAACTTGTAAGTCGGTATTCTTTTAATTATTGTTTTCCATGAATATTTTCTGACCATCCGTCAAAGGAGCTGTAAACGAATAGTTTTTGAATCGGTGGTGCGAAGGTTACCGACGGGGTTGACGCGGCTTACTGTATCGCAAATTAAACAAATTGGAGGCCGTGCTGGTCGATATCGCCCAGCAAGTTCCACCGACATAAAAAGTTCTGAGAACCCTAGTTCAGACAAGGACACGGAAACGAATGTTGGGTTTGTGACCTCACTCGAAGATGTGGACCTCCCTTACATTCGGAAAGCACTGAACACTGAGCCAGAGCCCATCCTCTCTGCGGGTTTACTGCCTCCAGATTATATCGTTAAACGCTTTGCCGAGCACTTTCCACCTGGCACCCCTTTTGCATACGTCTTACAACGCTTACACAACATAGCGCAGGTGGATTCCAATTTCTTCCTTAGTGATAGCCAAAGCCATGCCGAGGCGGCAGAAGCTATAGACAGCATCAAAGGGTTAAGTATG
Organism: Emergomyces orientalis; assembly: GCA_002110485.1. Taxonomy (NCBI): domain Eukaryota; kingdom Fungi; phylum Ascomycota; class Eurotiomycetes; order Onygenales; family Ajellomycetaceae; genus Emergomyces; species Emergomyces orientalis. The sequence continues at coordinate 209,089 of MOWL01000070.1, forward strand.
GACGAAAAGCTTGTTTTCCTCTCAGCGCCAACTCATATGAGGGATCCTCAGATGAATATTATTTTCAAGGAATTTGTGCGCTGCGTCGCGGAGAATAGGAGTGGCGATCTTCTCTCAATTGGCGACCTACCCATTGACATTCTCGATAAACCAGTTTCTGGCGACAAGGGCTATCTCGCTACGCTTGAGACACTACACCGGTCCCTGGTCCTCTACCTGTGGCTGAGCTACAGATGTGGGGGCGTTTTCACCAACCGAGCACTTGCTACACATGTCAAAGCGTTGACTGAAATAAAAATGGATCGAGCTTTGACTGAATTTTCGGCGAATCGACACCTGCGGAAAGCTACTTCCCTTAGGAGGCAGTATGCTTTGCAACGACAGACGGAAGTGCGGGAAAAAGCCTTCGCTGCTGAATCGGAAGGCGTGGATCTCGATTTGGAAAATATACCAGCGGCGGAAGAGTGGGACGATATGCCTGAACAAAAAGAATTATTAAAAGCTTCGCCTACAATGGCTTAGAACGAATGGGACTAGTTGCCAGACTCTAGCGTTGTAATCAACCTGTCCTCAAATCTCTTCCCACTTCTTGTCTGCTAGGGAGTCGATTTCGAAACGCACGGGGTTATTCCCAAACGACGCCAATTCACGACCGCAAAACGCGGCATCATTGCAGTTCAGCAATGCCGCCTCCCGTAGACTTTACCTTCCCGCCGATATATTCGGGTACATATATGCGTGGCGGGATGAAGAACCAGTAACTCGGTTCCGTGGACTCCCACCTACACCTGGGTATTGTTGCAGACCTTGTTAACCTGCTTTGGGGTGTCATCTACCTCATACTCAAGCCTATGACATGATCCCATGTCGATTTCATTTCAGATTTTACGACCGTGGAATATCTTCCGGACAACCCCATCCCCCATCCCCCATCTCCAAATGATACAGCTTCATGATATGCCCTCCTGCTACTAAGCTATAAACCTAGTCATTGTTTATAGACCTGTTGCAAATTTTTCTTCCTGTTCCTTTCAGCCTGTACCAATACGCGCTATAGACATCATTTTTGTTTTGTACTTTTTTCTTCGTTTTCCTGGTGGGGGTTTTTGCATCAGCATATATTTGTACGATATTTCTGGGTTTATTTTTTATTTCTTTTAAAAAAAAAATCTCGACATCCCCAATGTATTCATAATAGGGAAAGGCCGGTTTCGTGTGTCGCACAATGGCGTATGGATAATTTTTTTCAGTAGCGTACAGGTTAGCTACCAAGCGATGGGGATACCCAGCATCAGAATTGAAATAATAGCATAAAGCATATGCATAAAATTTCTCTTTGCTTCCAATTCCAAATGACCCTTGATATGGCGGACCCAGGATATAATCTTCATGCTCATCATGTGACAAAATTCGACTCCACAAAAATCACCTGCCAAAAGACTGATAGGAGGAAGTTATCATTTAAACAGATGATTCTGACTTCTAGAAGGGTTATAAGTGGTAATAATTTATCGATAGGGGCTATACCGATTCAGTGAACTCCGTAAAGATGCATCAAACGTAAATTTGGGTGGCAATTATAATTGCGGGCTTCGGAACTCGCAACAACAATGTTCCGCCAATATGGACATATCTCGTCTGGAAATCTATTGAGACCGCGCCAGACAAAAGAAATGCAGTGATTTCCACCCGCGTTCTACTTCCGCTTAAAGGTATTTCGAAATAGATCCTTTTTGAGTTCTCCTTGCCCCAGCATGGATGATCTCGAGTCTTTGGAGCTCTTTTCCCTTGTGTCAAAGGTAACGACTGAGCTCCAAAATCATCTCGGAGTCAACGACAAAACCCTTGCCGAGTTCGTGATCGACCAACATTTAAAATGCAGTTCATTGGCAGAATTCAAGAGCACTCTCGATGAAATCGGGGCCGATTTTCCTCAGAGTCTGATCGAGAGTATTGATCGCCTCGTCCTGACCCTGCACCCAAAGTTCAAGGGTAAACACAAGGAATCGTCCGAAAGCGCCAAACAGAATGGCAACGATGTGGTTTTGGACGAAATCGAAAGGAAAGCGCGTGTTTTTAAAGGTCTAGCGGTTCCTGATAAAGCACCGCAGTGGGAGGAGGAGGATGATGATGCTACACCTGTACAACCCGTCTCGACGGACGATGCGACTGCGGGCGCTATGGATGATACTTTTGCGATGTTGGAAGGTTTGGCGGGGAAGGCGAGAGAGAGAAAGAGCGCAACCAATAGCAGGAAGAGAAGTAGGAGCCCAGGTAACCAGGACTACGATGGGGGTAGACCACGGAGAGACAGATATCGATCGAGGTCCAGATCACGGAGCGCAGAAAAGTCACGACGAAAACGGGACGATCTGGATGAATTTGGCAGATCTGTTCAGAAAAACAGGGGCAGAGATGACCGATACAATAATGGCTCTGGCGAAACCAGGAGGCGGCGGGATCGCGATGATGAGGACTATTTTAAACGACCTCCCACACCTGAACTGGACGATCAACCTATACTCTTCAAAATCTACGATGGGAGGGTCACAGGGATCAAAGACTTTGGCGCATTCGTGAACCTCCAGGGAGTGAAGGGGAAAGTTGACGGACTCGTTCACGTATCCGCAATGCAAGACGGCGCCCGAGTTAACCACCCATCTGACCTTGTCTCGAAGGGCCAACCCGTTAAAGTGAAGGTCAACACTATACAGGGGAGCCGAATAGGTTTATCCATGAAGGAGGTTGATCAAGTTACTGGTCGTGATCTCGTCCCCCAAAAACGACTTGCTTCCGGTGCCAATATGGAACGGCTTAATGGAACTGGCTCGGATGACCGCTACGGGAACCTCAGTACCCCAGTCCCCATCATTGAAGGTGATGATGGCAGACCTGCGAAAAATCGAAAGCGCTTGAATTCTCCGGAAAGGTGGGAAATAAAGCAACTCATTGCGTCGGGTGCCGTTTCTGCTGCCGATTACCCTGATATTGACGAGGAATACCACGCCACCCTTAATGGAGAAGGCGATTTCGAGGAAGAAGAGGATGTGGATATTGAAGTTAAAGACGAGGAGCCCCCATTTTTGGCTGGCCAAACGAAGCAGTCCCTCGAACTCTCTCCTATTCGTGTCGTTAAGGCTCCGGATGGTTCACTTAATCGTGCTGCTATGGCTGGGACAAATTTGGCCAAGGAGAGAAGAGAGCTACGACAACAAGAAGCTCAAGACAAGGCTGCTGAGCAGGCTGCAGGCGTAGACCTCAATGCCCAATGGCAGGACCCCATGGTTGCGCCTGAAGAAAGGAAGTTCGCTGCAGATCTACGAAATGCCCAAGTTACCAAGACAACGGATACATTGCCGGAGTGGAAACGGGTGACGCAGAGCAAAGACCAGTCCTTCGGGAGAAGGACAAACATGACGATGAAGCAGCAGCGCGAAAGCCTTCCTGTTTTCAAATTCCGCAAACAGTTACTGGAAGCCGTTAAGGAAAACCAACTCCTCATTGTTGTTGGCGATACCGGCTCTGGCAAAACTACACAGCTAACACAGTATCTCGCCGAAGGTGGATTTGCAAATAACGGCATTATTGGTTGTACTCAACCCAGACGTGTAGCCGCAGTCTCCGTCGCGAAGCGTGTTTCTGAAGAAGTCGGTTGTCGGTTGGGTGCAGAAGTTGGATACACCATCCGATTTGAAGACTGTACCAGCCCGGAGACGAAGATCAAATACATGACAGATGGTATCCTCCAGAGAGAAATTCTTCTTGATCCTGATTTGAAAAAATACTCAGTTATCATGCTTGATGAGGCTCATGAGCGAACCATCAGCACTGATGTTCTGTTCGGCCTTCTCAAGAAGACCCTTAAACGGCGACCTGACTTGAAGGTTATCGTTACCTCAGCTACTCTAGACGCTGATAAGTTCTCAGAATATTTTAACATGTGTCCTATATTCTCGATTCCAGGACGAACCTACCCTGTGGAGATTATGTACTCCAGAGAGCCCGAGTCGGACTATTTGGATGCAGCTTTAGTCACAGTGATGCAGATACATTTGACAGAACCCGCCGGAGATATCCTATTATTCTTGACTGGTCAAGAAGAGATCGATACCGCCTGTGAAATCTTATACGAAAGAATGAAAGCGCTTGGTCCCAGTGTACCTGAGTTGATTATTTTGCCTGTCTATTCTGCTCTTCCTAGTGAGATGCAGAGTAGGATATTCGACCCGGCACCCCCTGGAAGCCGAAAGGTTGTCATTGCCACAAACATTGCGGAAACATCAATTACGATAGACCAAATCTACTATGTAGTTGACCCAGGCTTTGTAAAACAAAATGCCTACGACCCAAAATTGGGCATGGATTCCCTTGTTGTTACACCTATATCCCAAGCACAGGCGAAGCAGCGATCCGGACGAGCTGGAAGAACCGGACCAGGTAAATGTTTCCGTCTCTACACCGAAGCAGCGTATCAATCAGAAATGCTTCCAACCACCATCCCCGAAATCCAACGCCAAAATCTCTCACATACAATTCTCATGCTAAAAGCCATGGGCATCAACGACCTTCTTCACTTCGATTTCATGGACCCGCCCCCAACGAACACTATGCTTACGGCGCTTGAAGAACTTTACGCCCTTTCCGCCCTCGACGACGAAGGCCTTCTAACTCGGCTAGGACGAAAAATGGCTGACTTCCCTATGGAACCCGCATTAGCTAAAGTGCTAATCGCCTCCGTTGATATGGGTTGCTCAGACGAAGTGCTCAGCATTGTCGCCATGCTTTCAGTGCACAGCATATTCTACCGACCCAAGGAAAAACAGCAACAAGCCGATCAGAAGAAGGCCAAATTTCACGACCCGCACGGCGACCACCTCACCCTCCTAAATGTCTATAACGGATGGAAGAACTCACGCTTCAGCAGCCCCTGGTGCTTTGAGAACTTCATACAAGCGCGTCAGATGCGGCGCGTGCAGGATGTGCGCGAGCAATTGGTCACTATCATGGAACGCTATAAACATAAAATAGTCTCCTGTGGGCGAAACACGACTAAGGTCAGGCAGGCGCTCTGCTCGGGATTCTTCAGGAACGCGGCGCGCAAGGATCCGCAGGAGGGTTACAAGACTTTGATCGAGGGCACACCTGTTTACATGCACCCTAGCTCTGCGTTGTTTGGGAAAGCAGCCGAGCATGTCATATTCCACACTTTGGTTCTTACGACGAAGGAATATATGCATTGTACTACAAGTATAGAACCAAAAGTATGTATCACCTTCCCCCCTTTCTCATATCTTACCAATTATCCCTTTTCAAAAACAATGATTCTAACCATTTTCTTAAAAACAGTGGCTCGTCGAAGCAGCGCCCACATTCTTCAAAGTTGCGCCAACCGACCGTCTCTCGAAACGGAAGAAAGCAGAGCGGATCCAGCCTCTCCACAACAGGTTCGCAGGCGACGACGACTGGCGTTTATCCGCGCAGAGGCGCCAAGGAAGAGGCGGTGGGGGTGGAACTTGGGGATGAAAAAGACTATATTTCAGTTTCCTTTTGTTTTTTTTACCCACATCTCATATGGCTTTTGTACTTTCTCTCAACACTTCGCGTATGTAACAACTATATACACCTTTATTTTCTCGCGGGCGTTACAGCTAGGAAGACAACAGGCTGGTTGCCGGCGCTCTAGGTTGGCTATTTAATTCAATTTGACCTGTACACTTTATTACTTTGCACTTTGCTCTAAGGGGTGGCCGGGGGTTAATTTGGTCAACTTGATAAGATGAGGATCTTTCATAGAGAGAAAGTGGGTTATCGTAACGCTGCTTCGGCAAGCTACATGCTCTTTCTTTTAAACCTCTACATTATCAAGCGAGGTCTTCGAGGAATATAAAACGAGATACATTTAACCTACTGGAATAGACAACGCCCCGTTTGAATGATATCCAATATCAATGAGTAATGAAAAAATATTTATCAATCTACCTAACCTACCTATATCACAGCCTAACCATCATGTAGATATATATGGATATATATATATAAAAAGTTAAGTGAGAGACCGAGGGCATCAAGCAGAAGCGAAACCTGAAAAACATGGAGGGCAGAAGAGGGAAAAAAAGAAGAGCGAAGACGGCAGGAAACGTTGCCACAGCAAGATAAAGAGAAACAGAACAGAATGAAAAAGACAACCAGGAGAGGCGCAAACCGCAAAAAGGCCGTACATGAGGAAAAATGGAGAAGGGCCAAACAAAGAAAGCATTAACGTACGTGGTTAAACTGTAAAAAAATCCCATCCATCCCAGAGTCCAAAAAGAGGAGAAAAGAAAAGAAAAGAAAGAAAGGTGCGAGAAAACATAAAGATCGCGAATATCAGGTAGGTCAGGTAGACATGATAACTATTTGTATTCAACAAAAGCTGGCTACGCAAGTTGTTGTTTTATTCCTCAGTGCAAAAAAGGACATATTTAATTTCTCTCCAAGTCGGCCCTAGACCTGCAATGCAGGTTCTATGATCATCATTCTCAAATAGGGGGATATAAAGCATTCCCATCCCCCTAACTCATTCACGAAGAGAAGTTTAGCGGTATGGACCAGGTCCCATCATAGCTGCTCCATTCCTCGAACCCATGCTTCCGTCTCCGCTTGGTGGGCCAAACATGTCGAAAGACTGCCTAGATGAGGGTTGGTGTGGGCCGTGGGGGGGGACGCCACCATATTGAGCGGCATTCCCATGAGGCATACCCATCATCCCATCTGGGGTATGAGGCATTGGTGGAAATGCAGACGGCGGCGGGGCATTCATATTCATGTACCCTGGGGGAGGCATCATGCCAGGAGGAGGTACAAATGGCGGCGGTCCACCACCCATCGCATTTCGTTGATACGCCTGGCGGTCATTCGGCGGTGGCATTGTGGCATGAATGGGCATGGGTGGTGGCACGGCTGGGAAGTTTGGATTCATATTGCGGTTTGGCGGCTGAGAAAGTCCAGGAGGTAACATGAATTGGTTGGGACCAGGTGGCTGCGGTTGTTGGTTAGGCCATCCAGGAGGCTGGACTTGCTCAAATCCAGGTGGGCGTTGCAGCGCCATTGGTGGCTGTCCAGGTGGACGAACTCCAGGGGGCTGGTTGGGGGTCTGATTACCCTGTGACGGTGGGAAACCCATATCATCAAAATAACCCATAGGGGGGCCATTAGTGCCTCTACGGCGAAGCTGGTCTCGTGGATCTTGAGGTTCCGGTCTCCTGATATTAGCAATCGCTGGGTCATCAAGGAAAACAGGAGATTTTTGTTTCTCCAACGCTTGAGCTCTAGCATGCATATCCTGCACATTCATCCCTCCAGCAGATTGAAATGCAGCGGGAGGAGGGTGGGGGTTGGCCTGGGGGTTTGGGGGGGAAATTTTGGACTGCTGCATAAGCCGAAGTAAGAACTCCGTGTCACGACTTGCCCCAGGTGGTTCTTTTGGCGGTTTCTGCACAAAAAGAGCTTCTAGCCCTGGAGGAGGGCGGTCCCGAGGAGAATTCAATGCAGCATACTCCTGCCGGTTAAAAGATTCTCGTACTGGGGACGATATAGATGTTGAGGATTTCACATAATCAGCTTGTGGTGGTGGGGCTTGTGGTGGCTGCTGTTGCATCGACCCGTCAACCTGAGGGCTTGCGTTCCTAGATTTGTTTCCTCCAAGCATTTGCAAGATTCGCTGGAATCCTTCTTGGTCTGCATCTGTGGAAGCTGGCCGGACCTGCTCAGTATGTATTATGGTTTGAGGTTCCGGTTCCCGATTCGCAGTTTCGGAAGGTGAGTTGAAAATTCCTGCAAATCTCGACGCTTTCGTCGCCTTGGTTGGAAGCGCCTCGATTTTGGCATTCCCATCCGCAATAATCTCGGAGGTATGGTCACGGGCTTGTTTATTCTCACTCCATAGCTCAAAGAATTTGTCCAAACCGGTATCCATAAGGGGGGGATCTACGGTGCCGAATATTTCGCCATCAAGCCGTTTAGGTGGCTCTTTTGGTTTAGATTCCGTATTCACTGGTTCCGGAGACACTTCTTTCTTCACTTCTTGGGACGCGTGAGCGGAGCCTGCTTTCATACGTTCTTTCCAGCGCTGGAAATCTGCCTGAGTGTGGGTTTCTTTGGATCCGTCTCGATCCGTTGAATCCAACCATTCTGGCTCCTGCTCATGCTTTGCAGGTCGATTCCAGTCCCTATCCCCTCCATGGGCACCACGACGCCATTCGCGGTGTCTCACGGGCGTCTTCTCTTCCTCGCCATCTGCTGCATCCTGCGTTTCGCCATCCCGAAACCAGCTATCATGTTTACCTCTGCCCTGCCCGTCTCTCCGGGGAGGATATCGGCCTTGTTCCTTGTCCCTGGGAGTTCGTTCATTGCCACCTTCCTGGTGATCACGATGATCGCGCATCTCCCACCGCTCCGAATCCCCATTCCGCCTGGGTCTTCTATCCGATTCTTCTGGGCCAAATGTCCGGCGGGTTCTCCCACCAGACCAATCTTCCCTATCGTCTCGACCAGCGCGGCGGCCATTAGCTAAGGTCGGTTTCGTATCCCTTCGATCATTATCTCGATCTCCAATGTCTCTATCCTTGAAGAATTTGTCACGAAAATTGTACCGATCTTGTTTCTGATCGTCTGTCTCATTGATTTTTGTAGAGGATCGATCTGTAGCATCGATCGACTTGCCGAACCCGCGGGACGCAGATGCAAATGAAGTTCTGGGTGGACCCAAAACAATATCTTCTAATACGAAGAGAAAGTTAAGGTCAGCACGATTATCCTGATTCAATATTGCATCAACTTAGAAGGCGTCTAATGCTTACCTGAAGCCGAGCCACGCGAGATATGACGGCTCTCGAAAAGACTTGACCTCCTGTTCGCAGGATCTTGTTGAGTACTTTGCTCCCGATTATTAGGATTCTTCTTCTGTAGGGGAGGGTCTGGAGGTGGTCTACAAGTAGCACAATAATGTTAGCGAGGGGAACGTAGCTGGGAACGATTATGAATAAATCACGCAAAACGCACCCCATCCATTCTTCTATAGGAGGTAAGTTATCCGGTTTGATAGCTAGGGGAGAATCGCGTAGCTGCAACAGCTCCGAAGGTTGGTACCGTCGGGCCATGGGAGAAAGAGTCGGGGGCTAGGGACGGAGTGGTTCTCATGACCCCAAGAGGGGGATATGAGGGGATAAGGGTGGGTGAAGCCAAAGGGAAAGGTAGAATGGGGAAATTATGCTATCTTCTATGTGAGGTAATAGGTATAAAAGTAGATCGGTGTGGTTTGTAGCGGAGTAGTTTGAGGTCTGGTCTGGAGCGGAGAGGTGAGGTCGGAGTACAATCGCACGGTTGGAGGCAGAGGAAGCCCAAGATTGGGTCTGGAACGAGGTGAAGGGGGGCCAATAGGATGTCACTCGAATAACAAGAGTTGCGGGTGTCTCAGGAACGGGGTATTCGAACTGATGTGTCTGTTTGAAAAGCGTATAGACGGGTGTTTTTTGTGTTGGTAGTGGTCAGAATTGCTTGGAGGCAAGTTGAAGGTTGATTGATGTTGAGATTTTTTTTGCGTTGGCCCAAAGAGGCAAGTCTGTCACCAATCCCTCATGACAGCGTTTCTGCAGGCCAAAATAGCGGATGAGCAATGACACTCAACGCAAATGTATACTACTACATACAGCAGTGCTGGGGTCATTCATACAAGCACAAATATCAAGTATTGGAAGTGAATGCCATCATGTATTAATTATGACGAGAGGAAATTTAGGAACAAGGTGTCCCCTTCAGCTAGACGCCTGCAATCTCACAGAACACAGGACAAGAATCTCTGGAATCTATACCAACATACACGTACATACTGTACAAAGCTCATCCCCATGAGGATACCTTCTTTGCCCCATCATCAAACTGAAAATCCAATTAATTCGCAATGACTACACTATTCTACCCCTTTCCGTCGACTTCTGTTCAGCATGAAATATGAGCTACCACCTGTGGCAAAGACGATCCACTCCACATATCAATCCACTCATGATCACACTTGTTGTACAGCTCACTGGCAATTGCCCGGAGGATATCACTCTGGTTATCCTGCACTGACATTTGGCCTTGGATCCAGCTAAGCGCCCCATTTCGCGTTAAAAGGGTAGTACTCCCGCCGACCTCACATGCCCTGAACATGAGCTGCAATATGGTCCTTCGTAAGGATTCCGGCAAACTTGGGGAGTTGTAGAGCGAAAGGACTCGTTCGAAAACATTAGCACGTCGGTAGAGGTCCATATCCTAAAGTTCAGTAGGTCAGCATACGTTCGAAGAAATTATATCAAATGCAAACGTAAGATCTCATACCTTCTTGGTGCGCAGCCCATTGATGAACAAGCCGAGCAACCATCCCACCTCCTCATGATAGCTGTCATCGTACTCTGACTCGTGCAACAAAATCTTATCTACCCAGTAAGATGGAATCTTGGCAACTTCCCATCGAGGCCCTTTGTTCAAGAATTTGTTCACCTTGCCGTATAGCTTGTGAAGGGGATCCGTGACGACCATCACTATCCGAGCGGCAAGCTCGCCAGCAATGTACGGGAGCGGCGTCGTCCCTAGCCCAACCTCTTTAGCAGTTTCCAGAACTTCTCCAGCGGCAATGTAGACGGATCGGTTCTCCTCATAGGTCGATTCCTACAGGATCTGTTAAAATCTGAGAAAGCATCATTTTTTGTACGTGGGTATCGTAAACACTTACACGGATCTTGACCATAAAGCGAGATATAGCTGCACTTGCCTGCCTCCGGATTTCTTCATACTCTGAACACAGACAAAGCATCAATTCACCAATGTGACCTTTCTCCAGAGCGAGCTCGATTTCCTCTCTTTCCCATCGATTCAAAACCGGGTGTGATTCGCTCTCAACAGGCAGTGTCCCAAATACCTCGGTCAGGTCGACACGGGAAGCCCGAATCTGAGATCCAGACTCGGAAGAAACATCCGCAGTAACCAGTGTATGGCCATCCCTGTTCTGATCACCTGCTTCTTTGGCGTGTTTAAATGCCTTTTTCAAAACTGACCGCGCCTTCTTGGTATCCATGCTGTCAATAACTGCATCACGGACCGTCTTTAAAGCCTTCTCGTCTTCTCCGGCCACATTTAACAACCCAAGCATCCGAGATATCCAGCCCGATATTACCTCCTGCTTGTCCGACTGCCCGGCTTTTACAACGAATGGCCACTGCTCACTGATAACACCAACAAGAAGGCTCAGGTTCTCTTCCCCTCCGCTACCAACCAATGACTGGACGAGATCTAAGTAGAGGACGGGTTTCTTGACCAATCTTGTAATGCAGTTGTCGAGGAATGACAGCTGAGTTGCAAAAGTAGCGCTATCGGATGCATCGATACTTGATAACAGCGCGCTGAAAGAAGCCGGACTTAAAATAACTGAATTCTGGATTAATACATCTTGGACCAGGCTTTGTATGTCCTCGAGGGGAGCTTGATCGCTGGTCGTCTCGGTAAGCACTTTGAAAACAGAGACAAAGGCAGAAAATTCGAGAGATTCTATACATGTTTCTGTTAGGTTACCTGTATCCATCTTGCGAAAAATATATGATCTATCTTACCTGGTTTCTGCCACCATCGCATCGTAGGTGACTGCTGGGCAATAGCCAGCAAGTTCTGTAACTGGCTAAACAGCAACTCTTTATCCTCCGCCTGAGATTCACCGTTGCTAAGTTGTTTCAAAACATCAACCAAAGTCAACGAGATATCGAATTTCTCTTCTTGAGCAACCGTGGGAATAACCTGGTAAAACATGGATAGCAGTTCAAGCACTGCGTCTTGCTGTTGGAGGTTATCCTTTGCAGTGTTTCGAAAGAGTAGTATGATATCTTTCATCGAGGGAGATCTTCGGCAGAATTCATCAACGAGTTTGCCCGCCGCTTGGGTCCAAAGTTCTTGTCCAGTTTCTCTGTCCGCGTTGAAAATCCGAAGAACAGCTTGTAGCTTTCGTAGGGCCAAGGTAATAATCCGAACCGCAAATAAGGTAATCACGTCCGTATTTTGATTTAGGCCCCTTGTCAAGATTTTCTGTGTCAGTGGTCGAGGGAGTATGTTTTCGATCGCAATGGATACGGGTGGCGGCACGAGTGCTGGGCTGCCCTTCCATCCGCAATTCGCTGGCACTGGGAGTTGGATCGTAGAAAAAAGAAAAGCGGACTCTCCTAGCCAGCTCGGGGTAGGCTTAGGATCAGATGTGAACATGGTCCGCTTCGAGAAAAAATCAAATACTAGCTCCGGCGCGGCTCTGAAGATCTTCAGAAGGAGTTCCATTTGCAAGGTATCTGAGTCTGGGCGAAGAAACTGTATTAATGCCGACAGATTTCCGTTGCGAACTGGAACTGACTCCTTATATTTATCAAAGTAGATGGGGGAGTCGAGGCCGAGGGGAATTGCACCATCATCGTTCGGTGGTAATACGTCAGGATTGCTTCCCGTAGGATACCACCCCGTTTCCGGTAATAACACTCCCTTCTCAGAGTTCGTGCAAACAGTCAACAACAGTTTATGGATTTCTTTCGAAACAGACTCATCGTTAACCACAGGCTCGTCGGACTCCTTCTCATAACCATAAAGAGTGACGAGTCGCTCGAGATTATGCCGGTTTAAGAACCGACTCTTAACGTTCCGGGAAAGAGATGCATCACTAGCAATGTGTTTATCAATCGCCCTGATAATATCGATAACAATGTCTCGAGAATCCTTGCGGATGTCTTCCAAGAAAGTACGGATAAGTTTCCCTTGGCCGATAATGTCCTCTTTTGCGGATGCGTCCTGGAATTTCAAATTAGCGAGCAAATAGCGCTGGGCGTTTCGGCGGAGTGTTGATTTCTGCCGATCTTCAGATTCTGTATCTGCAGGAGATTTGCGGACACTGAGGAAGAGATCAAGTCGTTTGAATGTGATTTCTCGTCGTCCATAAACGAGACGTGCGACAGCACCCCCATCAAAAGCCACAATCTCCGTAAGAAGCCGTATGCAGGGAGAAATTAAATGTTCCTTGGTTTTACTCGCGGTAAATGCACGATTAAATAGCTTAAGTTGCTCTTTTTGTAACAAAAACTTGCACAGGACCAATCCAAAAGCTCTCAACTCTAACCGGCTAGAAATCGTTTTTAGGAAAAGTGCCAGCACGGACGGAATCAATGAGAGTAGAGACTCGTGATTATTGCTCTCTGCAAAATCCCATGTTTGAAATAGATCATGGAAGCAGCTCGCCTGGGCCTCATCGTCCGCGTTCACGAGCTGAGAATCGCAATACGCTTTGAGAATGCGAAGCTTTTTCTCCTTTTCGTTCTCCTTCTCAGCTTCGTTGATTGAAGTGAGGAAGTCTTTGAAATATCGAACGCCTATTTGGCAAATCAGCCACATCTTCCTCGTATAAAATATAAAAATGAAAAGAGGAAAGAAAAAGACGTAGCCGTTGCATTGCATTCCACATACCCTGTTTCACCTCCTGCGAAGCATTCTGCTGGAAAGCGAGAAGATTGCGCAGCTGTGTGTGGGAAGTAATTATGATAGCTGGCTTTGGTGTAGCAGCGGAGTCAATATCTATTTTTCTCCTCTTCGCGCGAGAGGTGTCTCCCTGAAAATGGGCCATCTTCGCGTGTTGATTGTTGCTGTTGTCGAGAGAAATCTTTTGAATTTTTGAAGTTTTGATATAAATTTTCATCACGGGCTGTGATTGGTCGCGTCGCGACATTTAGCGTAAGCACCGAAGAGGACGTAACTGTATTCCCCCGGATCTTACAATATAAACCAAAAACTTAGATTTATAGGAATGGAACTGTTTGCCTAATTCTTTTTTTCATTCATTCTCATCCTCTAACAGAAATATGCACCCTTTTTGGCTCTGGAAGGAATGTAATTTGTTACAGAGATTGCCCCTTCAGAGAAAGGGACATGTTTTAATATTCATTTCACTCAAAACTATCTATGATTTAATCCTCTTAGTCTTCCCCTTAACTCGTTCCACTAATTTGTTTAAATCATCACCGTCAGCTACATTTTCAACATCCTTAGGAACGATGCCTTTCCTCCTCTTCGTCCCGGGCTCGGGTAATTCCCGATCCACGACGCTTTCATCCTTATTCCGGCGTCTTTTCCGACCTTCTTCCAACAGCGCCTTCATGCCCTCTGTTGCCTTGAACCGTGGATTCGAAGGATCGATAGCAAACTCATGATTCTCCCAGAGCCGTTGGAATCGCTCATCCTTGACGTCGACCTTGAAATCATCGGGCGGCAGTTCAACAGCTTCACCCTTATTCGCTTTTTTATGTTTCCCGGCTTTTCGGGCCCGTTTCTCTGCCTTCTCAATATCTTTCATATCAAAATGTTTCACATGTGAAGTCTTGTCGTCGACCATGAGTAGTTCAAGTTCAGCACGCTTTGCAGCGGTGGCGGCTTCATCCGCTTCTCGCTCTTCGCGTCTTTTTCGTCTTTCCTCCTTACGTCGCGCCGTTGCCGCTGCTGTATCCTGTTCAGGAGCAGTGAAGAACGGATCATCGAAGCCCAAGTCCTCCTTTTCATCTTCCGGGGCTTCAGGAGCATTGTTTTCGACTTCATCGCCCTCTGCTGGCAGAGGTTCACCATTTCTAGCGGCCTTCATTCTCGCTTTTCGCCTCGCTTTTCGTTCCCTCTCCTTTCGGATATATTTTTCTGCTGTCGTCTCGTCCTTCTCCGGTTCGTTCTCAAACACATTTCCACCAGATGTTCCCGCAGAAAGGCCGGCCGAGAATGTGATTTCCATATCACCAACTGGTCCTTTACTCTTAGATTCAGTTGCAGATTTATCCTTGTTGAAGCCAAGTAAAGCTCGCATCTTCTCTCGCGCAGCCTCCTTTTTGCTTGGCTTAACGGGGGCTGCGGTCACAATGGAACCGTCTCCTTCTGTAGCATCGACAACCTCTACTCCACCATCTTCTTCAGCATCATCAGAGCTATCACTACCCAAATATGCTTTGAGATCATTCTCGTCAACTTCTTTCCTACCGCCCTTGAACGCTCGCGCTTGTGCTTCCTTCCGACTATTATCATCTGCGTCCCACGTGAGCTTGACCTTACTATGCTGCAAGGCATCAGTCACGAAATCACTAGGCTTGTATCCATCGGGAATCCGGTCACATTCATCTCTGGGCGTATCATCTGAAAAATCGGTTTCGTCAGGGACGAACCTAAGGTCGAAAAAGTTCGCACTGCTCATATACTCAGTCCCGTCCACAGCGTCATAGATATGTTTCGCAACTGTTTTAGACGAGCAGATCAAAATAGCGTAAAAGTAACGGAGCCTCTCAAGCTGATATTTTCGTAGGTGTGCGGAATCAAATTCGTCACCCTGATCTTCCTTGATGATAGACTGTTTAATTTTCTCCTCTTCCTCTTCTTCATCTACCTCTTCACTCTCCGATTCACTATTTTTCAAATCGCTTTCTTCATCCTTTTTCTTCGAACCAAAAATTTCCTTGGGAGGCCCCTCCATTTCCTCTCTCTCCATCCTCTCGCGCCCAAATTCACTAGGATATATCGAAATCTTATGGATACTCCCTCCAGGAGGTAAAAAGCTCGAAAACACAGCCATCAAATCTTGGGCGCGAATATTATCCCAATCAAGATTGACAACCGCGATTCGCCGACTGATATCGCCAAGTGGTACATCACTTTGCTGTTGATTGGGAAACTGTACTTCCTCCACGTCATCCTCAACATCCTCATCTTCCTCCTCACTCGAACTCTCATCGGATGAAGAGTCTGAAAAACCTCCATCCCTTGCCGGGTCATGGCCTCGCTTATCCGCCATGCGCAGTTCTTTTTCTACCACCGCATCATCATCCACACTCATACTATCCTCTTCCTCTGCATCTTCTTCTCCCTTTTCCTTTGTTTCATCGTCCTCGCCTTCTTCATCAAGTCTATAAAATCTCTCCAATTGCTTCTTTGTGTCATCCCTCCGCAACTTTCTCCCGTACCGGTCGACGGCGGCATTTTTTGAAAAATCTTCATCGCGTAGCATGTGCGCGAATCGCTTGTCAAGTGTGACATGAGTGTGTCTTTTGCTAGGGAGCCTGTATCGGGGGTCGGATTGGATGTTGGCGAATCGTGGATCGGCTGTATTATTTTAGCAGCTTGGGTTAGCAAGATGGGAACATAAAGATGATTTTCTGCGTCATTTCTTTTCCTTTGCAGAAAAAAAAAAAAAAGGCGAGATAGGTGGTATGATGCGCGCATACTTATAACAGGACCAGCTCTATGTTTGTCCGCTGAGCTGGATTTTGCCCGCTTGGGCTTCGACTTCTCCAAGTCGGGCATGGCGGCGGGATACTTCACTGCTCGGGGATATTCGTTATGAAATTAGGACTATGCAGAATTCATTCAGCGCTATCGAGGAGTATTAAACACAGGTGACGTATGTGTTACACCCTTTTAGTTCCTCCCTGATAAATGCGAAGTGGTTCCAAATATTTTTTTGCTCGTTAGTGGGTGCTCGAGCTTGAAGGAACTTTTTCGATTTTTTTGATGTTTGCTCCAGGTGGTCCGTGCACTAACTTTTTTTTATCTCCAATCTCCGCCCGGGGATTCTCACGGCTTTGCCCATGCATTCGAAAATAGGTTTCATTGCCAGACAATATGGTATGGATTCATACCCAAGACGGTGTACAGCTAGCGTATGCGGTGGTATATAACTACTACGGGTTTTATATCCTCAAATACCCCCTGATTCTAGCAATCGTTCCCAATATGATTCTGGAACATGATTTCAAAACCCAGACGAAACAAAGAGGAAGACGAGGAAATATGCACATTTCGTTGTAAATCGGAAGACACGCCCACGCCAGCAGCATCGGCATCTAAAGCATCTAACATCCGAAATAACGCTTCTCAATCCATCTCGATTCTCCCTCCTCCTCTATCCGACCAACCACAACTTTCACATCGGGATAAACAGCAGTTAATCTCTGCAGGCCGCGTTTCCCTGCCGCGAAGGTTACAAAAACGATGCGTCCTTCTTCTACTCCATGGTCGACGAGGACTCGTACCGCCATCAATGCAGCACCGCCACTTGACATTTGGGGATCAAGCAATATGACAGCGGCGTGGTCATTGATGTCCCGGGGTAGTTTGAGATAATGCAGTTCAGGCTCCCCAGTACGATAATTTGTCTGGATGAGAACGCGACCAGTTATACAGTCTGGAATCGTTCGTTTCAAGCCTGTTTCTAGACAAGAGCCACCGCGAAGGATTGCAACGGCAGATATTGTACCTGTGGGTCGGAGACCATGATAGATTTGCTGCTGAGGGGTGTTCACGGTAGTGGGGGCGAAAGCGACGGTATCGAGTGCACTGTTGTATTTCTTAGCTCATACATCTGTTTTGAACAAGCCGAGGAAAAATAAAGAAAAAGGCAAGAAGTACCGTTCTATCATGAGGCATGCTAGCCGGTCAAAGTAAAACACGAAGTCGACCTGCTCAGTGTGCGGGTTTTGTAAAATGGTGTTTATACCGACTAACTGGGGTGTCTGATCCATGACAAGAACATTCACGGATAGGGGCTGTTCTTTGACTTGCTTGCCCAGCTTTTGTAGCTCCAGATAATGGGCCTCAGACTTCTCCCGAAGGTTTCGCTGGATATGCTTGACCACCATATCTGACTTCGTCAATTTGGAGTGCTCAGACGAACAACTGAACAATAACGGCGCATACCTATGGCAGTCTTGTTTTCAATGCCTCGAGGAATTATGATGTCTTTACAACCGGTCAACAGCGAACTTTTTGCCTCGTTAAGGGGCATAAATACCGGATAAGTGGCGTTGAGGCTCCACAAATCGTGTGTAAGATGGCTTCACGAATTTGAACCATTGCTTGATGACACCGTCTATCGTCCTTCCTCTATCGCGGACGTCTCGTAGGACTTGCTTGTAATTCTATTAGTTGTATGACCTTTTTGTATAAATCAAGAACATTCACCCAAATATTCGCAGTGTTTCTTACTTCTTCTTCCAAGACAAACGTCCATATCAGCTTCCACGAAAATCTAGTACTGTTAGCTGGAGAGGACCACGTTTTACAAGCTCTTACTACATGCCTTGACATCGAGCATATCTACTACTCTCGGGTCCGTAAATGCCAGTATTCCTTCGAGGATGACAACATGAGGGGAGTATAGAGGTGTGGTCTTCTCTTCCCGCTGATGTTTCTCGAAGGAATATATAGGTATTTCCACCTTCCGGCTATATGGCAATAAGTTAAATCAGTAAGGAACTACAGACATAAGCTTTCTCAGAATCTGATGCCAGGTCTTACCCCTGTTTAAGGGAATGGAGAGTATCCACGAGGAGGTCAAAATCATATGCGTCCGGCGAATCGAAATCATATTCATTACTATGCGCTATGGCATTTTGCTCAGGGGTAAGAGTTTTATAAAATGAATCCTTTAAGCAATCCAAAATATTAGTCCTGACTGCGGCAGATATCATATTATCATTCAGGGATATGGTGGTGCCATCAATGCTAAATACCATAACAAGAATAACCACCCACGGCAAATTGAGCGAATTGACGATTTCCATTGCAACCGAAGATTTGCCGGATCCTGAGCCACCGGCAATTCCAATAATAGTCATATCCGCCCATGGCGGGGAGTATCGAGCTCGGAGTTCTGCCATGGAGACTATGCAAAAGACACGGGCTGGGTAGTATGAGGACACCACGCGACCTTGCTCATGGGTCTGGATATAGCTGGAAAGTGAAATAACCCAAAATGTTCTAATTTTCCTGCGTCATGGTATAAAATAAGGAGAAAATAACAATGAACATATATGGGAGTATATACCTTGTATATTATCCAACAAACAATATCATTGTATCTTGTATCAAAGCTGGTGGGAGAAGTGGCTGCCATATGGCCAACTCTGGGCAGGTAGTAACTGTAGGTAGAAAATATCACATGACCCCCAGGCACACGGAACGGAGCTTGGCGTTGGCTGAGTCAGAAGCGGAGCCTCGCACTACCTTTTTCTGTTTCTTTTTCTCTTCCTCCAACCTCATTCCTCTCTTCTTCCTCTCCTGTCACCAGATCAACTCTCCAGCAGCCCTGTCAACTCACCCCCATGGCTTGTGAGCTGAAGGGTTCCTCGTCCCACAAATCTTGAGAGTCTATCCTCTTTGCTTGCTTGCCGCATATTGTAAGCTCGGAATAGTCGAGTAATCAATAATCTTAATCATGACGTCTGCCAGCTTTGTATGTGGCATCCCCGTCGGCTTCATTCAGCACCGTGGGAATACTGAACGTTCCAGATGTCTCCAACTCCTTCTACTACCACGCCAACATGGCATCATTTCGAGAAGAAGGTCGAGGACGTGAAGCCATCAAAGACGTAAGTATATCTTCCTGTGCTTTTGCCCCCATGCTTGCTCTGCTATATTTCTTATGATGTGTTTACAAAATCAAGTTGGGAATCTCTCTGAAAATACTTGAAGAGAATATGTTAACTTGTCCTTCTGACCCCAAATAATACCCCTCTTATCGCTCTTGTTCACCTGTTGATGCCGTGGATATTGGCTAACTGGTGTATTTAAAGTGATATCAACTGCCTTGTTATGGATTATCTTGTCGCAAATGGCTATCCATCAGCAGCGCAGAAATTCGCTATAGAAGCTAATATCCAACCCAAACCCGACGTGGAGTCCATCCAGGAAAGGGTAGAGATTCGAAATGCCATACATTCTGGAGACATTCAGTCTGCTATCGAAAAATTGAACGAGTTGAACCCGCAGGTAATAAGCCCCCCTTGCTCTTTTTTGTCACTCTTTTACCCTTGGGAATTTCAATATATATCTCAAATATATATCTCCTTGCTATGATTAAATTTGTTTCATGCACCACTCATATACCTCCTCGGTGTTGATGAAAAACACTCATCTTCAGTCCTCAGTATGACCAGCAATTACTTCCTTTGTGCCGTATATTATTCTTCATTGTCATAAATTGGCAAGATTCCTGCTAACCGGCAATTTGTAGATTCTGGATAGCAATCCCTCTCTTCACTTTTCCCTTTTAAGATTACAGCTCGTTGAATTGATACGGACTAGCACATCTACTCTAAATGGAGATATCACTCCTGCTCTGGACTTTGCAACGTCCCATCTCGCCCCTCGCGCACCCACTAACCCACAATTCCTCGAAGACCTCGAAAGGACGCTCTCACTCCTAATATTCCCCTCTGATAATCTTGCCCCATCGTTAGCTGCACTCCTGGACCCAGAGCTCCGGAAGAACATCGCAAATCGTGTAAATGAAGCCATTTTACAGAGCCAAGGCGCACGCCGTGAGGCACGGCTACGTAACCTTGTCAAGCTCCGATCTTGGGCAGAGCAAAAGGCGCGTGAGGCAAAGAAAGACTTGCCTGAAAAAATCGACATTGGCCTCGAACAAGATAGGAACGGCAATAATAACAATAGCCAAAGCGAAAGCCAAAACGGTAGCACTGATGATGCTATCATGCATGAACAGGGAGAGGTGGATCCGATGATATCATAGCCCATGCTATCGCCGCGTTAACACTAACTCGCAACCGCATCCACTGAACAACTTAAGAGGGTAATAATGAACCTGGTTGGTTGTTGTCCGCTGCAACGTGTCCTGTATTTCTCCTTCGTTTCTTTCGGATTTCTGTACTTTAGCGTGGCGTTTGGAGTCTTTTCCTACATGACATCTCTCACTATCAGTTCTAGGGGCGGGCGATTTGGGCTGGGAGGGCTTACCGAACTCGAATTGCATTGGTGTTCGAATTATCCTGGAGTGCATCCAGTCTCTTTATGAGGCAACGAAATCTATTAGGTAAGGTGATGATGGACGGCAAACGTTTTCCGGCTTTTATTCTATACGCCTTCAACACACGACTTTTTAATGAGAAATGTGCACTTTCCTATTTTACTATTTTATATTTTGTCCACAGCGAATACTTTCCATTCAATGTAAAATTGCAACTTCATATATAATGTTGTATTCATGAAACTTAGCCTTCCATATAAACCAACCAGCTATCAATCAGAGTACAGAGTTCTATATATGTACATGGTCAATTAGCAAGCGCATGTATGTTGTAAGAGTATGAGCAGTATTCGATCACATCTGGGTGGTAATCGCCGCATCAAACAGGCAAAGCCAACCAGAATCAAATCAAAACCACAAAAACGTCATCAAAAGTCGAGAACAAATGAAAACCATTGGAAAAGGAGTGAGTTGGGAGGACAACACTACTTAGGAAAAGTGTTTCTCAAAAACAAGAGTTTGGCGGCCAGAATCCTGCCGTATCCGCCGTAAGAATCAACATCGAGTATATACTGATAAGGCCGCGGTTAAAGTTAAGGATAAAAATATGGTCGTGCGGCAAATCGGCCGCTCCTTTGCCAGGTTTCGCAACTCGAAACTCGTCAACTAAAAGAGATGTTCGCGAATAGCATTGGTATATAAGTTTGTAGGGTATCGCTCGCGTCTATGGATATCGACTATGTTAAAGGACGTCCCTTATATATTTTATTTTCACCTGGAGAAAAGATATGAAAAGTTTGCTCAACGGGGGTATAATGATATCAGGTTGTTGGAGCTCAAAAGCTTGTCATATCTGTATCGATGCGTGAGTTAGTTGCGTTAATTTATCCAGTTCGCTATTATCATAATCACTTCACTGCATAGCCAAACATGGGGAAAGGATCCGGCCCCTTAAGTTTGTGGTTAATTTAGTTTTAACGTACCTCTGCCAAACATAGCTCTCTTCGTCCAATCCATCGCCAACAAAATTCTCGTTCGTAAACTGACACTTTGTGCGAAATATATACTTCGCCATAGATACACCGCCAGCAGCC
Organism: Emergomyces orientalis; assembly: GCA_002110485.1. Taxonomy (NCBI): domain Eukaryota; kingdom Fungi; phylum Ascomycota; class Eurotiomycetes; order Onygenales; family Ajellomycetaceae; genus Emergomyces; species Emergomyces orientalis. The sequence continues at coordinate 231,010 of MOWL01000070.1, forward strand.
CACCTCCCCAGCTCATGCCGTTAAAGTCAAAAATCGCGGCATTGCCAATATATGCCAGGCTGCCAAGATGTTTGTATTGGAACGCTCTGTAGACGGCTTCGTCCAGGTCACCATAGTCTACCTCGTTCGCCTTCATGCCAGGCATGGCTTGCGAAATCTTATTGAACTTGAGGCCAAGATATTTCCCCTGCTGGTTCGCTCTTTGCGCCGTTGCAGGTAATGATGTCAGCTTGGAGTCGATTTGGAGGAGCAGTTCACGGAGCTCGTCGAAATCAAGAGTGCCGCTGCGGTCTTTGTCGTATTGTTCGAAGAGCTTATCTACGCGGCGTAGATGGCTGGATGCTTGTGGAAATCTCCTCTTCACACGCTGGGCTACATTCCGCCATTCCGCGAATGTGAGGTGGACTTTTTCCGGGTCTTTGCCCTTTTCCCAGGCAATAGTGCGGAGGAAGGTCACGATATGATCTGCCACATTGTTTTGGACGCTGGAGCAATCTCCAATTGCATATACGTCACCCATTGGGGTTCCGTTCACACGAAGATGAGAATCCGTTAGAAGAGTAAGCTTGTTAGTCTGCGCACCGAGTTTCTCAGCGAGCCTTTTACAAAATGTAGTTTGTGCTGTATTTGTACGGATGTTAGAGGGAACAAACCGTGTGGGTTTTGAGGGGGTTTCTACTGACAAACTCCTGTTGACCACAAGCAGAAACCCATGGGAATCTCTTTTACAATTGGCTTCCCGTCTTCTATCTGTGTGAAGAGAATTTTGTCTTTCTTGACTTCCTTGACCCGCGAGTTTGTGAGGACGTCGACTTGATCATTTGCAAACCGTCGCTGTCAACAATGTCAGCACACGATAACTAAGTTTATCCTAAAGAACCCAGCATACCTCTGCGTACTCAGACAGGGTTTGATCATATGTATTGAGAATATGAGAACGGCTGATATAATCTGTTAATGATCTAATATAGGCCAGTTTAGTACGCAAGGAAAATACCTTTGGATAAGATGCACGGAGATTTCGTTCCTCAATATCCGGGGAAAGGACCGGAGCAAATCTTCATTGAGCATATCAAATATCTCCGCGGCAAATTCGACTCCGGTCGGTCCACCACCACAGACCACGAATGAAAGTAACCTTTTCCGCTCTTCATCACTGGTTGTAGGGAGACAAGCAAGTTCTAGGTTGTCTAGCACTTTGTTTTTGATCTTCCTCGCGTCATCGATGGATTTCAAGAAATTGCAGTGCTCAAGGCCTTTTACTCCATGCGGGTTTGTCGTTGAACCTTGGCACTCCGTCAATATCGATGTAAGATAAAAGGAATGATGGACCAGGTAAATGTAGGGGATAACCTACCAACACCAATGACCAATTTATCGTAAGGTAAATAAAAACGCCGTTCCTGCCCATTGCTGTCTAGCTGTGATACCTCGACGAGTTTCTCCGAAAAGTCAACATCCACCGCCTCGGCGCGGAGGAAGTGACCTCGAACTCGCTGCACAATAGATCTGACTGGTTCGACCAAAGCCCTCAAGCCAAGAGTTCCAACAGTCGCAGATGGCAGCATAGGAGTAAACAAAAAATAATTTACAGGCGATACCACTGTAACATGGTAATCTCCTGGCCGTAGCGTCTTCAAAAGGGACACACCTCCCCAGCCCGTTCCCAGGATGACTAGTTTCGGTTTATCCCACTGTTCCCTCATGACTTCCGAATCATGGTCATCAACGAGCACGTCGGCGATTGGGAGGTTCTTTGGTCCACCCCGACGAGGATTCAACGCTAATTCCGATACGGGGATATCGAAAATCAGATCATGATGGTAGGTGGTAGCATCGAAGACGAAAAACCCAGCAACGAGGACACCGCTAATCACGACAAAAATACCACAATATGCGAATAAATTGCATATGACCTTCACGATCCTGCTTCTTTGTTTCAGGGGAAGTTTGGTGGGGCCGAGCCCAATTGATCTCTGCAATTGGTTGCGGAAGCTAAATTGAACCTTCGTTGATAGCGGAGGGAGTTTGGGGCGGTGCGGGGTGTGGAAGCATCGTTGAGATATAGATTTTGCACTGGCCAGCGGCTGCACCGGGAGACTGAAAAGCGGTAAACATGTTTTGGAATTATTCTGGCTGAACGGGCGCATTAATCGCGTCCGCACCTGGAGGGACAGCAACATGGGAGTAGAAACCAGTTAAAATGCAGCCGATAAACAGCTAGATGACGCTCTTCATGTATGTACAATCCATCGAAAGATGGCGTAGGTGTTGTGAGGAGATAAAACGCAGATGAATATAAGCAGTTGCAGTGTATCTACCTTGGATGTTGATGAAATTGATGGATGAGCTGGCAACCAATTTTGGTTCAACGTCGGGGCGGAAGCTAACGATGTCATAATTCCAACACAATGGAAACCGGTATGCCACGTGACGACTCTCCAGATCGCATTACATACCCTACCTAAGTACCTACTAAGGGGAGATATTTTTGGATTGATATTGGCCGTGATATGAAAGACCCCATGAAGCATTTAGAGATCCCCCGTCCCTTGATTGTTTATCTCATCTATGATATGTTAGGCTATAAGTCCATGTATGATAACAAAATAAGCGGAGCCCCAGCGCAATCGCTAAAAAATAATGCCTTGAAAATAATACACCACCCCTGAGAAATATAATTGCCGCAACTCCTCGTAGCATGAAAGCCGTTAAGTATCAGGCTACCCTTCCCACCAGACTTGAGAAAATATCTTTTGAATAATAACACTAGTAATTTATGAATGTAAAAGTTATGTCATCCAGTGCCTGCGTTTCAAAATCCCCCAGTCTATTTCAAACGCCAGACGTTGAGCGCCTCAGTCACTCGCCAGCTCATCTTCGAGTTCGGTGCTCATTCTCTTCTTGCCAGAGGGTCTACCCCTGGCCTTTTTCTTGGGAGTGCCACCCGCGGAGACAGAGCTCTTGCGCTTGCCCGGTTTTGAATTGCCTGCCGCTGCGAGGAGGACGCTCATATCATCGCCGTCTCCTGTGGTGTCATAGCTATCACGATCATCGTCTCCAGCCACTTTAAGCTCATCGTCGATCGATAGCAACAGTGCAAAATCTCGACATGTGCTCATCATTGCTTCCGTGCTGTCAAGGCAATGCATGAGATTAGACACAGCCTCCCAAAATCGATCGCCATTGACGCCTTGGACTTTTGACGGCGCCCGATTAAGCTCTTTGGCGTTTCCCTTCCCTTCCTTTTGCCGTGCATGAAAATTAATGCCGTAAAGGCGACGGAGGTGCGATCGAGCTTCCCAGAGCATCAAGAGCGAACCAGCTGCAGTAGCCAGCTGCCTCAATAATTGAGTATCGACGGACTCGCGAACGGCTACGTCTAGTGGAGCAGCAGCGGTAGCAGGGGCGGCAGGAACCTCGTCGGAAACAGCAGGCCCATTGTTAGCCAGTGGTTCCGCTGTGCTTGCATTGCCATTGACCGGTTGCATCGTGTTTTGGAACAAATCTGTTTCGATTGCATGAGCAACAATTGTTCCTGTGGCGGCAACTATACGCTCAATGCAAGCAATTGTTGGGAGAATTTCGGCAATCTGTGCATACTCAAAAAATGCGATGTTTTGAGAGACGAATCTGGATACGAGCAAATGTTCGGGCGGATTTTTGGAAACGTCCAGTTTGCGAAGTTCAAAATCAACTTTTGAGCACAGATTGGTTAGGAATTTTCTCTGGTACTTGCTATTGCTGATTTTGATAATGTCGAAAAGGGGCGCGAGTTTCGAAGTATATGGGCGACTGAAAGCTCCGCTTGGATCCCCAATGACATCCCGCTGATAATAAAATGCATCTTGAACCGCTCTCATATACTCGCGATCAAACATCGATTCATGTTGTTCGTGCAGCATTTTATGGGTGTCAAAGGCTATTTTGCTGATTGTTGGATTTGTCGACGTTTCCAGTGCTACTAATACGCCGGCACATTCCTTGGGATGGATGAGCCCCTGGCGATTAATACTTGCTATCAATTCAATAGCCGTTAATGCATAGGTGTCTTGCTTTAAAAGGGCCGCGTGGAGCATGTTTTGAAGAAAGTGCTGCGCAATCAATGCCGCTGCGCCATCATTCTCGCTAGCTTTCAAGGAACCGGCCAATCTCGTGGAGCTCTCGGCATCGGCTGCTGAATCACCGGTTTGTATCAACTTTTCAGCTTTCCCTTCATGGACAGAGAAGAACTCTAGGAATGATTTTAACACGATGTTTTGCAAATCCGGGTTGTCTTCATCGAACACCGACGATAAAGCCACTCTTGCTTGTTCCTGACTGTACTGCGCAGGCCACGTTTGACAGATTGAGCCTAAACTTTCCAAAGCCATTACCCGTAGTTCAAGCGGATACCGTGGAAGAGCAAAAGGGGCTATGAAGTCAACCATTAGGCCAGAAACAGACGTGGCTTGCGCCGTCGGAAACGACTGCCTGAAAAAATTAAAATATTTCTCAAGATCACAATGCTTCCCAACACAACCAGCAATTCGAATGTAGCTTCTTACCCTCCCGAGAGCATCGGCTTTTGAAGAGTCGTCGAAATTTAGAGCTTTTGCTTGAGCAATACCCTTCAGAACGGATATTGTAAGCTTCACAAGCCGTTCTGTATTTTGCAGAACTCTGTCGATCGTCCAGAGGCATGCCATGACCTCATTGAGTTCAGTCCTAGCCAATTTCGAAACGCTCTTGAAAAGGTCGTTCTGGACCTCCTTAAGGATAGTATTATGGGCGGTAGAAAGATAAGGTAGAACACATCGATATATGACAACGACAGATCGAAAAAGGAGGAGATCATCAGCGGTGGAGAGATGACCAATGTAGGGATGCAGTATTTCCAATTGGTCGGGGGTGAAGAGTTTCGCATTCGCTTTGGCAAACACCGTAATAGACTGGAGGAGCGCCTGAAGACTTGGCTTATTGGGTGAGTCTGCATGATCTATGATTCGCTCAAACATTGTAGCCACGATCGCTTTGCAAACTTTGAAATTGGCGGAGGCAGCCTTCGAGTCGTCGGAGAGTACGGATTTGACAAACTTTTCAAGCGTGGTAACGACTACATCACTTTTTTCAACGGAACCGACAATAAGATCAACCAGTTCTCCCAAGGACACTTTGGTATGGGGTGAATCTTGAATCGAGTTAATCGGGTGATGAAATGGAGCAAACCATATTTCTTCCAAGACTTGACGAGCCAGTGCAACGACACTGCTTTCAAGGTCCGTGATCCGTTGTAGCAGGTTGTCAGCAATGGCAATTTTCAGGTCTCTACGTGATGTTTGGAGATAAATATCCTTCAAAGAGCCAATGCAGCGTTTTCGAACACCGACAGTCGGGTCTGCTGAGCAAGATAAAATGGTACGACAGCCGTCCTCCTCAAGCGTTGGTCTGAGAGTGATACATTTTGCAATGAGTGAGAGCGCTGAGTCTCGAACCATGGGCGAAGAATCGGTAGCGCATCCGAGAATCAGCGTCATCACAGTGTCGTCACGATCAAGAAGGGTCGGGTCCTTCTCCAGCATTTGAATTACGCTCTTCAAGCTTCGACTTCGCACTTTGGCTTGATCGCTGGTAATGGAGTTCAAAAGAACCTTCAGGATTTTATCAAACGCTTTACAGAACCCCGTATGGAGGACAGTCAAAAGATAGGCGAAACGAGCATGATTTGTAGCGATACGATCGAACTCACTACCTCCAAGCATTAGCCTAAGTGCATTTCTTAAATCTAAAAACCGACTTACTTGTGAGATTCTAGCCATCTGGGGTCAGACAGCATATTACGCAGGGTTCTCGCCAGGTCTTCGACCGATTCACTTTCGGAAGGATTTCCTGCGTCTTCTGGATCGTAGTAGAAACTGCATACAGTTTTCGCCCATTGTGCAAGAAAATAGCCACGAGCGCTAGAAAGCTGCCAATTTCCGAGATCCCTCTCCTGAAGATACTCGAGAACGATGCGATAGGGTCCATCGGCAGAAACAATATCTTCTGTATGTAATGATCGATTTAGATGCTCATCAAATAGCTGTCGTAGGTAATCAGATAAGTCCGAATCACCATCGTCCATACTGGGAATTAAATGTTGTACAGAGGAAGTAAGATCAGAAATCGCACATCCCATCCACCCCAAAAGCTCGAGGGCCATGTTTTTTGCGTTTGCGGGACTTCTATCGTGGTCCGCAAGCCCAATCATTTGGGATGCAAGAACTCTCAGCAAAAGTTCTGCGGCGGGCCAATCAGTCGAACCTAGCACGCTGATCAGGTCTCCTGTAAAAAGATCCAGAAGATTCCGGTACGGCTGGTCTCCGGTTTTGGTGGAAGTCATCGCCCGCTGAACGATAAATCTTGTAATATACTGTGCACTACGAATTGCGTTGTCGAAGAGCGGATCGACTGTGTTTGAAAGTAGTTCCAGCGGAGTGCCCCTCCTAGGTCCTTCATCGTCAGACTCATCGTCGGCTTCCTCACTTTCAGAGCCTTCATCCTGCCCAAGTTTCGGAAGAGGCAAGCGGCGTTTCGGCTTTCTCGAACTTTTCGATGATTTTTGCAATGCCGTGGTCTGCACCAGCTGCATTACAAGGGCAGAAAGTAGCTGTATATGCTTCCCGTCTATAAGTTTGAATTGTCTAGCGCTCTGTCGTGTAGATGGGAGTTTCTCCAACGACACCAATATTTCATCAAGAATAAAGGAGCGCTGCTCTGGATATTTCGCAAATATTTTTGCTAGGACATCCATAGAACTCCTTCTAACACCCTCAAACTTTTGGAAGCCCAAGGTTGAATCCCTATCACTATGAGCATTTTCGACAAATATTAGTTTTGTCGCAAGGAATTCAGTTGCCGTAATAGTCCCTTCAGCTACATCGACGTTGGAAAGAAAACCAGCTAGAAGGTTTAGGACTTTCTTCGTCTGGTGAACCAAGCCCGCAAGAACTTGCTTATGGGTCGAGAAGAAAGTAAAAAGTTCCGCATCCCTACCATTTGGCCGGGATTCTACGGCGGGTATGAGGCAATCATCGAAAACATGGTTGAGGACGCCCGGGATGGCTTGTATCACATCTTCTGGACACAGATCCTTCATAGCCACCTCCCCTGACATTGTATGAAGTAAAGTGCATATTGCCAGCAGTGCGTTGCGCATGTCGTCGAGCCTTTTAAGCCAGATCTCTGTTTCTTCATCTGAAGGGACGAGTTCCAGTTTTAGATCCGGGGTCCGCGCGGATATCACAGGAGGTTCGCAGAGCTTCTGGATGCGGTTTAAATACTCTGTTGGAATATCTCGAAGTCGTCCATAGCCCGTAACCTTTTGCATCGCCGTTTGGAGCAAGTAATGTGTTTCAGAAGACAAAACTGGGCCAAGATCATGTGTAGCTTTCGGGAGTCTGAACATTTTGCTGGATGATTGCGCTTCGGTCGAGGAGGTATCTGGTTCAAGCTGATCCTCTGCTTCAAAAACCTCCTGCAAAAGCTCTTGTAATTTTACCAAAGCTGCATCTGCCTCCTCCTTTTGATCTTTCAGGTGTAATGCAGCTAATTTCTCGTCATCCTCCGTGTTTAGCTTCCTCCTTTTTGACGGGACTTGGTCACTGATATGAACGTAATCGTCGGGCTGTGATGATAAAGGTAACGAAGGCACTAAGACAACGGGCTTCTGCATGATATCCTGCGGTCTAATAGTAGCATTGGATTCGCTCTGCCGTCTGGATGCCTCAATAATTTGAGGGGGGGCGTTTTCGGTTAAAGCAGGCGACGGTAACGGTTTTGGTACGGGAAGCTTCTTTTTGGGGCTCGGGGTGATAGGGGGTGGGTCTGTTTATTTTTCATCAGTAAACAAGCTTTTGCAAAAGCAATGGCCGAATGATCCTACATCGATAAGCAACGTCCGTGCTATCTAACATCATCTTTGCGAAGGGGCCAAGGTGACCTCGACTCAAGGATTCTGTATCTGGGAGCTGTGCCTTTAAGGAATTACGGGTCATTCGAGGTTGTGATGGTAGCTTGAACTCACTAACATTCAATGTTAGCAGAGCGCAAAGGCGAAGGTGGAGCAAACTATTCTTACTATTCGGTCAAACCCCCATTTAATATCTCCTGTAGATACCGGCGAGTAGTCTCGAGGCGGGTGGACTCGCCAGCACTTGCCTGGGTCTCGTCGTCAAGGGCGTCGATAATTTCGCCGGCAGTTTTACGGTCATGTGTACTAGATAGGTTTGCGAGAGAAGGTTGGCCGACATCGGGACGGAGAATGGAGTCTGGTAACAAAAAATAAGGTCAGCGTCAAAATTTAGGCAAGACGTAAAAAAGGAAAGAATATAACAAGTGAGCTCACCTAGGCCAAAGATAGGAGCGCTTGTCATAGGAGAGAACTGAAGCGCCTCATCAACAGACAGTGCTTTTGCAAGCCGTTCGCCAGCACCGTTAGAGTTGGAGGTGCCATTGTCCGAACTGACCACCTGGATTCCCGGGTGACGAGCTTGCTGCATGACGGAAATCCTACCGAGAGGCACGCCTGGTAGACGCGGGCGATAGAGTCAATCTACACAATGCCCCCGTGCGCATAGTTCTCAGGGTTGAGGGGGTGAGGTCATAGTCAGTCGGCCTTGGTTGTGTCTCGGTCATTCCTCCTATGCAAGGGCACCTGCTGCTTAACTTAAACGCCCCATGCATATGGCGCCGCATTTTTGCCGCGCCCGGCTCCACAGGGTTTAGCGCGCTCCTGGCCTTTAGCCTCACTTCCTCTATTCTGCTCACCACAAGCTGTCCATTTATATCTGCTCTCACTTCAATTACTGAGAATATCCTTAGCTACAAAGGATGTGATGGAAAATTTATGTATATATATATATTTCCGTTTTAACCTCAAATTGGCCGTGTCGGGAGCCGTTTACTTCATTTCATTTTCTCTCCTAGGCAGCTAATAACCCGCACACACACCGACGCTGAAAAGAAGTATAAACCAATGATCTGACGCGATTAACCAGGTAGTATGGTAAAGGGTACCGCTAGAGTCTTCAATTTTCTACAAACACTCTAGTTAAATGACAGGAGTAGAAACCAAAACCCCCACGTTGTGAATATATCATTCGAGCCTGGCAAGCAGCTGTTAAGTGAACTGGGCAAACGAAAATTACGTGGGGTTGTCCCGCAGTTCCGGGGGCCGCATGAGAGTGAGTATACATCACGGGTATGGAATAACAGAAGAAATTAGTTCAGAATTAAAAAAAAAACGCTTGCTCCAAGCCGACAAATATCAGGTAACTTTGAAGAGCTGAATCGAGGGAAACCGAAAAGAAGAAGTCAACTCTTGAGGACACGTTGCTAGGATCGTGCTCACCAGTTACATTGACTCAATACCTGTTAGATGCAATAGCCACCATGTGAGACTTTAACCACTCGGCCAAAAAGGACACCCTTAAGTGACTAAGGGTCTCTAAGGTGATACACAGCGGTTTTGACGGTCTAATATATCTCTCCAGATTAAGCCTCTATTAATTAGAGTGAAATCTGAGAGGAGGAGAGATTGTAGTGAATGAGATGCCGTGTGTGTGCAGATGCTAATATAGAGATGCTCTCTTATAGATCACTCTGACTAGGCCTCTGAGTCTGTGAGACTTTTATTTTATTAATGAAACACTGATCAGTGTCAATTTCAAACCAGTACTTCATTTCAGAATAATTAGACTAAGTGATTCCGGGCTCATAACTGTGAGACTTTAATTACTCTGACAACAAAGATGCTCTTAGTGACTAAGGGTCTCTAAGTTGATACACAGCGGATTAGATGGGTCTACTATATCATTCCCGCAAGCTGCAAACCTTATTGTTCTACGGAAGACTTTGAGAGGGAAACAACTTGGATCCTTCTTTAAATTTCGTCAGGTGAGGCCAGTTCCTATCAAGCTGAGCAAATGCAAAAATAAAATATAAAAATATAAATTAAAAAAAATAAAGGAGGGGGGGTGGGGGTTTGGGTTTGAGTTCTGTTGTGTGTACGGACTACTTCCGATCGATTTCAAATACCTCCCCTGGTGGGTTTTGGGATGATGTACGGACTGTAGCAAAACAGAGATACCCAGGGATCCTGGATAAATTCAGCCGCTAGGTATGGGATAAACCAGCGCTTAGAGTGAGTAGGAGGTCAGCGGGATTTGCTAGCGTAGTGTACCTGTGGCAGGCATTGAGTCTTGTCAGAAGTCAGGGCCTGGGGGGGGATAAGGATTGTCACAAATGTAAATATCTCAGCCTTAAGAAACAGCTTTACAGTAGTTAGTCTATGTCATGCGACTGACCATTGTTGGAACTTCAATTTTATCTTTCCCAATGGGTTACACGTTCAAGCCGAGTTCTTCAAGTTGACTCCTAATCATGTTCCGTTCAAACAGACAGGCCAAATGACCATGGATGCTGCCCATGTGCCATCTCCCGCTCCACAGCTGGCACCATTCAGTAAGCGTTCAAGATTAAATTTAGGGCTTTTGATTGGGCCACAATAATTATGTAATAATATACAATCACATGATAACATCGACCTTCGATTATCCAACTTTTAATTCTTCCATTTTCAAAAATTGCTAACCTAACTGAAATTAAAATATACACCTACTTTCCGCCTCACTCAAGTGTTGACATATAAATCATCAACAATAATATCAGTTTATTACAAACAATCTCGCTTCATCCACACACAATGGCCTCAATTGGGTCTCTGATCTTTTGCACGGATTGTGGGAATCTGCTTCGCGAATCCTCTGGTGATGAGAATGCAATTCTGATCTGTGAGCTATGTGGAACCAAAAACAAAGGTAACAAACCAATGAGCGCAAGTTTGTCGATACTTTCTACTAGACCTTCTCAATTGACTTCCTTTGCAGACACTGCATCCAAAACCATCACATCTGAATCGAAACCCAATGCTTTTCCCTCCGCGCTCCGAACAAAAAGGTCCGCGGTGCAAACTCTGACGGCAGCTGACAGAAAGGGCGATGCGGTCATTCCGCAGAGTTTCCCGGAATGTGATCGACCTGAGATGAGGTTTTATACGTTACAATTACGTAGTGCAGACGAAGGAAGCACTGTCTTCTACAGCTGCGAGGGATGTGGACACAAGTATGGACGCAACCTGAAATCGCCTAAAATCATACATTAAGAGGATACTGACGCTACCATCTAATTTTGCAGATATAACACAAACAACTGAAGCACGAACGCCAGTAGCTCATTTACGAACAAAGCCAAAAACAATGTAAAATAGGCAAAATGAAACCAAAGTCGAGCTTACATCCCACTCGATCCCTCTTCCCCAACTCGAGAACCCAGCCTTTTTCTACGCCGAAGACACAATTTCAGGAATTAGGGCATACTCCTTTTCTCCGTTCTTCTCGAATTCTGCCATATCAAGCGCAACGATTACACTATCCCTGACCACCAGCTCGGGGTCATTTAAAAACTTCCGTAGTGTTTCCTCCACCCCATCCTCGTCTCCGAGACTTCCAAGAGCTTCAGCAGCCTCATGACGCACCATACTGGCTTCCTCCATATTGTACAGTGTGGCGGTGAGACTGGGGATACTAGCAGGATGAGACAACTGGCCAAAGACGAATGCTATCTCGTGGCGGAAGAGGGCCGAAGAGTCTTTGAAACCCTGTGCTAAGGCATGTACGGCGGGGACAGCGGTGGGGAGGTCTGGGGGTGAGGCTAGATCTCTGAGGGCGAACATCGCACGGTATCTTTGGAAAAGCGGGAGTTTCGGGTCTAGGAGGGCCTGTTCTAAATCGGGAATGGAAGGCTTATCGGTGGCCATTGGAAGTGGAGGGGCAGGGTCAATCGATGCGAAATCACTTTATGCCATCACAAATTCGTTAGCCATGGGGGATATATTAGCTAAGAAATATTATACCAGTATATCCGTTGTTACCTTTGTTTTAACTTTTCAGTCTTGCGTCGATCGGAAGTTTCCCATTCAATCCGCTCCACCGCAATGTCACAAGTCTCCCTTACAACATCGGGCTCATTTTCATCATCTCTCAAACTCCGTAAGATATCTAGACTGCCCGTATCGCACAGCGCTCCCAGTGCTTCTCCTGCTTCGTGCCGGCACATTGGATCCTCCTCTCGATTCTCCAATACATCGCGGAGATAGGGAACAGAAGCTAGGTTTTTAGTTTGCCCCAGACAGTAAGCAAGCTCATGCTTTAAAAGCGCAGATGGCGAAGAGAATGCCGCGGCGATCGCTTGGATAGCAGGTAAACTCTGCTCTGTAGGCGGCTGGAGACAGGCGACATGTTTCAAAGAGAATAAAGCGCGGAATCGTCGTGCCAACGGCTCAGTTTCGGAGGTGAGCGTTTTCCTCAAGGCAGGGATGGGGCCGTTCTCAACGCCCATGCTTGAGGTTCCAGGCGTTTCAATTGCGGTTGACGACATTTATTTTAGAGCTGAGTCCTCTACTGTGGCCGATCTTTTAAAACATGCGATACTCTTGTTGGAATATGGAATCGAGAACAAGCGTCTTGACCCCAATTCGGGATATAATTTTTTTTTTTTTTTGGCGGGGTGATGCCCGCGGAAGCAAATTATGTAAGCGTTCTCTTCAGTGGAGATCACATGACCCCACGCGAGACAGCTATATTCAGCAGACCAAGAACATGTCTGAAAAGGAGTAAAGGGAATGAGGTAATACGGGAATCTGGCATGTTGGAATGCTCCCTTGAGAAATGTTCTGCCGCGTGTTGCAAGTGACTGGTAGGGAGCGCACCTTTTTGGTAACACCACATATAGGGGAGGTTTGAGATTTTTGCCAGTGAGATACAACAAGTGTAGGGCGATGAGTAGATGCGGTAGAAATACAGTGCCAATCCATTCCAAATTATGCATTTTGTTTCGTATTTGAAATTCGCATCTTATACTGGTTCGAACCAATCAAGTAATCGCTCTGTTGCATTTAGCCCTGCTTGGACAATATTCTGATATTGCTACAGCATGTAGAAACTTATGAAAGAGAGCAAAAGTAGAATTTAGTAACGAGTATGTCGCAGTTAACATTGCCAGTAGAAAAGGTCATGTGGTTGGGAGAAAACCTATTGAATAGGCTCGAGTTTATATACACGGAAAAAGAGGAATAAGGGTTCTGAGCGGTTTGTTTATTTGGTTCTGATATGCTTGATCTTCTTAGGTTCGTGCAAGAAGTTGTTTGCATAAGCTTTGGGACGGAATACCCGTTGATTCGGTTCCTGGACAAAATATTCGTATCCTTGCTTTTCGGCGAAAGCTATCGCATCCTCTTTCGATTTGAATTCGATATGCGTCGCTTGCATGGCATCGGCCGACGATTGCCAGCCCATCAAAGGATTCTCCCAGCGATGGCCTTTCGGCAAAACATCCCAGTCCATCCGCCAGCTGTGGGTATGCCACGTGCCAGATTGTGTCGCTGGTTTCGAGGGTTGAAAGATCCTGGCGGTTTGTTAGTGAGGGGGAACTTAGCGAGGCCAAGGCAACGGATATTTATTACCTGACGGTTCGTGCTTGAAGGTCGGTAGGAGCCCCGGATAAAACAGCGGCAGCAACGGCACCGCTTGGTTCACTGCCGTCCATAACACGTTTGGGGACGGGAGAGAATGATCTGGAATACGAAGTTAGCAGAACGAAAACGGACATTTAACATAATGGTGTCGCCTTACGAGGTGCCGTGGTCAACTGTAGCATTGTAGTCTGGTTGATGGCGCGCCATTGCCTCCGCAGGAGTCTCTTTCCGTGTGATTGAGCTCCCTCTTGCTACGGCGGCGGGTGCATCGGCCGGGCTTGTTTTTGGAGCACCCTCTGCTTGTGAGGACGTCTTGCTGAGGTATCGAGCATTGGTCCGGCACGTCAATTGGGCAGCTCTGAAAGAGACGGCATTTAAGCCAAGGGGCCTTCCGGTTCGTAGCAGGGACATTGTGGTGTGGGGTTCGAATCAGAGAGTAGGAATTGCCGTGCCAGATGGGGGTGGACGAGATATCAGATGCATTGGGTTGGAGGTGAAGCGTATCCTAATCAGGCTAGCGTGAATTGATACACCACCATCCCATTCCTCTTCGTCCGAAGCAGTCAACTTTCATCATCAAAATATTCAACCCTGACACTTTACGACCACGATCGATTTTGGTTCAATTGCTATCCGAATCAAGGTACGCCGCTCTCAATCTTACCTTTTTTGCTTTCTACAGTACTAATATACCACAGGTCACCCACCATGAGCTACGTCGCACGTCGCGGTCTTTCGACCCTCATTCCTCCCAAGGTACGACTCCCTCAGATTTATTATCCCTCCCACTAGATCTCTAACTTCTAATTAGGTTGCTTCTCCTACCGTAAGCTACTACCTGCTACCAACTCCCCGCTATTTGCTCATATCACGGCCCTTCGTTGCCCCCCCAATCCAGCACGATGCCTGCAATTTGGCTTGGAACTAAACTATCGCGGACTTAGTCTGGGCTAATACTTGGATAGGGAATCGGAGCTGCGCAAGATGCCGCCCGCATGGAGCGCATAGTGGGCTTCTACGAGAAACTGCCACGCGGAGCAGCACCAGAGATTAAGCCCACTGGCCTCATCGGACGGTACCAGGCCCGATATTTCGGAAAGAACCCATCTGCAATGCGTGAGTGAACCTAGTTTTAATAAATTTAACGTTATATTGGTTCATCATGATGTTCAAATTGGGCAGCACTCGCTGACGAGATGAATCACAGCACTTATCCATGCCATCGGTGGACTTATGCTTTTGGGCTATAGCATGGATTACTACTTCCATCTCCGTGAGTTCCCCAGTCCCTTGCTACTATGCATACAATTTTGTTGCATTGTCCAACAGGCTAATTCCTTCATGAAGGCCACCACAAGAACAATGCCCATTAAACCGCTGTACCCGAAAACCTGGCCGAGTTGAATCCAATTGGCTTATAGTTCAAACCGCGTGTACATATAGAAATAAACCAATGCAAAATATTTTCCTATCTTGTTATCATATCAAATGAATACTATTATAAATTCAAATATTTCACGGAGAATTGGCTCTAACTTTGGTTGGGTCAATCGCACGTAATTTCATTCAGTTGGTGTGCAAGTATTCTGGGGATTGCAAATGCAGAGGATGCATACATATATGCTGGTAGAAGGTATGAAATGAAAGATGTGTCAATGGGAATGGTCATATAATTTCATTTAGTAGGGCTTGCTTCAAGGTAAAGCGAGATTAGTTTCCCGGCCAAGGGAGTCACCCAGCCTGCTGTTAGCTTCTCTCTTGATTCTTCGAGAGGTTGCTAGACACAAAGAGACGCCAATACCAGTTTCTGTATAAGTAGGATAGCAGGTCATATCGCTTCATCGCTGCCCATACAATACCTAGGTATACACTCCCTGGATGATTTTGATGTCACCAGCAATTTTGTTTGATTCACAACCCTCATGTGACCCCAGGCGTTCCCAAAGAAAAAGAAAAAGCGGTGTTGGCCTTCACCGCTAACCGTAACCTGGCCATCCCAGCTTGGCCACACGTCTCTCCTATTACTTTAACTTCATCCATATTTTCTAAGAGAAGTCCATCTCTTCCAGACATCCGGCCTGCTTCACCGGCTTGTATACTCCACTTCATTAGCAAACGGCTGCCGACCGCCTTTGGCTCATTTGGGCCCGGAAAGGAAGCTGAGCTCCATACCGAATCCTCACCCACCCCAGTCATCCACGCCTTGACAAACATCGTGCAACGAGCTTAGTGGCTACTGTGGCGATACTCATTCCTTGATAAGAGGTATATTTAACTTCTCATTTCGCGGTATTCTTATTGCTTAATGCTTCTGTCGTATTTTTGGTTGGCTGCGTCATGAGAAGTGTAGCGCTAACGATGGCAAAAACCTCCCAAAACTGCGCAGATTCGAGCATTGTTATGGCAGAGCAGAGCAGCCACGATGTGGTAAACCAAACCCGGTCGGGCGGCGAGATATCGCCTTCCGACGTTCCTGCAAACAAACCCGACAATATCACTGCTGGAGGGGACGCGGGGGGGGTTCAACATTATGCAAACAACGTCGACAACAACCACAGCAAAGCTCAACCACGACCGGACGCAACATCACAGGAGAGAGCGCGTGATACTTCTGGTATGCTAGAAACAGCCATCCCTGAAACATCAACGACGCTTGGATACGAAACTGTAAGTTTTCATGGAATCTCGATGCCTATTTGTTCCGCGCTGAGCCTCCGACAGAACAAACATCGCGACCCAAATTTAGATACTCGGAATGATGGGAAATCTGAAATAAATGGACTTGGGGAAACTTCGCATACAGGAGATGATAGGCTGTCCCCACTTCAGCTTGGTGATGCCAGTGGAGGATCCGACACAGATACCAGCAGGACAGATCTTCGATCATCAGCAGATGGGAGCCAGCATATACGTACAAGCTCCGTTAAAAGAACGTCCGTTTTCAAACCAGTCTCCTACGCCAAGTTTTCGGTTACGAAATCGCCAGGCTCTCTGCAGACATCCAAAACGAGTGCGGAAAAGAGTAAGTAACCCTACACATATTTCGATGACGTTTAGCTAATCATCCGGACAGCACCGTTCTCTTCCGCGTCTTCGACTCCATCAATCTCACAGCCTGCAAAACCTCGATTAGTGGCGAAGTCCACCGGTGGGCTGCGAGACTTAACTCCGAAATCGACGGGTATTGGAAACAAAAATGGCAATGGTGGCCCTGACCCAAATCAGGTCTGGAACAAAAACAGACGTGAGACGCCGAAGCTCTATATGTTTCTGAGAATCATTATGCTAAACATAGCAAATAGCTGTCCAACCGCCATCAACTAAGCACCTGACGGACGAAGAACTGAAGCAACAATACGGAATACACATGACATCTAGGATTCAGGAAGATGGGAATGGTAAGGAAGCTAAATGGGCAGATATCGACGATGACGAAGATGATTGGGCGCCTGAAACAATAGAGTGGAATGACGGCACGAAGATTACACTCACTCATACAGAAAATGTTCCGCTCCCCGGCGAGAAGGAGAAAGATACAGCGAAGGACAGAAAACCGTCCCCTCCCTTACTCGAAACCAAATCCAAGCTCTTACTTTCTAAAACGAGCTCCGTTGGCCCAAATGCGACTATTCTGAAACTTGGGGCAAACTCCGATAAACAAAACAGACCAGGGGAATCTTTAACAAAGGGGCAGAATGAGAAACCGACACTGACTTCGAAGGCCCAGTCAGCAGCTCACAGGTCTCCATGGGCTCCTCTGCCACCAATTGACAAAGTCCCACCTGTGACGATTAATCCCACTCTACCTGGTCCACCAGCCCGTTTTTCTCAACGTGATCCTCATGGCCATGCCCCTGGCTCAGCAACATCAGCCCCAGCCAAGGAAATCGCGGCGGATGACTTTAATCGATCGTGGAGAGATACTCATTCCACTATGCCTCGAGAACTTTATAATTCACAGTCAGGTCGATATGAACCTGTTTTGGATACTCGACGAGGCCCAGCTAGAAACGAACCAAATTTCAGGCCTCCTTCGCTCCTCCAACGGCCCACCCACGGGGAGCAACCTAGCCCTGGAGAACCCTCCCCGACATTCCAGTCTCGCGGATCCGCTGCTGATGGTGCTTCTTGGGGGAGGAGGCGTACATCTTCGAATGTAAGCGGGGGAAGTGGCGCTTTTGCTCGGCGAATGTCTCTCGGAAAAGTGCCCGTTAATGGTGTCAATGAACAGTCATCATCGCCTCTCCCTCACCAGAGGGGGCCATATCCTCCTCGTGGGATTTCGCCATCCCAATCCTCCACTCGCCAAAGCCGTGCCGGCCCCCTATCCACCCACTATGCACCGCCTGGGTTCCATGGCGGCGCTCCTCAACAACCGGGTCCGTCATTAACAGAGGAAACAGGCCAGCAGCAAGCACCGTTCGAGGATCCCATCGCAATGCAACAACGCATCATGCGCGAAAAACGAGAACTCGCAAGACAGCGCCGGAAAGAAGAGGAAGAAAGGGAAGAAGCAGCAAAACAGGAAAGAATCAGATTGAAGCTTCAAGCTATGGGAATGCCTTCTGAAAAACCATCGGAAAAGACGACCGAAAAACTTTCTGACCACCCATCGGAAAAACCAGCTGTCGAGGAATCATCTGCGCAATCTGAGTTATCAAAACAATCAGCAACAGGCGCCACCATTCACTCGCCTCCCAAACCTCCTGTTCCTGAACCTTCAGGGGAACCTAAACAATATGGAATGATGAAAGTACACCACCCAGCATCCGCTAAGAAATTGGTAGCAGCGAGTGAAAGAGGCCCAGACAGACCATTCACAAACAACCAGCCCCGCCAACCGCCATCACCGTCCCGTGATTCTAAATTCGAATCTAACCGACCACTCGCAGCGAACGTAAATGGAGTACGTCCCTCTGCAGAGTCTTCTCCAACAGAATCACGCAATGAATCCGTAATGGATGAAAAGCCTCCGCAGTGGAAGGGACCCCTTGCAGGAGCAGCACCCTACACTTCTTGGTCTGGCCAAAAGCTTAGTTCTCATTCCGCTCCAACTTCGTCTTTGTGGGGCCCACTGAGCAATGATAAGGCGCTCGGAAATGGCACTTTTGACAGGAATTTGACCGGGTTTCCTTCCCGGGATTTACCACTGACGATAGGACTACCACCCGCAAACGACAGGCTTGGTGGTACCGACAGGCCGCGGACCATGGCAGATAATGGCCGACCGTCATCGCCATTATCATCCCCACAAGAACGACCCTCCCGACTTGCCATCAGCGAACCTCTAAAACCAATTGCTCGACCCACACCTATAGGACCTCCAACCTCCCATTCGCAATCACAACGATGGCAACATGATCAAGTTTCTCGTCGATCCCAGGACAAAGCTGGCTGGAATGATTTCCATACCGTTGCAGCAAAAGCAGAAGCAGAAGAGAGTGAGAAATTTCATCGAGAACTAGCAGCCCTGCGTGAGGAGGAAGCCCGAACTGGTCTCACCCCAGCCTCCCTTCAAGCCTCATTTAATGAAACCTGGCGGCAAGTCGAGAATGATCAGACTGGTCAGCGCCAAATCGTTGGCATTACCAGAACAACGGACAGGGTACCGTCGCTTCCACCGCTTGACGGGTTCCCGCCAACTGTTACTCCGCTACCCTTCTCCGAAATGTCCACAAAGCCCCTCGCAAATACTACTGGAAGAGAGTCGAGATTTTTCCCTCATGGTAGCGACCAGCTTAAAAGGCCAGCAAATATCCCCAGCACATATCTTCGGGGCCCGTCGCCACCTCCACCAGACGATATTTCCAGCCACCCAGTTTTCACTGGAGATTCTAACCGGCCGTTGGTCCACCTACCAACCCCGAAACCCCGCGTGAAACTCCCTCCACGGCAGGCATCCCCGCCGCCACCTCCTGCCACATTCGCTGCCATGGTTGCGGCTCCAGTAGCCCGCCCTGTTACTCAACCTGTTGCAAACACGACATCATGGCAAGACAGATTTAATGGTTTGTTTGGTAAGAAGCCTTCGCCGGGTAAGAATTATGCTCTTGCCGTCACTTCGGCTACAAAGGAACCCCTTGAAATCCAGCCATCCACATCACCCGCCTCAGTATCCTTTCCCCAGTATGACGAGGTTGAACTTCTCCGCGATGCCGGCAGAGCCACGTCTAAAGATGTTGAGGATGAGGAGGCTATTTTTGAGGACCGTGAAGCAGGCTCGACGCCAGTTGTGAAAATGCCAATCATGGCTCCCAAAGCAGCCTGGCTGCCGGCCCTCCCACCACCACATTCCCGTTTGCGTGCTAAATATCAAAAGCCTGTTCAACCCTTGAGCATTGAGCCTTATATTTCCGGGTTCTTTGACGACGATCATGCTTCAGTTATCATTCATCTACCCGGTGATGATGTAGCTAAAACGCTAATCTTGCCAAAAAAGGGAGGAAATACCCCTTCACGCCAAAGAGGACCCTCCGCGTTCAAACAGCGGAAAAATGTGAAGCCTAGAGAGGGTTCTGGCAACTATAGCCATTCTCACGCACCAAGAAAGCATCCACAATCTACGTCTACCCTACCTCGAGCACCCCAAAGCGGTGGCAGCTGGGCCAACCGTGCATCTGGCACCGCTCATTAACGATATTCGAATGCAAGTTTTAGGAATTCGGTCTCATCTTGCGTGGCACGTTTTAGGTTCAATTCTCTGCATTGGCTATCGACTTTCATCGCTTCCTTTGCCAAGAGTTGAACTTGAGAGTATTTTACTTTTTCGGGAAATTCCTGGGAGCCTTATTTGCCTGTACCCTTTTAGTTCCTCCTTTCTCGTTATGTTTCATTCTAATCCTATGCTTATACTCGCCGCTATTGCTCTTCTTTCCATTCTCCTTTGGCTTGATTAACCTTTGCATCTCACCATATAAACACCAACACCTCCTCCATCAACCTCTACGTCCCACCTCCCGCGCAACTTACTTCAACCACATTAAATGTGTTCTTTATACTGAGCTGCCGAATCTACCTGAAAGGAACGAAGATGAGGTCTTTTTTCGTACTCTTTAATGTGCACCTCTTACCGTCCAGAAACAGAGCACCTTAAATTCATTTCAATCAAGGTGACAAAATGATTCCTGGCATTATGGGGACTTGTACATTATTCCCTTCCTTTTTATCGAAATTAGCATGTCGTTTTATAACTCAGCGTGAAATTGATATTTTTGCGCCCTCTTTTGTATTAAAACCGATGAAACCGTATCAAGAGCTGGTGGTTTTAAGAATAATACTGACGACCGGCTGCTGTAGAGGCTCATGCATGCGGGCTTTTTGCCAATCCATGAATGGGCCACTTCATCTCAGTATTGACCTTGGCCGTTGAAAGGGAAGCCTGCTCTCAAAACCATCGCGGCCTTATAAGTTCTCTGAAATGTTATCAATATATTTGAGTTTCTTCTGCATCTTTCTTTCTTGAATGCCCTCAGTAGAGAGTGGTGGCCCGGATTGTAAAGAAATATTGAAATATTAATTACCACCGGCATTTCAGAGAGTTGCCAGCCCATCACATTCTTTGCTCTACCTCTGAGGAATGTCATTAGTGACCCCAAGCTCTTTGACCAATCATGAAGCTATAAAAGAAAAATAATAATGAAACAAATATATATATATATTTACTTTTTTACTTTTTTCCCAGCAAGAGATCAAGAAAAAAAAAATCGTTCCATAGGCTTGGCGGTAACTTATATAATAGCTGAGCTACTCAGGATCACTGAGAAGATCTGAATAAAAGTGTGTGTTTGACTTATATTCAGTGAGATTTTGACATGATTCTTTACAATTGTTGTTCACATTGTGTAATTTTTCTATTTAGTATTTTTATAATCTGGAGCAGCTGCTAGTGGATCCGAGACACTATATAAATATCTGCACTATTTTAATAATGTTTTCGGTGAACTATTCATTTCATTACTTATACAGTACTCCAATTAATTATATAAAAGTTTTTATTAAGATTGTCAAGTGGCGAATAGCTTGTTATGTAACTTGTTTTGTAGCTTGCTATACGAAAAAAGCAATTGCATGTGAAGGGGTAGAGATACATACGAATATAAGTTCGATGGGTGTTGTAGCAAAAGATATAGATAAGAATCCGCCCAAACCCCAGTGAAACGCCAGCATAAAAGATAAGGGAAAATAAGAGCCTCCTCCCCCCCAAAAAAAAAAAAAAAAGAAAAAACCTCTTGAAGCACACCAAACACCTCGCTCAGCAGGAACAGTTTTAAAACAAATAAATAGTATCGTCGAAAGAAACCACCCATTAAAAGCCGTGGGGCTGCAGAGGAAATCTTGCTCACGTATACATAAGCAGGAAAGGCCGGGAAGCAAACAAGAGAGCAGAAGAACGAGAAAATTAATTCTACCAATTCCACGTTCGGCTTGACGCAGTAAAAACTGGAGGTTTCCATTGTAACCTGGCGGGATCGATTTTGCGGGCGCCTTTTATTTTTTCTTTCTCCAAACGCTTTTTGTGTTGTTCGATCACGGCATCGGTGAGGACGATGATCCAGTTTCCCTTCTGTAAAAAGTATTAGTATATAAAGATCCTGTTTTATGAATTTGATGTCTCATGCTAATTTTCCTGAAAGAATTCCCCGGGGGGATAGGTATAGGGGTGGGCATACATTATATCTAAGGAGATTTAACACGACCAACGTCTCATGCACATCCTTCTCTGTCATTGCGCTAAGACTCGCCAGCTCACTTTCACTAATGGTCTCTCGACCTGGCTCCATCAAGATGTCGACGATAGTTTCTCGCCAGTATTGACGGTAGCCCAAGAGTCCCAGGTCACTCAAAGGCTTTTCGGGTGAACCCAGCTTGTTTTCTCGTTTGCTGAGCTCGTAGCTGAAAGCGATGAGCAGACGGCCAAAGCCTCGACGCTGGTATTGCGGTAATGTAAGGATACAGGCTACATTATACCCTTCTGCAGATTCTTTTTCTTTGGAGAAATATCCGACCAAATGGCAACCATGCTCGTCACGCGTAGTCATACAGTAGAAGAGGAAAGGGTCAACGTCGTAATAGAGGGTTTTGTGATCGAGGAATAATTTGCTAAGGAGACATAGATTTCGACACCAGGTTCGCTGGCGTCGTCCATCGACCTCGAAGAACGAAACGTTATCGTCACGATAGATTTCATTTCCTGGGGGGTGAACAAGGGTACATTTGGCACGGTGTCTTTCAAACGACCGTTTCTGATCAAAGTAGCTGAGGCAGAACTCATCAATGTACACCATGTCCGCATCAGTGAAGTGTGCTGGATACGGCGAAAAGTACCAAGGTTCTATCTCAAATTTGCCCATCTGGATATGAGTCAAGTTTCGTACCCGATGGATCTCAGTCGGGTTTTGAGTCATACTCCCGCTTGTTCGAAGCTTTTCAATCTCTTCTTCTCGCGCAATTTCACCAGCAAGCTTATCCTCTTCTTCCTTTATGGCTTGCTTTGCCTCTGCATCAACAGCATCGAGCATTTCGATATCTTCTGACTCCCCATCTAGTCTAGGCGTGCCAACCGAAGAAACAGCCTCGCTGCCCAGCAGCGAGAGGTTCAGTGGAGTTACATCTTCACGGTTCTCTTTCCCGCCAGCCTTGGACGGGCGAGATGACTTGCTGATATTCAGATTTTTGCCAGCAAGAAGATCTGGAGCCGTCGATATTTCTCGACTATCTGCTCGAGCCTGCTTCGGGGCATTCTTTGGTTGCGCCTTTGGAGCTGCTGCACCAGCAGTTTTCTTCTTCTCCGGCTTCTCTGGCTGCGGCCACTCGACCTCCTGGGTCAAATCAATCCTAGATGCTGGTACCCATTCTGCACGAGTACATTTATTAGCATGACGTCAAATAGTGCTTTGCATATATGTTTCTGAACAACTTTCTGAACGTACCATCAAGACGTTTATTGAAGTCGACGTAGTGTACACTGGTGGGTACCGTTAGCATACTGTGCTTAGATAGGGGAGGAATGGATAAGAAGGGCATCGTACTAAAAACTTGGGCCCCCCTTCCGCTGTCTCATGGATAAAATCTCTGCTTTTCGATGCTCGCTATCCTATATTCATTCGCCGTTAATCACTTCCCGCTTGAAAACTGGCGTTTATGTATATGTATCACGTGACCCTAAAGTAGCTGGGCACCAAAAAAATTTCTCTCACCTTCTCGACAAACGCCTTCACGCCGATCCTACAAATTCGATGGAAATCAGCACATTTAGATGTTCAGGATGACTTCTGCGGTGGGAATTTCGTGTATGTCGAAATTTGGAGCGTACCTTAGGGTATTGAGAGTGGCAAATCCCTTTTCGACGGGGTCTGGGGTGCCAGAGACCTCTTGAGAAGCATCGCTGACCCCCATGTTATTCGCAACAATATTTTCTACGGGGCACGACGTTGTTTTGAGATGGAAATGGACGTTATGATGGAGATATTGATGGATGATGTTGACTCGCGTTGTCGCTGTTGTTGGAGTTGGTGGTTTTTTTGATGTTCCTGGCTGGTGATGGCTCACTATGAGCGAATGAGGCGGCGGCACTGGTTAACGCCACCACAGCAGCCTTGGAACAGCTGGAGGTTCCCGGAACTCGCCTGACTCAGCAGATATCTGCTAGGTATTTTCCTGCGGCTCGAGATATAATTTCTCAACAGAGCTCGATAAACAATTTCAATTCTGGCTTTCTGTAAATTCTGAATGAATCTCAAAGTAGTAATAATGCATGATCTGCTTTAGAAAAAAAGTAAAATCCACCAGACTAAAAGATAACCCCTCAACGCTTTGTAAGGATATGATATTAATACAAGACTCCCCTTGCCCAATATGATAGCCATAAGATTGATCGAGCATCTGACGATTAGCACATCATCGTTCGTCATTCTTTCCACTAATGCCATCCATTCACCACGCCGCTCTCTAGTGACTCTAGTTCATCCTTTCGCGATTTGTACAACTCCTGCGCCTCGCGCTCCCGTCGAGTGACAAAAGTCACTTCATCACGAATACCTTCGAGTCTCCTGCCAATTCCTGATTCCTCTCCAAGCTGAAGTGTTCGGAAAGCGTCTAGATCGAATCTGGCCTTTTCAAGAGCTTCGCTAGCTTCAACAATTTTAGTCCTGAGAATTTTTGCCCGAGCTTGATATCCGCCGTTGTGGAGAGAAATTTTCTTTTCCAGCTTGTTACCTTGGTCTGCCGTGGCCAGAAGCGACGCCTGAACATTTTCAAAGGCGGTCATCATTTGTTGCTCTTGCAGCTCATAATCATCGTCATCGGCATAGAGCGAAAGGCCTGGAAGGCCTGAGAATTCATGGAGGGACGACCAAGATGTCGTGAAACCATCCTGCCAATCTTGATGAGAAGGAAGAGAGGCAGCCTCAGCTGCGATAATCGCACGGGCCTCAGCGAGTTGTGCATCGCTAAAAGAAGCCAATTTCGGAGCTTTCCCTTCAATCTTGGCGCGGGGCAAGGGGAACCTTCGTGCATCATGGGCTATAAGAGTGGCCATCTCGCGCGTAATCAAACTTTGGATAGGATCTGCAACATTATTGGACATCTCCAATAACCCGTCTATGTCAATCACACTTGGGCGCGGTAGCCCTAGCTGGTATACTTGAGTTTGCCTTTTAAATTCAGCTTGAGCCGCTTTGCGAGCGGCAGCTTTATTTCTCCTATCCCGCTCAGCTGCGTCCTCTTCTGAGAGCACCTCTTTGCCAGTTGGCTCTGCATGTTCCGTTGGCATTTCCTCCAACTCCCACTCCATCTCTTTCGGTGAAGGAAGACTGCCAAGTTGGCTACGTAATTGGCGTCGCAGAAAGTCTTCACGCACTTTCATCTCCTTTGGCGTGTTACCAACAAGAGTTCCTATACCAGAATCTTTGTTGATAGCGAAATTGTCTCTAGGTGTACGTAGTGGGGTAGCTCCTGGCCCGATCGGCGTTTTCATTGGAGTGGCACCTATACCATTCGCACCAGCTTGGCGAAATGGTGTGGCCATCGGATTCGGTGTAACGAGTGCGTGTTTCCGCGGCGCAATTCCCTCGAAACCAGTAGATCCACCCCCTTCATGCAAAGGCGTATTCTCTCCGCCCAGCAGAGATGATTGTGTTTCCGTCAAGGCTTTGATATTTCGGATTTCGTTTGCAATACGATCTTCTTCAACTGGAGCCCTGGGAGTTCGAATAGGAGTGCCACCAACGATTGCAGAATAGTTGCTGATTAAACCTCGCGTGCCATCATTTTCTTCATCCCCTGCCATTTTGCTCGCCCGCTCTCCAGCCATACCCATTTTCACGATCTCTTCCAGTTCAGTTTCGCTGACTTGGGGAGAGGGAAGTACCAGGGCCCGACGCTTACTACTCTGTTCCGCTTCTCGGATTTTCTGCATCTGTCCTGCCTTTGCAGCTGCAGCGAATGCAGAATTGCCACTTTTGTCATTTTTCCTTCTCTTCCTGTCGGGATCTTCGTCTTGATCGACTTTCCGCTTACTGGCGAGCTGTTGCTTCCGAGGGTCAAATAGCGCCCTCTGTCGCTCATTTTTGGCTTCCTCTTCCAAAGTATCGTAGAAACCCGGGGCTGGCTGTTTTTCAAAAGGAATATCCGCGTTGTAATCCATCTGGCCCTTCTTCCGGGTGACGACCTTAATGTTGATGCCAGCATTTTTCAGCTCACGACGCTTTTGTAGAACCGCGAGGCGCCGTGACTCTTCCAATTGGCGTTCTCGAGCTTTCCGCTTGGCCTTTTTTCCTTGTGTGTTCGCGAGACGGGCACGCGCCTCGCTAAGCATCTCCTTTTCGTCCTCATCGAGGTCGATGGTATCAGGGCGCGCGGGTTTAGATTCGGGGTCAGGATCCAGTTCACCAGGCCTAAGGAAGAGGTGTTAGTAGTGATGATTTATAGGGAGGGAGTATTAACGTACCGTAGCCTTCTCACATCATCAGCACTTGGGGCTGCAGTCTCACCCCCAGCAGGACCGCCTAGGCCCAGCTCATCGGATTCCCGTGCCTCTGCTTCATCCAATAGCTTTTGATATCGTTCTAAACACTGGGTTGCTGTCCTTCCGACAATAGGAGCGATAGTTCGCCATTGCGTAGGCATTAACTTGGCCAGATGTAGCAGTTTTTCATCTTCCTCTCGCGACCACTCGATCTTGCGGATAGCGGGGTCGAGCCATTCCGCCCAGCGCGCCTTGCATTGTTTCGGTGTTTTTCTAGCAAGAAGAGATGATACTCGCGCCCACTGATTCAGTCCATATTTGGACACAGCTACCTTCACGATCTCATCCTCAATATTCGTCCTGGTGAAAGGATTAGCAAGAGGCAACACACAGAAACCAATGTAACAATAGATGGAAGCTTACCAGACTCCGCCCTTGACAACTGGCATCTTGACAGGCGATGTTGATGACCAGGCTTGGGGTTGGTTGTTGCTTTACCTGCTTAAAGTTGTCGGATGCGTGCAGAGGAATGATGGCAAAAGAGTTTTGGCGCAGGAGCCGCACTAATTTAGCGCCGTTGCCGCCAACCCAATCGATAAACCACCAACGCCCAAATTTTCTGGCGCTGAAGGCGCTATCTTGAAAATTATCAGACACTCAATACTACCACTTACGGGCCAGCGATACGGCCATTAGCAGACAAAAATGGCGACCACAGTCGAGGCTCCTCATCAATACAAGCAGCCTTCTCGAAAAGGGAAAAAGGCGTGGAGAAAGCATGTGGATGTTACCGAAGTCGATGCAGGCCTACAACGAGTGCGAGATGAAGAAATCGAAGGGTGCGCCCACTTTCCTTAGCGGACTTACCATTTTGTATTGAAATTGATTACTAAACTTTCTCCATCTTTTTAGAGGTGTTATTGCAGAAAAACCCTCGGAAGAACTTTATGTCCTAGACTCCAAAGGTTCTGACGAGATTCAACGAAAAGTGAAAAGTACTAAGCCCCTCAAGTGTGATGAGATACTTGCCCGACGTTCTGCAATCCCTTCAGTTGATAGCCGCAAGCGAGGAAGCTCCAGAGTTACGGATGGGATAATTGAGCCAAAAAGCAAGCGGACGAAGAGCGACTGGGTTACTCACAAAGAGTGGATGCGGTTGAAGCAGGTTGCGAAAGATGCAAACATTCTGGAACAGGACGATGATAAAAGAATATCGCATGACCCTTGGGGTCAGGACGACACGCCGGAGCCCGCTGAAGAAACCAAGTTTAATTTCCTCGAGAAACCAAAACCAATTGTTGCACCTCCAACGTCGAAGCTTCCCCCACTTTCGTTAGCCGCCAACGGAAAGCCTGTGCCATCAGTAAAAAAGCCTGAAGCAGGAATAAGTTATAACCCGTCGTTCGAAGACTGGGACCTCCTTTTAACTGAGGAGGGTCAAAAGGAAGTTGAGGCTGAGAAGAAGCGACTGGAAGAGGAGAAAGCAGAGCAAGAAAGATTAGCGCGGATCGAAGCTGCGAAAGATGACAACGGGGAGGCCCGATCAGACGATGAGAGTGCTTGGGAGGGTTTTGAGAGTGAATATGAGACCCCTGAATGGCTCAAGAAAAAGAGGCCGGAGAGGAAAACTAAAGCCCAACGCAATAAGATAAGAAGGAGAAAAGAAGCTGAGAGAAGAGCGAAATGGGAAGCGCAACTAAAGAAACGAGAAGAACAAGCCGCTCAAGTGAAGGCGATAGCTGAGGCGGTCGCAGCTAAAGAAGAAGCTGAGCAGCAATTGAAAAAGGCCGAGGATGAATCGTCAATAGAGGGAGACGATCGAGTTCTCAGGAAAAGGCCGTTCGGGAAAAACCCGTAAGTACCTCCGTTGCGCTGACATGTGTATAGATTCTATTGTCTGACTATTTACAATTCAGCGTTCCTGCAAAACCCTTGGAGGTTGTTCTCCCGGACGAGCTACAAGACTCTCTACGCTTATTGAAGCCTGAAGGCAATCTACTCGGGGACAGATTCCGGAATCTCATTGTTCAGGGTAAACTTGAAGCGAGGAACCCGATTACGCAACCAAAGAAGGCGAGGAGGGATTATACGGAAAAGTGGACTTACAAGGATTTTAAAATCAAACCATAGATGGATAGGCTTATTGGCGTTTTTACGGACTTTTTATGCTATAATATGAATTCTGGAGGCTTAATGCAATTACCATGACCTTTTTTGTAGTTTGAAATACTTTTCCGTCGTTAGCTACCTGAGCAGAACGACTTTGGAGTCCACCTGTTTGCTCTGTTTGCAGGGGTTTCCCGAAACTCGAAAATACTACCTCTGGATTTATTTCTCTTACTCTGCAACTTCCACCCAACATATCATTCCACACTTTACGAACACTGCTATTCCAAAACATATTCCCTGTCATTTTATTGTCCCTCGATATCGTGATGGACGTATAACGAACTTCGCCACCACTGGAATGGAACTGAAAAATCTCTCAAGCAATTGGCGAAAGCTTCAAGAAACTCTGAAGAAAGATAGCCTCTCCACCGCCCAAAAACGCAAAGCAAATACCCCCGCTACAAATTATGAAGTAAAAAGGAAGAGAACATCGTTATCGTCACCCTCAGTAACGGATAGGAAAGGCGCAGGGGGTGAAAAGCTTTTCAAAAGACGCAGGATGGGATTAGTCCTATCGACGGATGCCAAGGTGGAAGAAACAGAAAAACGTTCTATAACAACAGTTTCGCAGCGGAATGGATCCACAGCTTCGATAGTACGGACAAAATCCAAAACTACTAGCGAAGCGAAGGTTAATGAAGGGCTATCTACAACGTTAGTTTCCTACCACAACTATTACTATGATTTCGTCCACACAGCTAACTGCTTCCACAGCACGGAGGTAGGGAAATACGTTGCCCTTGACTGCGAGATGGTGGGTGTAGGCCCGAATCCAGATCGCGACTCGGCCTTAGCTCGCGTGAGTGTGGTCAACTACAACGGTGAACAAGTATACGATTCGTTTGTTCGGCCAAAGGAAACGGTGACGGACTGGCGGACGCACGTGAGCGGGGTGTCACCAAAACACATGACGGACGCGAGAGAACTCGAAGTAGTCCAAAAAGAGGTCGCAGGAATTCTGGATGGCTGTATTTTGATAGGGCATGCGGTCCGGAACGATTTAGATGCATTGCTCCTCAGTCATCCAAAGCGCGATATACGGGATACCAGTAAACATCCTCCGTATCGGAAAATTGCTGGCGGTAGCTCACCGCGTCTGAAGATATTAGCTTCTGAGCTATTAGGGTTAGAGATACAAGGAGCCGCTCATTCGAGTATCGAGGATGCCCAGGCAACGATGCTTCTTTTCCGACGGGACAAGGAAGCGTTTGAGCGGGAGCATGCGAAGAAATGGCCGCCGATACGTGCACCTGCCGATAAAGATGGCCAGGAGGCGGACAGCAGTGGGAAGAAAAGGAGGAAGGGGAACAAAAAGAAGGGGAAGAAATAGATAGTGTGATGGATGGATTTCTAGTTCGGTGTTTTGGAGTCATTTGTTTTGAGCTGGCATCTTTGATGATATTTAAATACCCCAACTCGTATATAATACTATGAATAGAGTTTGATCTTGCCATTTCAACGTGATATATCACTAACATGCCATTTCGCCCCAAGGCGAAAAAACGGATCAGATAAGAGTTGCTTAGGTAATATTAATATATTCTTCAACCAACGCGTCTAACGCGTCGCCCGGAAAAAATACATCAAATCTCGAAATCGAGCATAACGTAACCCAATCTCACAGCGAAGCCAACTCTCTAACAACCTGGCAGAAAACCCTCATTTAGATCTATCTCTCTACTTTAAATTTATGCTCGCTGCCCAATCAGGCCTCCCTTTTAGAGCACAGCACCAAAACACCAATTAATTTCCCTTTACATTCCAACCGTCAAATCTGGCATCTGTTCGAGTCGACAATCCACCTACAAGCTAAAAAGATTCAAAATGTTTGCAACACAATCGCCTAAGAATAGTTCTGATTCATATAAAGAGAATTCATCGATTACTCCAAACATTCTCCCATGCCGGATCCATCATGATGGACCTGTCGACATATCCACCAGATACTGGAAGCCGGCCGCCGATGATGGCAACCCTGGTATGTTTGGCGATGACACTGTCTTCTTCTATTGGATCACGTCTATTTTATGCAATTTTGTCTCTTTTTCGGTTGTGTTTGATTCTTTTGTTTTGATGCTGTATATGTGGACCCCATGTTGAGACATGTTGAAGGGTAGCAGATCAAGTCTGATGGATGCCGGAGTGGACTGATAACTCTCAAAAACCTCCGTACTAGTTCTCTTTTCGGGATACTTTTGATATGCTCACTTTTAATAACCATATGTCCTTTCATAATCGTTTTCTGTGTTCTATTATCCGATGCTTTGTATACTAATCAACTGTCCACTCGCCTCATAATGGGAAGAAAAGCTAACCTTCTCCCACCCAGACACTGCAACCGCATACTTCCGCGGCAGAAGGCTCAGGGGACGAAGAGTCCTTATTCCCGAGGGATATCAAGGTATGTATATGCGGTCTAGAATTGCATCAATCTCATTTATATGGGGTCCACGTGTGATAAAAATGGCGAGATAATAAGTAATCTAACTTCATTCAAAATATCATCTCGATTACAGGCGTGCTTGCAAGCCAAGTAGATCCAAAGCTCAAATTAGCAACATCAGACTCCAGAACCAAGCAGAAGAATGATCAAGGCCACGCGCATGGCGATTTTGACCAGGATGGAGCTGAACAAGAAGAAGATGAAGATGAAGAAGATGAAGACTGTGAACCCTTTTCAACGATACTCGATAATCAAGGTATATTTTCGGACTTTATGGTATGGGACCATGAAAATTTACCCGCAGCTGATGACCCTTTTGTTAAAGGGGTCTGCGAATGGATTCGGTTTGCTGAGGCGGTACGTGTTCAGTTTTGTATTTACAGATTCATATCTGGAAATATTTTACCTGAATTTACTTCTTTCCCCGTCTTATCCTCATCGCTGTTTGTACTAGGCAGGGACCGGGCTCTGTATAAGATCCAGAGTACGACTGCTTTTGGTTACTGGAATTCAATATGTCATGTCGTGGTGGTGTAGAGATATTTTGTTCGCTGACTTATGAAAAGATACACGCAACACCAGCAGATACACGAGAGCAAGATAACATTGAAGGCCCATGTGGGGAAAACAGGAGCCAAAAGGAAAACCATTGCATGAATTCAGCTACTTAATAATGAGAATGGAGGGCTATTCCATTTCAAGGTGTCTTGGTGTATTTTTAATTTTAGCTTTGAAATTTTCAAGCTTTTTTTATGCAATATTTATATCTACTGTACTTTTGGTCGCTTCATAGAGATAGGAAAGGCCATAATTCTCGAACCTTGGGAGTCGAAGATTCTACCAACACCAAAAAAGGGATGAACCCGTGCTGGGTCCGCAGCGATATTGGGTGAGAATATGAACGACAGAGAACATCCAACAGCAATACCAGCTTCATGCACGAGATGGACGACACATTCTTGGCGCCTGTAAGCCCCGCCTTGGCCGGCTTTTTCTCCACAACTGCCCAGATACCAAAACAAACCAAGGTGCCGCCAAAACCGCTCTAGCAGGGAAAGTTAGAGCTAAGTTATCCAGGGACCAACACAAAGCTTGATCTCAACCACGAACAAGAAAGCAGCAACGACTACACGTGTGCTGCAGGGCCAAAATGCCTTTAATTTACGGGAGAAACGAGAGCGAACAACCAAAACTACGGCATACTCAGTGTCAGCTCTTCGGAAGAACCTCGGGAGGGTTTGCCGCTGCCAATACTTGTGCAAATGGCCCATGCCTGACCAGACATGACGCCGCTGCCGAGTATGCTCAACCTGGACGCGGGATTGTACCTGCCTTGACAATGGAGAGCAATACAGTCAAAGGCGTGAACCATTGAAACCTTTTCATACTGAAGAAATGCAGCAAAAATCAGGTATGCTGGATGATGTCAGTGGCTGATGAGATCCATATTCCAATCGCGTAGTATTACCATCACGTCGGGGTATCAACAATAATGATCGCGTCTTATATTTCCAGACACTAAAGGCTGCCTGTTATTTTTACTCGGAGAATTAGCAACGCACGTGCAGCCGACCCTGTACTCCATTCACCTGTTAACTTTCAGCTACTTTTATTGTTGGACCACTGCAGGCCGTTAGAAGTGCGGCATGGGAAGTATCTTCGGCCAACATCCACTATAGCACCATGACAGTGTAGCATTCGGCGGATCTGGATCACAAACTGCTTGTTCTTCAACTGTTCCACGGCACTGTTCCCACTTACACCCGATAGAAGCACGCCCCTCCATGCATCATCAACCTGTCGGGGTCTCCCGCGATCAAGCATAATCCCGGCAAAGGCAACCTGTCCCACATTCCCCTTCAGCTGCAATCGGCTTAAAAGGAGCTACCCCACCACCATTTTGTTTCACATCCTCTCTGTTCTTCTTTCCTACGTTCTGTGCTTCTCCAGCTGCCCATTCGTTGGTGAATTGCGGCATTTGTCGTTCTTTTTAATCATGAAGCTTTCGTGGATCGCCGGTGTTGCGCTCTTTTCGTCCGCAAGTCTAGCTCAGACCTTCCAACGCCTGGGAGGATGCCCTGAGCTGGGGTGTGTCTTTCCACCAGACCAGTATGATTGTCCTGTTTCTTACGTTATAGCTTGTGTTCGTTCGTGAAAATAACGGAATTGGTTGATTTTGGATGATTATGTGTTATTAGCTAACAACTTCATTCAGGGCGGATTTCTTGGCTGGTCAATTTTTTGATATTCGTCTCGAAGTCCACTCGCCAGTCAATGGCTCTGAGGCCCGCCAAGGAGAGCCGGATCCCAATTTCACCTTCACTATTACGAAGAAGGGGCGTAACAGCAAGCCACAGACAGCTACCGAATTTTTCGGCGTAGAGGAACCTGAGCTCGAGAAATGGGACTTCTCTTGGTACGAAGGTAAGTCGTTGAGTCTTCGAAAGCAATGCAATTGTACACCCTGGTCATGAATTCTAATACCGAATTATTAAAAAGATCTGTTCGCGCGAGATGAGAAGAAAGCTTCATTGGTCAAAGTCACATCCAAGGTCTATCGACGTGTTGCGCTTTACCAACCGGGAGAGTACGAAGCAACACTCACCTACTATGATGGCAAGACAACGACGGCTACCTGGCTCGTTCGAGACTTAGCAGAAGTTCGCAAAGCGAAAAACGTTATCCTATTTATTGGTGACGGCATGACCACTAACATGATCACCGCTGCGCGTTTGATCGCCCATCGTTCCATCAACGGCAAATATCAAACCAAAATGCAGATGGATAAGTTCCCTGTACTGGGCCATCAAATGACCCATTCCTTGGACTCGATCATTACCGATTCCGCCAACTCGGCCACCTCCCTGTACACCGGCCATAAGACTACCGTCAATGCCCTAGGTGTATACAGGGATTCATCTCCATCACCCTTTGATGATCCCAAAATCGAGACCATTGCCGAGATATTCCACCGGATTTATCCCAAAGCCGGTATTGGGATTGTTTCCACTGCCCACTTATGTTAGTTCTTCGGCTCCTCTTGCTCTTTTGTTTAGACAAAAGTAATAACATAGTCTTTTCTAGCCGACGCAACTCCAGCTGCTCTGATTGCGCATACGAAGGATCGGGGGGAATCTGGACACGTGATTGACTCGTACTTCCACGGTCTGACTAACTACTCCTGGACTGACTGGGACGGACCAGACGTTCTTTTCGGTGGTGGTGCAGAGGATTTTCTCCCCGACAAGGCGCACCTTGGTCAGGATTACTATAAACTTTTCGCGGACAAAGGATACAGCGTCAGTTGGAACAACACTGCGTTGGCTGACGCCCCTAATAGCGCTAGAGCGTTGGGTGTATTCTCCACTGGTGTCATGGCTAAATGGCTTGACCGAAACATCTACCCAGACAATCTCAAGAAGCAGAAGAACTACCCAGATGGCTCGGACAAGGATGCTGATGACCAGCCAGGCCTCAAAGATATGACTCTCAAGGCAATTGACATCCTCACTACCCGCAAGTGCAAGGAAGGGTGGTTCCTCATGTCTGAAGCCGCCAGCATTGACAAGCAAATGCATTCTCTTGACTACGATCGCGCCCTTGGAGAACTACTCGAGCTCGACGATACCATCCGTGCCACTGTCGAGAAACTGCGCTCCCTCAAGAAGCTTGATGAGACTCTGATCCTCGTCACAGCTGATCATGGCCATGGCTTCGACGTCATGGGCGCCGTTGACACGAAATATCTCGACGCCCAGGCCTCAGACCGCGCCAAGCGCGAGGCTGTCGGGATCTACGAGACATCAGGCCTGTCGCAGTACACTGTTCAGACTGAGGGATCGTTCCGCTATAGCGAAGGTGTCCATTTCCCTGCACAATGGGACCCCCGCTACTCACTCTTTTCCGGCGTGACCGCGAATCCTGATAGAAGGGAAAATTACCAGGTGCATAAAGATGGACCACGAAAACCTGCTGCGGAGCTGGAAGATGGATCGGATGATTATTATGTTAATTATAAAGACGCAGTTTCTGGATTTGTGATTAATGGAACGCTGTCGGTTGCGGAGTCTCAGGGTGTGCATTCTTTGACTGATGTGCCCGTTTTTGCTATGGGCCCGTGCCAGGAAGAGTTTGGAGGTATGTCATTCCATCCCCCCCCGATTCATCCCGTTTCGCTCGACGGTGGAGTAGGAGGCCAGATGGGGAAAAAGGGTTTAAACAATTTGCTAACATATCTCCGTTGTGATCTAGGTGTCTACAATAACGTCGATATTTTCTTCAGCATGGCGAAGTGTCTTGGCCTAGGAAGAAAAAAGGGAGGCAAATAAAATAGTTGGCTGGCTCTAGTATAGCGAGCTACGGTGGCTTTTCGACAATATATA
The DNA here is from genome assembly GCA_002110485.1 of Emergomyces orientalis. Lineage (NCBI taxonomy): Eukaryota > Fungi > Ascomycota > Eurotiomycetes > Onygenales > Ajellomycetaceae > Emergomyces > Emergomyces orientalis. Next base: position 266,520 of record MOWL01000070.1, read on the forward strand.
GAGAATGTAATAACGTTCCATGGAGCCCTTCCACGTATTCACAGTACCGGCCCGGCCCGCTCATCGAAGACAGGCTCCTTCATCTGTCATTACTGTTTATTATATCTTGCTTTATATGTATATACATTACCTCTTCGAGTCTTCGACTCCATATTTATTCCTATTCATATCCATATATTGTATCTCTTCAAGTATGAATAGAGTTTATCGACGCCGTATCTTGTCGAACGTCTACAAGTCGCTTGGGAACTTTGAAGTCATTCGGGAGTGGTCCTTTTGGACCGTTGGTTTTCAGATCATACTTCACGTATATTTCGGCCAATGATGCTAAGAATCGGCTTTCTGAGGATATTCAGTACTACTCAGCATGGAAGCATGTTAAAATAAAATAAATAATAACTACACAAAATATAAAAAATTATAACATGCTAATGAAATCGAGTTAAAGAGTGAAGAAAAAGGAGCTGAGATTCGAGCCGCGAAATGTAATCATCCCAATAAATAAATAAAATGTCAAATAAGAAATCGTCTGATTTTTCGCGTAAGATGAATGTTCCTAGTAAAGCCCTCACTGGGGCAACCTTTGGTGGTTAGGAAAAATTTAAGCCTCCTGGTATTCTCGCATTTAGGAAGCTTAGCTCGAAGTTCACGGGTTCCGGGCCTGGGGTCCATTGACGATAGATGTAACGTTGAAAGGCTGGGATTTGAATGGGTTTAATCCATTCAGCTGGATGCCTGAGAGGGCCGTTTACTTTGGACAACAAATCGCTCTGGCCTTGTCAAAGTTCCAACTGCATTTGTATCACTGCTGCATATGAGGTATCCCGAAGGGCAAACGGCAGGGCAGTAATAAGTATTGTTGGCGACACGATTAACTTCCCAAAGTATCCTTCCGAAAGGACGGAAACAGTTTGGGAAGCGGAGACTTTTATGATACGGGTTCTCCCAGGAGACGCACAGTCCCTGATTTTTGAGATATGCTCTGATAAACGGAGTACTTATACGTCGTTGAGGCAGGAAGCGGGAAGAAAGAATGGGATGGTCACGCTGGAAGGGGCTAGGGTGATGCCATCCTCAAAGCAAAAAGTGAAGTTATTAATTAAAAAGACAGAGAGAGATCAACTTTTGGCTTTTCAAGCTCATTCTAGAATGTCACCAAAAAAAAAAAAAGGCACAGCCCAGTATGTCAACCACAGGGCAAACTGAATTTTTCACGATTCGCACGGAGGGGGACAAGTTCTGAGCATCCACTGGCACCCGTCCTAAACCCAAAAGCTTGGGGCGTTCGGTGTAGAAACTCGAACTAGAGAATGTTTTGCATCGGTCATCAGAAAATGGCGGTCGTAACCTGCAGCGGTGGAGATATTTTAGCCCCATCGACTGCTAACAAAAGTACTTCATCTAAGATTTGTGTAATTTCATGCAACAGTAACGGCGTCTGCTCGGCATAATGCTTATTCACCTTTTCTGAAGTGCATTTGCCTGGAGGATTAAGATACCGGTTTCAAAACAAGCAAATTGTATTTCTATCACATTTAGAAGGCTTGCATTGGAAATCACTTGGTGATAAGCATTAGAGATAGTGCTTGATTTCTGCAGATAGCAAAACCTGCATGAAATCAGGTGCAGTCATCTAATGGATATTGCAAGTCAATTGACTGTCGGAACCAGATGAATCTGGGAGGTTGAGACGTTGAAGAAATAAAGTTTTTGAACCTCTTAATGGTCCAGTGCAGCCTTTTCTGGATGACATAATCCACCCCTCGCGGAATCAAGTATCCACATCAAAGACAGTTAGGTCAAACCCTTATTTGCAACACCACGAAATACAGCATTCAGAAGCTTTGAGCCTGGGAAAGAATACAATTGATTACAGTCGAAATTTAACTTTTCTAACTCGATGGCTGACACAGAAAAAGAGGAGAGCTTGATACCGAAATTCAAAGTTGAGAGACTGCTCAATCAAGGTTGGCATTCTCTCGAGTTCCATGCAACACATCCTCCGCATGCTGCCACTCCAGGAAGAACTGAACTTTTCGCCATTTGTTGCGCTTTTGAATATCTATTTCTTCTTAACCTGTAGCTTCCTCTCGACTAATTATCTTCTCACTCCCCCACAGATCAAAATGACCGCCGCATATCCATCCTCGGCTCCATCGATGACGCACCTGGTATACTAATCGTTGAGAGAGCTGCGTTCGTTTCAGATTCGGACTCCATAAAAGCATTTCATGCCGCACTAACTAATGTGGCTAACCTTGGGGCCAACGATATATACCGCTGGTACCTCGCATCAACTGGGCAAAATCACGTTTCCCCACCAGACCTTAAACTCAATCTCATTTGGCCATGCACGGAGCAGCACATTTTGAAATACTCGGCGCAAAATGTACGGATGGTCACGGAGACGCCAGAGATATATGCGAACTATGTTCGCGCTTATATGCAGAGTAAGAGAGAGAACGGCAGATTGAACTGGGTGTATAATATTATAGAAGGACGGAAAGAGCAGGAGGATGTGATAATTCGAGTGTCGGACACTGATGAAGGGTTTTTGCTTTTACCCGATCTTAACTGGGACCGCAAGACACTGGGAACTCTCCGTCTTCTTTGTCTGGTGGAGCGGCATGATATATGGAGCCTACGAGACCTGAAGAAAAAGCATATCCCGTGGTTGAAACATATGAGAGAGAAGGTGCTAGACGGGGTTGTGAAGATTTACCCCGAACTTGAGCGAGACCAATTGAAACTCTATCTCCATTGTACGTATCATGGATTATGATTCCATGGGAAGCCATGTGTTTATTTTCCGTGTTCCTCACACTAACCTACCATATAGACCAACCTACCTACTACCACCTTCATATCCATGTTGTCAACGTAATGCTAGAAGCTGGCACTACTCAATCCACCGGGAAGGCCTTTGGTCTGGAGAACCTGATCTCGCAGTTGGAAACCATGAGCGGCGGTCCTGATGCTGGAATGGCCAACGTTTCGCTTTCATACTTCATGGGTGAGCAAAGTGAGCTCTGGCAAACCATATTCTGGCCCTTGAAACGAGGAGAGCAGCCGAAAATAGTGGACTGAGAAGCGATAAAGAGAACCAAGCTATGAAAATCTTGTTTATAGATAGATACCCTTCCATGATAGAGCCTAATACCAATGAATATTTTCAGCCGTGGCTTATTAACTGTATCTAAGTTCATTTTTGGTAGCATCCACGGAGCAAACATGTTACAAAGTAATAAAATAAATCCTTTAGCTCATCATAAGGGCAGTCCAAGTGAAAAAAACAATGCTTTGGAGTTTGATATCCTGATCACATGTAACACTAAGCCCTAGGAGCTAGCTGCCTAAAGCAGAATAGGCGCCCAGAACTGTGATGATGGTTTCCCCGCATAACCAACCTAGGGAGAAGGCAACCGCCGTCTTGCGAATATCAAACTCGACAAATTCCCTATTTATATCCCAGACAAGCTCCCTTTCAACTTGAGAGATATCACTTAACCAACATTACTACCGTGTAAACTCCAGGATTTCATCATGGCAGGAAATCCAAACGCGCCAGCCACGGCCAAGGCCTTCGTTCCTCTTGGTAAGTAGCTGCCCATCATTACTATAATACGCGGAATACTGCCTAGTGCTGCTGCACGAATTTACTGACGTCGATGTAGAAAACAATCCAGAAGTAATGTCACACCTCATCCATCAACTAGGTGTCTCACCCGCTCTTGGTTTCACCGATATCTACAGCATTGATGACCCTGACATCATCGCTTTCGTGCCCCGCCCTTCCCATGCCATCCTCCTCGTCTTCCCCGTCACCAAAGCCTACGAAGCCTCCCGCATCGCAGAGGACACAGGGAGGCCTATATATGAAGGTTCCGGGCCCAGCGAACCCGTCATTTGGTTCAAACAAACGATCCGCAATGCCTGCGGGCTAATCGGGCTCCTGCATGCGATCAGTAACGGTGCTGCGAAGGCACATATCACACCTGGCTCGGATCTTGATCAATTGCTGCGGGATGCGGAACCGTCGAAGCCTGAGGCGAGAGCCGATTTACTATATGCGAGCAAGGCGTTGGAGAGCGCGCATGCCGAGGCGGCGAAGAAAGGGGATACAGCGGCTCCAGATGCGGATGAGAAAATTGATTTGCATTTTGTGTGCTTCGTGAAGGGGAACGATGGGCATTTGTGGGAACTGGATGGGCGCAGAACAGGACCATTAGATCGTGGCGCTTTGGATGAGGGGGACGATGTGTTGAGTGAGAAGGGCTTGCAGTTGGGTGTTCGCCAGCTGTTGAAGAAAGAGGCAGAGTCTGGGGGCGATGTAAGGTTTAGTTTGGTTAGTTTGGGGCCGGTTTTTGATTGATTGATCTTTCGATCGGATATCTGCGCCACGAAGAGTACCTCTCTTGTTTCCTGGTTTGTATATAAATATGGTTTGTTTTATGGATGTTGATTATAAGATACACGGATATGGGTATGTGATCATGTATGTACTTTATATCATTGAAACGTTCATGCAGCTTGACACATGGATCTGTCGGGCACACCTGTACGTATTTCTACACTGGAATGTAGAACTGAGGGTTTGAAACTGGAGTTATGTCTGCATCTGTGACTAGGAACCTGTGAGAGATATTCGATACAGACAGCCCAGAGGGAAATCACTCATTGTTTCTCCCAAGTACTCTCGCCCATTCACTAGAACGGCCTAAGATGTTGGCTAAAATACAACGACGGCTCGCATCATTGAACAAAAGCAGATTTCTCCTCGCCTTGGATATTGTGGATCAAGTCATAAACGCGCAACTGTGCTGCTCCAAGTCTTTGGTTCTAATGATATTACATGGCCGAACGTCAGCGGAGCATTCTCCCACACGCTGGATTTGCTTGACAGCAATGACAAGCGCAGACTCGGCGGCACACCAGCGAAGGCTGGGATGCATGCCATAGCTGAATTTGGTGGGCGGTGAGCATATGACCTTCATTATCCAAATTTCAATACCAAGCCGCCTCGTTTACAGGTATGTCGGCTTGGATTATATGGTTAAGGCATATAATGGATACCCGGCAAAATGCTGGTTCAGCTATACCGGAACCTTCATCAGCACAATAGAATCTATCCGGCAGATGACCTAACCAGCGCTGCTTTTCTCTTTGTCGGTGTGGAAAATAATCCAACAGCTGAGCAGGGTCAAAGTGCTTGATGCTGCCCTCATTACAATTGTTAGAATCCAAGACGTCAAGAATTGAATTGAGAACCCGTGGTATTAAGGATGTCTTTTTTTAGAGGAGTGGAAAGCGTACTAGCAAGACATTACAATGGAAATCTTGCCAGCTTCCCGCTCAACATTTGGTACAGTTCTACTGACTTCAATCCAGGCCAACCATGAAAGGACTAGGTTGTTAGTTAATTCAGAATAAATGCAACCAGAGGTTGTTGTTGTGATTATCCCCAACAATGCTACTGGCTGGTGAATCTGCGTGCATCATCCAAGGCAGCACCTCTTTTCAACGTTGGGGTAGACGGCCTGGGACTCGCTCTTTACTTTTCAATTAGGGATAAGAGAATGCGCTAACTACTGTACAAGAAAGACTGCAGGCCATGAAATAATGATTAGCAGTCCGCAGAAGCGTTTACAGCCGACTGGATTGAGAAATCATTCGAGGTCATTTGACAAGTGCAACTGTCGATGCAATATCTCAAAAGACACACCTAGAGCACTCTGTTTCAAAACTTGACCTGATGCGCTAACAGGAATTCAGGTCAACTTTTTGAGGTTGTCCTTCTGAGGAACGTGGTTAGTATGCTTCAGCCCCAAGCCGAAGATCCAACAAGAACAATATGTTGAACCCCTAAATAATATCTTTCCTTTGAGCACTAACTAATTGCTCTTCCTGACGAATTGGAGGGCTGATAACAATAATTTCAAGTTCCAGCTCTTTTGCGACATCGTGCATAACTTATGATGTTGCCTCAATTCTGCAAGAAGAATCTTCATCTTTTAATGACATTACAACCCAGCACCTATTCGGAATGGATATTCTTCTTTCTAGGTGAACGAGATCTGAGATTTCGGATTCCTCCCAGGAGCCACTTCAAAAGGCGCCAGGCTGCAGCCTCCTCTGGGTGATCTACTGTACTCTTGCCAAAATGCTAGCAGTCATGGCTCCTCCGTATGTGAATACTTGTGGCATTCATGATCCCCCTGGTGTTTCTTAATTTGTATGTTCATAACACTAACAACGGTCTTCATTATCAGGAGAGAGAAGTTCGCATCAGGTCAAGATACTATCTTCAGTAATATCCCTTTTTTTCAAGGGGTAGAAGTCGATCACGCTCTTCACGTACGAACCGTATGTAAGCACGTACAATTCAGAGCTAGAGCTCTGTATCTGCCTGGGTTTTGGTATTTTCTGACTTCCACGTAGCACGACAGCGATGAAAATTCGACATTTGGTGATGATGATGGGTATGTCATTGGTGTGTTGAGTGTGTGTTGCGTATCCCTAGAACCCACTGACAATACCCTAGACAAAGTACAGCCATATCTCTTGAATCAAATGTTATGAGGTACAGATACGAAAATGGGAGGTAGGCTCATCTAGTACCTGATCATTGAAAGGTATCACTGTCAATATAATGACTTTGGCCAACGCATAATCGATGTTCAGGAGGTACCACTCCTTCCGAGCCTGAAGTTAGTGTCTCATTTTAACTTATATTTGGAATTGGCTGGCTTCTTCGAATGCCCTTCCCTATGCCCTAAACATACCGAATGGCTTATGATTTCTACAGGCTACTTCTTTCCAAACGACGAATTAGAACAAGAGTGCCTTGATATTCTGCATCATATGGTCGACTTGGTGCTTGACGGAAGGTTGTTTTTGGCACCCCCATTGGAGAGAACCCGCCACGAATCCTTGATTTGGCTACAGGGGCTGGTATATGGGCGATTGATATGGGTAGATTGCGCCGATTAGAGGACTTAAGGCCTGTCGTGCGGCATGTAATTGCTAACATGCTGTATAGGCGACAGGTTCCCATCGGCTGAGGCATTACGCATTGTATAAGCAGTCGAAAAACGTGACGGAGCTCCAACTAATGTTGCCTTAGGTGCTTGGAAACGATTTGAGCCCGATCCAGCCAGTGATGTATGAAAGTAACACATCAACTTTTGGTAGGAAATTGACCAACGGGAATAAGCTGATATATTTTTGATCCTAGGATAACACCAAACGTTAGATTGGAAGTGGACGATATCGAGGACGATTGGTCATATAGAAGGCCCTTTGATTTCATGCATTCAAGGTATTTGGCAACTGCTGTTGCCGATTGGCCGAAATTGGTTCGTCAAACTTACCAGTAAGTATTTTAAGCATCGCCACGCCATCCAAACTTGCTAGCAGAATAGAAATATCTCATGTAAATTACCTAAGGAATTTAAGTACAGGCGGATGGGTGGAATTCTGCGACTGCGATTTCAGATATCGAGCAGACGACGGATCCCCTACTCCAGACCTAGCAATGATCCAAAACCAATACCTCGTCATGGAATCATCGCAAAGGCTCGGGCGAGAACCTTGCCCCGGACCAAAATTGAAGCAATGGGTTGAAGATACTGGATTTATTAACGTGACTGAACGTTGTTATCCGCTACCTATTGGTGTCTGGACTAAAGATAAGAAATTGGTAAACACAAGCAATGAGCATACATATACATTACTCCCGTTTTGAAAAGAATCTCAAATGGTTAAAAAATTTAAAAAAGACGGGGGGGAGGGGGGGAGGGGGGGCCAAGTGCCTCTCTACACTTACAATGTTTCCAGAAAGAGGTCGGCTGGTGGAACCAGCTGCAGTTTCTCCAGGGCGTCGAAGCATGGTCCATGACTCTGCTCACACATGTATTCGGCTGGAAACCGCAAGAAGTCCAAGTGCACGTCGCCTACACTCGCAATGATGCGCAAAATGTAAACATACATTCATATTATAACATGTGCGCAACGACTTTTTCTAGACTTTTCACCAATTCAAATTTGCCCAAGGTTTTGGCTCTACTTCCGAAAAAGAAAAAGAAAAAGAAAAAGAAAAAGAAAAACTGACAGAATTTATATCTAGGTACATCGTCTACGGGCAGCGACCTAACTACTGGGTGTAGGCGGCAGCTAGTTAAAGTTGACTCTCCAGCCCTATTTTCTCTCCTAAATTGATAGCGTATCATCTTTCGACGCGACATTCACTGCGAACCCCTTTTCACCTGCTGTTTATTCAAACGCCGCTTGGGGGGCATCTCACGCTAGCACATGTAAATATGCGTATTCAGCTCTGTTCAACATGTGCAGGAACGGCTTTTATTTTATTTTAATTATTGTTCTCGCAGATTTCATCCGGACGGAAAGACAGGGCGCATCGGAGTTTATTGCTGCCCTCTGTGGTGAAAATCGTGTATGTGGTTTTGTTGTTTATAATCTCGTATATCTTTCCATCCTTTACTTATCACTCACTTCCTTTTCGTTTTGTCTTGACTTTTCTTATGTCTGCCGAAACCTTGGTTTTGCTTAAGACTATCAATATCATGGAAAGGATGAATGCATGTGGGCCAGGAGTTCTTCCGTTAGTAACAAAAACCCCCTTTTCCTTTTCTATCCATTTTTTATCGAAGGTATTTAGCGTTGTCTATTATGAGCCGTGTGTATTTATGTAAGCCTGTGGCACTTTTATTATTATTTGAAAATGACAAGATGTTCATGAAATATGATAAAATGTGAGGTGTTGTTAGCGATATACGTATGTATCTATATCTAGATATTCATATTTCTTTGCTGTATTTTTTGCATAGCACTTACAATTACGTGCCATTCATAATACATTATATTCTCCTAGTATAAGCGGATGCTCGAGCGAGGCCCTTCGCCTCGAAGTCCATGGAGACAGGTAAAATATCAATGTGTGCTAAGCGTCACTTTCTGTCCTCTCTTTCTCATCCCACCACCCCTTCCAATTGAATCTTATAACTTCATCCCCACACGCCCACCATCCAGCAGTTAAATTACGAGCAAAGACTTCCAGAGCAGAGTATGCGCGAGTAGGATGATTTTCTCCACGTTGCGCCCCACTAAAGGCTTCCATTGGCGACGAAAAGAATATATTTTCGACTAATTCCTTTAAATTTGGTTTCCGCGAGTGGATGTCCGGTACTGCGACAATGACCCGCCGTTTGATTTCACAAAAACCATTGGGTCTTTCGCCCTTGCCATCTTGAGTAACGTGCTTTTCTTTGTGTGCCAAAATTAGCACTTCGTATGGTCTTCTCCATAGCCCGTCCGGTGGCGAGGCAGGCTGGCCGTCAACGGTCGTTTTGACCCAAATCCATTCTTCAAACGGGTGTAGCCCGGACGCTTCAATGGCATCTAACGTGGCGGAACGAGATTTTATTGAATTGGTAATCCAGATTGCGACAATGGCTTGGTGCGGATGAAGATGGTTTTGTAGAACTCCCTCAACTATTGGCTGAAGAGGCCCGGCATGTTCTTTGTAGTGCGAAGAGCGGCGGACTGAGCGGTTAGGCCATGGCGGGTCCATGAGAATGAAGTTGAATTTTGTATCTGAGGAAAGTTTAGGAATTGGACTAGGGTGGGATTCCGTTGGTGGGGTAAGATGACAGCTGAGGAAGGTAGATTCTGGAGGAATATTGACAGATATATAACTTAGAGGTGAGGGTCCGCCGCCAGTGGTAGGGCATGGTTGTTCTTCCGATTTGATATTGAGGACAGCATGGACACGCGCAGGGTTTTGGGCGATTAGGCCTTGAATTGCGCTTAAACCCGGAACTTGATTGATGCCAGGGGAAATTATGAGTGGAGGTTCGTCGGGAGCAAAATAACAAGAACCCCGAGATTGCGGCTCAACTTCAACAATAAGAGTTGGCTCCTCAGGGTTTACCCTCGGCTCGTTTGCATCTAACTCGCTCCTTTTACGTTTTTGAGAACGTTTTTCCTGGTCGGGCTCCGTAGTGCCTTCACTTTTTTCGCGGAGTTCTCCATCCTTTTGCTTTCCAATGCGGGTTGGAAATCGCGTGTGTCTGGGAAAACACCAATCTCCGTGGTGGCCCTCCCGAAGTTCTTGCAGGGCGCTATTGATAATTGGCACAATCTCTGCGTGAAACTGCTGATGAGAAGTTGGTATTTGAGCTAAGACGCGATTGCGAGCTTTTTCTGTCTTTGGTTCTGGTGGGCTTGGATATGGATGCCGTAGAGGATCGCAAGAGAGTAGTACAAGCCCACTATCTCCCAACGCATCATCCCCTCTGTCGCCAGGCTCTTTAAGTCGCTGGGCGATACCTATAGAGGTAGGAATATCAATGAGTATCACTGTCCTGGAGGCATTTTGATACAGAATTGCAGATCTGTAGTTTTGCAACGCCGGCATAGCTTCGAATTGCATGGAGTGCAGTTACTGATTCTAAAAATGGATGCCAAAGTCACAAAACCATCAAGTTACTGTTAATGTGTCACTCAGCATTGGACCAGCTAACCAGCCAGGAGACCGTTCCTGTCCCAATTCTCCCAGAATTCAGTTTCAACCTACCCATCAATGCTCTGAATGTTCTCGTTCAATCTGATCATGCATCTGAGGGCTGGATGCGATAATCGCCAAAATAGGCAATCGATGTGGTCGAAGCTAAGCGCGTTTAAACGCTCTTGAGCCGCGTTCGCGGCACTTGACTTTCTGGTTCTTGGGCGTTGTCGAACAAGCTTACCAGTATATGGGCTGGGATCAACCCTGCAGCCAATCCAAGGATCAGATAGGCGCGTCCAAGATGTTCTTTCAGTCAAGTTGTTTGTGGAAAATTAGCGCAGGCGCGCCGTAAATAAACAAATACATCTGAGTAGCTACTCTTTGAAATCCATCATTTAACTAAAATGAAAGATATTTCTCAACCATTTACTGGTAATCCGTAGCACGTGCATATACCATGTCAGATACGAAATGAGTGATCAATGAAGGGGTGTGGCTAAAGTATCCTACGTATATTTAGAGCTGCAACGATAAGCCTATAACCCCTTACACGACGAAGCTAAGTTCTTCTATAGAGAGAAAGGAAGAAAGGAAAGCAAAGAGAAAGCAACAATAGACTTGTGAAGTTGTGATTGTGGCCCAATCGAACTGCCTCCCTCGTCTTTAGCATCGATGTAAATTTTAATTGCTGATGGAGGACTTTTAACAGAGAAATAGAATGGGAACTCCAGTATATGGGGTAAAACGATATGGAGGGAACTAAAAGGACAAGGTGAAAGAAAGGTTGCATATATTTCTATTCATCCCGGCCACCTCTATCTAGCCAGATATATAGCAAGGCTAGGATGGGCATGCAGAGCTAAGATAGAGGATGCATACAGCATAGTAGTACCAGCCCCTAACAACGGCCATTTCTCTTCCATTCTCGGCCCCCCCACGCCTCTCCTTTATCTGATCTTGTCTTTTGTTTCCATTATCTAAAGACACGTCTTAGAGGGGAACAAGTAAAAGCAGACTTATAAATGATTACGGTGTACACCGGCCGGTGAAGCGTGGATAGAGGCAGCATTCACGAACAGTGTGGCGTGCACACATCCATGCTAGGAATCGTTCGAGCCCAATGCCGTAACCACCGTGCGGTGAGGTGCCGTATCTGTTTTAGGAAAAGTAAGAAGTTAATTAAGGGTATCAAGGCATTTAAATCTCGTATTTCCGCGTTGGATAGTCGGATCGAAGTTGGAAAACAAATGCGAGGTAGTAAAGGCAATAGAGCCAAGGATTAGGTGGATATAAAAAATAAAAATTAAGGGGCAAAAATGAATAGATGCCTGGAAATGGGCAAAGAAAGGTAAAATAGAGACAGCAAAGGGGTAAAACTTACTTTCGCTGGTCAGTATACCAATAATACGGCGACGGATCCATTCCTTCCCGTTTATACGCCGACATCAGCTCATCCCAGTCTTCCATCCTCATACTGCCGCCCACGATTTCACCAACGCCTGGCATAAGTACGTCCACACTCTCCGTAACACGTAAATCTTCGGGGTCTTTTTTCATGTAAAACGCTTTAATCTCCACGGGGAAATGGGTGAGGAAAATGGGCACATTCATCATGTCTGTCATTTTCCGCTCTGCTGCTTCAGCAATGTCGTCGCCAAAAGTATGTGGTTGTCCTTCTTCATTGAGAATGTCGTGTTCACGCAGCCACTCAATTGCCTCGGCATATTTCATGCGTTTGAACGGGCGCGATGGCGGTATGAAGGTCGGGTTGAGTTCCTTGATATATCGCGCAATCAACGGCTCCGAAAAAACAACATCAATGACACGGCAGATCATATCTTCCAGATGGTCGAGCAGGTCGGTGAAACTGATGAAGTCGAGTTCAGCTTCGACATGTGTGTACTCGGACAAGTGGCGGCGGGTGAGGGATTTCTCTGCGCGGAAAGATGGGCAGACGCAGAATACATCGCCAAGAGACGGGAGACAAGTTTCGAGGTACAGTTGGGAGGATTGGGTCAGGTAGGCTTTTTCGCCATAGTAGTCGAATTCGAACAAGGTGCTGCCTCCTTCAACTTGAGTTTGCACCATCGACGGTGGCGTGACTTCTAACATACCCTTCTCTTCGAACACTTTTCGGAAGGCGCGTAAGGTCGCTGCACGAACCTTTATGACAGAAGACGAGTGCTCGCCTCGAAGCACAAGATGTCTGTTGTCGTAGAGGGTGTGGGGATCGGAGTCGGGTGCAACACGGGTAGTGATAGCCTCTTTGTCACCAGCCGCACGACCAATTATAGTGAAAAAATCCGCGTGCAATTCGCGATCGTCATATGCATGATTCTTAGGCGGCACTGATCGCATTTCTCCGTGGATCGCAATCGACGTTTCCAGCGTCAGAGTCATCGCGTCATACGTCTTGACCAGATCGCCCGTGAAGATACATTGCAGCAGTCCATATCCATCCGACAGGGTCACAAACATCATATCCTTTTGCGATCTCAGACGATGGACTCGTCCTACTACGCGAACACGGGTCCCAGGGGTATCTCCGTCGCTCGGCCTCAGTTTTATTTTCGATGGATCCGTCTCGTTCAATCTTATCTTGAGTGGCTTGGGTAGTGACCCATCTTCCTTGATGACGACTTTCTTAGCCTCCTCGAGAACCAATCTCCGTTTCTCTGTCTCTTCCTTCTCACGGATGGCTAACTCCTTCTCCTTGGCGGCTTTCTTCTTGCGCTGTTCGTACAGGTTCGCAGCCTTCTTCAGCGCGGATTTCGTCGCGGGGTTCCATTCCAATCGCACGGAGGGGTCTTCACCTTCGGCGACAGGACCGGTCACCGATTTGCGCGTTAGATACTGAATATCCGGTGTTGAAGGAGGTTGTTGGAGGAAAGCATAGACTAGAGTCTTGTAGGGGGAGGACTCCGCACCGGTTGCGGTTTGGTCATCATTGCCAACATCTTCGTCGATATGCACGAGAACTGCGGTGGAGGCTGCCATGGCTGTATGGTGCCCCTAGGTATCAGGAGAGCCTTGAAAGCAGGTTGCTAAAAGTCAACTGCTGCTGTCAGTTTGAACTTTGGTTGGTAACTGTTGTCTTTTCCTTGAATTTTTTTTTTTTTTTTCCCTTATCAAAAGTTTAAAGGCGGGGAGTCATAGGTCATGTGAGCCAACGCCCGAATGGCCCCTCCATACCTCTTGTGTACCAGAAATGCGATGAGAGGCACTATATACAAGTTCGGGCACATCATGTATGAAAGGAGACGAAATAATAAATATGATTGTTATCTACTATATTTTAACAACGATCATATGCATGGCAAGTGTACAAATCAATAAGTACTACGGAGTATAACAATGTATTTAGTTCCCGAATATATATGTCTCGCGGGGAGTTACGGGGGAATCTCCAATTGTGAAGGAGCCCATACACAAACATCCATAGAGCTAAAATAGAACATTGGAATATTGTTGAATGAAATGAGCTTGTCCCAATAGCCGGATCTACAAATCTTCAACGATACAACGTAGCGCGCCTAATGACAACGAGAGGGACGAGCAACTGAGGTTCGGGAACGTAATTTTAGTTTATATTGTGACTCCGAGGTTTCCCGGGTGTGTGCAATAACAGCCAGCTGGAGGCTGAGTCCCAAATAAAGGGAGGTATCATGCCCAAAAATAGAAGAAAGAAGAAACGAGAAGAAGAGGGTAGGAATAGAGGTAAGCGGGTGGTCACTCCATTACTTCGGACTTGACGTATTCAAGGGTACACACCGTGTCTACCTATATCGGGTTCAAAATTTGGAAACATCTCTGCCCCAGCCCTGGCAACCTGTTATGGAGAGGCCAGAGACATGGGAATGGTAAAGCCGTAAATAATCGATAAATGTAGGTAAGCAAAGCAACAACTCAAAGCATTTCCCTGTCCCTGTCCGTTGGCCACAATAATTAGGCACTGCTTTCTCCGATTAGCCATGCTTACCTGTAGTAATCAACGAATCTCCACATGAATGTGCTTTTTCCATTCAGTATCCAGCATTTAATATGCATCATGAATACCTTCTCATGCGCAATGGAGTCACAAATAGCATCGTTGACATGGCATAATCTGCATAGAGCAGGCCTTAGATGTAGGCGCACATTGGCCGGGCGGATTTTGTTTCGGACCATTCAGTATTGGTTATGATGAGAGCAGGGTAGTTAGTCTGAGAGTAGGAGGACAAGAAAAATTAATGGACGGAGGATGGGGGTAGTTGGTGTGTCAGAACAAAGGCCAGTTCCGTTTCCTCGGCTGGAATAGCGTTTCAAAAAGCGGCATTTCCAATTTTTCTCCCCAGGTATAGTACGTCGAGGAATGGAAGGGAAATTGCTGGCGGATGACCAGGAAGAGCCAGAGAGAAAAGGGGGAAAAGCCGAAAGTAGGAAATAATAGAATACCTGGGCAACTCTAAACTAAACGCGACTGGCGCAAGGTATATCACAGATGCCTGGCCGCAAGCTCAACAATAAGCAACAAGGAGGTAATCCGGGCGTGGGTTTGCATCAACCACGGTTGCCCTTCAATTTGGGCAAATACCGCAAAGTGCCAATGGCCAACAAGAAGCCTAATATTCAGACAGGTAAATGGGACGAGCGGCAAGATCCTTAGGTAGTCTAGCAGTTAATCAAAGACTCTAGGGGCCAGCGGGGGATGGAGATATCTAGGTGGGCGGGTATTTTAAGATTTTTCATATCCAAAGCCTTGCATTGTCTCACGCGCCTATAGGGGTATGAATAAACCCTAAAACACTTGAAAGAGAGTACAATGAGGTCACCAAAACCATGGCATCCGTTCGATGTTGCAAAATCACCAACGACTCAATGATCTGGACTGCTCGGTAGCTAAAAGGTTGTCCAACTATGTTGCACCATCTGGGAACTGTGATCACTGTGCCGCACAGTAGGGCATATTTGTGCCAGGATCCTGCAGAATGGGCGTTTAATAATCCCAGATAGAGGTGGTGTAATGAAGACTCTGCATAAGTATCGGTGAGTGTTCTCGCAACATTGGGCCAAACTGACCAGAATCACCAATCAGACAGGGTTTCTATAATGAAAAACACGAATGGCCCCGCCCAGGTGAGTTGCGCCGCTGTCGAAGGTTTCGGGGGCATGAGGGTGTCCAATGCAGAAAATTGAAAGAGCCTACGACAGCCAGGGAATGCACGATCTTTGAGGAAAAGGAATTTACAGCCCTCGCTCAAAAAGGGCGGCCCAGATTGGCTGACAGGCGCGTTGGTGGATCACTTAAATTTGAAGATTCGCTAATTGCTTGGTCGGAACCCGGAAGACCGAAAATATGATTGTACCGTAACGGTAAAAATTATATTCATTGATGGTTGGTCTCGAAAATCCGCTTAGGTAGAGGGTTGATCCCTAATTATCATGGCTGCGTTGTCACCTGGTGGCACTTTTGGTCGGTTTGGGACCAACCAGGCATCAACGAGCCTTGTAGAAGATCTCCAAGGTCGAAGAAAGTTGAGCGCGCGAAAGGATAACCCCTCCATTTGCAACCTGCTTTAGCACCTGCTGGCATCAGGTTCTGGGATAAGGAAAAGTGGGCCACTGAAGGCCAACCACAAGCCGAAGGCTGGGGTGCGTTGTGCCTCGCGGTTCGAGGTCTGCTTCCCTGGTCGATAATCCTCACCACGAGCGGATATTCTAAGCCCATCTCCCGTGGTTTGAAGTGAATGAAGGAAATGGCAAAACAATAACACCGCAATTCAGGTGCGAAATTATCGTCATGCCACGGATTTTAGGAGACATCCATTGGTCTGATACCGTTCAGGTTCCAATTTGCGCTTGTTTACGAAATAAAACGCAAAAGAGAAATGGGAAGAATAAAAGGGCGAAACAAATGGAAACGAAAAATAAGGAAATCAGCCAAAAATAGTGTTGGAACTGCGGCGCAGTGTTGACATGTTGGGCTTCCTGCATATTAAACTGGTCACGCTCAAGCCATCGCCCACTAGCAGTCATTACAGGGATTTGGCAGTTGAGACGGGAGTGACCGGCCTTGGTAGTAATAACGAGCATTGACAACGGTGGTATAGTAAAAGGGTCAGCCAAAGGGCCACAAATGGAGGCACATCTGTTGGATTTCTTGTCCAAAGTATAGCGAGAAATCCTGGAGGTACTTGTTCGTTGATTTGTGTGACTGTTGATATTTGTTGAAGCTGGGATAAGGGAGAGATATACCCCCAGCGCTGCGTAGTATCATTTAAAAGGTGCAATAGTAGCCTATCAAATCACAGGAGACTCGTTGTTGTGTCTTAATATATTTCAAATTATGCGTTTCGTCCCTCAAGAAAGTGTCTTGATTCAAGAATAGTTGTCGTAGAGAAGACCTCGTATATGACGAGGTTCGGCACAGGGAGATCTTGTTGACGAGGCTTAAAAATAACAATACATGAAGAATGCGGATGACTGGTCACTCATTACTTGGCCAGCGGAAACAAACACGGGGGCTAGTCACTCATCACTTTTGTATGTACAGTACAAGAGAAACGATTTCGACGACGGAACAAAGAAACACAAAATAATGACTCTCCACCGAAAACTGAAAAAAAGGTGAAAATGGGAAACGCACAAGCAGAATATTACTAATTCACGGATGAGATCGGAGATATAGCACTTTTCACACCAATCAGCGTTAGCAGTTCGGTCATGTGACCAATATCCGCTGCGGGTTGCCTGCTGTAAAATAGTACTGTACATTGGGTGGATTTTTAGACGAGGTTGGGCTAACATTTGAATGGTGGAAATTTAACAAAAATTCAATCCCCGATCTCGAGTGAGGCCTATCAATTTGCAAGAGTTAGCTGAATAAAAGACCTCAAGCTGGGACATCTCATTGCCTGCGATTTTCGTTTCGCGCTTGGATGCACGGATGATGAAAACCACATGTAGAGGCTGCTACCCCATTATTATACAAACATAAACGGCAGGACTATATACACTACATTACAACGTTTATCATGGGCGGCTCCTGATTACTTCATGTTTAGCTACTTAAGTAAGTACTCCGTAATGTAATATTCTGCCCCTTGTTAAAGCGACAAAATCTCCCCTACCACATAGCGCCAGGGGAACATCTAATCTTTCTTTTCTTTTTCTTTCATTTCGAGCGAGAGGAGTATTGACCCTTTGCTAAACTATGTATTTATTTATTTATTTATTATTTCTACACCACTTGATCGCAAGGATATGTGGGGCTCTGCTTAATATACAAAGTAAGGAAAACCTTGTGGCAAGCATAGCTTGTTACTGGGCTAAAAACCCCCTGCTAAACTACGTATTAATAAGTACCTAAGTATTTACTCTATGCCCACTAACTTTTCATAGTTACACCAAGGGATTCCAGTATCTAGAGCCTGACGTTCCTCTCAGTAGGGCACGCATGTCCGGATGTACCGCACACAGCTTCAATTAGTGTATTTATCACAATTTAAAAGAACTGGTGATGGGGATGCGGTCAATCGACTTTCGCTTTCATAACCCAGCTCTGCTGTTTGTTTCCATGACCTTGCTGGAGGAACTCTATTATCCTCGGACATTCCACAACTCAATTGCCATGTTTATTATTATTGTTGTTGTTGATTAACTTTGAACACGGAAATGAATAGATAAGAGTCAACACCAACAGCCCCCAGGCTCGCTGTTCGTTTGGTCCAATTTGGGTGGGCTCCATCCACCCCGGCCCGGCATGTCAAACAGCGAGCAACAATGTCAGTTAAATGTTGCGTGTCTATCTCTCCACAAAATGGCGGACTGAAGCTCCACTCCAAGCCTGGCCCTATTGTCATCATTGGACGCTGTTCCAAACTAACATTGTGGTGATATGCCACTTTCCGCTCTTCTTTTCTGTCGGGTTCATCTGAAAGTTTGAGGGATGGTCGATCCCTCGTTTAACTTTTGTTCGAATTTGGTCGGGACCTTGTGGGGGGTGGGGAGAGTAGGAAGCGAAAAATGGGCTCCGCTGTATTTTTGGGGTTGTTCTGTCTCGCAAGTATTCTTTTGGGATAACGTGGAGTATGCCAAAACCATGGATATACAGGTATATCGTTTCTAGCGTCAAAACCTTTTGCAATTTTCGAGCTATTTCAAAACTGACTCGTTTCTTCATTACTGTCGAACCGAGTATCTTCGGGGTTTTGCTTCCGTCCGCTACTTTTTAAGCTCGTCTGGCGATAAAAAGATCTTTAACCCCGAGTCTAGTTTAGCATCGAAACTCTTCAGCAGGGATTCAAGAAAGAAACGAAGTAACTGAATTGCTGTGAGGAAGACTGAGACAAGCGCCTCTACGCAGAGTAAGTCTGCTCTGTAACCACCCCGGTATCTCGTCTTACGACACTAGTCAGCAGTTATCTGGGTTATTGAGATTAAATGATGACGCTTCTGACCGATGCCATTATGATGAGAGTAAAAAGCGTAAAACCGAAGAATTTTTGACTTCAAGAAGGGTAGAAAATATTCAAAGAATAAAAACCTATTTTACAGCTTGAACTTCATGCTCAATTGCTATTACCTAGTATTCCGTATTTTCTCCGTTGTATTATTTTTCCACAACAATTATTTTATTGATGCTATTTTCGAAACTCAAGCTAACTTATTTTTAGTTTACCTTTTCATCACAGCCCCCTCTTATTATTCTTTGGGGGCCCAAAGTAAAAACTTCTTCATTTTCCTCTTTAAGCAAGTAGACCAGCAAAAATAGAGTGTTTCTGAAGTTCTTGGCCATATTTTCTTTCCTAGGCGTAATTACTTCATTTATTAATGCGAGATGAGTTCCAGAATGTGGACGTGGCAGAGTTTTTATCATTTCTAAACGGAGTAGTTTAGTTCAGCCGGCTTTTTCAGCGCCCTGTATTTTTAACAGCGAAACAGAACTAACTAAATAACTGCGATTGCGACCTTTGGTCCCATCGGTTTTCTAGTCTCTGGGTCTCTTGTAACTTTGGCACAAGCCACCTCCAAGTTATTGTTATGGTTAAACATGCCGATGATCGTGCTGCAGAAAATAGGAAGCTTTTCTTGGCATTTCTTACTACGTAAATCCTCTTGCACTGCGACTGGGAAAGGCCTCGTTGGATAGTAGTAATGATGAAGTTTGTTATATCTGCACCGAGTCAAATGCGAAAATATTTAATCCTGTATGCGCTCAGAATCGGGCGTTAGATTTAAAATGTAAAGCTGTTATCCGTGAATAAACGCGATAAGATTGGGGTTGACAATGGGGAAAAAGGAAACTTTCAAGCTCCTATAACATATGTATTTATAGCATCAAATGCGATACACATGTATGAGGTGTCTGCTAGGTGATTCGTAATCCATGACGGACAATCTCGTTATCTAGGAAGTAGTTAGTCTTGACATGACCCTCCCCGAAACTGTTGACAGCTCGAAGCTCATTCCACCCAAGCAATGCAGAGACCACCATTTTTCGCACAATGAGTAGGCGATCCTTCTAAGAAAAAATAAAGAATAACAAAAAGTGGGCCGGCAGCGGTACACCCCGATTGATCTCGTCCTCCTGCTGCCTACCCCTGTTGCGGACTAAAGTTAGCTTCGGAGACTTTTCAACTTGCCCTTTCAACCGGCTTTTTGCTCCTTCGTGATTCCTCTTGGTGAATCCGTTGCCTTTTATTAAAATAAAGTAACAGTCTAAAGAAATAGAGAAGGGTGAGGAATGTGGCCTATTATCAAAAGGTTATCTAAAAGTGCACAAAGTAAACAGCAAATCAATGGTCCGCTCCACGGCATCCAGGTTGCGCAACATTGGGTATAATTGCGACCAACAGGGGTTTACCCTGCTTGAGGGGGAACTTGGTTGGCTTCTAGAAGCATGGCCCTTGTTGGCACCAAGTTTGCTGGGCTCCTCCACAAAGTTAAGAGGTGATGCAGGCCATGATCCCAGACTCTTTTTAGCCTCCATAGGATCCCGTCCAAGAGGAAAAAACACCTCTGGAAAGGATTCGGATTGAGTCACTTATTGGGGGCCAAACTGACAAAGACATCGCTTCTTGATTCCTCCTACACCCAAGCATTAGATGGATGTCTATCTTGTTGGTTAGTGGGGTAGACAATCTCCTGAGACAAATCAAACACAAGATCTCTGAGAGGTAACATCACTCATAACCGAACAGAAAGAACATCGTTCTCATCTAAGTTATAATTATGCTTCCATGAAGAAGGTTGCATCCACGAGGTATGAGTAAGATATTGCAGTAGCGTGTGGGCTAATCCTTTATCCCCTCATGCGAAAAAGGCCAAGCCCATTAAGCAAATAAGCGTGATATCGAGGCTTTCGACTCGAATTTCTCATGTTGGGGGCGGAAACCATGTCTCCGTGGGTGGTCTTTGCACTGTTGAGGCTGGTTCCTCCCTATTTTCATCCACAGTCAGCACATTGTCTAGTAACCCCTCAGCATCGTTTACGTAGCACGCAAGAAGAACCATACTTACTGCGTATTCCAGCCCGGACTCCGCATCGAAATAAGCTGCAAGGGGCAAGCCGCCTAACTGTTTAGTATTCATCATCATCCCGTGCTTAACGAGGGGGCACTATGTAAGAGTGGAAGTACGATCATGACTGGTCTGGATCAACTTAAAAGCAAGAGGGAATTTGTCAATGTACCCACAAGCTGTTCATTGCATAGAGCATCATTGTGCTTCGTCCACGAACGTATTAATTAACACAATGGAGGAGCTAACTCGCAGCCCAACAAAATTGGCTAGATAATCAGCGTTGAGTCGCCAGCCGTTTTATGTTTGCTTCCCTGTAAATAAGTTCTTTCCTCCACCACGCCACGGGATATTAGATGGAATAATGAACACTCTCTTACTTCATGATGGGGTCCAACCCACGCTGCCACCATCCTTAACCCGTGATTGCCCCTTGTTTGGCTCATTTCCCAGCCAGTCGTATCCTTTTAGCAGTGCGGGAAATGTCGAGAACTGTTGTCGATAGCTTCTCAAATGGACCGTACTACTGACTCGAATTAAGCAACCAATTTCGAGAAATGCCGGGGTTTTCGCTGGGACACTCTGCTAGGTTAAAAAACGCAACCCCTTATATTAAAGCCCGTTCGACCCCCTTGAATAGTTATCACGTGATTATTCGCTCCATCAATGCAGAATCCCAGAAAAAATAACACAGGCTTCCCAGCCCTTAAAAGGTCTTCTACGACGAGTTCCACGGAGTCTCCGTCATGCAAAACATATCTCTCCGCTGACGCGGGGAATCACACTTCGCTGATTGGAATAAAGTCTAATCAATCGGCACTCAAAGTTTGCGCGTTTGTCAGTGTTTGGCAGTCTTTCGTATTTTCCCTAGTTTTTTGTATTGTATTTGAAAAAAAATTTCCGAACGGTAAAAATACACCCAACAGTATTACGCAAAGATGGGGTAAATTACAATGACCGATTCTTCAGGGAAAAACTCCCGAAGTCGGGGCTTCTGCGGCTAGTCGCGCGGCAGACGGCTTTGGCTCCCAGGCTTCTCCACTACCACTGTCTACCAGAAGCTTGGAGGCTCCGTGGCTTATTGGCTCGGCCCAATTTTAGAGTCAAATTACGATTTTAAGCTTAGCGTGGCTTAGCCTTGGCTTATCCCTGGCACTTGCATCATGCATCAGGCCTCTGAATGGCTGCAGCGTCCCAGAACTGCGGTTGAGGCTGAAAAGCCGCGCGACTGGGCGGCAGGGATCTATGGCCAGTCAGAGCCCCGCGTTTTCATGCCACCAACGTTGGTTCTCTTTCAAGGCTCAATCAATTGCTTGCGCCAGAAAACCGTTTTTGTGCAACATCAACCGTTCATTGATGGAGTATGGTATTGTTATTGGACTGCGTTACTGGCTTTTCACACATGACACGTCGATGATGTTTTCCGCGAATTTTCAACCGAATAGGAACAAATGGAAAACATAGCCATATATGCTGCCCTTAGGCTACCATTGACAGGGTGTGAGTTTTCTGGGGTATTGGTTTTTAAAAGCGCCTGATTCTTTAGAAATTTCGAATAAACCGGCCTATCAGCTTTCTGTTCTTGCAAGTAGAGGCATTTATCCATGTTCAGTCTGATCCGGGCCGCCTTTTGTCGTTCAAATGATTTACATGGCGGGATAAATTCTCCGTCTCGCCAGGGTTTAGGATCAGCAAGAATGAACGGTGTATTATCGACAGTCAGAAGCGCGAAAACCATCGTTGTTCCATGTGGTTTCTTGCCCTGAATTCCACTGTACTTACTTTTTCTCATACCTGTTGTGTTACACCAACATTGGACTTCGGTCCGCCAAAAGATCAGCATTTTATGGGGCATCTTGAGTAATGCGCCAAGGCAACGAAACAAAATGAAATAAGAAAGAAAGAAAAAAAGAAAGAAAGCAAGAAGGCAAATAATATGGCTTTGATCAGTCATTGACGGGATTTCCCCCCCACGACAATGAGAAGGGATTGCCTGGCAATTGCCAAACCCGACATTGGCTAGAGTTCGCCGCTAGAACGGAGACTGATAAATTTGTCACAAGCTGTTGTTAACCAACATGGCTCTGAATCACACCAAATTTAAATGAAACCGTCTGGCGGCTTCCGACGGCCATGGAGCGGTGTAGATTAACAGATCTCATGGTTACACACCGGCATCTATTTTCCCTCCCTTGACGAAGTACTGTACATTTCCCGAAAGCTCAGAGGGTTAGAACCCTCGGGCCAACTCCTGATTAAAGTTGTTCAGCAGCACCAAATAAGGGCCATGTGTTGCAAGCCTGATGCGAAGACTATCAGCCCCAAAAAATAATCCATATTATACTCTTGGCTGAAAAACAATAGCGGGCGTGGATACCGTTGACCCTTTATACTTGTCTATCCCCAAGCACGTCAAGCCCGCGATGGCTTTCTGAATCCGAGGAGCAACCCAAGGATACCTTCGACTTGGACCCTCACCTTCCCCTCTCGTTTATCAATTTTTAATGCGCGGAGGGTAATGTAGCACTGTCTATTATTCCGCACTCTACCTTCAATCATCTCGTTAAATTCGAACAGCCACCGTTTCCTTTCCCTGCAACGGTTTAATATAAATGTCCCCTAAATTCCTATCCCCCTATTCCGTCTTTGTCTCTCTTGGCACGGATACGATTGGCCGCCAGTGGGTAGGTAACCTAGGATGGGATGAAATGATGAATAGCAAAGCGCCACAAAAGAGTAGCGTTGGCAAGCCTAGGACAAAGGAACTGCGAAAAGGGAAATCTTCAACCAGTCCGGGCTTTTATGCCAGCCGTAAAATATCGATTTATGTATGGATAGTACCATAGGGCTTTCGTGCGACCTCTGCGAGCGAGTTGTCCGCCCTGCTGGTATGTGTTGATGTGCTGTGCTCTTCACCTCCATATTTACATCATCGTTTCCAGAGCCCTTATGGTATATTTCCTTTTTCCCCCTAGACATTTGCATCCATGGGTATGATCTTACCGTTTTGCTCATCTTTCAGGGACAAGCATTTGGGAATAAAGTTTCCGCAGCAAAGCTTTGTTCTCTTCCCTTTCTGCATAACCATCCTATGAAACCTCGCTGAGCACATGACAGATAACTCAAGCTTTTATTCCTGCCCATACTCTACATGCACACTTCCCAACATCGCCGCATTCCATAGTTCATATGCGGCAACGAGCTCCAAAGCAATCTTCTTGCTTTCCAAATTTACTGGTTGAAACAAAGCCGTCATGGTGCGCATTCTCGCATTTTTTAGGCGGAAAATAAAATATCCTGGCAACCGCAACTTCATGATTTTTTTGTGGCCATTCCAAATTCACTGTCTTTCCGCTCCAGGTTAGTTCATTGCTCTATGTGTTCAAAATCAAGTTTAGCGAGAACAGGATTACTGTCCTTTTTTCACCACATACTTGCGCAGCATCCGAATTAGCCCCTTGCACTGTACATAAAAAATGCAGACAGTTCGTGAACTACTGAAATCTAGTTTTGAATAATGGGAGCCTCGCAACTCCTTCCCCTCCTTTAGGAACAAGGAAACATGAACCATCTCGCAATCTGGATGATCATGAATACTCAGTCACTATTCCATGAATATCTGTGATAGCCAGAACCCCTCATCCCGCCGTTATCATTACTAGCACATTACCCCCGTCCTTGGCAGCAGACAACCAGCTCCCCCAGGAAGCGAACGACCGAACTGAAAAAGTGGATCAATTTCTCCCGCCGTCCCTTTCACAGGAACACCGAACATTCGAGTTAGTCAGTAAGCGGCTCCCGCCGGTCATACTAAATGGGTCCATCATCCTCTCACTTACAAAAGCGGCTCCGCATGAAATTAACATGCCGGGCTATTTTGGAACACGGATATATTGGGGCCAGTTTCTGCGGCGTGCATCGTAGCTTGAACCCTTAATTCCCGAAAAATAAAGGGGAACAGGAACGGGAACGGAGTCCGCCGATGAGCTCTTCGTATTATTGCTACCTAAACTGACGTTGAAGATCAATCTAATGCTTTTAGATATACTATATTTATCCCCTCCGGAAACTAGGAAACTCGACTTACGGCATGTACGCAGTGTATGCGCGTACAATAATGTAGGTACAGTATATGTACGTGTCCATCTCATCACACCATTCTGCTTTCAGACAGCAAATTGATGCCCAGTTGAACGTTGGGCATGTTTTGTTACGATTAGGCAGGAAGGAAGAAAGCAAATTTCTGGATTTCTGACGGACCTGCATGTTTTTAGGTTTCTGTGGCGGCGTGGTTCCTGATCTGCTGGAAGACAAGCTTTGATTGTTGAAGATGGAAAAGAATACATGCGACTCATGGTATGGTTTAACCTGCGCCGGCGATTACATTATAGCCACCTTCGGAGTTACAGCAGTCTCGCTACCAATAAATAAATATAATTGGGATTGAGGTATTTGTTACTTTCTGTACTTTTGTGCAAGCTGCCCAGGTGACCACTCCATAATTTATGTTGTTCGTTTGCTATTTCGCTGCTTCCTGCAGACAATGGTGTGCTAGTTTCTGGTTATCGGGATGTGCCTGGCTAGCTTTCCTTTATCCCTTTGCGTTTGCGGCGAAGTGCAGTACGTTGGAGGCGAGGAGGCCAAAGGTAACCACCATATCTGGTGTTCAGAGTACAGAGTCGACAACCCCATAATCAATAATATAGGATGCCCTGAACAAAACCTGTCGATCTGGGCAAGAATCTTAAAATAGTTGAACGTGCCACTACTACGACCGTATTTTATTTTACGAACCGAAAATAGTCGACTGGGAGGGATTATGGCGTTTAACTGGGGGCTAAAAACCCCATATTTCTGCGCTCTGCAAATGGCCCAGATACCCTGCGAGGCTCTGCAGGGTTGCATCATCTGCATGTTAATCCATGTTAAGCCCACAGCAGACAAGTCCCACTGGTCCAACTCGGACGACCGCGCCTGTATGTAATTTAAAATCCATCATAACTTTACCAGAACGTGTTTTTTAATCCTTTCTCCATTTTCAATACCATGACAGCAGTACTTCGGAGCCTCAAGGGGCCTTCATTTTTGCATTTTTCAGCCCTTGTAATCGCCAACTTCGCTGACGCTGTGCCACGCCTGATTGGCTTAGCTGATCGATCATTGGGTTTTTCCCTGAGACTTGCGGATACTTGCCCTTCCAGCCAAAGCCGTAGTTCGTCGCTTTCCTCCGTTTCTCGCCCCCGACGACACCAATAATACGTTCCAGTACGCGGGTTTCTGCAGAATAGCGTCGAGTCATTGCCGAATCCAAATTAGAGGACGGCGAAAGCTGACACTGGTTTCAAAATAATTCACAAGGCGTAGCCATTCGTAGGGGCTGAGGTTATTCTTCTGCTTGGACGTGATATTTGCTGTATACTGGCCATTCAACAAGCAGAAGCAGGGAAATATAATTGCATCATCTTTCCGCTAGCGGTTTGCAGCCCTCCTGTCAGCTTGGCTTGTTGCTGGAACCTGCAGGCTTTGGTGACGGCCATGATGGGGAGGGGTGCGTGGCGGAAAAGGGGGGGGAGTGATCCTGGGATTGGGTTGGGGTGGCATATGGCGCCAAAGGAGCAGATGAAAAAAGGAAATCCATGATAAGTATTTTCCTTACAATATAAAATACCTGCATGATTATCCGCTCGTTAACTAAAAAATGCAAATATTACAGTGCCATATGTATCAAGCAAGGTGATGATTACCGTCGCATTGGGACTTCGTTTCCTGGACTATTCTTGCGCTTCTTGCTAGCTCATGATTTTCCTAGTCTGCAGGCTGGTATGGGCTTTATCTATCCTCTTTAGGGTTTATGAAAAGCAGAAAAGAAGCCTGGGCTGGACTCCATGCATTATTACAGATTTTAAGCACGAAGAAGCGCAAGCGGGGACGAATAGTAATAATTTATTCATAATAAAAACGGTGCCGCGCCCCTCCCTCCTTTCTGCTTCTCGCCTTGTGGACGAAAACGAGGCGTCTATCCTCTTATCCTCTCTTTTCTTTTTTAATTATTTTAACCTGCATAAAGTTCTCTCTACTTTAAATTTCGATGCAGACTATAAATATAATCGAATCCCGCCTCGCTGCTAACACCAACACATTTTTATTATTTGGATATGAGAGTATAGATTGGCACCCTCCGTTTACAGCTTACCAATCCTGATATCTCCCCAAGTTAACCAGCAAAAATACCCCAAGAGCAAAGTTCCGAAAACTGGCATGCTCTACCTGAAAGAGAAAACATAATAATAATTTTATATCACGGATTCTCGAACAAGCTATAAAACTCGTTCTTCATTCACCACGTTCTTGATCTTACGGCGCTTTCTGAGCTAGCTCGGATATCGATTGCATGTGGCAGTATATATCGGAATTTCCCGTCGGACTCAACTAGATTGATTGATTTATCTCTCTTCACTTCTTGGGCTGTTCCGATTGCTGTCCACCAGCTTGGTTTATCCCAAACGTTTTATCAGGAGCAGGGCTCATTCTTGCATTCCCTTTTCGAACCTCGCCTGATCCGTGGTGATCTTTTTTTTTCTTCAAATTGGCATCACGTCAGTGTACTGCGAATAACCAAACCAACCAAACCAACGTTCACAAACCTCATCTACCTTCATAAATCCATTACCCCGTTTTGAAGAGACGGCCGCCAGCATTCTAAGCGCTCCATTTCTGTGGGACGCCAAAAGCCAGTCAGAAAACTTTACCTTGTTCTGGAACTCAACGAACCACGATTCTACTTTGAACGGTTTAATTCAGACGGCTAGGAGACAACATGGAGTACAGCCAGCGAGGATCCCCATATCCTCCTCAATTACCAAATGATTCTCAACCCTCACGCATATCCATCGGTGCTCTGCTGAACCCACCCCGACAAGCCTCTGACTCTTCGTCCATCCCTCCTACTTCTCCCCGCCCACACGACTCATCCCATTACTATCACCAGCAACAACACCCACAATATCCAGACCTTCCTTATCGGCAATCATATTACCACTCAGCTCAAAATCTTACCAGTGGCCAATCCGTAGAGGGTCAGGCTGCAGGATATTCAGATCACCACCAGGCCCAACGCTCCGCCTCTGCGAACTCTTCTCCGGGGCTCTACCCAAGAGAACGCTTCCCCTCCGTTTCAAGTAGTTCGTCTGCAATCATTGAAAGGCGGCGTGCACCACGGCCCAAATATGACGAAGAAGAAATGTACTTCATCTGGTACCATCGCGTCGATCTACACCAGGAGTGGAAGGAAGTTCGTGAAAGCTTTAACGCCCAGTTTCCCAATCGTCAACGGAGAGGGTTTCAGGGCATCCAGTGTAAATACTACAGATTCATCAAAGAGAAAAACTGTCCGACACTACGAGAGCAGCGTCGCAGACGGAGCGGCGGCAACGGTGGTGGAAGCGGCGGAAGCGGAGAAAATGGCAGCGAAAACGTGAGCAGTGGGAGCGATGGGAATTCCCGGAGTAACTTCAATGAGGATTTACCACAATACGGGGTTATTAAGTGGACGGGAGTCAGGTTTCCGTGGATGAAAGAATGGTCTGGTACGCAGTCATGAAATTTTGAATTTTTTTTAACTTTACGGTCTACGCCCTTGTTTTCGCGGCAATTTTGTCAGCGTTGCTTCTAGTTATGGCAAAATTGTTTTATTTTCAGTTTACCACACGGTCCCGCCATTTATGCACTCGTTGCTTTCCAAAGCTACTTGGCCTCGCCCACCGCACTTCTTCTATCGTTAGACAATCGAGGTGGCTACTCTGAGGATATTTGTTTCCCCTCCTTTTATCTTGTGTCTGAACAACCATCATCACCATACCCCAGCATTACGATTCTCCCGCATTTATACAAAGATTTCTTTTTGTTTGGTTTTCTCTACTTTTACTGGAGTTAAAAGGATTTGGCCCTGGAGGCAGGATGCAATCGAAGTGGGTCGCAAAATCTGCAGGAAACGAATTCAGGCAGGAGGAGCAACTTCAGGATATATCATTGGTGGCGTGCGAAATGTGGTGTCATGTTCTAGCCCACTGTCGTTTTTTTTTGGCTTCCCTGAAAGGGGTCGGTGCTCTTGTTTTTCTTTACCACTTTTCCTTTTCTTCTTCATTTCATTCTGGTTGTCTTATATTATGACTTTCTACGCCTTTATTACTATTTCCTTTTTTTTTCTTTCTTTTTTTTTTTTTTTTTCTTTTCGTTCATGTGTACAAAGGTATCTACTTCGGCATCTAGCTATGCAGTTGGCACCCTCTATTTTATTTTATTTTATTTTATTTTTGCACCTTCTCTTCTCCATCGCCATATTCCGACCACTGGACCCCCTCTTTCTTCCAATGCCGAATAATTTTCTCCATCGGCTCATGTACAGATCCGTAAATGCCCCCGGGCTTCTTTCTCCACACTCAAAGGGGCTCCGCCGACCCTCAGTCACCCACCAATGTAAACTCGGGCTTTTGAGGGGTCCATAACCCGATCCACTTCTCGTTTAGTCCTCGTTTTCCACCCCCTCGAGCGGCTGACGGACCCCACCGGCGCGCCCACTTTTGCTCTCCACTGGTCGCTTCTGTCTCAGAGAAGGCCAGATCCTCGCTTCGGCGCTCATGATCATGATATGGCCCCAGCTTCCGGTTAGTCACCAACAAGCGGAATTTTAAAGTGATCGAGCCGTCGTTTTAGACCCGGAAAGAACGGAAGTCCCAGGATATCCCCCGAGATTGACTTACACAAATGCTGTTGTTTCCTTTGAGACTGCGTGTTTCTCACACAATTCTTCGTTCCACTCTCATTTCGCCAATGTCATTTTTTGGTCTGTTTAAAGTGTACATGAGGATTGTCTATTTTATGACAGTAAATCTGTCTGCTTGTTTACTGAGGTACCAAGCGTATATCTCACGCATTACTTCACTGCTTTCATTGCCCGTCAAAAACGAATTTTCTTTATATAGCACAATAATTACCACATTGTTTCGGTTTCTCCATTCAGAAAGTTAAATCAGATCTACCACTACCATCACCCCTTTTAGCGTACATTGCCACCCCCTTGACATACATATGACATAGTCAGGTTTGATTTATATATAGCAGCTATCTGATGCAGACGGGAATCGAATATCTGTTAGTTTGCAGCTTGAAAAGCCAGCTGGCAAACACGGTATATACCAAGGTACCTATCGGCATGAAGGGGACCTTCCTCAGGCTACCAAATTTAGTTCATCGCCAACAATTTTCGGCCCCTTTCTTCTGTTGTTCTAATATGGCTGATGTCCCATCCCTTCCCATTAAATGCTACGGAGCCTGGGCTCCGGTTGCAACAAACATTATTAGTGGGTAGATTGGGATTGAAATTTTAGATATATGTTTTATCTTTTTCATTACAATTGAATTGCCATGCTTCATCTTACGGTTGCTACACAATACGGACACACAACCACCCTTGTCAGGAGAAGGTTTGCGATACTGTATGTATGTACATGTACATACATGCAGAGTCATTCTGCAGTGAGAGAATGCAGGTGGATTTCATGGTTCAAGATAATTGCACTGTACAGGGCATGTCTACTCTTCCTGGATATGCTACCACAAAGAGTGAGTCGACCCCCCGCTTCGCCAGAGTCGACTTGAGTCCGAGTATGTCAAAAAAGTTTCATACGAAACCCAGATAACGGCCCATTTTCGTTTGATACCGCCATGCCAGAGCGGATGTGAGCCTGCGCAATTCCATCCCGACCCCATTTTTCAATCTGTCAGGCAAAAATATTCTCGCGCGCGCCGACTATCTTTTGTAAATGCTACCCTCCCTGGGTAGGTTCACTTTGCGATGAAAACACCTCCCAGAACTGGCCCCAGTGTATTGTAATAATGCACCATATATAACTACTCAAAATACCCCCACTGAAACCTACTAAGACGGTCAATATCACGCGTATTTGGAAAAATTGCAGTCTGTTGCTCTCGCCCCCCTCGAACCCCCTGGATATGTCGCGGAATCTAATATGTCGTCAACCGACATCGAAACTCCCCGAACATGGCTGAGAATCTTGTTCAGCACTGTCAGCATATACCACATCTGTAACCAAAATAGAAGTAAAGCAAAGTAGGAGGGAGGAGAGAGGGGTGGAGAATCTACTACCCTCCCCCTTGTATTTAAAATACACGCATAATGCATTCAGACTTCATAACAAACGCCTGAAGCCACGGAACAGAAACCGGATCCAGATTAACTTCCAAAGAGAGCTTATTCCACAGGTGGCCATGGGTACCTAGAGTAACTTTCTGAAAGATTAAGAATCAAAATCAAAAAAGTTTTAGAAAACATGAAAACTTTTTCTGCCTTATCCGCACTCCCCATCCCTAAAGCACTAACAGGGACTTCAAAGACAGAAAATATTTATGCCTGGGTAGATGGGTAGCTGGCTTCCTTTAGAGGAAAAATCACAATAGACATTACTGCGAATTCTCATTCACCCCAGAAAGCAAATGTACCAATAAGGTTTCCTTCTCTAGGGACTCCGATGAGTGTGCACGTCCGATTCGAAGTCATACATGAAAAGAGCGTGTCTGTGTACCTTCATTCATCTGACCTTGATCTCATGCAGGCAACACCTATGTTATATATGCATGGTTGCCGTATATATGCATGGACCTAGAATTAACGGGGCCCTTACCAAGCTGTATTTTATATTCGAATTTTCCATTTCCCTTTGCTTATTCTTTTACCATCTTCTTTTTGAAGAGGGTGACGATATGCCGCCGTTTTCGCAGGGTAAATAGCGTCGGCAACCACTAGTTAAGATGGGTAACGATAGAAGAAAGAAAGAAAAAAACCGTTCCAGATGTCTGATTGATCTTCAGCTAGAATCTGACAAAATATGCAAGTAAGATGTACTAAAATATCCTGCACAGAAACATATATCAGAGCTGCTATTCCACTTTAGTTTCTCTCATCTCATTTTTCATTGATTTGATGTGAGCCAGGGGGTGACTGATTGGGTAAAACCTCGATGCGACCTCGTCCAGTTGAGCTTACCCCTGTTTCGTGCAAGGCGTAGTTTTGCGCGGATAGATAGGATTCCACCTTGTCTGCGTAATTAGTCTGACAGACGTCATAAGGGTTACTATTTTAAGAAACCCGCCGATCAAGCGTAATAAGCTCCGTGTTCTTTAATGCATGCAGGCATATGATAGAGAATATGCACGGAACCAGTTTCGAGTTCTATATGTAGAAAAAAGCCATTCGTGAACAACTGGCTAGTTTCATCCCACGATGGCGAGACTAGAGAAGCTGATGAATTTTATCAAAGCTGATGCATTCTGGTAAACACTTCAAATTTCAAGGACTTTTCAATTTTTAGAGTACAGTACAACCGGTTCGTTTATAACTACAAATGTACCTGGGTATGTATCTATCTAGAGAAGGAAGATAATGAGGAAGCGTACTAGTGTGTTAGATATATTTTACTGAGGTATTTTTTCTCTCAATATATGAATAATTTGTTAATTTCCATGTCCTTGCAGAAACGCAGGTAGTCAAACATGGTACATGGTACTCACTCACACACGACCAAAAAAAAAAAAAAAACCACCCCTAACAGAAATGAAGACAAAAACACAATTTGAAACAAAATAGAAGCCGTCTGATAACGGGGTTATGAAAGTTGGTACAATATATTATTCTACCTGCAGTGGTTCTCCAACACAAAACTGGAGCAGATAAGTTTGATAACAAGCTTCTGATACAAATATATCAGTGGATTGAAAAAAAAACCCAGCTATCATCAGTGGATAGTGGATAATCGTAGCTACGTATGGATATGTATCTTGATGCTGCATACATAAAACCCTGTCTATAATTCTATGTCTGATAAGAATGCCTATCATGGCAACCCATTCGATCGTACTAGTCCACAGCGCATCTCATTCAATCTCCCGCTCCAATATGTTGGGGGCCGAAAACAAAACGCGGTCCGACAATACCCATTCCATGATAGGTAGCTCCTATAATCCAGTTTCCCAGACACTCACTTTCGTCGAAGCCAAAATCGTCAAATTAATAATGATGAGTAAATGCATGCAACCCTTTAGAGCCCCCGCATATAACACTAAACCAGCATACCTTGTACCCCAATAGGTCAACTTAGCAACATGTAAGCATAATAAATACGTCCAATCTTTTCTTTCACGCAAAAACGATAAGCTTTGAAGCTATGTGGAGCTAGCCACATACCACGCTGCGCAAAGACGGATTACCAACAAAACCGTGACATCTTTTTAGTAATCATCATCGGAGTTAGGGTCCTTGAAAGCACCACATCCATACTCATAATTGTCATAGTCCGGATCAAATTCCTCGTCATCGGACGCGTTGCGGCGATAATTCCTGTAAGCGGCATTGGTGTCGTCATATTCATCATCGAATTCAAGGTCCTCGTCAGGGTATTCATTTGCCGGGTTATCTTCAGCTATAGAGGCGGGCAGTTAAGCGTCAGGATAAACAGCCAAAAATAAACATATCTGCACAAGAGACGCGGCGAGGAGAAAACGGAATGGAAGAGTAGTAAAACTAACAAGGCAGCTGGAGGCACGGAGGAATCGTTCATTCAGAGAAAAAGTAACATACCATTAGAATCTTCATCCTCTGAATCCCACCCTTTCCCTTCCTCATCGGATTCTGCAAATGCCTCCCAGAAATGAAGATCTTCCTCCGTAATTACTACCACACCAATATCTCTTGGTGCGACTCCGTGTTCACTAGCCCACTCGCCCTTAAGAAGATGGGCAGCGCGCGGGTCAGTAGCGATTTCCTCAACGGGACGCCTGACAAATTCATCGTAGACGTAGCTATCATCATTGTCATCCTCACTTCCCAGGTCGCTAGCCGTTTCAAACGTTGCAGTCTGTTTCACCGGTGGGATGAAGTTGCTATCATTCACATTTGCCTCGGCGTGTTGCTGTGGCAGCTCAACTCTTGCAGCATCCGCAGATAGGTCAACCTCAATGGTATTTTTTTCGTCACCATCACCACCGCCACCGTCAAAGCGCAGACCTGATTTTCCTGGAGAATCACGGGTCGCCTTCGGAAGCCGTGGTGGATATTTAAGAACTGATTTGTTCGGGGAGATTCCAACGAACCGATCCGGCCTTCGTGGAGGAGTGCGTGGGGGAGGCTTAGGAGGAGCTTCGGACATTTCGGAGTCACCTGTTATTTCGCGGGCAAACTCTGCCAGCTCCGTCGCAAGCTGATCAAAGTCCTGGTCCCATAAACTTGGATCCTCACGTATGGACTGAGCGCTTTTCGCTTTGTGTTCTTTATACCGAGCTTGCTGTGCTCGGTCCAAATAACGGGATGCTTTCGATTCCTCCTTCCATCGCTTTTCGGCGTCATTGACAACATGACGTTTTCTTGGAGGAACAGGAGTAGTTGATGACTCGGGGACAGTTGACCTGGTGTCTTCCCTAGGAGCTATGAGTGGCGTTTCCTGAGCCTCGCCACTGACTTTAACTTCCCCTATCTTGGTTGCAAGATCCTCAAGTACAATCGACGCCCTCACATCATCTATTTGGTGAGGTCGTTTTTCGATGACCACAGCCCTGCTCATTACCCGATCGCCTCTATTCTTGTGAACGCCTCCTGAGACTTTGTGTAGGAACTTTGAAGAAGGGCTCGTAAAATCCTCACTAGGAGCAGTTATATGAAACCGACGTAGAACAGAAGAAGGTGAACTTATGACTGAGGAGGATCCAGAACGATCTCTCATTGGAGAAACAGACTTGCTCGTAGCATGCGAGGCTCGCAAGGCTGATGATGGTGATGAAAACGGAGGTATAAGGCTTTTGCCTAAAGAACCTTCTTTCTTTGACATAATTCGTTTGTTTTCGAATTCTGAACCAGGAACCGTAGCTCGCACAATAGGTACTCCATGGCTGATATTGGATGTACTCACTGACCTGGGGCTTTTGATATTTCCCCTCGTAGAGGTTGCTGGTGATGAGTCCGCAGTTGTCTTGGGGTTAACGGCGCCATCTGGCGTTCGGACAACACGCTGAAAGAAGAAGTCCGTGTACCGCCTTTTGGGCTGAGGTATCTGAGACTGGATATCTGTAGATCAGAGTCAGAAGAAAATCCTAGATAAAAACAGACCGGCGGACACTGAGCTAACAGAAATAAAAAGCGATAGCACAATCCCGCTTCTCAAGATTTTCATTCAATAATTGAACGCCTGAAAGATCGCAAAACGATAACACCATAATTTTGAATACAACAGACCAAAAGAGCTCAAATGAAAGCTAGAGAGCGTTTTGCCTCAGCCTTGCTCCAGAGCAACAAATGCTGGGACAGCCACATTCAAAGTAAATTCAAGCAAATGGAGAATGGAAAACGAATAACGCTTACACAAAGTCTCAACAGGCTCCTCCTCTCTCCTCCGTTTAATTCGAATATGCTCGGGTGGCAACGACATGTGCTTCTATTTTCTTTCTCTTTATTTCAAATTTGCCTCTCCCTTTAATATCCGTCTCAAAAGGGCGTGTCTTGCTCCTCCGCTTTTCGACGTTGATAATATGATCTGACTTGAACAGGTAACGTGAAAAACACACCCCCACTCTCATAGGTGTGTCTTCAAAATGCAAACTTAGCACATAGCACAAAACTCCCAGACTTTAAAAGGGGAGATCTTCCGGAAGAAACAGGGGAAAGGGTAGGGAGCGGAGGGAAGAAAATATGGAAAGTAACGAGGGAAGAAATGTTGCAGTGGATATCCAAACAAAGAGATACCAGTAGCATGAATGAGTGAGTGGATAACCAAGGCCTGTATGTATTGTTTGTTATGGTGGGGGGAGCTTTGATGATCTGCTTTGATAGGTTGAATGTAATGTTTGCCCAGTGGGTTGCAACAAATGTCCACCTAGACCAAATACACAAAAGTATCAAAGCCCCTATCAAGATAAATGGGGTTTGGTTCTGTGAAAACACAGCTCTGTCGAATCCTGTTTTTGATGTTGTTATTGTTTCGTTTATGGGTTTGATTCTGAAGTTGTGATGGAGATAAAAGTGTGGGAAGGTCTGTCCATTACATCACGTGATATCAAACTTGGAAGCAACTCGGGTTGATAGTTTCAGGTGAAATATGAGAAAAGAGAGCACAGCTAGGAATTAGTGTCTTATTACATCACATTTAACCATGTTTGAATCTCTTGATATGACTAACTATGTATAAGAATATTATAACATCCAAGGGGCAAAGTAAAGTAAGGGTATCAAGGATAAGTAGAGTATTAAGATTGCCCCCGCCATTCAGGCCATTCCATCCATCGAAACTCTTGTGCAGCGTGTGAGCTATGAAACAATTTATAGTCAATAGCTGCTTCCTTCCTTCTCTGGTCCAGGTCTTATGTCGTCCGTAATTTCTGACCCCCCTCCCCCCCGCCTCGGCCCCCCAAACATTAACCTCCGCTGAAAGGCCAAAATAAAACAAAAACCCACTTCAAATACTGTGGTGATGATAATTATGATGATGATGATGCAGATGCAAAAAAACTTCAAACAGGTAAGAAAGAGAACAAAAAAAGAAAAAGAAAGTATTAAATAAATTTCTCGAATACGGCATCGTAAAATGGAATAATGGCAGATATAAAAAAGAACATGGGAACCAAAAGAACAAAACAAACATATCAGAGAGAAGATGAGATGAGTTCAGAACTAGCGTAGCGGAAAAAAGCAAAAGAAAAAAACAAAAAAGGGCCAACGCAATAAATAGGCGAAAAAAACAGTATGCAAAATGAAAGTTTCAATGAGATCAAAAATGAAATGCTAAGGGTAGCCAGAATAATCTAAGGTGGATGGGGTATTTTCGTATCTCACTCCCGCCTTATTCACTGCCGCATACGAAAGTGCTAGTGAATCAGTGAGCTACCCGGAGGGGCGGGTGGCGAGATAGCATAAAAAAGACCAAATTAAAAACTGAAAAGGAGAACGTCTGCCCTGGGACGTATCACGAAAAAAAAAAAAATGCTAGGTAAGGTTCCAAATAAAATCAAAATTTCAACAAGATAATTATAAACCAATACAAGAATGAGAAGGTGAAAAATAAGGTAGGGCAGTCAAATAAAGGAGGAGATAAAAAAGAAAGAAAATTAAGCCTTTTAACTAAACCAAAAATGGAAAGAACAAAAGAACATAAGAGCGAAAGGATAAAAGCCAGCACAGGTTGCACGGACCGGCTTATTTCGCTCCGATCTCTTCTTCAGCCCAACCGGGGAGAGAACCTTCGTTGGGGATAGACAATCCGAATCCATTGTGGCTCAAACCACCCAGCCCGCCACCGAAACCTGAGAAGCTTCCCTGAGCCTGGTGATGAGCCATTCCACCCCGGGGTTGGTGCTGTTGGTTTGAACCCTGGCCGAAAGCCTCTTGTGAGAATGATGGGAGGCTGACAGCGCGGGAGTGTTGGGATCGAGGGACGCTCAGGGTATTACCACTAGCGGCGTGGTGTGTCGAAGTTGATGTACCATTCGAAACATTCAGAAACCCGTGAGTGGATCCTTTGGACTGATGCATCGAGTTTCCATTTGGCAGGTCATTTGATCCCGTCCCGTTGTAAAGAGTTGCTTGTTGATGGGCGAGTGCCTGTTGCTGTTGTTGTTGAAGAGTTGCTAGAGCCATAGGGTCATTCATGCGGTTCTCTTGCTCCTGCGCTTGTTGCTGAGAAATTTGGTTCAGATATAGTGTTAGGGGGTTGTTGCTTCCAGCATTCAAGATGGCGGAAGGGGTCGTGGCAAGTGGAATTTGTCGGGCATGTCCATTTTGGGAATGTGACCCCGTGGAGCCTGGTGCAGGTGACAACGCCGGCCTTGTTGGGCTAGATTGTGATCCTCCATTTTGTTGCAAGTTCCCGTTCAAAGTAGGAGAGGACTGATTGCCATCGCCTCGGTTCTGACCATTGCTGTTGATCTGGCGGGGAGGATTCCCGCAACGATCCTTTCCGAAATTGATTTTGAACCGCTTGTATTCGTCCCGACTGCGCATTGCCTCGATCGCCTTAATGGCATTAGCAATGTTGGTGAAGTTGACGAACGCACAACTCTTCTCACGCAAGGCGTTGACCAATTCGATTTCACCATAGGAAGAGAAATCTTGCCGGAGGCGTTCTTCGGTCCAGGTTTCATCCAGGTTACCGATATACACATTCCGGGATGCCCCTCCACTGACTGCCAACGCAATAGCAGGGGGAAGAGCACCGGAATGTTTGCCCCAACCAATCTTGAGTCTCCGGTTATGGATCATCAAACCCTGCAAGTTGCTAAGAGCATAAAACGATGCAGCAGATGTCGGGTCGATAAACGTGACAAAGCAGATGTGTTTGTCGGGAATGTAGCGGATGTGATGCAAAAGGCCGCCTCGTACGACATTGCAGATCTCCTCGATGGTTGTTTCGGGGTGGATATTTCCCAAATAAACTGTTCTGTTTCCTAAGTTGTTCACGCCACCCGCGGTCGTGGCCACTGCAGCAGCTGCAACGGATTGTTGCGCCAACGCATTTGAGATCAGATCACGATCGGCTGAGTTGAGAATGTGCGCATAACCTGGTGCAATGCCTAGATACTGGGCAGCATTTTGCTGCTGGGTCTTGGAAACATAGGCACAGCGATCCTTCCCATAGTAAACACGCTTTGGTGCTTGCCACTTGGGCTCTTGCGGTAGTTGGGTGACAGCCTTGATTGCGTTGCTGATAGACAAGAAATGCACGAATCCAATCGACTTCTCCTTGACGATCTTTATCGTATCAATAGGGCCAAATTTACCCAGATCCTCCCGCAACTCCTCCTCGGTAACATCCTCCGCGAGATTCCCTAAGTATACGTTTCTCGAGGCTCCGGATTGTTGGACCGCCAATGCCACAGATGTTGGTACCTGGGAAGGCTTACCCCAGCCGATTTTGATATCATTTCCCTTAATAGCGAGCTTCTTCAAAATCGCATCAGAGTGGAAGTGGGTGGCTGAACTGCTCTCCAAGAAAGAGATAAAGGCACAGTTCTTGTCTGGAAGCAAGCGAACTGACTCGATCTGACCAGACCGAACATGCCCAAGGATCTCCTCTGCCGAGGTTTCTGGAGGAAGGTTTCCCAAATAAACCGTACGGCTTGTTCCTGAAATAATTCCTGTGCCCTGGAGAGAGACGTTCGCAGCACCAAAAGCTGCATTCGCGAATCCAGGGAAAGAACCAACTGGGGACTGAGGGCCAGCCATGAGCTGGGAGCCATTGAAGCCATCTGGGGACATCAGGCTTTGGTACAGCTGCGGCGAGAGGGCATTCTGATGAGCCTGAGTAGGACTACCCATCTGGTTCTGGTTTTGGTTATGTCCTGAGCCATTTGCCTGAGGGAAACCTTGGAATCCGGCGAACTGGGGGGACGTGAAGGCAGACGGCGTGCCAGGCTGGAATGGGCTCCCAAGGAGTAGCTGAGACGGGAGTAGCGGTGTGAAGTTCATATCAAACGCGGCCGTTCCTGGGGCAGTTACATCCCCGGGGTTTTGTCCATTCATACCAGTATTGATGGAAGGGATATTGGCCCTACGAGAGTTGCGGTCGCCAAAACCCATGTTGTTTGAGGTGTAAGCTCCGTGGGAGAAGCCTGTGGCATCGGCATTCATATTAGGGAGTTTAGAACCAGGCTGCTGCATTTTAGAATTTGGTGATAAGATGGGAATTATAAAGGATGGGAATTATATTCGAATATGTTCCAGGATAGGTATTATATTGTATCGTTGTTCGATAGGATAGCGGTGGGAAGTTATCAGCTTTTCAAGTTTGATGACTCTTCCAGGCTCAACTGCAGGAGATGTTATTAGAAGAGATTATAGGGTAAATGCAGCCGCTTATGGAAGTCGAAGAAGGAAGTGAAGAGGATTGGGTGTGAAAAACTAAGTAGAGACACACAATATCAATTAGTTAAACTGCAGAACACATCCATATCATGGGCATGGAGATGGTGGAGAAAAGGATGATGTGTGAAGCCAATCTACAGTGGGAGGAGGGGGTGAATGTGCGGTGGGCACTTCACCAGCGCCAATTCCCAACGCAATTTCAAATGGGATAAAGAATCCGGGGTGGGTTCTTTTGGGAGCTGTTGTCCTTACCTAGATCCAGAATATACAACCCCGTTTCCGTTTGTCAGGTTTATGAGCTGAAATGTCATCCAAGACAAAGAACCGGCAGAGCAGCGTATATCCTCCAAATATGAGGATGTGGAAGGGAGAGATTAGACGAGATCCAAGCCCTGACAAGGGTTATAATTCCGGTCAAAAAGCAATAATATGTATATATATAAAGGTTAAGGAGAGGGTAAGATACTATGGAAGCAATATAAAAAAAGGATGAAGAAATTAAATGAAAAAATTAGCAAGGGAAAAAGAAGAAGAAAAAGAAAAAGGAGGTTTAAACGAGTGTCGAGAAACCAGAGGGCAAAATGAACGAGAGTGGAAGCGATGCCGGAGCACCGAATATAAGGATAAAAAAAATTAACAATGTAGAGACAGGTAGAGGGAGAGAAGAAGATGAAGAAGAGAAAACGGACGGAGGATGGGGGATGGAGAGAGAAGAACGAGCGAGAAGAGAAAAAAGAGAGAGTGGAAGAGGAGCAGGGGAGGTTGAGGTTTTGAGTTGAATAGGAGAGATGTTTTGTCAGGAGGTGTGTGGTATTGGTGGTATTGGTGGTATGGTGGTACGGTGGTATTGTTTACGAGAACTACATTTCAAGCCCCTTTCTGCGTACGAGTTGGTCTGTGTGGGGTGTTTTTATGGGCCAATCCTTTGATTCCTTGTGCTCGAAATGGGTACGCAGATAACCACTGGGCACCAATTTACTCACTGACCCAGTATCCAGGTAAAAGCACTTGTCAAGGCGCAGATATGTGGGGAGTATGTTACGGCCCTATTGGGTACCTATTAGGTAGAGATATCTCTGCGTTTATACAGACACCCTTGAATTACTAGAGACACCATCACTATTTTTTAATTAAGGAATAGCTCAATAACTGATTTTCCATTAATATTAATATGTAAAATCAGGAATATTCTAACTAACATATTCACAGTATGTACTCCGTACAGTTTAGACAGACAGTGAAAAGTTCAGACTTCTGTAGTGAATTTCACATTCTTGGCTTTTTATTTGTTAATTAATGGAAAATCGATTACCAGGCTAAAGAAACCCAATTATATTTAGTGGTGGTGTCTCGAGCATGGAATTTAGTGGTGTTGGTGTAAATACCCTATTAAATTCTTCAACTTGGGCCCTGGTAATTAAATATTTCCGTACAATACATGCCCATGCCAGGTACAGTACCATCGAAACTTTCCCTGTCGATTCGATGATAGATTGGGTGGTGATCAGCAACAGCGGTTTACATGCTTACTACTTCAGGGGGCCCATTACCGTGATCGAAGACACAATAATTCTTCTTGAAAGCCTGCTCCCCCAAAATTCCTAGGTTCAGCCCCGTTGTGCCAGAATATTACCCGCCTTACAATGAGCCTCAGCTTTTTGCGGGAAAAGGGACTTATTCAACCATTCCAAACCTTGGCAGTTAAGTGGTTCAGGGCCCGAGTGTGC
This sequence comes from Emergomyces orientalis, assembly GCA_002110485.1. Lineage (NCBI taxonomy): Eukaryota > Fungi > Ascomycota > Eurotiomycetes > Onygenales > Ajellomycetaceae > Emergomyces > Emergomyces orientalis. The sequence goes on from MOWL01000070.1 coordinate 308,188, forward strand.
CTGACTATACCTAATACAATCTAGCGCTGTTCTTTTTATATTTCAAGGTTTTTTAATTTTACAGCCGCGGTTTTATTACACGTATGCCAAGACAACTACTAGCTAGGTAGTGTCTCTTTGGCTAAAATCCTCCTTCCCGCTGTCTTCGTTATTGTTGTATTTCGTTCCACTTCATAAGAACAACTCCCGCCGCTTGCAACTGAGGAACAAAATATCAATGCGAACATCCAGAGACCCTGTGTCCCAGCGAAAGTACCTTCAAGCAAAACAACGCGTTTCAGCACTTGGAAATAACACTCCTGCGTCTTGTGGTGCACCAGAATGGATCTCCGCCTGAAGGACCACTGTTTGAATTGATTTGATGGAGACGATGATGGTTGTGCCTTGTATATGGAAGGACCTCTTTCATCAAAGAACCGAATCCAACTCACCGAAACTCAAGGGAAAAAACTCTTTGTCGATCTTTCCGGGTTAGACAACAGTCGACTTCTAACAACCTTGAACTTCTGCTGTTTTCTTGCTAGATGGAATATATGTATCATGGCCAACACCCGTTGATTCAAGCTTTCCAGAGCTTCTAACCTTGACATCACCCAACAATACAGCACTTCCAATGGCTTCAGGCTTAAAATCAAACGCCCTGAGATCTGGCTCACGACAAAATTCATATGCAGGTGCGGGCTGGTTTGTATGACGGACATGGACCTAGAACTCGAGCGTGACTGCCTCCCTCCTCAGTTTTTAGGTGGTAGATATGCCCGTGGCCTTGCCTGGAATGTTTGGCTTACCATCCACATGGGAATATGCTCGCACTACATATACATTCATAGCGCAATAATGCTGTAAATTTCCACGACTCCAAGATTCCTATCCAAACATAGCATCCACCCCATCGCCATTTAATAAAAGAGCTCTATGTTTTTCACAGCTCCCCCGCCGATTTCGCTGCTTACCTCCATTTGGAAATCCTGCTGTTATCGAAGTTTACACGTGGAGAAGGAATATTCTGTCAAAGAAGAGGAAGCAAAAAGTCGACATTATTTTTCCCGGCTGACTTCTGAGCTGCAGCAACGAGCCCAGCAATCCTTGTGAAATATCATGATATATCATGATCAACATAATGCAAGTGACGATCGACCCTATTTATGGACTAGGTTTTGTTCTTCTGACTGGAGGAATGGAGGAATCCATTGTTACCGTTCGTATTTATTTGTTTTTGTTTTGGAAACTATTTGAGGCTTTTGGGTCTGATTGTTAATAATCTCCACAGCTCTTGGCAAATCCACGCGTGGAGCGTCTACGCAAACGGGTTTAAATTAGGTGCAAACGCATGCAGACGCCTTATCACCTTCTCCATCCTCCTCTACACCACAGGCTTTTCTACCATCACACGGATAACGTCTACGCTTGCTACTCCATGATCGAGCTGAAAAGATAATGCGGAAATTTTAAAGTTCTAGTATGGATCAATCTCACTAACCCTAATAAATTTCCATTGAGGTTAGGATGCCCCCTCCTTTTACGATCGCTGTAAGTACTTGTTTCACTCTACGGAAAAACGAAGCTCATGAAGTTGTTCAGTGCATGTGCCAATTCTCATGGTGGTGAATATGTCTTTAACTTGAGGGAGAACGCGTATTTGAGCAACGGAGAGTAAATATAGGCAATGGAAAGACACACACGACCCCAGGCCGGCAACAGACATAAGATGATGCCTCCAATCCCAGTGCCTTGCGTCATCTATTGTGTTCCGCTCTGTAACCTCTGCGATCGAATGTCTGTGCCCTTTCGCCATCGACTATTCGATGAGAACGGCGAACACCCATTGTGCTTTACCGCGTCCATATCAATTTCCCAGCTCGTTTTAACGAAGAATTTCGGTTCAGACTCGCCACTTTTACCCTCGTACAGCTACTTGTCGTCTTTTCTCACTATCCCATTCGGTTTCTGACTGCTGTGAAATAGCCCCCGCCAGCTTCATTCTTATTTAACGCCACAGCTATATACTCAAACAACAGTAGCATCTTGCACGTTCCTTTTATCAACATCAGTCGCGGAATTTGGAAAAGATATCATTACATAGTTGTCATACGTACCAGTAATGATGTACGGGAGCTATATCTTCCATGCCTGGTGGTTTCTCCGCCATTACCAAACGAAGATACTGTACCCCTTTTGATACCATCTACTCTCCACAAACGTTACATACCCCCCCAGGTACACATGTATCTCGGATGGTTTCTAGAGAGGCAAAATATCGGTTCTAGTTGGAAATCGTGAGAAACGGGGGGAATGCATTTGCGGGTACAGATCGTAACCTGGAGATGAACCCCTTCTCCATGACCCTACCATACTTGACGGGTGATGGTATGTACGATAGAACAAAAATGAAAAGATGTAAAAAATGGCAAGTTGCTGCTGAAATAAATTACACTAATATTGTATTGAAATGGGCCACATCCGTGATGTCTTAAGAAGGTGGGCTTTTAGGAGGGGTTTTTTTTTTCGTCTAAGACTGATAAACCAATAGGGCGCATTACTCTTCGGCATTTACCTTCAGATGACCATTGTGCCCATTATACATGCATCAATAGGGAGGTTTTGATTTGAACAGCGTTCTATCAATCAATGCTCTCCTCCTCAGATGTGCGTCGTAACAAAATCTGGCTTCGTGCGAGTGATTTACATATATATCGGGAATCCCCTTACTCGAGCTCGTGGCAGATTGTGGGTTTCCATGTCCATTCCCGTTCTATTATTTCGCCGGATTCCACCCATCTAATGTCGGACGCGCAAGAGGCTGGAGGACAGGGAGGCTGACTGCGTGCTGGGGGACAGCGCTGGAAATTACATGCTCATCACGGTGCATTCCTGAAAACAGATAGGGTCAGTTTAGTGGGATATCTCAATGCCAAATTTTATGCGTGCCTCGTACAAAGGGTTCTTCATGGGTGTCGGGCTGGTTGGGGTGTGCTCAGCCAATATCATGCAGGGCGGACGAATCGAATAATGACGCAAAACTAGATTGCATGGTGAATTAGACCACCCCACACCCGAAAAGCGCTTGGATACAGTACAATATCAAAATGTGGTTTTTGCCCTTTTGAAACCCTCTCCATTGACCTCTAGGTAGGTATCAGGGTCTAGAAGCTTCAAAGACATCTAGGAAGCCAAAAACTAAAATTTATAAAATAAAATAAAATAAAATAAAACTTATTGGTTAAACTCGAAGTACCTGCCAATCACATTAATTCTCCGATGTATATTGCTCCATGGAGAACTTTGCCAGCCATCTGATCAAGCTTTCGACACAGCCCTCTGAAAATGGGACAGGGATTGTTTCCCATATTCCGCTTCTTGATTTATAATGTCAGAGTTATTGTTTTGTGAAGAACGAGAATTACAAAGCGAGATTACAAACCCCCCTGAGATTTCCAAGGTTGAACGGTTGTAACGGAGCGGAATTATCCAAAATCTTAGGGTTGGGGGCGCGTTGGCCCGCTCGTTTACTTTGAGCGGAAAACTAACGCCGTTTACCCTAAGCCAATGCCAAGTCCTCCCCGATGATATTGGATAGCATCTCTCGTATCGTGGGCTAATAGCCAGCGTGCGGAGACCAAAATTTTGCGAACGGCTGATTAACTGGGAAGGGAGGGGAGGACGGTGATATTCCGACGTATGCGCCCAAGTTTATGTTTGTTTGGGGAAAGGTCGCGGGGAGGAGGGGAACTCGACACGGGGTATGGAAACGGAGGTTGGGAGTGAGAGCGTGAGTTTGGCACTAGAGTCAGTAAAAGAGATCTTAAGCCTAGCTGTGAAGGGCCAGAAGGAAGCTCTGTTCTGTTCTGGCAAGGGAAGAAGATTGCATTTAGGTCTATAGATGGGGATAACGCCAAATGGATTTTTGGCGGTTTGTATATATCTCTATGGAGCTCTCACAAAAGGCTACGTTTACACCATATATCTGTAGGTAATTAAGCGATTCATATACATACAAAATCAACAGTAGAGAGAACGATAAACGGGAGAATCTCTGACAAAGAAGAAGAAGAAGCAGAAGAAAAAAAAACGAGCGGGTGACTAGTATTCGAAAAGTGGTGGCTTTATTTGGCTGAAAGTTGATACGACTGGAAGCCCCTTAGTGTTTCAATAGATTGATATTACCAATAATTGTCCGGTGTAAGGCAGAACAATTAGATAGAGCGCGTGGAGGTGCGGAATAGAGATATAGATATAGATAAATATATAGATATGTATAAATATAGAGCAATACGGTGGGAGATAAGTATATAAGGGGTGCTCAATCCCCCACCTTCAAGCTCAAAGAATCTTAAGACTCATTCACAGCAGAGAAATCCAAGATATTCAAAGGACCAATTTACTCTCCTCTCCATCATCACAGTATCCCGCCCAACAGCACAGCAAAAGAAGAGCAAGAAAGAGAAAAGAAAGACAGAACGAAAAAATGGCACCACCCACCAAACCCTTAGTTCTCCACGGCATCCTTCTTAGCCCCAACCCGTTCAAAGTCGCCCTAATACTCCACGAACTCAACCTCCCCTACACCCTGAACCCCATTGATTTCCCCCAGGTGAAAACCCCCGTCCTCACCTCCCTAAACCCCAACGGCCGTATGCCCGCCCTCACAGACCCAAACACAGGTCTCGTCATTTGGGAATCCGGGGCAATAATCGAATACCTAGTCGCCACCTATGACAACGGAGCAGAGCGCAAGTTGAGCTTTGAACCCGGTACCGTAGATCACTGGCATTCGATTCAGTGGTTATATTTTCAAATGTCCGGCCAGGGCCCCTATTTCGGGCAGGCGTTTTGGTTTCGGATTCAGCAACCGGAGAAAGTGCCCATCGCGCTTGAGCGGTACGAGAAAGAGATGAGGAGGGTTTGTGGAGTGTTGGAGGCATGGCTGGCGGGGAAATTGGGGCAGGGGAGCAGTGGTGGTGTTGGGAGGGAGAGGAAGTATCTTGTCGGGGAGAAGTGTTCGTTTGCGGACTTGGCGTTTATCCCTTGGCAAGGGTATGTGAAGGGGCTTATTGATGCGGGTACAACTGGTGAGTTTGACGAAGAGAAGGAGTTCCCGCATATGCACGCTTGGCTGGAAAGGTTAAGGGGGCGGGAGGCTGTGGAGGAGGTTTTCGCGTTGAAGGAGGCGGCCGCGAAGGAGAAGGCGAAGAAGTAGGAGATGGAGTACGGCTTAGTATGTGATATTTGTGAAGAGATGGGAATTTGATAATGAGAGCGTGCAACAGCAAAATTGGATAAGTGTATTGATGCGATTGTAGTTGAAACCAAAAGAATCAATACACATATATATTTGACTTGATTCTTTTTTCTTTTTTCAGTTGAAGACTCCTTTCCCTTTTTTGTTTTTTGTGTTTTGTTTCTTTTTTCTCATTTTCTTGCTCAGTCTGTCTTTTTATATCATGAAATAAATATAAAATATCGTTGACAAAGGCATGTCTCATAAAATCTAGACAAAAAATATATAAAGCACACATCTAGACTGAAAAAGTAAAAAGGAAATGTGCACATATACAAAGTGTAATCACAAAGAGAGAGAATGTAGTTAAGTTATGGCAATAAATAACAGATACAGAAGAACAAATACTGAATGAGAAAAGAGAAAGACCCAAATAATGTTAGGTGAAACATAGGAAGAAAGGCATGCATGCAAAAGCACTCAAGTGGGTTATTGATGGATCATCGTCATTAATCATGCAAAATGATAAAATAGAGTGTCAAGGCGTCAAGGTGTTGAGGAAACAGAAAGACTACAAAATATAATAATAATGAAATTGTCAATCATCGCAATCTAATCCATGTCGATCATGGCCAGGACCAGGACCAGGGCCAGCCTCCGGTGATGCAGATACAGACGAAGAGTGCTTAGCAAACTTCTCCCGCACAAAGTCTTCCTGGCGATGGAAAAAACCACTTGCCGTGTTCCGTTTCTCGTTCTCGACGGCCGCTGCAGGGACGACGTCGTCGTTTGGGTCTGCCATAATGTACGGCATGACGAGATCAAGGTTCCGAGTGTTTCTCATGCCGCTGGTATTGTAGCGGGACGGCAATGGGCGCTGGTGTGTCGCCGATTCGGGAAGAAGAGATGGATGTGGAGGTGGATGGGTAGTGGTAGGCGAGTATGCAGCTGGTTCGGTGGGACTGTCTAGCAGCGAAGAGGCGGCGGATGTTGTTGGTGAATGCGCTAGGGATGGTAGGGTGCCTTGGCCGGTTGTGGAGACGCTGGCAGAGCTGTGGTGGGTTATGGGGACGGGACGGGGGTGGATGGTAACATCATCATCATCATCATCATCATCATCACCACCATTTTTACTGTTGTTATCGTTATGATTGTTGTTTTCGTATGCCGGTTTGTAGCCGGTGGCATTGCTGGAATTGTCTGTGACGACGCTGGGCGGTTCTAGTTTTTGAAATAGGGAGAGATAGCGGAATGCTTCGCTGGATGCGCGGGGATTGGTGGGCCGGTGAGGTATCTTAGGTTTCCATTCGGTTGGGTCACGTTCTGATGTGTCCCCGTGATTGTGGACGGGTATTCGGATCGGAGGAGAAGGTAAGTATGATGTTGGTTGTGTGGGAGCCATTGGGACTACAATCGACCTGGGCGTCGAGGATGATGAGGATGCCGGAGGGGAATATTTCGAGAAAGTCATAGTTTCGGTAGTGACTCGAGATATCTCTAGAGGTTTTGATGAATCTTTTCGGCGACAACTACATTGTCCCCCAGAATTGGGGAGGTTAGCATATGAGATATTCAAGATGAAAGACAAGTTCTTTTTGAGAGGATTTGGATTAATGCATGTTTCTTATATTTTATTACCTTTCGCTGCAGTAGAGAATTGAATCACTTGGAATCATAATCTGTCTGTCGCACGTGGCACTGAGTCATTGTCAGCAAAAAAAAAAAAAAAAAAAAAAAAAAAAAAGAGATCAATGTATATAGAAGGAAAGGACAAGAAATGGAACATATTTAGAAGAAGAAAAATAGTTCGATTGGAAGAAATACAGCCGGAACACACCAGAACTGAAGGAAAGCCGTGGCCATGAAGAGATCCTCGTCCTCGATTTCTTCTACTCCTTGCTTAGCCGCACCTGGCCTGGCGTTTGCTCTGCGAGACCTTGGCGGCGAGGGGTCTGAAGGAGTTGTAGCCCTGGTGACAAACTGACGGGCAACCCGCTGGCCTTTTATCAAAGAAATAACAGGTTTTTTAACAACATCGCAGGCTGGGGAGATGGGATGATGTTTATGATGATGATGATGATGAGAGGGGTTAGGGGCGTGGTGCTGTAGGGGGGAAGGACGTCGGCGCAGGTGATGGGTCATGAGGGCGGTGAGACCCCGAGCTGTAATTGGACGGCCGCTGGTTAAGCCCTGGCAAGAGGGACATCGAGGGGAAGATGTGGATAGGGAGGGGTAGACAATGTATATCGTAGTGTCTTGAGGAATGTATGTGGATGCAGATGCGGATGTGATATGTGGATGGGTAAATGAGGGCAATGGAGGAGCGTATTCAGGGAGGGGCGTTGTTGCTGCTGCAGAAAGACAAAAGTTTTTGATAGATGAGATGAGGAGGACCACATCTGCTTTTATTTAAGTGCCCATTCTTTCACAGTTCCTTTCTTTCCCCCTTATTATCTCCTCTCTCTGTCGCCCTCGTCTTCATTAACTTTCCCTTCCTTTTTGTTCTGGCCTGCTGAGTCTCCCCACTCCTCTCCAAAAAGCTTATTAAGGCGTGACGATTGGGATAGGCCTTCGCTTTGCCTCGCCCGTTTCGTTTCCAGGGGGGGCTTCGTTTCTTGTCGCTGGGCTTGCGGCGGTAAATCCGCTCTGCCGCTCTATCTGGATCTCGCCCCGCCAAGTAAACTAGATCAGCCCGCTGCTATCCGAAGCGAAGCAAACAACAGCCAAAGGGACAGGCTATAATTGGCCAATTGTGGGGCCTCAGACTCCAGCAACGATACGCTTTGATAGGGCGAAGGACGCGTGCTCGAAACAATGGCGATGTGGATTGGGTACTTGGGCAACGAACAGCGGCCGAGCGGGAGAAGATCACTGCGGGGCCTGCAAGAGGATCAGCCAAGTCACTCTGGCGAATATTTGGTCTGGAAGCTCTCAATGGTGGAGAACATGAGGTGGCGTGGCGTGATATGGCATGATACGGGGACTCGCTGATGAATTTCTTTCTTCGTTTGTCTCTTCAGATTTTGCAATCAGAGAAGAGGATTGCATACTCTTCCTTAGAGGCTGAGAAAAGCAAGTTTGTCAGAACAAGAAAAATGTCCACCTTGCATTTCTTTCTTTCTTTCTTTCTCTCTAAGCTTATTATTTTTTGGTCATGAGATAATCATAAAAGCTAGATTGAGTGACTTGGGTATGAATAATAATAATAATAATAATAATAATAATAATAATAAAAGAGGACCGTTGCGAGCCTTGGAATAATAACCTTAAGAGTTAGCAACTGGGCCACAATCCTGATGATGCCTTCACTCAACCATAGACATCAGACAGGACAGTCAGGACAAAATAATAAAAATGACGGGAGTGTACATGAATCCATCCTCTCTATCACCAGTGTAAATCCCCATATTTTTCTCCACAACTGACATCAATTTCATCTCTTTGTTTCAGACAAACTCGCCTCCAAATCCAATCCTATGGCTAATAAGGAGGGTCATAAAGAAACGCCCCTATTAATAAATTAAGCACACCCAAGCTTTCCGCTGCTCTTGTACATGTACATGTACTGTACCTTTTAAGTTTATCGTGATACATTTTTATTTAGCCGTTATCTTGTTACCTGGTTTATCTGTTTTCGGCTTAACCAGAATTAAATTCCCAGGCAAATGATCGGGATAGTGTTACTCTCACACGGGTAGCTGTAACAGACAAAGGAATTTTTTTTGATTGTTTGCGGAAGATCCGCCGTAAATGGATCTTAAACAAAAATGTTGAATAGTTATCGTGTGCCTTTACATCATCACATCTTAACTCCAACTTGCAAGCTGGCTAGAAGGGGAAAATGAGGGGTTTAGTGAATCATAAGCGAATGATGAAAGAGAAACACCCCCCCCAAAAAAATAAAAATAAAAAAAAAATAAAAAAAGAATCAATAAAAGATAACCAGGATTTGGGATATCGTACAAAAATATTATTTTACAAGATAGATGCCTTTCAAAACATGTATATATACACCACCAAGCCATGCAAAAATAGTATAGTACAGTACATGCGCAGTTGTGCCCAGCGCAAAACGCATTTCATCCACCTTCCGCTCCACTCCCACTCCCACTCCCACTCCCACCCCCACTCCCCACACTTCCACCGCCACTGCCGCCCTCACCCACAAAAACCGCCGCCGGCGCCGGCGGCGGCGGCGCATTCGGTGCCAAAAACCTCTCAGGAACCCCTCTAGCACCTACCCCAATAGGCCCAACAAAACATCCTAGCAACCCACTCCACGCATACCTATTTGCTAGCGTCTGGCGGATCTCGCGATAAGCGACGGCGTTGGCGTAGGGGAGTTTGGTTTCTGGATCGCGGTAGCGGGCTGGGCGGGAGGTTATGGGGCAGAGTTCTTGGGGGATTTCTGGTTTGGGGTGGGAGGGAGCGGAGATTAGTTAGGGTTTTTTGGGTTTTTTGGGTTTTTTTTCAATAATAGTTGGGGAAAGGGGAGAGGGGAGAGAGGAGAGAGGGAGGAGGGGGTGAGGAACGACTTACTTTGTAGCTTTTGTGGTTTGCGCGAGTTGAAGAAGATGTTATATTCTTCTCGTTCTTGTGGGGTTTTGGTTTCGAAATTTTCCAGGATTAGGAGGTTGCGGGATGAGTACTCGATTGTTGGCGGTGGGGTGGGTATAGGGGGTTGTGGTGGTTGTTCTTGTTGTTTAGCGAGCGGAGGTTGTGACGGCGGGGATTTGGATTTTGATTGCGTTTGCGTTTGCGTTTGCGTGTGTTGGTCTTGGGCATCTTTATTATTCTCATCGATATGTATCAATGGTGCTGGTGGTTCGGGCTGTTTATCCTGTGATAATGATGGTGATGTTGCCGCTGTTGCTGGGTCTCCTACAGACTTACTGATTTGGGCCTCTATTTTTTGGAACGGCTTTTGGGGTTCTTCTTGCTCTGCTCCTGTTGGCTGCGATATCGATTCCGCTCCTTTGGGTGCTAAGTCAGAGGATCCAGGCGTTGGTTCGGTTACTGATGTTCCTTCGGTTGATGCTGCCTGAGATGGTAACGTGTGTTCCGATTGTTCGGGTGCTGTAGGTTTTGATGTTGTAGGTTCGTGAGGCGCGGATGGTTGCGATGCTTGTGCTTCTTCTGGTTCTGGTCGTGCCAGCGTAGAAGATGGCGCCTGGCCAGAAGCTGTAGCTACCTGGGCTGGATCATCTTTCATAGAAGCGTACATATGAATACCATCCAGAAAGTTCGCCGGCACCTGCGGCGGTGCAAACGTGATCTGTTGCGGTTGACCATCTTTTTTCGTTTCCTGCTTTTGTCCCTCCTCCGCGGTTTTATCAATCTGCATCTCTGAGCTTTTGTCCTGACCCGCTGGGACAGTTTTACCGCCAACCCCTTCCCCAACCTTCTCGGTCTTTTTCGCCTTCCCCCGCTTAGGTGAATCATCCCCATCTTTACCACTTTTCCTCTTCTTCTCCGCCTCTGGCGCCTGCGTAACCTCCTTCGTACCCACCTGCGCCAACTTCCCATTAACCCACTTCGCAAACCCGCTCCACCAGGTCGTAACGGCCCCTTCCAGCCTGCGATTCTGCAACGCGGCCAACTTCGCCTGCTGCTCCTCACTCCGCTTCCTCTCCATCTCCTCCCACCGATTTAAACTCTTGCTATTCAGCCGCTCAGTCTTCGCCGCCTCCGCCAACCGCTCTTCCTGCGTCATCACTTTCGGTTTCAATTTCTGCTTGCGCCTGGCCGCCTCCTCCATCGTCGCGATCAGCCTTACACGCTTCTCCTCACTATCCTTCAACCGCGCGTGCGTAAGTTCCTTATTCTGCATCGTCTGCCGTCTGGATGAGGAACGCGTCGGACCATCCTCAGGCGTCGGCAGCCACGATATCCGCTCCGATTTCTTCTTAGGCCGCGGCGCAGGTGTCGTCGGCACCCTCCCTCCAGTCCCAGTCGTTGTTGGCTCCGTAGCAGTCGGGTCAATCTTAGCCCTCTTCCGCAATGCCGGAAATTTCATCATACCTTCCTGCTCCTTCCGTTTCCTCGCCAACCGCTCTGCCTTAGCCTGTCTCTCCAGCTCCTTTTCGCCTTCCAACTCATCCTCCTGCGCGTTGGGACCTTGGTCTTCGTCGTCATCGGATGAAGAATCAAGCTGCATGTCATCCACTTCATCTTCAACACCATCGCCTTCTTCCTCTCCCGCAGCCCCTTTTTCCTCGCCACTTGCAAATTCCTCATCGTCTTCTTCCTCCGCGAAGAGAAGGGCGAGTTCGTCGTCGGCTTCTGCGTCGAGGAGAGCGCTCATATTCTTGCCTGCGGTGCTTCGCCTCGCTCGTCCCTTCACGAGAGTTTCGACGGGTTCGTCATCAGAGCCGGAGCTTGTGCCCGTCATTGGTGAATCTTCTGCTGCCATGGTCGTGTTTGGAGAGGGGGGGGTGGGGGTGCAGGTCCGTTCGACGGAAGGATAGAGCCGCGTTTCGAAATGGGGTGGAACGCGTCTGGAGATATGACGAAGTAGCTTATACTTTGCTATAAACGAGGATTCTTGTTCATGTACTTTCAAGATCGTGGTGGTGTGGCATGATGTTAGGAACGGCGAAGACGTTGGGTATGGCTCCGCCAGAAGCGGCTCAAAAGGTGGGTGGGCGCAACTTGTGAAATGAGGGAAATTCTATTAGTACATTACTGTTGCAACGTAAAGTACATGAGGGCCGCCAGGAAAGACTGATCACGACAATAATTTAATATTTTGCTCTCTGGTTCAATCAGCTACCGAAAACGTGCAATTTGGTCTGCGTGTTTCTCGTCCATCTGTTTTCCCAGGCTCAGGAAACTTTTTTAAGCTTGCTTATATAAACAGAGTACTGTAAATGTGGCTGGTGGAAATTGCACGATGACGCCGCTTTCGCTGTCTGCGCCACAACTGGGCCGATCAAATGTTCCAGACAAAAGAAGGGGAAACCTTGCATCAACAACGCTACATACCTTAGTAGCTACTGGCAAGGGAAAAAATGGAGGTTGGAGTAATGGACTGTTCCCTTGGCTGTGATGGAATAATGGAACCTTTCAAATATTGAATACTTATTTTTATCCCAAGGCATGGTAATTGCATGGGAAATTCGCACCGAATGAAATATTGATTGCATTCATGCAAGTATGTATCTACCTTGTATCTACTCCGTACCTAGTAGGCATAACTATGCCGTATATTTCTTAAACCTACAGAGGGTACGGACGAAAATATATCTATGCGAGATCATTCCAGCCAATCCCAGTCTGAAATATTTTGGTGTAAAACCCGACTCTAGAGTACGTATCCACTCTCCATATACTCAATAGATGTACGCATTTTACATAGTTTCAGTTTGACTAAAAAGATCCCAGGTTTAAAAAATAAAAAATAAAAAAAAACCCCAAAATCGCTAATCAGTGATTTGCAACCCTAATCTCCGCAACGGCGCTCGCAACAGCTGGAGATTAATGTTTGTTACAGAATTCGGGCGAAAGCTGAGTGTGCGTGGCCGTAAAAATAATAACAGGTATTCAGGAACACAACTCAACCCCTTATCTATTAAATCAATGCCAGGATTATTTTATTTTTTGAACCCAGTTAAAGACTCCAGAAAATTAAATCATAAAAGGGAAACCCGTAGCCAACAGGGGTTTGTGGGGACAAAAAATGAATTTTTGATTTTAATTTCCCCACCCCCAGGCTCGAGGCGGCTTATTGTGCCCCCTACGTCGTGGATGGAAACATGTTTCATCAACCGAAAAGCCGTCCGTTTATTGGGTGGTGCTGCCTTTTCATGCGTGTGACGGAACTTCGACTTTCTTTCTTTCTTTCTTTTGTCGTGGCCCTTTGTTTCACAGCAGAGCAGCTTGTTTTGCTTTTGCTTTTGTGTTCATGTGATTTGAGCTCCTGGGTTTGAGATGCAGGGTGAGGAGGAGGTGATGTGGATGGCGGCAGCTATTTAACTAATACTGGAGGGAGGCGAGGCGAAGGATTTCCATGAGGAGGGTGGGGAGTTCTTGGGTGTTTGTTCATATTTTTATACTACGTATATCATATTTGGAGAGGACAAGGTCCGCTTGTGTGGGGTTGGGCGATCTGGTGGAGAGCTAATCAAAGGTTTGAAACTTGGAGCTGTGGCCGGAAGGACATCAAGGTTGAGAATATCAAATGTGAAGTGTGCTGCCCTTGGATCAAATAATAATAGTAAGGAGTTGGATTATTCTTTCCTGCTGCTCAGTTCGAGAGTAAATATATATATATATATATGTAGATATTATTTAAGCCATGTCCCCAGAAAGGAGGCGGATATATATTTCTCTAGGGTAATAAGTGCGTCTGTACTCAGCGTTGATGGGAGAGGTCTCAGGGATAAAGCTGAGACGTTTCTGCGTTGTTTGATAAAGAGCAAGGCGGGCACACGGGGAACCCAGCACAACATGCAGCACAAAATATACTTGACTGTCAGCGAACGATATCTGGATTAACATTTCTTGCTATTCGCCTGAAAGTTTGAACAAAGACGTATCTGTCTGGTATATAAATTTTGTTGAAAGGCAAACGGGCGTGGCCAGGTAACTTAAACGTTTTAACTGTAACCTTTTTTCTTTCTTTTCGAAAAGTATAATTGTGCTGGAGATGATCCCGTAGCCGTCCGGATCCAGAGAGCCCCGATAGCAAACTGTAATACTGCATCCTCTTAAGTTTTGATACACCAATTCATGATAGGTGAGCTGGCAGTACAACCATGCGAGCCGTTAGGAGGAGGTGTCTGTCTGTTAGGCTCGGTGATTTATATATACCCAGGGGGCAGTAGCCCATGTTATTCGTTCATGCTGTAGTCGGTGTTCGTTAGGGAGATCTGATCGACGAGGATATCGAGGAAGAAAGGCGATTGGGGAAGTAGTGTAAGCTGTAGCCAGCAAACTGCAGTAATTGGATCTAGAGGACACTACTTGAATTGTAAGTTATTTGGTATATACATCCTTTTTCTTTTATCTGGCTTTTATCTGTCCGTTCTGTCTGTCTCTCTGATGTCAAACCAAACTTCCGAGTCCCAGCCTAAGCCGCGCTAAACCCCTTGAGGCCAGCCCAAACCAACGCCGCAGAGCCCTAAGCCTCATCCGTCCTCCACCGCCCGTGTAAACTCCAAACTCCAACTTCAACTTCATCTCTTCGTTTTCTTCTTCTTCGTCTCTTCGTCTCTTCGTCTTTGCTTCATCTCTTCTCTCGTGTCTCTGGCTTCTCTTCATTTCACCCCCCACTCCACCCTACATCCCGCATCTCTTCAGTCTACTTCACATCTTCACGACGCCTCTTCTTCGTTTCCATTCCTTTTTTTGTGTCTATCCTGCCCTGTCTTAGTAATTGCCCCCCTTTAGCCCTTTTCTTTGACCACCATCACCACCCCTGACTGGTGCTTTTCTTCGTCTCACATCTTCCGCCCTTAACCAAATCTACCTGCTTTGCTCCCCCAAACAAGCCTCCCTATTCCTTTCTGAGACCTTTCTCCCACCCCTTTAGAATCGCTCCACGCCCACTGTCTCGACGACAACCCTTATCTCTTCTTCTTAACTTAACGCTTGGCTTCGGACATTTCCACGGCGTGCGCCTCTTTCGATAGATTTTTAATGCTGGATATGTTTCCGTGAAGATTTCTCCGCCATCTCCCCGCTTCTTTTACTCGACTTTTATTACGCCACGCAGCTTTAAACAATTCCTACACCTAAACGAAGCCTATATAATCACGACCTTATTGCCTGGACCTTAGTTCTTCCTCTCCCTATTCGGTTTTTTGAAACTACGGTCGATATCGACTCGTTCATTCTTTCGACGTGATATCTTCGACTTAACTTGTTTAATCCTCCCGCTTCCCTTCGCAAACACAACACACCCTTGAAAGGTTATCTGTCAATCTTCCTACGACTAGTTCATTAGATTCGCACAACCTTGTTTTATTATCGGGCAGTCTGAATTGCTCGTCATCGATTGTTGGACGTTTTATAATCGAGATATTTTACTTTTTCTACGATAACTGCATAATAAACACCTGGATCGAACGAACCTTCGAATTTTAATGAGATCTGCGGGCCTACGATATTGTCTATGATCTTCCCCACACCTCGATATCCTACTATTCCTACTCGATCCAACCCTTAGCAGCCCTACTATTCTTCTCAGAGAGAAGTTATAGATTTTGAAAATAACCTTCTATCCGGGCATAAGACACCTTAATCTATAATGGCTCCTTCATCGAGGCCTGATGGCCACCTCAACCTCAATTATCTTCCTACTTCACAACCAATGTCTGGCACTTCGACTGGAAGTTCGTCGCCAAATGAGCAACCGGGATCCAACTCTATGAAATCCTCCTTTGGAGGTTCAAATGGTTTAAATAACACTGGAGGACCTCTTGGAAGTGCCAGAATGGGGGCCGGCTCCCCTTCTCATGACCTTGGCGCTCGTTTGTTCTCGAAGAGGTAAGATTTTATTTGAATTCATGTTAGTGCTTACCAGAGCTCTGGCTGACCATTTTTCTATTTTCCACTCCGTTTAATAATAGAGCTCGAGAAATTCAGGCCCAAGAAGGCCTTGCTCCAAATATCTGGGGACCTCCAACCAGTGGCAACTCGACGCCTCT
The DNA here is from genome assembly GCA_002110485.1 of Emergomyces orientalis. NCBI lineage: Eukaryota > Fungi > Ascomycota > Eurotiomycetes > Onygenales > Ajellomycetaceae > Emergomyces > Emergomyces orientalis. The sequence goes on from MOWL01000070.1 coordinate 324,055, forward strand.
TCGCGAGAACATACCGGAATCCCCAAGTCAAGATGAATTTCCCGACTTAGTGCCTGCCACAGAGAACAGCCTCACTAGCCCTGCCCGTCGAACGAGAGCAGGAACAGTTCCTTCCCGTTTCTCTCCGGTTGGTACGCTCAATGGTGTTAGCACTCAGTCGTTCACCTCAAAAACATCCAGACCTACGCCCTCAACGAGCCCATTCCGACCTCCCGCGGTGGCAGGTATAGACTCCTCTAGCAGACCTTCGGCCCCTGGGAGCGGAAATAATACGGCTTTGCTTTCGCGCCTTCGTGCCGGGTCCATGCCTCAACGTACAAGCGTGCTTGGTGGTTCGAACCCTTTTGGCCCTTCCTTATTTTCTACCAACTGGTCATCAGGGAGGGAGAGAGCAACTACCTTAACAAGCATCAGATCATCCGAGGGACCCACCTCACCAGCCCAATCGTCATTTTCAAGAGATGGTCTCGCGGATGCGGATGTTAAGACCTTGGACTATCTTGGTCTTGCCGAAACTCCACAGCAAGCCCGAGCGCAACTTGTGCGCCCATCTGTCGACCAGCTCATACAACAACAGCAACAACAGCAACAAGCATCCACCTTGCCTCCACTTCTTGCCGACCTGGTAATGATGAATAAAAATTCCCACCGTTTCCGCTCCTACTCTGTAAATGCCAAGGAGAAATACGCGGAAGATGACGAGGATCCTTATGGGCTTCCCTATGCAGGTGTGCCATCTGGAACCTTAACACCTTCAGCCGCTGCAACTGCTGCCCAGTTAGCTGCAACCCAGGCACAAATTCATCAACACAACTTAGCCGTGCAAGCATTTGCCAACCATGCGTCTGCGAGTCGTCCCCGTGCTCGCACTGCTGGTGTCTTGGATACTCCTCCTCAGCGCTCATCGATCCGCAATTACCTTGCGACCCCGTCCAGACTTGATAACAGCCTCAGCATTGCGGACCTACGCATTTCGGAGACTGGGGAATATGACGATCTCCCAGAAGCGGTTCAGATGATGCAATTGGGTGGAATGCAAGGCTTGCGGCAAGGCCAGGAGATGGTCGACGAAAATAACCTAGATGGCCCTACTAGAGCACTGTGGATTGGCAGCATCCCCGTCTCAACAACGGTGACTTCCCTGGACGCTATCTTCAATGTGTACGGCAAAATTGAGTCGACCAGGGTCCTAACCCACAAGAACTGCGGATTCGTAAACTTCGAACGTGTAGAAAGTGCTATTCAAGCCAAGTCCCTTTTGAACGGCAAAGAGATTTTCCCGGGTGCTGGACCCGTGCGAATCGGCTATGCGAAGGTACCGGGGACATCTGGTGCCGGCACCCCCGGCCACAATGGTGACCACCAATCGCCCACTCCTGACCCAACTGCCAGCGGCTTAGGTCGCGGAGGAAATAATTTAGATGGGCAAGATGGAGCATCAGGGACGGATAATACCTATGGACCCTCGCCCAATACGCCAACTATTCCACACCTGGCTGAATTGCAACCAGAAATGACCCAAATCGTTGCCGAATTTGATGCATCCGACGAAGAATGTCAAAACATTACAGCGAGTATCCAGCGAGCAGTGGCTTTCACGACATTTGTGGATGAAGTTCCACCAGTTCCGGAACCAAGTCAAACTAGGGTACATGACGCCCCTAGACTTCGGGATATTCGAAAACGGATTGACAACGGCACTCTTGCAGTGAACGAAATCGAAGAGACCGCAAATGGAATGCTTCCTGAGATTGCTGAATTATCTTCCGATTACCTCGGCAATACAGTTGTCCAGAAGCTGTTTGAATATTGCTCGGAGCCCACCAAGGAAAAAATGTTGGCGGAAATTGCTCCTCACCTTGCTGAGATTGGGGTACACAAGAATGGAACCTGGGCTGCGCAGAAGATTATCGACGTGGCCAAGGCGCCCTCGCAGAAACAAGTGATTGTAGAAAGTCTTCGTCCATACACTGTACCGCTATTTTTGGATCAATATGGCAATTACGTACTACAATGTTGTTTGCGCTTTGGCCCTCCGTTTACCGACTTTATCTTCGAATCCATGCTCAGTAGGCTGTGGGAGATCGCCCAAGGCAGATTTGGTGCACGAGCTATGCGGGCTTGTTTGGAGAGCCATCATGCAACGAAGGATCAACAGCGAATGCTAGCTGCCGCTATCGCCCTTCACAGCGTTCAGTTGGCGACCAATGCAAATGGTGCTCTACTGCTTACTTGGTTCCTCGATACATGCACGTTCCCTCATCGACGAACTGTTCTTGCTCCTCGCCTTGTCCCCCATCTTGTCCATCTTTGCACTCACAAGGTTGCATATTTGACTGTACTCAAGGTTATTAACCAGAGGAACGAACCCGAAGCTCGTGAAACAGTACTAAAAGCCCTCTTCTACAGCCCTGGAGATGAAACTTTAGAGAAAATCCTCAGCGACCAGACATCTGGCGCGACATTAATATTTAAAGTTCTTACAACGCCCTTCTTTGACGAGAGCATGCGTGGTGAAGTTGTCAAGACTGTCGCCAAAGTACTAACAAAGTTAAAGACTACGCCAAGCCAAGGATATAAACGACTAATGGATGAGGTTGGGCTGTCCTCCAGGGGTGGAGGAAGCTCTCGGGATAATCATCATTCCAGGGACAACCAAAATGCCCATAATTCTAATAATGAAAAGAACCAACACCGGCCCTCGTCTTCTAGACAGACGAGTGCCAACAGTTATAATTCCCAATCGCAACCAGAGAGACAATACAGTGGACAGTTCGCACCAGGACTTCAGCACCAGCAGTCCTTTGATTCTCCGACTACTATGGCACGATCTATTTCGTCAGAACAGAGCCTTCCTCCCTATGATATCTACGGGATGGGTGGAATGAACGGCGTCAACGGACTCCTGAATTTGCCTTCGATGAGCAACAACCCCGGGTTCCTCCAAGAGACTCTCCCCATGAATCAACAACAACTCCAATACCAAGCATTCCTCGCCGCTCAAACCCGTGGAATGTCTCCTAGCGGATTTTATGCCCCGCAGATGGCAGGAACCACCTTCAACGGCTTTTCATCAGGTCCGAATGCTCTGGACAGTTTTCGAGCCATGCAACCGCACTCTTCACCCGTCCCCGGCCCTCCCCCGCAGATAAACGCAAGCCCAATGCTTCATCAGCCTACCTTTGCCCCTCCACAATTCAACCCGGCTGTGAACAATGCTCAGATGTATCCCTCCTACCCCCAACAATTCTATCAACCTCATGCGGCTCAGGTTCCACCACCTGGCGGACGCCGCGGACGTGTAAGTGGCCTTTTCTTCGCATTTTGACCTGAACCCTCGACATTGCGCTTCGTTTTCTTTCTCTCTCTCTCTCTCTTTTCTTATTATCTAAGATCTTGGATTAAACTGACGTATGTTCCCCTGTCATAGAGATAAAAAAACAGCCAAATGTGCGAAAAGAGACGAATATGTTGGGATTTCGTTTGAAATAGTGCTTCTTCTCTTCCATCTTGTTTTCTTTTCTCCTGACCACTTTTTACATCTGTAAATTTTTCTGATACTAAATAGCTCCGTTTCTTTTTTTTTTTGACACATAGGAGATGACTTGCAAATGAAAAGAAGAAAGATATAAGCAAAGAGTTCTCTTGTCATCCTCCCCCCTCTCCCCCCCTCGATGCTGGATCGTTGAGGGGTTTCAAGATGGAAGACTCGGGACTGTGGGATTGGGCGCCGTTTGGTCCCTTCCTTCTCTCGATGGACCCGTCCCGGTTTGTCATATGCACCCCTAAAAGAAAATCAGTGTATGGTGTTATTATGCTTTCTATTTCTCCTTTTGCCCATTTTCAAAGTATTGCCTTCTCCTCTTTTTCATATTCTTTTTTTATTTTATTTTATTTTATTTTTTTGTGGCTCTGCTTTCCTGAAATATAGTCTACTTTTTTCATCTTCCTTTTTTTTCATTTTTCTTTCTTTCTTGACTGAAATCAGTCAGAACTACAACAAAACCTCAGAAAGAGATTTTTTCTGAAGTATTTTTTTTATTTTTTAATTTTATTTTATTTTTTGGTTCAAGAGATGGCTGTTCAAGTTCATCAGCACTGTTTTCATTTCTATCTACTTTTGTCCTTTGTTCTTTTTAAGGAGCTAAAGTCCTTACTCCTGTACCAGTTTGCCATTTAATCATTTACCTTTCTTGCCGTGCCGTATGTAGGATCTTCTTTACCTTTTTTATTTATATTTAGCTCTGTTCTTTTTTTCTTTTTTTTTTTTGCATATTTTCCTTTCCTTCTGTGAGAAATTATCACTCTACATGTGACCTGTGTTAACAAATGTCTTAACTTTTTTTTCAAAAGATTCTTCTTTTTGCTTCTTTATTTCTTTATCAACTGCTTAACTTTCTTTACTTCTTGTTTCTTTCTTTTCTTTTTCTTTTTTTTTTTTTTTTTTTTCTCCCCCATTTTCTATCTCTGTATCTCTTCCACGTTTTATTCCGTTCTGGGCTCAGATTTTTTTTAAAGCAAGGATGTCCCGGAGGATATACATGTTATGTAAGTAAGTGTGGTTTAGAACGAGATCCTCTGTGCTGCGCGTGTGTGCCCTTCAATTTACCCCAGTGTCCGTATCTTCCAGGCAAGCCTGCTCAGCATGGCGTGGTCTGTGTGGAACACAATGTGTTGTATCAAGGGTGTTGGCAATTGTCTGTTTTTGTGTATGGGTGGGGGAGAGAGAGAGTGTGTGTGTGTGCATTTGTGTGTTTTATGTGTATTTCAAACCCTTTTTTGGTCAACATGTGAACGAATTTCATTTTTATATGTAGTTAGCATTTTAGTTTTTTTTTTTCTAGGAAATTTTTTCACATGAAAAAGTTCTACCTTTCTCTCCCCCCCCCCCCCCCCCCACCTTTCCTTCTTTTTCAATTTCTTGTTACATTTTTATACATTATTTTTGTGATATTTTATTTTATATTATTGGTGTGTCAGGTTATTAGAATCTTTTCATTTTTTTTCCATTTCTTTTCCCTTTTTACGATACTAGATAAGAAATAAAACTTTTTTCCAAAACAAAAAATAAAGTAAAATAAAATGAAAGAAAGTAAGAAAAAAAGCCAGAGAAAAATGATTTGAGAGCTGTAAAGCTACCTCAAGGATTACATGTAGTAGCGTAGTCAACCATATATCTTGCCCAGCTATGCAACCGACCAAGCAGTGAGGAGAACAGTATCGCTTTGTTCGTCGAATTGAAGTGTAGTGTTACCGTGCGGCACGTCTATACATTTGTTAAGCTTAGTTAGTTCGTTTGTTTGCAGTTAAAAAGGTGAATTGCGAATGACAAGAAACGCGAACAAGGAAAAAAAAGAAGCGGGCCAGAAGAAAGGGGTGACAGGGGTGATAAGGATCTTACATCGCCGGCTTCCCAAACATCTACGATCCTCTCGAGCCCGGGATCAATACACTGCCCGACCAGCGCATGCAGTGAAGCCATATCCACATCCATATCGACACCTGTAACACGGAGAACTCTCGTAGCATCGCCATCTCGAGTAGAAGTGGTAGCTTTAAAGCTAGAAGGAGCAGCATCTTCCGTTCTGTGATTGACCTCTTTTCCCCTTCCTCGTCTCCCACCATGTCCATTCTGACACTGGTGCAGAGAACAAAGAGGCTGCTGTTGGCTATCTTGCGTACTATTATGATCTATACCAGTCCTCCATGACCCACTGTTGCCGAACTTTTTTTGCTGCAGAAGCAGTTGTTGTTGATGTGGCCCTGGATTTGATCGGTGTTTATATAGTGATAGACTCTACCCTCCCTTTACAGCCCACTTGCTCGTTTCCAGACCGCCAGCACCGGATGCTTTGCCCACTTTATCGAAAGGGTCGATTAAGAGCTAGTTTAGATTGACATTCGTATTCTATTCGTGGAGAGGTTGAGGAGACGAGGGGTTCATGGTTGTACTGTTGTCCGTCATCCCTTTGTTTGGTTTTGACGTAAATTTCCGCGGTTGGTGGTGTTCCTTTCTGTATGAGTTTTCTCAATGAGTTTTGGTGTCTAGGGGTGAGTTGGGAAGGGTTGAGGATGGAGAAGGTTGGCGGATGGATGATATGGTGGCCGTAAAAGAAGCAGAGGAATCAATTAGGGGAGATGCCTTCCGCAGTAGACACATATGTGGGAGGGGGTATATGTACCTCTAGGTAGGTACCTAAAGTACCTTAGGCAGGCATCGTGCAAGAATGTAAACCGTCGGTTGGCCTGGATATCTTAATTGTTAGCGTTTTCTCTTCAAATAGGACGGGCATTTAGGTGACAATATTGAATAATCATAAAATGACATTGGGAAAGAACATAGGGATGTAAGTATAATAGAAGTACAGCTGTAACATAAAGTGAAGCCCGAACATGTTTTACCTGCTCATCTGTCAGAAAGGGGGCCTTTTTCAGTGCTTCGAGTTCATGGGAAAGATCCAGAGTAAACAACTGTTCATTAAAATAAAGTATCTTGAAGAATGGAATATCTATGCCTCCGAAAAAGGGAAAGGGGCTGGTATCATCATTGCAAAAATAAAGGAAAGGAAATGAAAGCGAAAAAAAGGATAACGCCTGATGCCATGTGCCAAATGCCAAATGTCAGTGGGATGGCATCTCTCCCGTTATCGTCATAGTTCAGGAGCAGAGGGCAACGACCGCTGCCGAAACAACCTCAGTGATATAAAGTACAGAAAATTTTGAAAGACAAAAAAAGGAAAGGAAACCTAAGTATTTAATAGCCAGCGGGAACACGGAGTGTTTCCCAGTTTTTTCGCCCCTTCTTAGGGTTAGCCACCATTACCTGCAGCTCACGGCGGCCACAGAAACCTCCAGTTCCAGCCTTGCGTTTAATCATTTCGTAAGAACCCCCATTTGCACCTTTGGGAACCCAGACTTTTTCCTCCACGTCTGCTCCGGCTACTTCCGTCCGGCGAGGATTAGATCTAGGCATACGGGCAACAGTATTTACTATAGCATGTGCTGCGGAATAAAGTCTTTCGAATCTTCGAGTGACACCGAGCCATGCCAAGGTTTGCGTGTCGTACGCAACCCGAACGTAAGGATTCATATATATGCCGGTATCGACGGGTCCGTCCTTGGATTCATATGGTGGTTTTTGGATATCTGCATGGATAAGACAGCATTCTGAGGCGTCCCAGTAGAGGTCGGGCTCCGCGCGGAATTTGGCTACCGAAGAGGTGCGAGGGACTAGAGAAGTTGGGGCCAGTTGGTTATTTTCCCTTCTCTGCACTTTATCCTGCTGGAAAAACTTCGCATCAAATGCAACCATCCCGCCCCAGCAACTTCTAACTCGGACGGCGTCCTTTTGATCGAACACATCGCGCCGGCTCTCAGCTTTCCCTGCACTGGAAAACCACGGGTAGAAAGGAACTCCCATCGAGAAACCTTCCAGATCCCTGGTTGCAAAAGTATCGTAAAACTTAAAGGGGTTAATGAAATCAACAGCACAGGCGGCACGGTACTGTGGGGTACCGTCTTTGTCCACATTTGTAGAAAATAGAAGTTGGAGGGCGTCAATTGGATCAAAAACAACATCGTTAAGATACAGCAGCTTATCGAACCGATCGATGGCCGGGTCATCGAGGGGCCGGAGAGCCCGGTTTCGAACCTCAGCTAGATAGGTTATCCGCTTTATACGTTCCGATCCATCCGCAAGGGTGATATGGGGGACTGCATTTATATCCATGTGCTCCTCATACACAATTGACCGCTTGCATTCGACTTTTCCCTCAAACTGTTTAAGAGCAGTTTCACCCTCCGGACCACTATTATTTTCGTATATGCTTAAGAATACATTATCTTTCCCTAATAACCGTATAAGTTCAAGAACATTTTCTCCCCATCTGCCACCCGCGAGCTCGCCATCTCTATCGTATAAACTGGCAGCAATGAACACCTTTTCGTTCTGTGGATTCCCTTTGCCTGGTTCTCTTGAGTTTAATGCGGCTTGTCGGAGCTTATTATAATGAGCGGGTGGATGGGTATAAGATGGGCGGATTATCGCGGTAAGGAATGTGAGGGCGAGTATTATTCCAGAGAATGCAAATACAATAAAACAGAGTCGGCGAAGGGTAAGACGGCGGCGAAACGTGGCATGTTTCTTCTTCTTCCAAGCAGCCTGGCCTGTCCGGCGACCTCGACGGGGATGACGTCCGACGAAGGGGAGGAGGGAAATTAAACGAGATATTAGAGAAGGCTGGTCATGTAGGTAGCTGCGGCTAGCTGTGGGATGTGATTCGAAATCCGCAGCGTCCAGATCGAAGCTATCCCGCGAATCTAGAGACGACCGACTGAGGAGCTCGTACTCATCTGGATGAAGGAGTCGGGGAGACATTACTGCGCCCGCGGAATAGCATGAGGTGAGTTAAGAGGCGCTGCTACCATAGCCAGTGGGTTAACTGATCTGAAACAAAATCGTATTCATTATCTAATAAGTAAACGAGTAAGAAATAAAATATTGGTGTTGAATGGCGCTGGTATGGATTTTTGAAGTTGGAGTTGACGCTGCCTGAATGCATGAATGTTGTTGGAGCTGCCAGTTAGAGCGATATTATGTCATCAGAGGCCTCGCCGAAGCTCCGCTAAACTGTTTTCGGCGCAGATATAAAATGCCCCCTTCCCAGCCTCATCCACTACCTTTACCTCCAATTTCGTATTCAGTACTTCGTGCTTCGTGTTTAGTAGTGACATTGCGGAATTACCGCGTATTGCCAAATTTAATTAACTACGTGGGCACTTAGTTAGATGCCGATCTAGTACACAATATGCAGTCCTTCAGGCTAAAACTTGTCCACATAAACTGTATCAGCTTCAGGCAGTGCCACGCTTCATCCCCACCTAGGATAAATATGACGAGAATGCTGCTCAGTTCTGCTCATATCCGCCTAAAACAATTGTTTTGATTTAGTAGCCATACCCATTAGTATTAGCTCGAGGGGCTTCATGTCCAGAATCCGGGACCTCATAGTTACCCCACATGCGGTCCTCTCAGCTGGGCCCAGACACAGAAAGAGTAGGAAGTGAACACGTCGATATAACAACACGTTAATCATTTCGAGAGAAGCCCTTTTCTAGTGATCACCAATTGAGCTTCTCTGTAAGTACAGGTACCGTACATGAAATGAACATTTAAGTATTTATAGTTCCCACGCTCCGCTAGCTACCCTTCCCGACTTTTGCAAACCTTTTAAGTTGTCATTATTTTACCCCGACCAATACCAACGACGGCTACATCCCGCGATACACCAAAAGAGCCATGTCCGATTTCAAATTCACTTTTTCAGACCAACCTGTTCCTTCCACCACGGACCTGAAAACCGGCTTTGTCATAAAAGCCAACCCCTCCACCGACATCTGGGCAAAACCCCCCGCAACCCACAGATTCAACGGCCCTATCCTCCACAAGACAGTTCCACTCTCCTCCTTCCAAAGAGCCAGTGTACACATTTCCGCCAAATGGTCTACACTCTACGACCAGGGTGGTTTAATCTTGGTCCTGAACCGCGACGACGGGAATCAGAAATGGGTCAAGACTGGCATTGAATTTGTGGACGGCAAGCCGCATGTTAGTACGGTGGGGAAGGATAATTGGGCGGATTGGAGTTTGTTGCCCATGGCGCCTGGCAATGAGTCGGGTGTGAGGATTGAAATAGTTAAAGAGAAGGATGTGTCGTTGTGGATTTACTTGATTGAAGGGGAGGAGAGGAGGAGGATTCGACAGGTTAACTGGGCGTTTGTCGATGAAGGGTCTACAGAATGTTGGGTTGGTGTGTATGCGGCGAAGCCAGCGAAGGAGGGGGAGGAACTTGTCGTTAGCTTTAAGGAGTTGGAGATTGAGCTTTCGGCATGAGAGGTGTTTTGAGTTTTTTTATATTTTAATGTGGATGATGGTTCTGTTCTGGCTTAAGGGGACACGAGAAAGTGTCTTTTGCTGGACATATCTGTTTCTGTAGGCCAGGTCTACGATGCGATATATGGGCAGAACGAAAGAGGGTAATGGCTAAAGTCCACATGCTGAATGGGAAGTTATACAATAATTCGTATCACCATACATCGGGCGCTGTGTTGCGACCTGTTTCTTCACAGTGGACGCTTTATTCGGCTAATTATCACAACGAGATATGATAAAAAAAAAAATTAAAAAAAAAGGGCACTGCGTGCGTTTCATTATTTAAACTTTCACTCATATCAATGAGGTGGCCACCAGGGTTATTCCGATTAGCCATATACCGGTAGGCTTTGTGATATGTTGGGATTTTCCCGAGAGTGCGGCCCGACGGAAGCCTCATTTTGTCGAGCATAATAGCCTCGGAAACGGAGGTTATCGTGGACATAGAATGATATGGGATGGGTTTACACGGGTATTTAATGGCTCTGTGGATAAGTCGATGAGGCCACAGATGGAGGGGTAGTAACGGGTGAAAATTGCCCACGAGGACAAGGGGTAAAAGGGAGCGGGGGGCATTCTTTCATATCAGTAGCGGATTACCATTTCGCATGAACTCAGAAAATAACAATATTAGATATGGAATGGCCTATGTGATGCTTACCTAGGTAGGTAGGTTTGCATCTTTTCTACACCGATATATACAGGGAGGTGCACCATGTCGAAGCACTGTTGCGATTTATCTGATCGTTTTCTGGCTCCCCCATTATCTGATCCGATTCTTACCGGGATCAGCCCTGGGCTCGCGCAACATCGCGCAACACCAGGCGGCACCATCCGGCTTAGTTCCAAACAGGCTAGCCTACCAAGCCTAGGTACCCAGTTGGTGTCCCCGTGATGGGCGGACTATACCAAAATAGTAATAATGTCCCGAAATTACTCGGAAAGTGACATATACCAGCCAATAAAAACAGGGAACACCTTGCCTGGTTGGGAGTGGCGCGCCTCGATCTGTGTGACTCTTGTGACCCTTGAGACGGATCTTATCATATCAGATCATCTGGCGTGGTTTTTGGCCGCCCAACCTTACTAGGTAGTCTGCTGCCTCCCGACTCCCCGAATTCTCTCCCCTCGTCCTCTGGCTGCGGTTTGCACCTCATCTCAAAATTCAGTCTGCATCTTATCCTCACCTTTTCGCCTCTCTATCTGTCGTTGGCTGGCTAGCATGTTACATCCATAAACCAGATACACGTCACAGCTGAGAGAGACTGAGCGGGCTCGTATCTGCTGGCTGGCGTTATTGACTGGCATGCACCCAATTTTGAGTCCAACTGACCCTTATTGCAACTCCCCTCACAACCTGTTACGCATGGTTTGCTCTATTGACAGATTTGTCTAGATCAGCGGCTTATATATATATTCCTCCTCTCTTCCTTTACTCCCCTATATATATTCTTTTCTGGTCCCGTCCAGTGTCTTTGTTTTCGCGGTTCCTTCTCGGAACACGGCGTGCCTGACACTGGGGTTTTATATTTTTACAGGCATTGCTTTATCAATTACATAGAAGCCTTCGTTTCACGACTATTTATTTTCCCGACAGATGCTCGTCTGTACCCATCCCCATCGTTTTGAAATACCGACGCCTTTAAAGCATTGAAATGAGCCATTGTTAAATCACGAACCGACTCACGAACCTCATACTCTCGTTTCTACGACCAACGAACAACCTTCACTTCTTTTCTACCCACCCTCCATTTGCTCTCTTATCTTACATTCCGATCTGGCGTCGAGATTAGGAAACCCGCTGTCCCCAAAACGGATCCCATGCCCTCTGCCATGGGTCAGCAGCTGACCTCAGTCAAGTCTTACGGCGCATGCGAATCCCATCCTACCATGGAAGCAGAGGACGAGGATGCGGGACTGCTATATGCAGAGCCTATCGAAACACAGCCAGATGGCGATGATGGTTATGGTACAGATCGCGATGGTCATGGTCAAATCCACCGTGAGGGATATACCTCCTCATCATCGGGCTCTGTGCAAGAAGGTGTACGCAAGATTGAAGCCATCAGCAAAACGTGGACCCAAAAGTCGTTGATAATTGCATATATTGGGTATGTTGATCCTATATTTCATATTTGTTGTTGAGAGATTGGAATTGTTTTTTGGAGGTTATTCGGGCGCATATTTTGTTGTCCTTCATTACGTTGTTTGTTCCGCTGCATGCAACTTCCTTCTCCATTCTCCCATCGAGCATTCCGCCTCGTTCTCATGTGACGTCTCACTAATACATAACAGGATCTTTTTAATGGCCTTCTCAACTTCGCTAGAAGGACAGACGGTTCTGTCATTATCAGCCTATGCCACGAGCTCATTCAGCAAGCATTCTTTAATATCGACAGTAATGGTAGTCCAAAATGTTGTGAACGGTAAAAGCTCCTCAACTTCACCAGGATTCAAATCATCTTAGACTAACATCCCCCACAGCTGTCGTGAAACCCCCAATGGCTAAGGTCGCGGATGTATTTGGTCGATTTGAAGCATTTTGCATTGCAGTTTCTATTTATGTCCTAGGATATGCACAGATGGCAGCATCAAGTGATGTACAGACGTACGCATCAGCCCAGATCTTTTACTCGGCCGGTTCAACGGGGTTGCAAATCCTCCAACAAATCTTTATTGCGGATAGCAGTTCCTTACTCAACCGAGCGCTTTTCTCCAGCCTGCCTGACCTACCGTTTCTGGTTACTGTGTGGATTGGGCCCATGATCGCTGCCGCCATCCTCCGGGAAACTTCCTGGCGTTGGGGATATGGGATGTGGACAATTATCCTGCCTGCAGCATTCCTTCCATTGGCACTGTCTCTTCTTATGAACCAGAGAAAGGCTCGAAGATTAAAACTTCTCAAACCCAGACCATGGAAAGGACGCAGTTTCACTAGTATAGTCAAAAAGACCTGGTACGACCTAGACGTCTTTGGTTTATTACTTCTATCAGCGGGAGTGGCTCTGATCTTGATCCCCCTAACATTGGCGGCGAATGCGAAAGATACATGGAAAAACAGCAGAATCATTGCCATGATCGTTATTGGCGGTGTCTGTCTTGTTGTGTTCCCTTTTTGGGAGACCTCAAAGCGGCTGGCTCCGCACCCTCTCCTGTCATTACATCTCCTAAAGCAAAGAACCGCTCTTGCCGGCTGTGCCCTTGCTTTTTTCTATTTCAGTAAGTGCCTCCCAAAATCTTTAGATTTCTTCATCTTTGGCCCGACTAACTCTTGTCGAAGTGGCATTCTATTGCTCCGTCCAACCGTACCTCTACTCCTACCTCCAAGTCGTCCAAGGCCAATCGGTCACCACAGCCGGTCGAATAACTCAAACCTTCGCTTTTACATCAACAATCTCTGCCGTATCCGTCTCATTCTTCATAAAAGCAACAAGACGATACCGCGGTTTCGTCACCACTGGTTGCTGCATCTACATATCTGGCCTTTTCCTCATGCTATTCTTCAACAAAGAAGGCACCTCCACTCTATCCACCTTCATCATCCAAACCGTCATCGGACTGGGTGCCGGCCTCCTCAACGTCCCTGTCCAACTAGGTGTCCAGGCCTCCGCAAATCACCAAGAAGTCGCTGCCGCAACTGCCATGTTCCTCACATCGCTGGAAATGGGTGGTGCGGTGGGGTCAGCCATCTCGGGGGCGGTATGGACCAGCGCTATACCTAAGAAACTGGCCCTGTACCTCCCAGCTGAGAGCCAAGGGGATGCAAAGGAGATATTCGGCAAACTTACCAAGGCACTTTCATACCCGCTGGGTTCGGCGACGCGGATCGCTATCAACCGTGCTTACGATGAGACGTTCCGTAAACTTCTGACGATTGCTGTTTGTTTGACTATTCCGCTTATCCCGCTTAGCTTGCTCATGATGAATTATAAATTGGATAAGGTAGGTAGTATTATGTTTCCTTCGGTTTGCAACACCCCACCCCCTTCCCCAGGATATTCCCTTTTGAATACTAATTGAACAAATTAAATCAATAGATGGATTCGCGCGTAAAGGGCGAAGCCCTAGGACATAATGATGATGAGGGTGATGGACTGATTTCCCATCCAGCGAGCTCTGAAAGCCCCGATCCAAGCTCACGGTTCAGGCGACATTCCCCATGAAAATTGCTGCATCTTAACTACATTCGCGGAAACGGGCCGAACGTCGTACCTACAGGATGCGCGCGTTGACTATATGCACACATGTGCGCGCGCACCCTTCCACGCATATGAAGATTTACATATATAGATATATATAGAGAGAGCCACGCCCTTGTCAAATTCTGTCCCCAGAACGAATAACGAATAACGACAAATCCATTAGTGCAACTGGAACTTTTGATTCTTTAGCACACAATAACTGTTGCCATATCCTCCCATACTGCTAAAAATACTAGCCAGCAGGCGCATACCCGATCCGACATTCCTTTCTCATCCTACATACTTGTGCGAAAACCCATAGTTGTTGGGTGTTGTTCATGTATCGTGTTAATTTTACACGGTGTTTTTTATATTAAAAAATGTATGATCACGACGATACCCAACGCCCAGGCCTCCATTCCCCTCATTCTCGTCTAGGCGGCCAATGCTTTATATGTATATATTACTAATATAGAGATGAATGGAGAAGTGATTTTGGTTGAAGGAAAGAATAAAAAAAGCACAAAAGAAATAATCTCTGCAAGAATTCATGTGATGGAAGTCAAATAAAAGTGTAGATATGAGAGGGATCAAAGCATAGTACAGGGAAAAAAAAAGGTTTTAGTAACCGGCTAGGTACAGTATCATGTACAGCACATATACATTTGACATTTCTATTTCGCATAGTATAATTAAACATTTTAATTAACTGTGTCATTAATTGTTTAGCCAGAGTAAATGGAAAAATCTACGTTCAATCAATATCTGATGCACATACACATTATTCATTGGAAAAAAGATCGATATGAACCTACCGTTCGGACGGTTGCTTGAGGGTTGAGCCCCTGATGCCGGCCGCCTCGCATGGACTGTTATAGTTACTGGTTGAACAGTAAAATAAGCTATTTTGATGGTGACAAGTGGCAGCAGGAGTCAAGGTAAAACCGTAGATGCGGTGATAACAAAAAGCCTACGTATCAAAAATCGGCTTATTAATATGTGATCTATCTTTGTACTGATTATTTATTATGAAATGTGATAAAAAATGGCGAAACATTCTATATATTACGTTGGGGTATCTAGATGTTCGTTCAACTACCCATTCATGGCACTAGAACAATGCACTAATGCATTTTCGCACGAACCCCTATTTCTAATAGTCATTTATAGGGGCTTCAACCAAGTTTGAAATGAGAGAGGCATTCAACTCGCTTCAAGAGATCAAGCAGCAACTCAGGCGCCATGTAGTGTTGCATCCTGCATTGCTTGGCTCAAGAACCAACATCGACTTAATCATGTCACAGAATGCATTCTCTTCCTCTGTCAAAAAGACATCAAAGCCTTTTCTCTCCCGTGGGTACTGTATATGCGCTGCGAACCGCTCGGTCCATCCCCTAGAGCTATTGCCATACCATTGACGAAGCGACTCCTTCACATTCTTGCGTCCGTCTTCGTCAAACCAATTGTTTTTTTTCTGCCACTTGCTCCACCACCGATCAGGAAGTTTACCAAGCAGCTCAACATGCTCAATTGTAACCTCATCTAACATAACTGGAAACGCTTCGAAAGGAGGACCTGATCCAAAAATATCCCAGATAGTGCATGCAAGCGTCCAAATATCTCCTGGGAATGAAAGTGGCTCTTCTAATTCTCCTCCAGTCTCACCTGTGAAACGGGCTTCTGGTAGTGCGAGTAAGAGTGGGATATGAGCAGTGGCAGTGAATTTCTGTGTAATATAAGGATCAAATGCTTCTCCAAAATCCGCAATCATAATGGCAGAATCTGCTAGGGAAATCTCATCCCTACTAAGCCCGAGCCAAACGGGGACAACGGCGTGTGAGGGAACTCCTGTATCCAGGGGAGCACCGTTCTCACGAACGACCCGCTCCTTTGCTGGTTCACCAGTCCTAGCATGTAGTTGATCAAGAGTCATATTTTGCATATCAAGCGGCAAGCGGAGAAGAATATTTGCAAGGTGAAGATCTGTAGCCAAGTTTAGATTGTACCTCCACTATCAAAGAAAGGAGAGTTTGGCCTATCAAACATACCGCATGAACTATACCCTGGGGATGAATGAATTTCAGACCAAGTATCAATTGCGAGGTGATGGCCCGAGCCGCAGGGAGATGAAGAAGCTGATGATACACTGCGTCTTTTGCTTCATGGATATTGATTCTAGCGGCATCTGTGACCAAACACCTATGAGTGCCATTTGGCCTCGAGAAGGTGAATGAATCCAGTAGTTGTTGTATTGTAGCTTTTCCAGGGAGCCTAGATGTGGCATTAGTTAGGCGTGAAAGAATCTGCACCTCATGAGTTCGCTCAGTTGATTCTGCAGTAGAAATCTTGAGGGCAACAAGTTGATTTTGTTTTGTATCTTCTGCCAGCCAGGTTGTGGCGGACTGGCCGAATCCAAGTTTATTGTGCGATAATATATCGACCCGCGCAGAATTTATCGCTGATCATGACAGGATGGTATCCTCCAGGGACATAATAGTCCAATTGCTCAATTTCTTCCACAAATTCATATTTAACGCTGCTGGGTTCCATGCGTGTTGTCATACCCTTGTGTGAGTGTAAAGTACTAGACAGCCGTGTCTAATGACAAGGTATTGTAGCTATTGATGGTCTTGATAGTCTGTGGAATTCAAAAAATGCGGTGCTGGCTCGATTGGCCATGATACAAAGAGATGTGGGCGATATAACGATTCAAGTTAACAGGACAGCCAATGTATACCCATCATTCCCTGAAGTGTCAAAAGCATGCAACGGTAGCCGGAATAACAATAATCTGACATTGAGCCATCCAGGCCAGCCTCCAATGCAGTGCTCTTGTTTCGATAAACATGAAGTGCGAACCTCTGTCCTGTCCGACTACAGGAGACCACTTCTATTGTTGAGCTGACGGCGGAAGGCAGCCGGAGGCAGAATGTGCCATGCACTGAAAGGACAAGACCTGTTTGATCCTCTGCCGAACTCCCTGGAGCTAATGTTGGCGCCAGGACCCGAGCACTTCCTTCGTTGACATTTACGATAGCTAGTAGCTAGGATGGTACGAAGAGTACATGGGTTGTTCAACCGGCAGCTAACTGTTACTTCATTTTGTCCAACAAACACGGAACTTGACCTGGCAAGCATTCTATTCTGTTTAGACGAGACCATCCCCCCTGCCTAAACGCCCAAGCAGGGTTCTCGTGCGTTTTATGACAGTCTAATAGGGTTAGCCTGAGACTTCGGCCTCACCATTATGGTCAATGATCAAGGGGCATCATCCCAGGAATTGAACCTGTACCAGCAAGAAGCACATCCATTCAACGAACGGGGGGGGTTCATAGTTTATGAACGACCTAATCAGTATACTGCTGAGGTGAAAGCATTACCAACAAGTTGCTAACTAGTCACTGAAGCTTACCCAACAGACGCAGAGAGCCAGCACTATCATAGCAGGCTGTAAGAGCAAGGGTGCGAATGAATTTAGGCACGTCTCAAGAGGTGTGATGATGCATGCAGGCCTGGCGATGTAGCAAGCGGGTGGAGACGACCAAAGAACCCGAGCGATGGCCTGGTTTACGTTAGAAAGTGACCAACAGCCAGTGAAAGCGAGCAAGTGAATCGACAAAGTCGAAAGTCGGATTATGAGTATATATATACACATATATAGGCTGCGTCGTCTCTTGTTCAAAGAGCAAAAACACCGAAATCCAACTTTGCGCCTCTCGATATCGTACGTGCCAGATGAATCTGAGATTAGCCAGAAGGACAAGGGATCTGGGTAGTAAATCAAAGGTTCTATTGTTGAGGGTTCCGCAGTTAGCAACTTTTGTGTTGATTTGAAGTTCTCGTCAGCGTCTACCTAGGTAACAGATATCTTCACATTCTCAGACCTATTTATTTAAATCATCGTACCTATATCCGCTCATCTTGTGATTGTAACCTTCCTTGAACAAACAGATTTTAGTTAGCTCTTCCATACTCAATATGTTGTATAACTCTTAAATGAGCAGCACAAGAATTATGGCAAATTACTACATTAACTTCTACTCGACATACACCTACTTTTCATCTTTTTCTGCCTTCTACAATAACTCCCCCTTTGAAACCTGGGCATAACTCTACTTTTTTGTATGGAGATGCGGACATAATTATGGTACTTATAGCAAGCTCGACTATTAATTTTGAACCGCCGTTCTATTCAATGACCCTTCACCGCGATGTATATATCATTCTATATTTTTGATGGTATTTACACGTGGGTGCGAGAATAAATGCCATCTCTATTTTAGGCATTGTATTATGAAGTATATCTGTCAATGTTACGTTTGAGGCGGAGTTGAGAGGGTATGAAAAGTATAATGTAACAGTTGGGAAGTTGTCAAATATGCCCCTTTTTGACCTTCTTGAACGCTCCCAGTGTCCAATTTCGCGCTTTGTTCTCTTAACCAGGCCAAGGGTTTCAGAGAAAAATCTAAAGGTCTGCCAATTTCGGCTAGGTTTTTAAACTTTCCGGAACACAATGGGCTGCACACCTGCGTCCGGAAACAAATTCTTTTTCATTATCCTCAGTTTCTCGCGTCTCTCCTCCTTAGAAATCAACTCTTTGTCCTCCACAAACCACGTTCCCCCATCCAATGACGTTTCATATTCACTGTATATCCTCGCCGTCACCTGACGCATGATAGACCATGCGACACTATTTGAATTCCAATAATCAAGAGTTAGACTTAAGACATAATAAATAGATAAAAAAAAGTTTTCACATTATGAATTCTGTGAGAGAAGCACATATATGGGTGGCTCAGAGCTCTTGTATAACATAAAATGAAGTTATTGATTACGTACTTCATTCCCGTACACATCCTTTGTCCATACCCGAACGGCATGAGCATGCGTTGCATCTGGCGGTGGGCTGGGGATGTGATGGGCACCTGCCAGCGTTCCGGGTCCCAGATGTCTGGGTTAGGAAATGTCTTTGGGTCACGGTGGAGTGTGTGTGGTTGGATGGAGATGGTGGTCTAGATATGTAGAACCATTAATATTATTTTGATCTGGAAAATGGGCAGGGAAGCCTGATGTCATTGTCATTATCTGAAATCTCACCCCTGGGTTTATCTTCATACCCAGGACGGTAACGTCCTGGTCCTTACTCTTGACCACTCTTGGAAGGCTGAAGGGGATTGGTGGGCTGATTCGTAATGTCTCCCGCAAGACGCCGTTCAGGTATGGAAGGGATTGCAGCTGGGATGGGGGTATGTTTCCTGTAGATGTAGCATGGGAGGCTCCACTAGTGAAGGTTCGTAGTTCCTGGCGAAGTTTGTCCTGGTGGCATTTGTTTTCAGGGAGGGAAAGGTGGTAGAGGAGCGCGGAGAGGAAGTCGGCGGTTGTGGTAGTGCCTGGGATTTTAGTTATAGTTAAATGGACATGGCGTTTTGGAGGTGTGTTTGGTGGAAATTGCTCACCACCTGTAAAGTGATCCAAACTGTCACTGGCAATGTAATTGATGTTCGGAATGGCAGGGCTGGGCCCATTCTTTTTGAAAAGGAAAAGGAGATGTTGGAGGTGAGTATATATCTTCCCATCATCGTCATTAGATTGTGGAGGCAAGGATCTGAGAGCTTCCTGCACCAATGACATGCCAAAGTTGGCCATTTTTGATCCCGGGAGGATCAATGGTGATAGGAGTTTCATGATCGGAACTTAGCCATTAGTATCAAAAATCTCGGTCCCCATCCAATAGAAACAGCACACTTACGGGGTAACCACTGGAAAACAGTGGTTAATGGGCTAGCTACTAATTCCATTGTTGGGACGAGGAGTTCATTCATCTGAGATCTTGAGTCGGGGTTGCTCAGCAGATTGAGTGATTTTTCAGGTCCGTATGTCAACCCGATCATGATATCGGCAGTCAACCACCTCATCATGGGAAACGTATCAACAGTCCAGGAAGGTAGTTGCTTTGACTCTGATTTCGCTTCAATTTCATTCATGAGTGCATCAATGGTCTTTTTGATATGGGCTTGGAAAGCTGGTGATGCTGCAACCGGGCTCGAATATAGTCCCGCAATATTTTTCCGGCGTATTAAATGCAATTCTGCGTCAACAGTGCTTACTACATTTTGTGAGCCATACCGCTCGAAAAACCAAACAATATCAGTGGTGTCCAGTCCACCATGGGGCCCGGTATAAATATCCTTGATGGCATCTGGATGACAGAATGAAATTGTTTTCGGGGAAAGCTGGACAATTGGGCCATAGTCTCGATGGGCACGATGAGTCGTGTTCAAAATCCCGTCTGTTTTCGCAGTCGGCTGTTAACGAACATGTAATGGCCCGCGAAATCGTGGTTCAGATTACAAACGCACCTCGCAATTCATGCCATCGAAGCCACCATTTCGTCCATTTGGCTAATTTTGGGCCTGGGAAAGGAGATTTAATGGAGCGATACATTGAGCGGAATAAGTTCGGAATCATCAATGATAGGATAGAAATCGCAATTAAATACCATCCAAGGTGGAATTCCCAGGAAGGTTTTGTGAGGAGACCAGCCACAACGGACATTGTAAAATATTCTGTGGATTTGCGGCTCAAAAATCGCGATGCTGAGATCACAGCGGCATTGAGAAATCTAGTGAAGGCTAGCGAACTGTTTAAATATTTCCTGAACAAATAGAATATATTCTGACTATTTCAACACCGGGCTGAAGCAACTGCTTTATCTTGCGGGCTGGCTAAATGGCTCTAGTGACTGTAATAAATACTAATTATCCCCATCTGGCGACATACCGTGAGAAGGTTTGCAGCGCGCTGCTAGTGCCCACACAGGCTGGAGTGATTTCGCTGGTCTCTAACCAAATCGGGATATTTATTGGAGAACCATATTTCAATGCAGAATGAGAGCTTTGATAGCTCGTGTTGCATCATTACTCGTCATTGTCCCGGGAGAAGGAAGCTTTAGAGTTCTGGTCATTGCCATTGCTTCGAAATCTTCAAAAACAGCATGGCGCAGAAACTGTTGTGGCAGTGGGCTACGATGCAAGGCAGAGACAATAAAGGCAGAAAGGCGTGGAAGGAGGTTGATTAACTCGCTCAGATAGCGCTAAAAATAAGCGCGAGCCTCAGGTCTGCCCCCAAACTTCAAAGCCACAACTTGACCCACATCAACATGGACCCCAAAGTGCCTGAATGAGACACTTCTGGTGGTGATACCGCGTACTCATCTTCAGGTAGCTCTAGCTGCTTCCAGAGTTCATGATGAAGAAGTAGCTGATGTACCAAATTCAGCATCACCACCCCACCGATGGAAACATGGTCAACAGGTCCTCTCCGCCTGAACTAAATACGCGTATTCAGCTCCAGCTTCTTCAGGATTTGCCCCAAGAAGGAAACCAATAATGTCGTGCCCTGAGGGTGTCGGTCAAATAGACAGGTGTTTGGATCCTGAATGTAGTGGCCGGACACAGGTATAAATGATCCAATGTGCCTCGAGTATCTTGGATACTAGTATTTCTTATCCATGTTTTCTATATCCTGCGAATCCAGATTTCGAAACATCTCAAATCATATATTTACCATTAATATATGAAATTTTTTCCCCTTCTTATATGTGCATATCTTCTCAAGCGTTTCCATTGTCTATACCATCTCTTATACTCTATACAAAAGAGAAAAACAATATCATCCGTCATCACGTCGGCCAATCACCTCCTCCTCTCTGCATCCCACATGCAAGCCCTGAATAACAACATGGCTTACGCGCAGCCACCAATTCGCCGCGTGCACCTCGTTAAAGAAAAAGGCTGGACTCGCCTCAACTACAAAATAACTACCCCAGATGACGTCTCCTGTCTTTACACCGTCGAGACCTCGAGCAGCCATCCGGAAGTGACAATAACTCGGCATCTCCAGCCAATCCCATACAGCCAATCTACCAGTTCCATGTCGAGGCTCTCCGGACAATTCTCCCTATCCAGCCTCTTGGGGCAATCTCGGCATCACCAACAATATCAGGGGGCCCAGTTCAACAACGACTATGTCGTCGGCACAGCGACCTTCCATACCTTCTCGTCAACAATTGACATTAACCTCAGCACCAACCGTGCCATTACCATGAAGCGTCCAGACTCGTTTTCCACGACGCGCAGGTTTGAGAGCCTGACGCCGCTGGGTACGCTGGAGTGGAAGAGTGATGGCGGCGCTTTGGGGAGCCTTGTCACGAATAATCTTAAACTAGTGGACGCAAGTGGTCGTACGGTTGCACGGTACGAGAAGCATTCGTCGTTACTGTCCAGGCAGAGTGACGCTATCACTTTGCTTGTGCCAGAGTTGGATGGGTTTCTTGACATTGTGATCATTACGTGCATGGCCACGATCGAGTATAGACGGGTAGAGGATGAGGTGGTGGCAGAGGCTGCTGGTGGTATATGATCGTGTGAGTGCTGAGGAGCCAGGGAGATAATGTTATGTTTTGACTTATTTTTGATTTCATCTCCTTTCTGTTTTATCCTGTCTGTCTTTAGTATCCAGGCCTGGAGCCTTCATCTCTTCTCCCTTGTTCCTGTTGTTACGCCATTTTTAATTTCCCACTTACAAATAACTACAATGTCAGAATTATAACTAGTGAATGTTCATTTAAGGACGTTATGCAGTTAGAGATATACTAGTACATTGGAATGGTCTGGTGTTTGAAGCTGATCATTTTGAATCAGCTGATAGTTATGTCTTAGATTTATTTATAACATTCAGAGACAAAATTTATTGTCAAATGGAACTCTGACTAGAACATAGCAAATAGAAAAGAGAAAAGAGGAAGCAAAGAAAAGCAAATAAAATAATATAAATAAAATATAAAATAAAATAAAATAAAATAAGATCAATCAGCAAGCATCAATTTTCAAACATGGTGTTTGCCATTCAATTAGAAGCAAAATCGGATGTATGATGTTCCGATATGGGTCAAATTACCCAAAGCGGCTTTTGGCCTTAATCATTCGAGAGCCTTGAACTACGTGACTCAATGATCTAAATTACAGACAATGCGAGCACTGAGAACCTAAAATGTTGACAAAAATGTTGACATCAATGGGAGAACTTGGGGTGCATTCCATTTTGCGATACTTCTATTGGGGAAAATGTTACAGCTGTACCCCATTCGCGACGGGCAATTCAATCTGGCCATGATCTCAGAACGCGCTCTGGAACTCTGGCCGTAATATGATCTTTTCGTCAATATAGGAGAATCAGCAGTGGGCTCCACAAGAGGGGCGGGATAAATCCTGGCCCACACAAAGAGACATGAATACTTGCCGCCCCAGCGCCCTAAAGTCTAGATACCCTAATTCCCCCTACCGATCCTGGATGGGTTGCCATCCCCCAAGAACATATTCGGGACAGCAAGTAGATATAATCTGAGGCTCACTTTGATGCAGCCTGCTCTGCAATTTCGACCACGTCCTGTCATTCATTCTACAACTAGTTTCTCCCATGGCCCCGGCTGACTCTAGCCACCAGCAATCGAACGTGTATTAGCAGCAGCCGCGTGGTAGGCACTTTCTAACAGAATGGGACTGGGGTTATTCAGATGGTTGCGTACCTTTCCCCTCCTGAAGAACTCCCCATGTAAATGAGTTGTGCATAACTCAACTGCTGCTTCATTTCCCTTCTCCCGAGTTTGAAATCCTCAATCCCACGCTCCAAAGATTGCAATCGTAGCGCTGGTGGAATTGATCCAGACTTAGTGAGTCACTACGGAATAATTGCGTCGGGCAATCAAGTTATTAAAAGCCTGAAGCAGAGAAACAAATTTTACAACCAATTGGATGTGTGCTGCGTTGAGATGGAAGCTTTTGGATTAATAGGTAACTTCCCATGCCTCATCTTAGCTGGCAGGAGCTTGGCAATGTTCCAGCAGAGAAGGCAAACGAGAAGGCGAAGGAAATTGTGTTCAACCAGCTTCGCAAGAAAGCGTGGGACAGGTGAGTTTACCTCCCAGTACAGAAAACTTTGCCCACTAACACTCCGAAATCTAGATTCCGATGGGTGGAATTATCACTGAAGTGGGCACTCGACTCCAGCAACCCCTCGGTTATGATCGTTTCTTCCTTGGGTGTTCTCTCGAGTACTCTTTCCGAGATGTATCAGATACTTCTGGAAGAGATCGAGAACGAACGAGAAGCCAAGAAGCAAGTGGTTTATCGAACAATCATATGGCTTTTAGGTGCGCAACGGCCACTACCGATTGCTAAAACAAAGGAAGCCATCCTTTTCAGAACAGGGCGACATTCCGCAAGCATACCCGAACAATATGTGCTCGATTGCTGTCATCATCTGGTCACGTAGGTTATAAAAACTGAAAATTTTACATTTGGATTCGCATCAGTTACTCAATATACCAGAAAGATACAGAAACGTCATAGAAACGATTTGGGACATACAGGCCAATGTAATTTCCCTGGATCCCATTCGACTACGGACATTAGATTTAATGGAAACACATCCGTGTTTATGGGCTGTGCATTTACCTACTGGTCAAATCACTACGCTGTTGTTGGGCAAGAGCAGGATGAATTAGGTGAAGAGTTCAGCAAGTTCCCCGTTATGATATGGCATAAGGGAGGGTGGTTTTCCAAGGGGATCCGCTCTCCACCAGGGATCATATCATCGTGTGGCGATGAGATACAATGTGGGAAGCTCAAGGAGTCACCCAGCACACCGCCCGACGCCGCCTTCGTTTGCTTTGTTATAGATATACTTAACATCTTACAAATAGGCATCCAGTGGAGTCTAAATAAGAATGGAAGGACTTGTTTCCATGCCGTGTGTTTTCATAACCATGTGGGCGTGGCAAACGTGCTCCTTAACAAGGAGTGCCAGTATATGTTGGCGTGATCAGGAAGGTCTGGTGGTGGGCCTCTTTGCAGCGGAAAAATCCAACGGCGAACTGGTTGATTTGTTCATTGGTGATGCAAAAGTAAAAATCGAAGGGAAAAATGATAAGAGTTTCAAAAAATACCTGGTACACCATCGAGGCGACGAAAATCTTGGTTGATCGCAGCGTATGACATTCAAATCACCGGGGAGAGGGCTGTGGTTGCTTTGGTTTATAAACATCCAAGGTACGAGATCATGGAAATACGGGTTCGACGACGAGAAATTCCGATGTCAAGCAGCGACACTCGACGCAGCCAGATACGGGAGAAATTGCACGCTAGCGCCATTGCTTCTTCAAGAACGAGAAGATGAAGTGCGAATTACAGAAGAGTTGGTAGCGGGCGCCGCAGGAATTAACTCTGGCCAGGATGCTGATACATTACGCGTCCTTTTCGATGCAAGAGGAGACGTCATGGCATCCAAAAACATGATGACTGTGATCCTCAGAAAATGCAGCGAAGAAGCGATAACATCCATCCTCTAGCGACCAGGCGTCCAAATCACAGACAGAATCCTGCTATCTGCCGTGCAGAACCGCAAGCTCGGCAAGGCTACGTTAGCACGCTTACTCGAATGTTAAGAAAAGGGTATTCGGGTTACTGAAGAATTACTCGTCGCCGCTGCTGGCATGCAAGGCTGACCCTAGCGTTTGTTTTCGACCAACCAGGACCAAAAGTTCAGATTACTGAAGCAATCCTGGAGGCAGCTGCGAGATCCTCTTTCGGGAACGACGCCTTGGAGCTTCTCTTCAGCCGACGAGGAGGAGACTTTCAGATAACTGAAGGTGTGGTAATCGCCGCGCAGACTCTGTTTCTTCGGGGAAAGTCATGAATTTCTCGCTCGAGCGGAGAGGACACGAAGTTCAGATCATCGAAGGAGTAAATAATGAAAGCTACAGCCAGAAACAAATGCAGGAATCGTGACCAGCATATGCGCGAATCTGAACCTGACCAATTGATCGATCATTTTTTCGAATTATACGTGACCGGCGGAGAAAGACCTGCTGAGGCGGTGCAGCCGCTGTTCGAAAAAATAAAGTTTTGGAAGAGCTCATGCTACGTCACTTTCCACCAGGCTTCGATTCATGTCGAAAGTGGATGGGATGTCGCAATGCTATGGAGGCACTTCTTGTTTACCGAGCATAAAAATTTGAGGGTTGCTATAGCCTCCTGGCTATGGTACTCGGAGATCGTGGGATGTTCGCTCTGGGCGGGCAATTCTCCGACCTACAGAACCCCCGATGATCGCATTCGCAAAATATTTCGACGAAGAGCTGGTGGAATTGCTCCTTGATCAAACAGGGATACGGACTGGGGACTTATCTCCCACTTCCAGGATGAAGAATGGGCCGCTCATAACAATATTTAAATTCAAAAATGCAAAACATCAGATTGCAGATTGAGAAAAAGCTAAGAACACAGAATACCGCACAAGCCTCGATGTCAGCCCGTTGAAATCTTATTCACAATAAATAAGACTGCGCGCTGCTTCTAGCTTCCCCCAAATATCACGCCTTGTGTTGGACTCTCGACAATGGTGTACCAATGAAAGCAAAACCCGTGCATGCGAACTGCTTTCGGACTGTCCTCGTCCTGACCGAAAGAGAATTTCTTTTAAGAGAACAGGAACGCATCCATCGAAGTCAGTCGTTCTAGATCCACCACGACGCCCAAGGACACACCTAAATGTGATTATTGCGGAGCTGTTGCCTTGTTGGGCTCTCCTTAGAGAACGAATAGTGTACTGGCTATGGTGCCCGAAACTGGCCATATAATGAATAGTAGTAGTGGAAAGCGATTTGTAGAGTTGGATGGCTCGTCGATAGTAGGACGAGATGTCCAAGAGGTCATGTTGGCTGAAGTTGCATTTGGTTGGTAGCTAAGGATTACAAGCACCAACTCATTTCGGAATAATATATCAAACATGGAAGACTCAGTACAGAATATATTCTCGTCGGATATTCCCTTTGGAGGGTTCCTTTAAATCTACTTTTCTATTTATTCTGCTCATATACGAATTATCGTATCGTAATAATTGGTATTTATTTCTATTTACAGGAGATTGTTCCTCTTTTTTTCTTCTAGGCTCAAATAATCATCATTCCATCTTCCACATTTCAAGCAATGCAAGTCCCAATCTAGAGTTACCCTAGGGCTTACTGTGGTTGATTAAGCAAGGCGTTCCAGAGTGCCAACTGTTTCTCGAAGGATGAGGTGAAAATCGTATCCTGTTATGAAGCTGGCGACAAAGGGGCAAACGTTTCAGAAGCTAAGAAGTTAAGTTCCGGAAAGCGGCTATTCCAAGTTGAGATGAAGTTTGTCTGTGGGTGCAGGGAGAATTTGAAGAATAATGAAACCGGTTGCCATCAATATAACTAACTACCAGACCGCTCGATCAAGATTCTAGGTATTGATTTAGCTGGGCAAAGACCAGGGAAAGGCTGACGATGACCACTGGTTTTCAGCTAAATTTGATAGTTAAGTTATATAAAGATTAACTTAACTCGAGGGCTTACACACTGGAGGGCAATCGAAAAAGCGTGGGTTCTATTCTTAAATGGCCCCTTTTTAACTAAACGAGTTGTAGCCCGCGGCCCCTGCTGCAGGAGAAGAAACGCAAGCTGAAACGAAAAATGAAACGACAGATGAAACAACAGATGAACTGGAAAAGAATTCAACTAATGGCGAACAGCCAACAGCCCTGCAACTGCAACCCAGATGGTTTGTAATTAACAATGATTATTGTTGGGTTTAAATTTTGCATTCTGTAACTCTGTGAAGCCTCTCTTTCTCCTCCCACCCCCTCTCCCCCCCAAAGATCGATTTTTCGTGTTGTGCATCCTTGCCATAGAATGGAGCTAGGGGCACCGTTGCCCATGCTGGTCCTCACTTTTAGGCGTGTAGGTAGTTGCATGTTGAAGCGTAAACGGTATTCGCCCCCGCCCAAAAAACCCAGCAGGCTGGGGGGTTGATAATACGACCCCTTTATTCACACTGCTAGCGAATTGGGCGAGGAAGGGAACTAAGCACCAGCGGGAACCCTTGCAGAAAGGAACATCCAGGCTAGAGGAGTGGTTGATCGCTCGATGGTGTGAGAGACGAGAGATGGTTAGCAATGCAGTTAAAATGGCATAGTAGCAGGGAGGTCCACTTGCATATGGAATTAATTTAAAAATAAGAAAAATCCGACATAATTACTCGCGTAAATTTATTTGCGCAACGGACGCGGCGACTTTTTTTATTTTATTTTATTTTTATTTTCTTGTCGTGGAGGTATCGTATTTAGTTATATTAACTGCTGAGTTAATGCACGAAGTAATAAAATGAAAATATCCTTGAAAACGTCTAGAAACAACAAAAAGTATTGGGTTTTGCCAATGGCAAGGCCCCTCCCTCATGCAGGCAGGGGATACTGTGGCAGACTCCCTTTCACAATATCACATCAAGTTCCTTTTGCTTTTTCCTAGAATAGCTTGTCGTTGATGGGCCTACGAATGAGTGGGCTGGGTGAGATGTGTAATTGGACTCACTGGTACTTGACGTCTGGTAGGGATTCTAGGCCAAGCGGCGGTACCAGCCAAGTCACGACCCCATAGTTGGGTCTCGGCCACAGAAAAAGGTTTTATTCAACGGCCGAAGCCTAAGGAAGTTGACGCAAAACAGCAAAGAAATGCTGCAGCTCAGTCAAAACAGGATAAAAGAATTGTGCACAGTAGAAGACTTAGGCCATTACCTCCTACACTGCTATCCAACTTTTCACTCTTCTCTACCAGTGTGTTGATAGATAATTGTTTACCCGGTGTCGCCTGTCGTCTCATCTGGTGCCTTTTGTTGGCCCTTCTTCTGTTTGGGCTTGGTCGCATTTCACTTCTCCAAGCCATCGCCATCTTCAACCTCATCTCTTTCTTCTGCTCTCTCTGTCCATCTCTGTCCACCAATCTACTCCTCCTCCTCCTCCACCAACACCGCTTCCTTCCAGCCAGTGCGTGCTTCGTCGACTTCTGCCCTCTCAGAACCGGCAGTCAGGCCTCGCAAGGGGTTTCTCCTGTCCCTGTGGGCGCGTGCTGCTCTTCTTTCTCTCATCCCATCTCCAGTCTCTCCAAAGGTCGGTCTAGTCTACCCAGGGCTGTATGGCTATATTCCCGCTTTTTTGGGGGTTCTCTTTCGTTTCTTTCCTCACCAGCAGTCTTGTAAATTGACGTTTGGATGGCTAATGTATCGTATTGGTCCTCGTACAGCCCGTCTACGTACCTACCTCGCTTTTGGCCCTCCGATTTTCCCCTCGCGCTCGTTAATATCCTCCTCCTATCATCCCACCGCGAGAATACCGCTCTGCTACCTGTTTCTCCCTAATCTTACACGGCTCCCTTGTCGCTCTATTCACGTCGAGTTTTCGTCTCTCTCCCGAATCTTCTATCCCACGCTCTTACCTTAATCATTCACATCAACCAACTGAACATCTGTGAGAGCTTACTAGAGCTTTACACCCAAACCACAATCCAAAATGGTTGTGGCTACTATTAAGTATGTTATTCCAGTTTCCATGCCATGTCTTTTTACAGAATTTGGTTGCTGTCAGATGATAGCTCTGCGAAAAATTGAATGCTGATCAATCATCTCGAACCGTACAGATGTGTTGTGGTTGGAGACGGTGCAGTCGGCAAGACCTGTCTACTGATTTCGTACACCACCAACAAGTTCCCCTCCGAATACGTCCCGACCGTCTTCGATAACTATGCGGTTACAGTGATGTAAGTTGTGTGACTTCCCCTTCATGTTCACACCACATCAGCCATGTGTGCGGATCGTGTAGCACTTCAACCCCCTGCGCAAACCCTCAACTACTATATAGTCTTCTCACATGTCGTTCACGTCTCTCTTATCTACTCATATTTTGCAGGAAAAAATTAAAAAGGTTTATTGCCTCGGTATGCTAATCTGGTGCCCCAATTCCTTGAATTATAGGATTGGAGACGAGCCATATACCCTAGGACTTTTCGACACGGCCGGACAGGAGGATTATGACCGCCTACGGCCATTATCATACCCACAGACTGATGTGTTCCTTGTCTGTTTCTCCGTCACATCGCCTGCTTCCTTCGAAAATGTCCGCGAGAAATGGTTCCCTGAGGTCCACCACCACTGCCCGGGGGTTCCTTGCCTGATCGTAGGAACCCAGACCGATTTGCGTGATGACCCAAGCGTAAGAGAGAAGCTGGCAAAGCAGAAGATGCAGCCAGTACGAAAGGAGGACGGCGATCGCATGGCGAAGGATCTGGGAGCTGTCAAATACGTAGAGTGCTCTGCTTTGACTCAATACAAGCTCAAGGATGTGTTTGATGAGGTTAGTTGGCTTACCCTTACGTGGGCAAGATACTTTAACCACGATATATATCTAACATTCGTTTCCTTGAACCAAATTAGGCAATCGTCGCTGCCCTAGAACCAGTCCCTAAAAAGAAGTCGAAGTGTATTCTCTTCTAGCTTTCAAGCCGCCATGATACAAATACAATAGACCTCTACGCAAGATGAAACTTTAGCTTGGTCCAATCGCTGTTTCATTGCTAGGCGTCCCTAGATCGGGCCACATAGCTACATTACACGATTCCTAAATATATCACATGAGGAGGGAGACATGCATCCGATGATGGTTGGATACTGAAATTTTAGAAAGGAAATGAAAAGACAAAAGGAAAAAAAAAAAGAGAAATTAATAAGGTCGAACTAATTATCATCCTGATCTGGTCGCGCGGAAAAGATCCCACGAAGAGCATAAAGCAAAACTGCCTAACAAGCAAAGATTCATCTGTCAATTGATATTTCAGATCTCGATCTTTCTTCTCACTTGCTTTCCTTTTACTTTTACTTTTTCTTCATTTTTTCTTTCTTTTCTTTTCTTTTTGTTTTGCAAAGCGATTTTCTTCTATCGTTTTATTTTCGATCGTCCCGGCCTCTTTTCTCTTGATATATGGTTTTAGCTACTTCTACCTTGGCTGCACGTTTTAACGACTTTGATTTTTCTTTCTTTCCTTTTTTCCCTCTCTCGCTTTGAGCTCATTTTATTGCAACAAGATTCGCTGGTGCACATTTTCCCACAATTTCCTGTTTTACCCAATTCATGCTGGAATGTTTATTACTGACTTAACTGACTGAACTGCTCAAATTTTAACTGCGGCTGTGTCTATTTTCCCATCCCACTGCATTTCACATTCCCTCTCCCTGCCTTTTTTAGTTTCCTGATAACGGATCGAGAGAGAAAGAAGCCCTATTCTCCTTGCGGCTCTTTTTATTCCCCCTCTTTCTTCAAGGCTTTATGGTATTTAGGCTGCGGCGTGATAAAAAGAGACATAAAAAAAGATTAAAATTTATTCCTTTCCCCCCACCTGCCTACTTCTCTTACATCTTTCCCTTACTCGCTTTCTTACGTGCGCACTAACTTTCAAAATAGCAATTCCTTCAACCCTTCTTACATACCAGCAAAGAACCCTTTCATATCAATTAGCAAGCATATATACCACTTAACATCTACCATCCACCATTTTACCATTTACCATTTACCATTTACCATCTACCATTTATTTTTAATTTTGCTCTCATTTTGCAGTCTCATCTCTCATCCGACATTTATCGCTGCTTTTTTTGAGTTTCGAAAATTCATCATGTTTTGAACTCTTTTGCAGAGAGCTACAGAAACTGAAACAGACTTAGTTCTCTACTTTTCAAATGTATCATTTTTGGGCGAAATACATTCAGTTCAATTCGAATTTTAATTGATTTTCATTTAATTTACGATTTCCAGCGGAGTATACTACATCACACCTTGGACATGGATGGCTTTATCTAACGCATGGTTTCGGTTGTTAAAAAATAAACCCTATATGCTTGAGGAGGGGGATGAGACGCTCGATCTGGTTCTGACTCTGGATCTACGGAGAGGAGATCAAAAAGCATAACATCAGACGTTTTCCTACGAATTAGAGGGCTGAGATTGCCTATAGGAGAAAGTCTTTTGTCAAGGTTCTGGGAATGCCTGTTGTGGGATTAAGGTTAATGTTAAATGTGTCCCGGAAAACACCGGATTTGATGCGATGATGCCATGAACAACATTGCATCATCCTGTAACTGTCATACAATTTAAAACTCGATATCAACATTTTATATCACAATCAAGGAAACAATTACCTATTTTTCCGGGGGTTTTTTTATTTTTTATTTTTTTTTAAATATGACCTCATTTGAAAATAGCGGGCTGAGTGCGGAGGCCTGCGTCCCATGCGGCGCGCCAACTTTCGTCCACCAGCCCTCATGGCTCAATGAGATCTGCACTCTTTATATAAAAGAGCATGCATGGATAGACCCCCAGCTTTCTAGTGTTTCCAACCGAACTTCGCGTGACAGGGGACGCTTTAGAGCAACAGTGCCAGCAGCAGTCACCCTTGATGGCAAACGCGCCTCAAAGGTGAGAGTTAGGTATTCCCATCATGCTATCCAGGGCAGCAAATAAACAGCAACGATTGAGATCATTGATCTTGGTCATGACCATGGTGGCATGTATGAATGTTTTCATGAGGTTCCAGGATTGAGATTTGGACAGACCCTGCTTGGGTGCAACATCAGGCATCCTCAATATGAGAATGGTCTTGTTGACCCTCTGAACATATCTAATCTCAAAGATGCCTTACACGGGTCCGAACGGGCCGTTTGGAGAAACAAATGTCTCGAAGGACATGCCAAGTATGGTAGCTACTGATAATGGAAGCGGCGGGATTTTCAAAAACAATTTCCATCAGAGATTCTAATACAAGTTCTACTCCATCTTCCATCAAGAGACGTTCTGAGTCTAAAGTTTGGCTTCAAGAGCGTTTGCAGCTGTTTTCTTACCCCAGTTTTTTTTGGGCATCGAGATTCGGACCTGGCTCAGAGAAGGAATATATCTTCGAGGTGTACGAAGATCCAGTCATTGAAAAGCTGTCAGATAGCGGGGGCCTACTAAATCGAAAACGGATTTGGCCTCTCCTCCGCGAATTATCCTCTAATCTTACAATATGTTCAGAGCTTACGGTCAAGGAGGATCCGTGTCCTACAGAAGTATTTAAGCACGACTTGGTTCATGCTAATTCCTCTATAGGAAGGTAATGTACCGCAAGAAGCAAAGACCGGGCGGGCGATTGAAAGCCGAAAGGAAGCCGAAGGCGAAGAAGCGGAAACGACAACTTTAAAAGTGGCCTTTGGTGCAGGCGAGTGCGGCATGAATTGCTTGGCACTGACGCATTATATGGAGTGCTTTGTGGTTAGTCGTCGGCTTCATCTTCAGAGTGTTCTTTTCCTGCAGATAAAAGCTTACATAGCTCCCTGCTGCAATGATTGCGAAGCCATGCCTTTGCCCCGCCGGGTTGGTCGCTTTGGTCTTGGTTATGGATTTCCAATAGCGCTGAGCTTGCTCAACATAGTCCTTCCAGTCATCGTTTCTTCCCCCCTTCTTCGCCTCCAAGATGAGAAACTTCCGACAATCATATTTCTAATCTCTCAAGTCCCTTTGCTGGGTGATAATGTCTACTCTGCAGTCGACGAGTGTTCAGGGAAATGCATATATCCCTCAGACAAAGGAAACGCGTTTTGGAGGATGCTTATCTAAATTTCGGTCATCACTGACTGGCTTTGGCGGCACTAAGCTCTTAATTCCAGATCTTAACGAGACCTCTTCTAGATACCACTCGATCATTAGCATGTGAGACTCCATGGGTTTCTTTGCAAAACTTACTATTTCTCATTCGAGTTTACCTTGGTTGATATTTGCAATGGCATCTTGATACATCGTGTACCAGTTGCACTGCCTCACAAAACGAAGTTGACCAGTGAGGATCCCTTTATCGGTTCGCAACGGCGATCTTTGGACCAAGATATTGTAAATCCAAAAGCTGGTAGGTCACCGGATGCGCATTATTTGGGTATAGCCTTAAGGGGCCATTGGCTATGGCGGATTGCCACACAATGAAGCTGAGCTGTTCTTCTGAAGACCCAAAAAAAAAACAAAAAAACCAAAGGAGTTTACCTACGTGAATATCTTGTCCGCATCTAAATTTAACTGGTTTAATTCAAGTAGAAGAAGATGAATGAGAGCGCGAATGTCTGTGGTCCATGCTTGTTCACTATGATGTTAACCAAAGTGACTGGATCAGATCGAGACAAAGTTGGGGTTGGGAATGAGTGATGCCAAACTTGGGAAGGAGAGAAATGATAAATGATAAATATGGAATGGCTACTGAATTTAATTACTCTACATTGTTACTTCTGTGAATGTAACTATTTGATTTCAGGAGCGGTTACATCTGAAGCTTCCACCAAAGAACCAAAATCAAAATTAGCATAGATTACATATGTTCAGTTATTTTGGCCCTCAGCCTTGTTGTGTGGAACATAAAACCCTATCTCACACTGGCCACAGGCAGCCATCGCCGTAGCAATAAATCTATTAAAAAAAATCTAGCATGAACCTATATCCATTTACCCATGAATATCTTATAGACCGTTTCCTGCATGCTTTTACAAACACTTGTTTCAAACTATTTGTAATTGGCGTACATCATCGCAATCGTGAACAGTACATAACTTCATCCAATATTCCAAACGTAGGAGTGGAAAATGCCGGATTAATAAAGATCATAGAGTGGCTAACGCATCAAAGCTCATCCCTTTTTCTCTCCTCTACCTTCTCCTCTTTCTTCCCATACCACCCACCCACCTCCTCCTTAGCACCTAGCTTGACCATACTAGTAATAAGCTCAAATGCAACCTGCGCAGCTGCAAGAGCAGTAGCCTCCCCAACGGTATCATAGCTAGGCGACACCTCTACAATATCAGCACCAACAAGGTTCAGCTTCTCGATTCCACGAAGAATCCTAATCAGCTCACGCGTGGTCCATCCACCTGGCTCTGGTGTGCCGGTTCCAGGCGCAATACCAGGATCCAGCACGTCAATGTCAAGACTCAGGTAGACAGGCTCGTCGGGTGAAAGCCCAACGCGCGAGATAATCGTGTCGATCACGCCTTTCGGCCCGATATCGTCAATATCATCTGCGTGAATGCGAAGGAATCCCTGTTCAGGTCCCGGGTTGGAATAGTCGCCATCATCCAGACCAGTCAGACGCGTGCGGAGACCAGCATGCGCGGAGCTGGTGTTGGAAATCAGCCCTTCACGGCTGGCCGTGTGGAAGAAGCTGCCATGGTTGAAGCGGGATTGGTCGGACGTCCAATACGCGGAGTATCGGACGGGATTCCAGGTATCGAGGTGCGCATCAAAGTGCAAGACCGTGATGGGTTTCCCGTAAATCTTATATAAAGCACGTAGAGCTGGCAGGGTGATGCTGTGGTCGCCCCCCAATGTGACAATTTTGGGTTTTCCGCTTGAAATGCCTGGGATGGGGTTTGGAGCCTCACGAGTGCCTAGCTCCAGAAAGGCTTCGTACATCTGGCGTTCCGCTACGCCATTGTCGAACGGCATAATCGGGATATCGCCACAGTCAAGAATGCGGGCCCAGTTCATATAGGGGTTGATGGCAGCGCGGGTGTTGTAGCTATTTCCTGGGAGTTGACGAGCACTTGCGGCGCGGATGGCTCGGGGCCCGAAACGGGCTCCTGGGCGGTAGGAGACGGAAGTGTCGAATGGAGCTCCAAGGATAGCTATATCGTATTGCTCATCAGGCTCCAGGAGGCATTTAACATGCTTGAGATGGGCAAAGGTTGAAACTCCAGAAAAGCTCCACTGATAAAGATGATTTTTAAGATTAGAATGTTCCCGAAGGGGACAATTGCAAAGGAAAGAGCGAATAGCGTATCATTACCTCTTGATCCCATTTTTTCAGGAGCTCGTCCCTCCGGTCAATGGGGATCTCCGCATGATCGTCGTGGTCATGGCCATCGTGGGCATGTATAGGGTTTATTAACAGGAGCAACCCGGCGAAGATGCCCGTCCAACTTTGAGGCAGCATATTTTTCTTCCTGGGCTACGAACATACCAGTTTCTCCCACTGTGAAGGACAAAAACTCTGGGCGCCATTGTGACAGAAAGTTGGCTATTTTATCTGATCTCGGACTCGGGAGCGAGAAGCAAAAACGGTATTTGATTGGCAGATTTGCCGTGGGAGAGTGGGGACTCCAAGTGTCAAGAATGAGTCAGCAGTCGGTGTGCCGAAAATTCGGATATCAGAAGCTGATACCAACCAAGAATAGCCGAGGGGGAAGCAATACTAGTAACTACAAAGCTACTATGCAGATCATCTGATTATCTAGGCATACCCTATTGTGAGAAGTGGCCCTGCTGCTACTTAGAGCGATAAGAAGCTTCTGATTTGCACACTAGGCTCAAACAGCTGGATGCTCCTCGTCATCTCGAATCCTTGTGTGAAGCTGGCTATGGTCATTTAGACCCCTTTCAGCGGGGTGCAGGATTATACTGTGAGAGTCACATAACGCGCCCTGGATTATTCAAGAAGGATAGAATGCAAAGTGCCAGCTAGGTGCTCAAGTTCTGTTATTATTCAAGGCGATCAGCTCGGGAACAACCGCTGCGATTGATTGGAGCACAGTGCAAAGGACATCAAGGTTAAATAATTTTTTATTCAGATGCTATGGGTCAGACTACGAAACTGGCGGCTGCCTCCTGCATAAGTGGCACAACACTTAACCGTCTTACACCTGGATACGAACATTCAAATTTTGATTCGTAATCATGAATATTTGTAATCGCTGTCTACCCCGCGCCTGGGGGAAGGATTTTGAAAAGGGATGGGTCTGACAGTTATCATGAGACACTCGAGATTGAGCTGTGCTCTTGACGGAAACACCTCTCAGCTACAGTTAGCCCCCGAATATCTCGGAGTTAAACTCAGCTGCTTGGAGATCAAATGGGAAGAATGACCAATCAATCAGAGTAGAATGATCCAAAATGAAAAGTAATCCTTGCTAGAGGTAAAACCCCGGGACAGATTCATGGAGGGGTAATTATATTGCTACTCAGCTGTTGATGATTGACGATGGCCTTGAAAACCTCAAGCTTCTTCTGCTTTTTTTAGACCATTTCTGGCTGAATATCTACTTACTAGGTGCCTATCTATGAAGCCTTGAACTAGCTAATTCTATCTGAGCAAGAAATACTAGTATTGTTTGCTCTTGAGCTCGTTCAAATATAACCGCAGCAAAGGGAAACGCAACCCCGCATGTGCCTGATATTTTTATTGGCATTTATCGTCACAACCGTATCAGCTTTCTCCCTGTTAGCACGGTTGTATTAATAATAGAATAATATTAATAATTCGAGGTATGCGCCTTGTTTCGTTCCCCGCACATTCCATCCCGCAATTTCATCTTACATCGTGCTCGGCGCATTCAGTTACCCCGACTGGAACTTTGACCCTTGGGTATAAATTCACTGGATTCCAGGACAGAATTAATCCCCAGGTTTCCTCATCGTTCTCAATATCTCATTCCTTACCTATCCTCGCACCAGCACCCGTTCAACATGCCTTTTTCTACTTACGATGCCAGCGTTGGCTTGCTCACCAAGGGCCTCGTTTCCCTCGACGCAATCCTCGCCAAAGCTGAAGAGCATGCCAAATCCAAAGAAATCAATGCCGATGACTACGTCCATGCTAAGCTATACGAAGACATGAAAGCTCTCGACTTTCAAGTATGCGCAGCTGTTGATACGGCAACAAAATGCGTCGCCCGCCTCCTTGGCACTGAGCCATTGGAGTGGAAGCACGAGACAACTTTCGCTGGCCTCCGGAAACAAACTGCCGACGGCATTGCTTACCTCAAGAAGGTGGACGCTGACTCGGTCGAGGGCAAAGAAGCGAATACTGTCACGATGGGCATCGGCGCCGGTAAATCCAGGACCCTCCCTGCAAAGGACTATATCACCGGATACTCCGTCCCCAACTTCTTTTTCCATCTGCAGACTGCCTACGCCATCCTACGGCACAACGGAGTCCCCTTGAACAAAGGTACCTACATCTCAGCCTTCTCGTCATAAACGGCGACAAAAGCGGAAACTGGCTCTGGGCTAGAGAGGGTTCGTGACCAAAGGTGATGGATCAACATGATATGATGCACGTTGAAGAAATGGACGCTAATCCCAAAAGTTATATGGAATTTGAAATGTCAATTAGTGAATTGGATTTTTTTATGATAGTTACAAAACCAATGAATGATATTTATCAGCTGCAATTTTCCAAACGCGATGATAATTTACGTTTAAAATTTAACCTTTCATTGAAATTCGGCGACGATAATTCTGTATCTTGTTTCTATGTAAACTCTAGCGTATGCACGCAATGTAAGTTATCTCAGAAGATTGCCAAAGTAAGCCAAAAAAGTACTGGCCCGTGGTGAGTTCATGGAGTGTCAGGTCCTATCCATTAGTTACGTTTACTATTGATTAGGGTTGGCGAAGGCCTGATTTAGTTGATGTCACATGTTCAGAATGGGTCTTAAAACGCGCCAAAAAAGAAGCACATCTTGCACACTAGATCTGTGGCTGTCTACTAGTCTGTACCTTGTTATTTTATTTGGCCCTTTGTATCTCCCCATTCGCGCAATTACTGGCAAAATGAATGACATTGTTCTGTAAACATTTCTTTGCCGCTTCAATCCGGCCCGTCCCGCGCTCCCGAAGTCCTTCAAGCTCAACCCCTACCCATGCCATAGCAGCGGTGCCATGCGCCGGGTTGTAGTTACAGGATTGGGCGCAGTCTCTCCACTCGGGATAGGTGAGTTTGTGAGTTTAATTTTGGTGTTTATTCTAGTTTAGACGCAGGCAAATCATTGAATTGCCCATATATTGTCCATGTGTTGATG
This sequence comes from Emergomyces orientalis, assembly GCA_002110485.1. Lineage (NCBI taxonomy): Eukaryota > Fungi > Ascomycota > Eurotiomycetes > Onygenales > Ajellomycetaceae > Emergomyces > Emergomyces orientalis. Next base: position 362,943 of record MOWL01000070.1, read on the forward strand.
TTTTAACCGCTGGAGGTGCACGACGAACATGGAAACGACTTTTAGATGGCCACTGCGGCGTCGTTTCGGTAAAGGATCGGGATCCCAGATATGCAGATCTGCCCTGCCAGATCGCAGCGCTGGTCCCTCAAGGTTCGAAAAGTGATGGTGGCTGGAATGGATCGGATTGGTTAAGTCGTGATGTATCTTGTGACCCTACTCCGGAATTCTTTTCATATGTCACTGATATTTGACTGCAGACGGAGAGGAAGACTGCAAAGTTTACGCAATATGCTCTAGCAGCTACCGAGGAGGCTCTCGAAGATGCAGGCTGGAACCCTACTAGTCGTGAACAGAAGGAAATGACAGTGAGGAAGGCCTTATAGCATCACTGTTACCCTAACGGAGCCGGCCAGTTAACTCATTTAGGGTGTATGTTTAGGTTCTGGCATTGGCAACTTCGATGAGATATACGATACCTCCCTCATTTATGATAAAGGGGTATGTACAAAGGCAGTGCAATGCATAATTATACCCGACTACCCCAAAATTATCTCTTATGTTGACCATGTTTTTAAATTCCATCAAGGGTTATAGAAAGATTTCGCCCCTCTTCGTCCCCAAGCTCCTTATTAACCTAGGTGCAGGACATATCTCTATGAAATATGGGTTCGCGGTAAGTTTTCACTTGATTATTTTTCCCGTAATATGGCACTGATACCCCCATCCAGGGACCCAATCATGCCGCCACAACCGCTTGCACAACTGGAGCACACTCAGTCGGCGACGCCTCCCGTTTCATCGCCTGCGGAGATGCAGACGTGATGATTGCCGGGGGAGCTGAGTCATGCATTCACCCATTAGTCCTGGGGGGGTTTTCCAGGTGTCGTAGCCTGGCTACTTCATACAATGACTCACCAGACAAAGCTTCAAGGCCCTTTGATAGGGACCGCGAGGGATTTATCGTGGGCGAGGGTGCAGCAGTTGTTGTCTTAGAAGTAGGTTGCGATACGCTCTATGATTGAACACGTTATTTATATAAAGCTCCCTAAAACTGATTTCTCGCACATAGGATCTTGAGCATGCGAAATCCCGCGGTGCACATATATATGCCGAATTGAAGGGCTACGGCTGTTCTGGAGATGCATACCACATGACGGCGCCTAGAGAGACCGGAGAAGGTGCGTTATCAGCTATGAAAAGGGCGTTGAGGAATGCCCAGGTTTCTCCTGAAAGAGTTGATTATATCAATGCACACGGGACATCGACGGTGATTGGAGACGCGGCGGAGAACTTTGCAATTAAAACACTCCTGCTTGGCGTCGGGGGTAAACAAAAAGCTGCCGATATCAATGTCAGCAGCACAAAAGGTGCTATAGGACATCTACTTGGGGGAGCCGGGGCCATCGAGGCGGTGTTCTCCGTCTTAGCGATTCATGAGGTAAGCATAGCATGATCATTTTTCATACATTTGCGGCCTGTAATGGTATGGATTTGCTAACGTAACTCTGACAGAATGTTCTACCACCTACGATAAATCTGGATAATACGACCGAGGAATTTGACTGCAACTACGTGCCCAATTTTGCGCAGGAGAGGCAGGTCGACGTGGTCCTGACAAACAGTTTCGGTTTCGGAGGGACGAATAGTAGCATTTGCTTTGCCCGATATTGATATCCAGCTGTATAGGTACCCTGTTTGTTAGTACCTGTGCTGCCCAAGCTGTACGGCACAATTACCAAATATGTAAAATAAATGTATTACTATCGCGAATTTCTTCTACAACATCTTGAAATGATTTTCCTAGACACAATTCGTCCCTTTCCACTAGATATTATATATAATATAAGTCCAATATGTATCATTTTTCATTCATTTGCTATCAGGATATTGGGTCACATGATTCCCACCTCTCAACTCTCTCGGCGAAGTTCGAACTCCCAAAACCAAACAGCATAGTCTAGCTATACAAATCCCCATCCCATCCGCGAGAGAATAGTATCCTCATCTGAGTTAACAGTTAGCCCAGCCAGTGCTCCCAATATGGCGACAAACAGTGTTTCAGGCCGAGGTGAGACTCCCCTCCCCCCTCCGACCCGCTCGCTCGACCCTTGACCCTGTTCCGATTCCCGCTATCCCCCGTCGGCGACCATTAGTTATCGCTAAAGCAAAGATGGCACTAAATAACCACTGTTGCTAACATTTCACTGCCATCCCTCCCTTTTTGGCTTTTAATGGCACAACCAGCATCGTCAGTGGCTTCAAGTTCGGGAGCTAGTTTTGTCGATGCGTCGGGATACAAGTTTAGTGATAAGGATAATCGGCCAGGAAAGCTCAAAGTTACCAAGAAGTCGGCCGCTAAGAACGCGAAGGCTGGGAAGAAGGATCCAGAGCAAACAGGTGAGAGAAAACCATATTTCAAAATATATCTTTATTAGATTTATATGAGCAGTGGCTTTCGTCCCTCTGGAATTATTATTACTACTTCCTTTTGTTAAGACGAACCAGGCTCACTGACTTTTTTATTTCACGTTATATTTATGGGCAGAATCGAAGGACGGAGACCCAGAATCCCGCGCCTCCTCATCGCCCATCCTCCCCGAAATGGACGAGAAAATCATGGCGGCATTTCCCAACGGCAAACTGCGCGAAGCTCAATTGGAAACAGTGATATGCAAACATTGTAAACGGCCAGTTTTAAAACAAACATCAGCAGAGCACATTCGAGGCTGCCTAAAAGCGAAACAAGAGAAAGCGCGGAAGAAGAAAGAAGCTCGTGATGCTGCCAACAGAGCGAAAGAGAAGGCATTAGGGAAGGATAAAGGGAAGGACGGCGACGATAAAGGCGATGACGGAGCTGGTATTGGCGCTGGCGATGATGACGATGCGATGAAGGGACAGAAGAGCGCGAAAAAGAGTGCTGGTGGGGACGATGGGCCGAAAAAAGGAAAGAAGCGCAAGGCGGATGCAGATGATGATAAGGATAAGGAGCCGAAGAAGAAAAAAAAGAAAGATGAGCCCAAGCCCAAGGTCCCCAAACCGAAGGGTCCTGTTGATGTGGAAAAGCAATGTGGCGTTCCCCTCCCCAACGGCGGCCAGTGTGCGCGGTCGTTAACTTGTAAGAGCCATTCCATGGGTTCTAAAAGAGCCGTCCCTGGACGTTCGTTGCCGTACGATATGCTACTTCAGGCGTATCAGAAGAAGAACCAGGCGCGGCAGCAAAGTAAGTAGCTACTACTTGTCGACCACTCATCAGTTGCTTGGTCCGCTTTTCATGCTGCTAACATTTATATCACAGAGGCTGCTATCGATGCGAACGCCCCGATCCACGACGACATAGATGGCAACGGACCAATCGACTCGGACGAGGAGAAAGACGCCGTTATGGCTGGCCTCACTCGATCGAATCCTCAGCCGCTGGTAACCCATCCTCTCATCCCAACCAGACGCAAATACCATCTCGTGCGCATGAAAGAAATGTTGTCACAGGTTCTTGGGGGTACCAGGGGGGGAATATTTTCCCAGCCACGAGACACAAGCAGTCAGGGCCAGGGCCAGGGCCAAGGCGGGGGTGGGAGGACAATGTTCCCATCAGACTCGGCCAATTTCTCATCTTCTCCCACCAGTGCCGTTGATTCCGCGGCGCAATCCGCGGATACATCAAGAAAGCCTTCCATCTCCCAACAGGCAGCGCAGAATCGGGTTTCCCAGGCCGCTGCAGCTGCCGCTGCGGCGAAAAAACCTGCCGCTACCCCATCGGCTACACCTGTTGGCACAACTACTGCAGCGCCTGCAACGATTGCAGTGGCTGCAACTGCAACCTGATTACGTGAATGCTATATAGGTCTAACGACGTTCCGCTACTCTTTGTTATTACGATGCCATTTTCCCGAAGATGTCTGGGGCATGATATGATGTGTGTCGTTTGTCATTCAAGGCGTTTTTGGTGATGTGTTGGCATTTCCGGCGATATGAGAGATGATACCCCCCCTTGTATATGATACGAATGCTCCTTGTTTTGTTGATTCTTTTCGAATAATGTGTATTGGTTTGTCGCGGTTGTATATACTCTCTAGTAAGAGATTAAATTCCAACTTTACATCTCTGTGGAGATATTTTGGCAATTTTAGTATATTCTCACCTGTTTGCATACATGCTTCTATTTATATACGAAACGGTCAATTAGTTTCAAAGTGAATGGATATGTTTACCCCCTACACAAGGTATATATCTATTGAATGTTGCAGATGTAGCCGTAGTTGTCGCATATTTCACAACTATTTGAACTTTTGCAGCCTCAGGCACCAACTGCATCATTCTCAGTTTCAACCACCCAATTTCTTTCTACGAGATAAATAACAAAACGTTTTTTCTGAGAAACAGAAACTCCCCGCCGGTTATTCGTAGCACTACTCACCACGCTATCGCTCTCCCATTCCCCGTAGGTTTCTGCAACCCCACCTGTCGCGTCTATCCTCACTCCCACCCCTCCCTCCGCACGGACTCGGTTTCGTCACGTTAAGAGCCCTGTTCTGTCTTCCAGCTCGACATTTCCCCGAGCAGCCTCTCAAAGGCAGTTCAACTGTCCCTCCGCTCCTCCGCTCAGAAAACAAGAGGCATGAACAACCTCAACGCCCCCGACCTCGATAAAGTCGGCATAAAAGCCGAGCCGCAACTGGCAGACCAATTCCGTAGAGAAGTTGCGCATCTCCTGGGGCGTGCATCGCTAGGATTCCCTGGTGCACAGCCCGTCAGCTTTTCCTCACGACATATTCTCGAGCTACAAAAGACAGACTACTACGTTTGTGAGAAGACGGATGGGATCCGCTGCCTTCTCTATTTTGCCCGAGGGGACCCAGAGTCCGACACGCCCGAAATCCACTACCTTATCGACCGCAAAAATGACTACAGATACGTGCCCGGCCTGCATTTCCCACTACCGGACGATGAGACTTTCCAGAGCTTCCACGTAGATACGATCGTGGATGGGGAGCTGGTTATTGATACTTATGAAGATGGCTCGTCGCAGATGAAGTTCTACGTTTTTGACTGTCTCGTGTTGGATGGGACGAGCCTGATGCACCGCACCCTCGATAAGAGGCTGGCATATTTCAAAGAGAAAGTTCTCAAACCCTATAATGCCATGTACAAGAAATACCCTTCGGAAAAGAAACACCGCGCATTCGCCGTGGAGGACAAATCGACACAATTCAGCTACGGTCTCGAAATGATGTTCCGCGAAATAATACCCAAGGTGAAAAAACTCCACGGCAACGACGGCCTCATCTTCACATGCCGCAGCACCCCCTACAAAATCGGCACGGACGAACATATTCTCAAATGGAAACCGCCGGCGGAAAACTCAGTCGATTTCCGCATGCGTTTGCAATTCCCCTTCGTCGAACCGGACGAGGCCGATGACGACGGTGACGGCACCACAGAACCCTACCCAGACTACGACGCCATCCCCATCTTCCACCTCTTCGTCGTGCGAAAGACAAACGACTACGTACCCTACGGCACTATGCACGTCACCGAGGAGGAATGGGAGGTGCTCAAAGCTATGCAGAAACCGCTTGACGACTCCATCGTTGAGTGCTACAAGGACGAGCAGCACCGTTGGCGTTTTATGCGGCTGCGGGAGGATAAGACGGATGCGAATCATATCTCAACCGTCGAGAGTGTTATGGAGAGTATTGAGGATCGTGTTGGGGAGGAGGACCTGATTCGTGCCGCGCCCGCGATCAAGGTCGCGTGGAAGCGAAGGCAGGCTGAGGCGGAGATGGCGAGGCATAGGGCTGTGGAGGAGGAGAGGAGGAAGAGAAGTATGGTGCCGAATGGAGGGTCGGCGGGAACTGGGATGAATGGGATTGGAACTGGGGTGAAGAGGAAATTTGAGGAGTGAGGGAGGGTGCGCTGATTGGGGTCAGAAGTTGGTGAGAGTTTAGGGAGGTAGGAGATGTTACAAAAAGCAAAAAAATGTGACGAATTGGAATGAAATGTATATGTACCCTTACTATTCTGTGTTTTTAATATTACTATTTTTTGTTTTCCAGGATGCGAGCACTGGCGTTTTGTTTTCGTCCTTGCGAATATTTCGCGCTGCTTATTACTACTAGACTACTTTTGTTGCTTGTGGGTTTTCTTTTATTCTTTTTTTCCCCCAATTTCTCCCTGTATTCTTTTCGTTTTCCTTCCTGCTGTTCTCTTTTCCACGATAGGGGTTGTTTCAAATGCAAATTATGGGGGATGAGTGGAATCAAACCGGATTTTTGCTGGCGGATCAACATTGATCATCTTGTTGGAACCTATTTATTTTGAATTGCATATTCCAATCCAACATGGTGGTAGCATTTGATGTCCATGATATGATAATGACCGAAAGCAGATATCCATAAACATAGAGCCTGGAGCATTCAAGGTTTCATAACTAGCAAAGACGTAAAGCTGGCGCAACCTGATGCGACAAATCCCTGAAACAAGCTGCCCTCCAACACCCATTTCATATACATCACACAACCACTCAATATTCAAAGTCATCATCCACTCCACCTTTTCCCGCTGTATCCTTACTCACACTCTCCTGCCTCCGATACATTTCTGCCACCTGCCTCGTCGTCGTCGCCTCCTCTGGCTTCTTATCATCCCTACTCTTAATGTACCTAGGGAACCGCAACGAAATACCCTTACCGGGCCCATTATTAGTACCCATAACCTCATCCGCCGCAGCTTTGTAGCGCGGGCTAAGCGTCAAATCCGCCGCTTTCACTTCCCACACATATTTGGGCTCGAACCAGACGTCCGGCTGGTCCTTGGGGACGGAGGAGTGGTCATAGAATGGTTTTGGCCGGTCGATGACGAGGGGGGAAAGCGATTTGTGTAGTTCTTCCAGTAGAGCTTCGGAAAACCCAGTGCCGATGTTGCAGACTGTTTCGTAGTTTTGGGTGTTGGGGTTGTAGGCGGCGAGGAGGAAGGCGCCGTAGACAGATGTGCGTTTGCCGCGTCCGTAGTAGGCGCCCAGCACGACGAGGTCGAGAGAGTCGCCGATACCAGCGAGGTAGTCCTTTTTAACCTACAGGATTTTAAATTGGTTAGAAGGATGTTGTGGCGTTTGCGGTTGATTTGAGATAGGGGGTGTTTTTTACATACCTTAAGCCAGTTTCGACTGCGTTTGCTGGGCTCGTATCCGCTTTCTTCGCTGTCGAGCATTTTCACCATCAGACCCTCACATGATGCTTTTACACTCTCATCAAGCAATGTCTGGATCTCGTCGAGGTCATTAGTGTCCCCATGCTGGGCGAAGACGAATTCGCCTTCAACTGGTGTGAAGGCTTCGTGCAAGAGAGTCCTTCGTTCTCGTAGGCTCTTTTTCACAGTTGGCTGCAACATACATCAACATTTACGAAGTTCAATAGCTTGAAATATAGAAGGAGAGGATATAAAAGATATAGCACTTACCTCTCCATTCAGAAAAAGCAAATCGAACGCAAACACACAGACTTTAACCTTGACGTCTTCCGCCTTCACATCTTTCCGCTTCCTCGTCATGAGCTGCTGGAAGGGCAAAACCTTCTTGTTCACCAAATCCCACGCAACGGTTTCGCAGTCCAGCACAAAACTTGTTGTACCTTTCTTAATCCAGTTCTCTAGTTTACCAAGGATATCCGGATACTTCTTCGATAAGTCTTCTGAATTCCGCGAAAAGATTGCACATATGCCTTCCCCATCTTTCTGCAAAGTTGATGCAGTGGAACCATATTTGTGTATTTCTTCACGGGCAACATAGTGTATTTGCGCTCTTTCACCATCATACTTGTACTCACACGTGAAATTTTTGCCTTCGAAACGGTCAAGAACTTCAGTGATGGACTTTGTGGGTTTGGCCAACATGGGCTTCAGGGGAACTCCGGGTTGCAATTTGCACTTGTCCTTCAGGTTGAAGATTCCATGCTCAAGCATAGCGGGGATAATGACTTCATATGAAGGAAGTTCACTGAATAAAAAAAAAAGAAACGCGTTAATAAAAGCTCGGCTCGGGTTAGGTGAAGGTAAAATCCTACCTATACACGGATTTGAGAATAGCTTCACCCTTGCCCAGCTCTTCGGTGCTGGGCGCCTTTTTCCCTTGCACCTCAACTTCATGGGCCACCATCGCATGTGCCAGCGCTACGAGTACTGTCTTTTCAGCAAGCCCAAGACGCAGCTTACCTTCAAGGAAACGAATTATAAACTTGGCTTCGCTTGGCCCGCCCTTGTTGTGTGTGATATCAATCCCCTTCGACCCCTTTCCTGCCATAACAGCATCGGCGGACGACAAGAGCTTTTTGATAGCAGAAATCTTTTTCTCTTGAGATCCGTGACCCTGTGTCTTAGCAATTGCAAGGAGGCCCTCGTGGACTCCCCTAACGGTCAGTGATTTCGGCTTGAACATGGTTGGTTGGTTTGAGCGACTTTTCGCGGCTACAAGGCCAAGGTCGCCGATTTCATGCTGGTCAGCCTTGATAACTGCCAGACTACGGCCGGTGGATTCACCAATGGCTTTCATGATGAATGATTCGCCAATTCCGAGTTCAATGCCGGCATAATCGGCAGCTAATTTGTTGAGCATCAGCTGGACGGTTGAAAGGAGGTCACTCGGGGTGAGACGAAGAACTTGACGGAGGAAAAGAGAGCAGTGAGATAATATAATTAGTCGTTTAGTAGTCATTTCAATGAGGGAGAAAGTCGTGCAGAGCGCCGCATAAGGGACGGGTTCCCCAGCCTTCCAATCCGGGTAGGGATCTTTCCCAGTTCCTTTCAATGCCTGCTGGACCGTTTCCCTCTTCTTCTGAGCAAGTTTAGGCTTCTCTTCTCCTAGCTCATCATCATTTTCAGAAATAATATCTTCCTGTTCAGCGGATGAGGATTCCTTGTCTTCAACGACAGCATCTTCCTTTACTTTCTTTGGAGATCTTGCGCGTTTATTCTGGACTTTAGACGCAGCGGGTTTCTTGTTGGCGGCCTTTGCCTTCGGGGAAACAGGTTTCTTCTCAGGCGAAAAACGTTTTCGTCGTTTCGTGACCGGTTGCACATCAGATGGTTCACTCTCTTCCACCGGACTCTTCTCCCGCTTTAGCTTCTTTGTCCCAGGAGAGTCACTGTCGTTGTCGCTATGTGACTTTTCGGCTGAGCTATCCGCATCCGATCCCCCTTTTTCTGCCGCAGTAGGGGTCTCGCTCCTCTGACTTCCCTCGACCTTTGGTTCCTTGCCGGCCTCAACATCATCCATATCAACATCCTTATCTCCATTCCCTAGCACCTCTTCATTCATCTCTGTTCTAGCTTCCTCTTCTTGTTCCTTTCTACTCCCTGGCCCAGACGAGAAGGCTAACGTAGACTGTTTTTTCGGAAGCGATGGGGACCCAGCATTGGCACCGAAGAACTTCCTGCACATGCAAAGGGGGATATAGATTAGCAAGCAAGCACCACGTAGGCCAAAAAAAAAAAAAAAAAAAAAAAAAAAAAAAGGTCAAAAACAAAAGCAACCTTGCTTAACATGTATTGAAAAGGGAACCCTCTGTTAACAACCAATATAGCATAGACAAAAACACCAACCAAAACCACCACCCCATCACAACACACGCACGCACCCAATACTCAATTGTGGATCTCTAACATACCCCAAAGTAGCTTGCTTCGCACCACCTTTTTGCGCCATCTCCTCTCCTCCTCGAATCAATGACAAAGAACTATACGGAGTCGCAAAGCACGTATTCCGCAGAAACACAGGAAGAAAAGAGGCGCAATCGGTTCTTCGAATCCGGGGCAAATAGATATCACCTGCGCAATTGACTGTAGAAAACGGCCTATCTCTTTCGTAAAGCGTGCTGACAATGATCCGGCTCTGGTGCCGGCTTGGTAGCTGGTTCCACGGTGCGGTAGTAGTAGTTACGGCCACGGCTCCAAACCGGGATTGAATGGGAATATGCGACGAAGCGTAGAATGGAGGAGAGCGCATCAATATATTTGTGCTTTTTGTTCCCTCCTTTTTTTTCTTTTCTTTCTTTTTCCCTTTCGCTCCTCCACGCAGTGAGAGGGGAATGGGTATTTACTTTGTTCTATTTATTTGCTTTTTTTGCTTCTGTAGTTCATGGGTCGGGGGAAAGGTTTTGCGGAGTTGGGGGAAATTTCGAGGTATAGGGTGAGGAGCAATTGAATGCACGTCAAGGGAAAAGAAAGAATTAAAGAAGAGAAAACTAAAGAAGCAGACGGGGTTCAAGCCGTATTTATCTGCTGGTTCATGCTGGGGGAATAGTGGAATGTGGATGTGATGTTGTCGTTGTCTAAATAGCTGAGGCTTCAGGCAACCAGCTGCGGCCTGGAATTCGATTTCGATTGCCCGTTTTGCAGCGACGTGCTGAGACGCGCCAGGTAGAAGAGCATCACGTGATATCGCGACTCCTGCGAATATTGGGTTCAAGTAAAAAGGGGAAAATCAGAGATTGCCGAGGAACACAGAACTATAAAGAGTTTACGCAGTAGAGGTGAGACAGGTTTTGCAATTACTGTCTATAGGTAGTAGAAGCAATTAACCTTGGCCACTGCGGAACAAAATTTCCTGAAACTCCCTTTTAAGCGCAAACCAGAGCGAGGCTCGGGCAATGAAAATTTTACTGTTATTCTGACATGATGCTTTCTGAATCTTGACCTTTGTGAGTAGAACATATCTTCCCTTGGAATGGTGGGAGGTGAGGGAATCGCCAGACAATAATGTCTATCTAGTTTCCTACTTTTAAAAAAAAAAGGAATTATGTATAACGTACATTGAGTTCCTTTTTTTTACGGTTAAGGAGGAACACAATGCGAGGGGGGTGTCGAAAACAGTAAAACAGGAATGGAAAGGGAAGATCTGATAATATTAACCTTGAAACTATCAAAGTGCAAGAGAGGGGAACGAGAGAATCAATGGCAATGGTATGTTTGACAGACCGCAGATTTCAATAGAAAGCTAACCCAAGAAATGGTAAACTACGGTGCATAATCCTTTACGAAGCTTTTAACTTGCGCATGGTATAAGTAATTTATATTGGTGGTTGCGCTATAGAATTTTGTACCTGAGCAAGTACCTGTGTGTTTGGGTTTGCTAAAATATACATAGAGATTTCAAGACCATCTAAGGTCAACAGGATTAAAACGGCTGTTGTACATCAGTTGGCGTCATATATTCAGAGGCCCGTTATTTCATATTTTCCCCTGGTAAATATTGAAGAAGAAGCCGGGGGAACAATAGTTAATGGCAATTAGATGACGACAAGAAAGAAAAAAGTGCAAAAGGACATGAGAAGTGAAATCATCGACATGGCTAGGAAATGCCCGTGAGTGTTTTTCTGAGATGCAGATACATTTGGATGATCGTCAAGCTGGTGGAAATTATTCAAAGAATCAGGGCAAGGAGACCGACGTAGATAACACCACTATGCACTGATGACAGCAGATTTGCAGTTCCAAGGAATGGCTCTATGCTACTGCTGGAAGCAGCGGCTGATGGGGTGATCTTTGGGTCCAGATAGGTGACGCCGCCCGATGCAATAGGAAGAATGGTCATAGAGGTTGGATTGGAAGTTGCGGTGCCTTGAGCCCCAGCATTGGGAGGTACACCGGGAACAGATGGGAGAGGAGGAAGAGGTGGAACGCTTGGCAGTTCAGGCAAAGGGGGAATAGTCACCGAAGGGAGTTCGGGGAGAGGGGGGATGGTTACTGAAGGCACTTCAGGAAGAGGGAGCGATGGCACTTCGACTGAGGGAACTGGAATGGTAATATCTGCTTCAGTGGCGGGAGGAACAGGAGCGCCTGGAATTCCAAAAGTGACAATTGGTCATGAGTCAAAGAAGGGATAGAAAATATATAAAAAGGGGTAGCTGATTGGCACGTACCAGCACTGCCACAGACTTCACGACCAGCTTTGGTCATGGCATCGATTTCCTCAGGCTTGCACTTTTTAGCGCAATTCATGAGTTCACGCTGGTAGTCTTTGCTCTGGCAAAGGCAAGCAACATCACCATTGGAGCAGCCAAATTCCTTGGCCCTCCCAGCTGTCTCCATGATGCAAGATTTCTGTAGAAGGGGCAGGTTAACAAGAGATGCTACAATGGCACAAGTAAGAGTTAGGGAACGCAGTACAATGAGGCAAATCACGTACAGGGCATTGTGGAAGGTTGAAGACCGGGCTCATGTCTTGACAGATGGCCGTGGTGGTCAGGAGGAGACCAGCGATGGCAATGAGGGGCTTCATGGTGCTTGCTTTCACGATTCTAGTGGAGAAGAGGTGACGTGGCGCGTTCCAAAGGAAGCAGTGAGGATGAGATGAAGGGTGCTGTTTTGCTCTTTTAACAACTGAGATTCTGGAGACAAGAGTGATGGAATGCTAATTATTGGCTGATGGATAGATGGAGATGGTGATGCTGAACCTGATGAAGATCAAGAGGAGGAGAAGAGGTTGACAAGGAAAAGAAGAAGAAAGAAGAAGAACAAAAGAGGAGAGATTTAAATACCTAGGTAGGGAGAGGGGAAGGAGAGGGGAGGGGAGTGAATGCTTACGCTAGCCCCCTTGGGAACGGCGAGACAACGTCCACGGCTGGGTGTACTTCTAACAAATTGTATGTGGCAGAGTATGGAGTGGGAGTTCTTTAGCAGGATACATTCTGTATCAACAACGTGCATTCGTCCCTAGTAGAGTATAAGTGGGAAAATATGTTCACAATAAAAATAGGAGGTAAAAGGGGGTGAAAAGGTGCATATTAAGGATCAAGATACAAGTCTAATATAAGAAAAACACGCAAAAGACGGCGGGGTAATTATAGATATAAACAGGGACAGCTAGCATCCATGGATGGCAGAGGCAATAGTCATTCATGTACTGAAAGCGATATCATCAATGGCTGGCAGACAAAAGGGGTGAAGATGAGCCCAGTAGTCTGTATATAGGGAGGTTACGATAACAGGCAAGCAGCCAGGACAGGATGGCCCTGAGCCTCATGAAAGGAAAAACAAAGGTATGGTAACATAGATAGGAGAATATGCCAAAAAGTTGAAGTTTGTATACCTAAGTGTATGAGGAAGGTTCAATACTGTCTGTAATGCTTCCAGCGAACGGATATCATGTTCAAATCAGCAAAATGGGTAGGGCAGCACATAAACCTGGGGCTGTGAACGCTTTCTAATGCTCCAACAAAAAAGGGCTGAATGAAAAAGGAGGAGATTGATATTTCTCTACCTCAGGCCATCTTATATGCCAAACGGATACCCCGTTTCGTTCAACCAAGAATAGTTGAACGGTTATGTATACGGTGTGTGATAATATCGATGTTGTGAATATCGAAATAATCTATGTTCAGGGTATATAGTGGTATTCCAAATCATCACCTTAAGCTCGAAGGTATACATGGTAAATGATAAAGTATTACCAATACGAATAACTCCAGCTTCTGAATGCATCCAATAACCACAATCAGTGTGGTGCATAGATGCTTCAACATCCGTCTAGGGTGCGGTGCATTAGAGACTTTCCGAGTGGGCGTTTTGATTCAAGCTTATCAGGGGGAGTGCGCTTGCAACGGCTTAAAATTGAAACAAGTCGATGTAGCCGTGGGACTCTAAAAGGCCTGCAAAGACTCCCATATACACGAGCTGTCATGAAATCCAGGTCGATTTTTTTTTTTAACAAAAAAAATTGCGTGCCCATTCAGGTTCCTGGGTAGAGGTGCATATTAGAAACAGGAGGAGAGCCAGGAGGGGTCTTTTCCCTTGGCTTTATCTTCGAGAACAAACTTGACAACCGCGAGTGTCTTGTTTTCTTTGGCGGGGTCTGAAAGGCGCCACTGTTGGGCGCTGGTACCACGACATATGGCGGCGCCCCAACAATCGGTTGTGCACTGCCTGGTGCGACCCGTTGATTACCCCTGTGGGCTATGTACGAAGACCCCACAGCGCCTGCGTTGGAATGATATTCTGTCGTATTATATTGAGGGTTTCCTGAATATTGAGAGTTTCCTGAATGCCAATCAATATTCGAAGTGGACGACGCTGCAGAGTGCGCTCGTGAAACATTATCGCCATTGTGCCTCCCAGGAATTTGGAGGTACGAGTCGCTCATGTAGCGGCCTTGCGGCGCCAACACGCTCGCCGCCGGCTCGATCAAATCCTCAAGCTCGGAAACATCAAATCTGGAATCTCCCCCAAACACGATGGAGATAAGGTCCATGGTCGTGCATTTCCCTGGAACCAATCTTGCCGAATTTATTCCTTCGATGTAACCAGAACATATTGTTCGGGGATCCGCCCTTCGAAGTAGGAGTAATCTTATGATCTCGAACCATGACTTTGCTTGTTCGGAAAACTTATCTTTCGCCCTGAAGCTGAGTAGGTGGATAGAAACTACACAACGAGCCCATACAGTCTCGCCCCCATCCATGTCGTTTGGAGAAGCGCCTCTGTCGAGTAGGAATTGTACCATTTTCACTCTGGGTTCCTGGTAGTGGATACCTTCCAGCCAGTTCATATTGGCGGTACTGGGGGGTCTTGTGGCCGTCATTGCAAATGCTAGTAATGGCCTACCAGCACGGCTGAGTGAAATCCCTGAGGGTAACTTTTGCTCAAGATATGAGATTAGGCCATATTGAACACACAGAGTAACGAAATCGTTGCTCCACGTCGGCTCGAAACCGAACCGATAGCCTGTATTCACCCAATGCACAGTAGAATTGCAACGTCTCTTCACAATTGCGGCCTCTCTAAAATGAGCAGCCGCTCTATCCAGCTCATCCAAAAGGTCGACTTGTGTTCCGCGGGAGATACTTCCTCCCACGCGGCGAATGTGGTATAGCATGTCGAATACAAGAGCCCATAAAGCCTGGAAGTTGCCCTCTGAATGTGCTGAGCGCCGGAGGCCTTTGATCCGAGCAACGCATGCCCGAGACAAAGTCAAATTTGCATCAAATTCGGGAGTGTCCACTGCAACAAGCTGCACCTCTACCGTTGGCGTGCGCAAGAAATCGCGGACCGTCCGATGCAGGAAATCAACCTCGTAATAGACTACTTCATCCACCACTCCGTCTATATTGGAATATGAATCACAGCTCTTTCCACGGCGGGATTCCAACAACCCTTTGCACCTACTATTGAGTCTCCGCTCAATTTCTTCGCAGCGAATGGTCTCTTCTTCCATCGACATCGGGTTTATCGCCGTTTTCAGTGCAAAGTCAGGGTCAGATTCATCCAGGTAGGAGAAAGTCAAAACAGCCAGCGGTTTCGGGGCCTCGAGTGCTAGGCGAAATAATTGTGAAGCCTGTTTGAGGTAGAAAGGGTCTAATCCTGTCAGAATATGGAAGAAGTATTGCTCGAGGTCAACCGGGATACGGTCAAGCCTTATTTGAAGGTCATCCATTCGGTCAGCGTCGGTGAGCCCTTCCATTAGTGATCTGACCACAAGGTAGACCCAAAGAAATACGCCGGAGGCTTTGTTAACGATTTCGGTCACTAGTTTGGGTGCGCGTGCTGGCTCCATAGATAATGCTCTTGAAAACCTCGGGTGGTTGTATAGAGAATCATGAGTGAAAGCTTTGATATCGTCGTGCGTTAAATCCTGCAACGTTAGTTTCGGACAATTCTGGAAAGCATCCTGGAAAAGGAGCCACGGGCGGCTGGCAGCGAGTATTTTGATGTTATGTCCCCGGCTCATATCAACAAGCATGTCGATGAGGCTTTGGTGATCACCATCAAACTCATCAAGCCCGTCGATGAGGAAACAAAACTTGGATTCGAACTTGGTATCGAGAAGTAGTTGGAATGCATTCATAAGCTCTGAAATCGTCCAAGAGAAATTTGATTTTCCGTGCTTACTGTAGTACTGTACTTGAGCCGGAAGGACTTTCGGGATAAGACTCGGCTTTTGTGATAGAATTTTGTGGAGTAAGCTCTGGAGCAGCCCCAGCTGTGATTTTTGCATTGCCGTGCCCGGATTCCAGAAATAGAAGCTTGCAAACACAATGTTCAATGGTGATGCCCACTTCTCCAAATATTCTAAAGTGCGCTTGTCCTGGTCGATATATTTCATTAAGGTAGACTTTCCCGATCCAGCCTTCCCACACATCCAGTATATACCGTTTCCCTTGCAAAGCCAATGCTTCAGGTTATCCCAGCGAACACGGTCCCCGGTTTTGTCTTCCAGGGTCCAATTGAATGTCCTTTTATGTGCGCTTGAAATCCATTCACGTCGGTCTTGCATATTCGGGTAATACAAGCTAGTGAGGATTTCTTCTTTCATCTTCGTCGCCGAGCCACGAGAGACCATTTCCGAAAGTAATCGAGAGACAGTTGACACGTCTTCTTGTTTGGTGGGGTTGTAATTCGAGCGTCGGATAGCGTCCAGGATTTGGAAACGAGTCTGCCGAGATTCGTCGAGAATTCTCGACTCGGACTCAATAATACCATGCTTGACTGCGTCCACATTTTCATCTAGAGCGGTCTGTTTGGCGCTGGTGATCACAAGCAGAACGACGACAATCTGTTCACGGTATTGTTTGAGACGGCTGTATAGCTCCTGGATCTCATCTCGACCCAGAGTGCTTTTCAAAGCTTGTCTAACACTCTTCCAGCGTTTATGAGTCCCCTGCACTTTTGCAATTTGTAGGGCCTTGATCAGTTCCTCACCGATCTGGTTGCAGTGCACTGTTAAACTCTCCAATGCTTTCTCGTCCTCGGAAACGGCAAAAGCGCAGACCTTGCGAGATCTGTTTTGGAGCCGCCTATTCAATGAGATTAAGTTTTGGGCGATAGAATCCAATTCGATATTATGCACCTCAGCACCCTCGGCAGAGGTGTATATGTCGTGCGCCTTGGCAACCAGCTTGATTCCGAAGTCGAGCAGCTGCACAACATTGGCCGCAAGGCTGACGGCACCGACAGGGTCCATGGCTGTGCTAAGGGCGTCCGACCCAACAGGAATTTTGAGGTGAAAATAATAAACTTTTTTTCAAGGTTTACCGATATCTCTTCAGAAATAAGTATGACAAGAAAACCCATCCTCTTCCGTGGAGAGTAGAGCGAAAACACAATTGCAAGCGGTTGTTACCCTCATCTTGGAGAGCCCCACAACCCCTCATCCTGGGGTTTAAAGTCCGTAGCAAAATAAGGCCATGAGGTTCCAATTCCATTCTGTCGAATCAGCTGTCGTTGTTGCGTAGCCTTGCATATTGTCCTCCTGTCAGTGCGTTTTGGTGTTCGAGTTTGTTTTGCGGTTGGTTGGTTCGTTCCAGCGCACTGCCCAGGCAGTTGAAGAAGGATCAACGTGTCAATTTTCCCCTAAAAAGAATCGAATCACCCTCGGGCTACACTATCCATGTAAAATAATACATTGCTGACATGGGTGCCTCGTATATTCTCTTCAGCTCAAAGGCGCTGACCTGGACGAAGTTTTCGTTATGTTTCTCCTGTCTAAGCCAGGAGCTACACTAATTTATAGTGATGTGTGAGGAGTTGAATTGTAGGGCATGAAATCCAGGATTTCTGGGTACTCAAAAGCACGCGGCATATATGAGTAAAGTATTCAATACAAAGTTTACTCTGAAGATATATATATGATTTATTAGCCCTTTCTCCCCGTTAGACTTCCAGTCTTGGATTAAACCCCAAAACTGGCTCCTCAATCCGAATTTTGCACTGGGGAAGCTCCACACCGTAAGCTTCAAAATCCAACTTCTCACTCTCCTGGTCCACCACCACCCAGCGCCGATTCATCAAATCACCATCCTGTGCCCGGTCGAAGAAATTATGCGGCGCCAAAACCATACTAGCATACGCTTCGCTAAACAGCGTCACAGGCACATCCTCAGAGCGGGTAAAATGGTGCATGCCCATATTCATCCATATGACCAGATCTTCTTGGTCTAGAGACTCTTCGTCGAAGAACTTACTGAAATCCAGTTGCGGTTTCCAGGCTAAATTAGTATTTTGGACCGAGTTTGCGAGGGGCTCATTGTCATGTTGGCGCGTCACGGCGAGATGTTGTTTGGCAAATTCAGAGTTCTTGCGGGAAAAGGGGGAATTGAAGATTGGTAGGTGAACGTTGGAGCGACCAGGAACGATCCGGTACCCACGGTTTTCGCCCCAGGAGTTCTTCTTTTCTCTATTCACCACACGGTACATGACCTGGTTATTTGGTTCATGGTTCAACCGGGCTTCTTTTTCCAGGAAACTGGTTGAAACCTCAATTTGCTCAAAGACGCCTAGCTCAGGGAACCACGGCTGCGATTGCTCTGCGGCCACTAGTTTACTGATTTCGAAGGAGTTAGAGGAGTCGACGATGTCAAAGTCGGCTTTCCAAGTCAGGATGTGGCTGTGGAGCGAGCCTTGGGTACCTTGCTGGATTCGAGGGCCCCATTTCTTCTGCGATTTATAATAGGGGCTAGACTGCAGGTAGCCGCTAGCACGGACTGAGATTTCAAGTGACCCATCGACGTGGAATGCATAATCAAACATGTAGTCGTAATTGTCAACCGTAGCCACGGCGCGTGTTACGAGCGCATTGCCCTTGACTACGCCAAGGTTTGTAAATCCCCACATAGACTCTTCATCACCAGAGCGGTGGCGGGAAAGAGGGAATCCGATGTCAGTTTCAAAAATACAGAGGGAGTCCGGGTTGATGACAGTGTGGTTTCCCTCATGATAAGTCAGGTTCAGAAAAGTGGACCCAAACGGGCAATCATAGCCTTCAAGCAGGATTCCCATCTCAGTGCCTAAACTATAGTGGCTATCATGAAAGGCTGCGGTAGGGGTCAGTTTTGCACATCCTGATTTTATGGCGTAGGGGGAGAAGACAATACTGACATGAGCTCGCCACCAGGGGCTGGTTTCCTCCATACTGAGCCAGGGCTTCCTGAAGCGACAACTCATACAAAATGCGTTCACCCTTGAATCTGATATCAAAGAACATGAGGCCTAAAGAGCGGCTGTGTGCCATATAGAAAGACCAGCCCATATACTCCACGTACCGCTGCTCTTTATCCAACTTATACCTTTTCCCGCCCAGCTCAAGGAGAGTCGAAGAAAACTTCGTATCCAACTCACGAGTTCCCATCTCAGTCTTACGATCCAGTAAAGCCCAGGAGCCGTCTCTAGTCTGATCAAACTCCTGTTTAAGCTCCCCAGCCTCAAATGCTAGTGTCAAATCATCGACGGTAGGAAAGAACCGTTCTTTGGTCACAAATCCTTTTACGGAATAAGTGGATGGGTCTGTTCCAGCCCAGTCAACTAGGAGAAAGAAGTCCAATGGAGTCATGAACGGGTTTGTTGGAAACCGAAACATAATGTTGAGAAACGCTTGTTTTCCATCAAATGAAACAGGATCCGTATAGGTGGGCATTAGCGTCGTCCTGTTATCGTCCTTGCCATGATACATGCCTCCTTGGAACAGGGTAGACGTAACATGAGCAATACTAGACATAACGGAAGTGATTAGTGGTTCCACTGCCTTTTCACGTACATCGTCGAAGGTGCGAGCATTAAAAGGTACAGAGCCGCCCATCCCTCCATTATAAATGTAATCAAGAGGTTCGACAGTGGTTTTAGAGGATACTGGAAGTGGCCCAACCATGTACTCCTGAGACCTAGGGTCTTCCCTTCCCCCTTCGAAAATGATAGCCCGGGCGTACTTCGGAGGCGGAGGATTGTCACCGTCGATATAAGCAAGCACTTCAGATTTGTTCGTTGGCAACGCATCAATCCAAAAGACATAATTGTCAGTGATAGCTGCGCTGTCAGGGTATGTTAGGTTGAGGCCAGTGGCAGGGTCATGCAGACGCTCCCAAACAGCAAGATTTTCTTCGGCGCTAATTCCTGCCCAGACATTGGATTTTGGAGCTTTGGTGGCAGGAACGGGTTCAGAGAGACAAAAATCTTCCTGCCCGTACTCGATACGACGCTTGTTTGATTTGGGTCGTTCATTGGCAAACGCGCATGATGAACCGACGAGTTGGATTAAACCCGAGGTCGAAAAAAACTTCGATAGCATGGCAAAAAAAATAGAGAGTTGGATTGAAATCTACCCTTCTTCACAAACGAAGGGGAGTAGAGCCGCCTTTATAATAGACACAATGCCAACGTCCATCTGAAATAAGGCGCCGAAAGGTGCGACTGTGCCTGTAGAACTTGACCACTGGGCTAAAAAGGATCAACTCTTAAGAAGCCAAAGGTTTTCAAGTTGTACAACAGTTGATTTTCTAACATTTAAATTATCCCATAGTAATTGGTTCCAAGGAAATCTTGGTAACCTTACTTGAGGTCTAGACGATTGAAGAATGATAAAAAAAAAACTGCTTGCATACTGTAGAATCTGGGAAAAATACAAAAAATTGGGTGTTTCCTGCTCTTGAATCCTTCCATAGGTTCACGCGCATGCCTCCGTGTTCCATCCTTGAGTCTTCGGTATTGAAGCTAATTGAGGCCTTTTGTGCCCGAGCGATAAGTTCAATTGGGGTATTGCACAGTGGTATCGTGATGCTTTTTCTACTAGTACGCTTGGAAAAGCTGTCATCTTTACCGCTGAGCAACCGGGGCGGGAGTTGAAAATTCGACATCCATGCATTCTCGAGATGATCATCAGTCTCAAAAAAAGTTCTTTTAGAAGAGAACATAATGGGATAGATGTGCTTCTAGTAGTTGACATCCATTGGACAGAGCAGGGTGGAGATGCATGATTGAGTGCATATATGAGCTGCAGCTTTGTTAAAATTCTTGTCAAGGAGCTGCCCGGGAGTATTGCACATTTCAGACACCGATGAACCTTGGAGCTGGTTCGGTCGCTCCGTTAAGAATCCTTGATCGGTAAAGCTCATAAGAAGACTTGGAAACCTACTACCTACTAGGCATAGTTTATACTAAGGACACTGAGAGAACAATTTTGAAGGTGGATATGGATTGCTTAGTAACATATTAATCATCATATTTTTACTAACTACCTACACTAATTAAGTAGCTCCGTACCCAGCTGCATGCCTGGCCAGCTCTCAATAGTATTAAATGAGCATACAAAAGCACGTTCTGTCGACTGGCAAATACCATTATCCATAGCCTACTAGGATATCAAAAGCTCAATACAACATTTGCCTGGCTATACTATGGCATTCCGTGCCCTTAACCATAAGTGCTTTTTTTCACGACCTCTTTGCATTTGGATATAACTTTGCCTTAGAATTTTAGCATAATGGAGAACTCGCGACAGCAGGCCTTTTCAAGGGTTCGAACACCTTCTCCCCGATTGTAATTGTCGATCTTCTAGACATACTTGCTAACTATATTGTGTTCACATTTGTTTGTTGAAAAAGCTCCGCCCTCCTTGTGTTGAGCTAAGTTCTGTTGGACTTAAATTTCGAGGCGACCTCGCAACTTCCAAAGATGTGTTGCAGGCCTTGGAACCTCTGCATTCTACGCTGATGGAGGTTGCTAGTGAGTATGGGTTAGACGAAAAACTTGCGGAATATGCATTTTTTCCACTATCACACATATTCAATGAAACCCAAAGGGTTTCTGTCCGCTGCTTGGAGCTGGCCGTGCGGTGTCTGCAAATTCTGATCGAGAAAGGATGGCGCCGAAACCTTCCCGTGAAAATGGGAAAGCAGCTACTAATACTTCTCACAATCATGGCTGGCGGTGTTCCCAACCAAAATCAAAATCAGAGCCAACGAAAGCCGGACTCGGAAGAGTTAATTGTTGCCGCGTTTGATTGTATTGCGAGCGTGTGTCGGGTCCTCGAAGGGCCTGCAGCTGCGGCGGATATATTCAATGAAATCGGAACATCCACTATCGTTGATCAAACTGTCTACGTCTTACTGGAAGGTATTACGGATGGCGCCTCAGACAGGGTCCAATTGGTTGCAGCAACTGCTCTGCGAGCCCTGACCGAACGCGTGACTCATCGTGTGATATTAGCTAGCCTTTTACCCCGAAGTGTTTCTGCATTAACCAAAGCGCTGCGGCCAACCACACAGATGCGACGCTCATACCAAGTGTTGTGTTGCTGCCTTCAAGCCCTCACAGAAATCCTGAAGGCTGTACTTAGTGACACCGATGTTTCGGCTTCCAAACCCCAGAGAGGCGATGCCGAGAAGCGAACGGGAGATCATAATATAGTTCTCGATGACTCCTGGCTCAATGCGACAGCGTCCCAGGTAAAGCTTGCGCTGGGCAACGTTATTCAGTTGAGGACACATGACAGATTTGATGTTCGCCATTGTTTACTTGAATTGTGTCTCATGGTCATCGAACAATGTCCGAAATCACTTGCGGACTCACTTTCGATGATGGTGGAAACCGTTGTTGTTCTCGCTGAATATGACACGGACAATAGAGCAAATGATGCTTATGTCGCCTTAAAACATCTAGCCATCTCATCCATCCCTGTCCTGGACCTTCTCAAATCCAACATGTATACTTGGACTATTGCTTTACCGAGAATGATGCAATCAAATAACGATACGTCCAAGCAAAGGGCGATCAGACAAATATCGACTGCGTTCCAAGTTTTATCACAAACTCAGCCAAGCTCAGATATCTTGGATGACACTCTAGCCACAAGCTTATGTGATAGTGTCTCGGCGGCTATTCAATCAACATCAACAGCCCCTCAACCTCTGCCTGGTTCGTCTACCACAGGAACAGAGCTTAGTATTAACGCGGATGAGGGTCAGCCTATATCATTCCAGCCTGTGTTACTAGAGCATGGTAGCCAGCGAATGACACTCTCAGAGCTCCACTCTATGATTTCGAAGCTGAGCGCCACAGACACTTCTCTATCAATGGCGAGTTCGATGCTAAATAAAATCTATGGGTCGTCAAGCGATGGCCTCCTGGCTCCATTTTGGCTTACCCTCTCATTTATAAAGTGCATTCCAACAGATGTAGCGTCAGTGGATGACATGCTTGATCTGGATTCCGACTCTCCATCTCGCTCCGCCATTATCGAAGAATTATACTCAATGTCGCTCCCGCTTCTCACAGATCTATCTAGTGCCAATCCGCCTGATTGGCGGCTCCCTGCATTGGCTCTTGAAGCTGTAGCTCTACAAGCACAGCAGCTAGGAGAAACATTTCGCCCCGAATTAATTGACTCCTTATACCCCGTGTTGCAACTGATGGGCTCTAGCAACCCTAACATGCGCAATCATGCTATTACCTGCCTTAATATCCTTACCACAGCTTGCAAATATCCAAACACAAGCACGATGCTCGTTGATAATGTTGACTACCTAGTGAACTCTGTGTCTTTGAAGCTGAACACATTCGATATATCACCCCAAGCACCTCAGGTGCTACTCATGATGGTCAAGTTATGTGGAGCCAGTCTTATCCCGTATCTGGATGACTTAGTTGGGTCGATATTTGCAGTGTTGGATGCATTTCATGGCTATCCTAAACTGGTGGAGCTCCTATTTTCTGTTTTGGGGGCTATTGTGGACGAGGGTGCGAAGACACCAGCTCATCTAGCTATCGCAGGCTCAGATGCCAATGAACCCGTCATCCACCGGAAACGACCCCTCAAGCCTCGTAGCATTTCCGACATCGCGAATGAATTCGAAGAGCGAAGGGAGAAACGAGCTCGTGCTTCCGAACTCGAAACCAGGGCCGGCTTGGAGAGAGAATTTCACCCCAAGCGCCCTTGGACTTCTGAACACGATGGGCCAAAACAAATGGACGAGGATAAAAGTGATATAGATTCGGAAACAGACGAACTACCACTACCTACCACCGAAGAAAAGGCACTGAGTAGAACCCACACTCTCCTCCTCAGTATCGCCAAATCAATCCCACCCCATCTCTCCTCGCCATCGCCATTCCTACGACGCTCATTACTCTCAATCCTGACCCGCGCACTCCCCATCCTTGCGCATGACGAAAACACATTTCTACCCCTCATTAACGACCTCTGGCCTTCCGTCAGCGCGCGCATTACTACCCCACCAACCTTCCCAGCTGACTCTACCGCACTTACAACCACCCACACTGGCCCAATACATGCCCGCAACACCCCATCCAGCATCGATGAATCCGGCATCCGGGAAGAGACATTCGTAATCGTAGCGTCTTGCTCCGCGATCGGCGCAATGTGTGAAGGAGCTGGAGACTTCATGTCATCCCGCATCGAACATGAATTTGCGCGATGGAAGAAACTCTACCTCCGGTCTTGGGAACGGGTACAGCAGGACTCGGAAAAGGCGGCGGAGAGGCAGCGACAGCGAATAGAGCAGCAAGAACGCCTTAATGCCGGCACCGCCTCGGAAATGGAATCCTTAACACTTGGCAATGGCAGCAAAAATAAAATGGCTATCTCCCCAACGATGGCGACTGCCCGATCTCATCCTTCTCCGCCACTACCGCCACCGAGCACAAAGTCGTTCACCCCTCATAGCTCCCTATTCCGGGCCTTAACAGGGCTGTTCACCACTATACTCTCCCATGTAGATCTACCGGCTGACTTCAGTGATGAAATTTCCGAGTGCCTCGGTACTGCGATATCGTTTTACCAACCTGATTATTACTTCACATATGCATGGCGGCAGCACGCGGAAGTTTCTGAAGGGAAGAAAAGGAATAAGCCAGCAGAGAAAGCGGTGGAAGGGGCGTCGGGAAAGGGGGAAGTTGACAGGGCTATTCGGGCTATGGATGCGTGGAATGCAGATATAACATGGTTTATATTTGAGCAGGGGAGAAGGGGAAGAGGTGGTGGTGGTGGCGGCGGCGGCGGCGGCGGCGGTGATGGGAATGAGGGATATATTGATAGGATCGGACAAGTGGAGCGCAACATCGAGAGGAGGATTGCGGATATGTTAAGGAAGCGTGATTCTCTGCCACAGCCACATACACAAACGCAGGCAGACCTTCATCCAACGGGAACTAGTGGGTCGTGGAGGTTGGCGAAATTGGTTGGAACGGTTTGAGGGGATGGGAATCATTTATTTCATGATGGATGCAGAGCGAGTTACGCCGCGTGTCAAGGATGTCAAGATTTAACACTTTATTCATACAACATGCGCTTTGGATACTAATGAAAAGCTGGCTAGTATGATCCGAAATGGCCTAAGTTATGACCCGTCGTTTTATATATCACTGATATTTTTGTAGGCAGAACAATAAGAGGAAAATAGTTTGTTTGAATGGAAAACTGGTCTGATAATGTTATTTCTCGTGCATTAAGTACTTAGCTATACTTAAGACAAATGACTGTATAGGTGAGTTAGGAGAGTCCAAAACGCAAAGCAATAAACTTAGTCGTCCAACAAAACTTCGAAAAAAAAAAAATAACAACACGGCGCAGAGAGGGGTTTTTGGGGTATTATTCTCAATCGTACGATGACGCAGAGGTAAAACCGGTGATTGATACAACGGACCAAATATAGTGAAACTGAAGGCAAGCAAGGGAGCAAAATGAATGTGAGTTGAAAATGGAGCCGAATTGAATTGGAATGAAGGCCTTCAAAGAAAAAAAATACCGAATTGAAGTTTGTCCCTGAGATGCTACCAGTAGAAACTTACTCCTCATCCTCATCATCCTCGTCACTCTCGGCGGTATCGAGCCATTCAAGGAACTTCTCAGCAGCCTTGCGGACCTTCCTGCTTGTGGCAATATCGACGTACTTCTTGCTAGCCTTCGAGCCCCAGGCCTTGAGAACTTCCTCCGAAATGAGATCCTCCTGGTAGTAGGCGAGTAGGATGGCAGGAACACTTGTGCAGAGATTCGGACGCTCAATTCCAACTAAGCGTTCAGTTCCTCCAAGGAATGCCTTTTCGTGACGCTCAGAGGTGATCATCTAAAGAAAGATTATTAGTACTACAACTCAGATAGTTTAATGGATAGGGTGCGGAGTTACCTTCTTGAGCATGCCAGCCCTGGACGGAATTTGCTTAACGATTTTGTCGTCGAACATGGTCTGAGCCAAGACGGCGAGGGTCTTATGCTTTGATTCAATGCCAAGCTCCTTGGCTTTCATGTAGATATCGACGTCACTAACGCCTGAGACACCTTTCTGAGAACCCTTGGCAGAGCTAATGATCCAGCTACCGAGCAGATCGTATGCGGAGACCGTGCCATTTTCCCCTTCCCCGTCCTCATCATTATCATCAAAAACGAGCGAACGCTTAAGATCTTCGGGGAGTTCCTGGGCACGAGCCTTGACAGCTTCTTCAGAAACATCAACTGCCCAGTCATCGTCGTCGATTTCCTTGGTGTGCTCGATTTCATCGGCCTCGGCTTTAATGCGGCGAGTAAGCTCATCATCACTGTGGGCCTCGAGAGCGCCGTCGCCGTTTTCATCTCCTCCATCGGAGTTGCTATCTGCAGGACTGCCATTTGACTCTCCGTTTGCCTCTCCGTTCGTCTCTCCGTCGCCCTTGCCCTTATTTCTTTCCCGCCGAGACTTCTTGGTAGACTTGTCCTTCTTACCCTTCTTTGGCTGGTTCTTCAAAATGTAGCTGCTAAGCTTTTGACGAAGATCAACGTCCGACCGTTCACCACAGGCTTTGCAGTCCAGGATAATACGGGGTTCCTTGACAACAACCTCAGTTTCTGGGTTCTTGCATTTCTTGCACAAAACGAATTTTGCGATGAACCCATCAAGGTAGTCCTGGAGCTTGGAAGCATCATGAGCCCCGTTGATGATCCAGCGATCGTCTGTTGGCTTGGCGTTTGCCTGAGCGCCCAGTTCAAATCCGAAGTACTTGATCAGGTCTAGTTTCCCAAAGGTTAGCATCATACTAGACTTGGCATCGTAACCCCCGAAGCCAAAAAAAGATAACAAAACATCCAAAACAAAACTTGGCACAGATATTATACTTACAGGCTGGCGGGCGGCCCAAGGACTGGGCAACATTGTTGAGATTAACAACAACGGTTTTAATGCCATTGCCTTTGCCTTCGATCTTTGCCTGGAGACGCTCCATTTTGTAACGGTAAAAGGGATCGGGGTTGTCCTATTATACCATGTTAACATATCTGAGACCAGCAAGTATCTGGAATAGTGAGAAGAGGCTCGAAAGAAAATCTTACCCGACGGATATTGATGGAGGCCATTTTTACGGTAAGAGAGACAAAATCCTTAAAATCTTTAAAAGGCTAATAATGCGGGCAATATAGGGCGAAACGCGGAGAGGGCCTGGGAAATGGAGGTTCGATTGCTACAAGACATGCGTATCACGAATTTACCCGTGATATCTTGAGTAGTATAAGGAGAGCGGAAATTTTTGCGGTTCTGCTTGGATATGGGGGGTTGGCTGGGTAGGTGAACTCAGGCGAAGTGAATCTCAACCACAAGATCTAGAATGGTAACTACAAGGTTTTCGCACAGGGCGAAAAGTTTGCAGCTTGAGCGGCAGGTGGTGTTCGAAAGCGTTGACGTAGGGCGAATACATAGACAGGTGCTCTATCTTGTTTGGTGGCAGAAGGCTTAGGGGGAACCTGATGAGGAACGTGGGTTGGGCTGAGACAACGAGATATCTCAGTGACGAGTACAGAGTGGTGAAGCGTGGGAGCAGCACCTATTAGATGGAGTTCTAAGCAGTTATGAGAGAAAACAGTCTGGATAAACTGGCGTGGGATGGTGGGAATGAAGATGTGTAGTGGATGGAGGAAGAGAAAGAGAAGTTTTTGGGGGAAGATGAAGAAAAACAAAAAAGGCGGTGGCCAAATTTGGCAATTCTGGCGTGGCAGAATGTTATTTTTTTCGCCGGCAGCTGACTAATCCATTGCACCCCGAATACCGAAAAAGTTGCGCAAGTCACGTGGCAATCCCTATTTGCCCCAAAAAGGAAATTTTGACGTCGAAGTGTTTGATAGCAATAAAAATGCAATAAATGGAGATGAACACGGCTCTGTTCTCTGTTCTTATTTAATCCTCGTTTTATGTTCATATATGTTATATACGGTAATATTTCTTTCTCCTTGAACTTTTCAATTGGATACCATCTCTCTTCCATTTTCTCTAGTATAACTATTGAATTTCTACCATTGACTACTAGTAGTAGTCATGACGACCTCTTCTTAAAATCAGGTATAATTCCTTTGTCCCGGGCGTCCTTGAAGTAGTTTTGTTTGCTGTTTTTGTTCCATATGATGGTTATTAAATGTATGGTTTCTTCCCCAACTTTTTGGTGTTATGTATCTCCCAAATTCTGCTCATTGCTCAGTTGGTCTTTTTGTTCCCTTGTTTCCCGTGCTTTGTTTCATGCAGAACAACAAACCTTGAATCATTGATTCTGTGTCAAAATGCTCTTACACTGAAAATTGATGTAAACCTACATATTCTTCATAGTGTTGCCTGCTCTTCTATACCTCGTTTTTCAGTGAATGTGTGTTGCTAAGGGCGCCATCACTAATTAACATCTCTCCCTCAACAGGAACACAAACAAATATCTTGCCTTGGATTCCCGTTCCTCTTCCTCCTTTACTAACGTCATCTTACTCTCCATCATAATACTATTTTATTGATATAACTACGGAGTGCAATCAATTTTTTATTTATTTATTTACCTCTTTCAATTGCCAGAAGAAAACACACATATGCCCCATTCACCAAAGCATGACGATGGACTTATCCGTATACTTAGTGACGGACTCTACTCCCGCCATTCTAGGCGATAGGGATTTATGTGAGGTAGTGCGAGATGCCATTCAAGGAGGTAAATCAGCACCCGCAGTGCAGCCTAATGCCATTCTACACAAGTATGATACTGAATTGCGTTATTGTTTAGGGGTCACTGTTGTCCAATATAGAGACAAGCACAGTGACACTGGCGTTATGATCGAGATGGCGAAGAAACTCCACGAAATTACCAAAACGTACAATGTTCCTCTAATCATCAATGACCGCGTCGATGTTGCATTAGCTGTTGAGGCTGAAGGCGTCCACCTTGGACAAGATGACATGAGTTTGTAACGCCGTCCCCCCTGCCATGTTACAGGAAAATTAGGCTAAATTATAACCCTCGTTTTAGAAATACCTGAAGCAAAGAAATTGCTGCCGCCCAACGCCTATATCGGTGCAACAGTGTGCTCGAATGAGGAAGCGTTCAAGGCAGTCCAGGATGGAGCCGATTACCTCGGGATTGGAACTGTATTCGCAACATCCACGTAAGTCACAAGATCTTAGGGCCCCTTGATGCTCTTTGAGCATCGTGAAACTTATACTCTACAAACTATGAAACTTTGAATTGACCATGATAAAGGAAAATCGATACCAAATCTATTATCGGCACTGCTGGGACCAAGGAAATTTTGGCGTTTCTTTCTACCATGTCCAGAAAAGTCGGAACTGTTGCAATTGGAGGTATCACCTTGTCAAATGTCCAACGGGTTATCTACCAATCACAAGCACCACTTAAAAGCCTTGATGGTGCTGCGATTGTGAGCGCAATCATGGCGGCGGCGAACCCGAGAGAAGCTGCCGCATCGTTCAGCAAGCTAGTGAAGCAAATTCCTGCCTTAGCCACCATACCCATTCCTCCTCGGGAAAATGAAGTTACTCTGTTGTTAGATGAAGTGCCAGATATCATCAGCACGGTGGCTACAAAACGACCGCTGTGTCACAACATGATTAATTTTGTAGTGGCTAATTTTGCTGCAAACGTTGCTATTGCCATGTAAGAACTATAGCTTGACTCTGTCATTCAAGCACGATCATTATAGCTGACTTCAATATAGTGGTGCGTCTCCAATCATGTCGGGGTACGGTCCTGAGGCAGTTGACCTAGCAAAGAACGGTGGTTCATTATTAATAAACATGGGGACCCTAAATAACGAAAGCGTCGATAATTACCTCCAGGCCCTACGGGCTTATAATGCAGAAGGAAACCCTGTTGTGTTTGATCCGGTCGGGGCTGGTGCTACCGACATTCGCCGCAAAGCTGCGAAACAGCTGCTCGCTGGCGGATATTTCGACCTTATCAAAGGCAACGAAAGCGAGCTGATTCAGGTGTATGGCAAAGTCCCTGGCCGCCAGGTCGGTGTTGACAGCGGACCTAGTACTTTGAATAGCAAAGAAAAAGCGAAACTTGTCAAAGACCTCGCGAGGCGTGAGAGTAAGCTTTTTCCATGGCACATTTTTTCTTGTGACACGTTGCACTCCTTTTGTTTTGTGGAAGCTTCAAAAACGCATCACCCCCGCCTCCTTGATATTACGTTCCCTTTCTCCATATTACACATATCAATCCATCATACTGGCGCCACCAGCATCTATCTCTCCCCAAAATGTATAAATAACCAGCAATTTCCCTAGGAAACGTCGTTCTTCTCACTGGAACCGTGGACTACCTGAGCGATGGCGAACGCACTCTCGCAATTGGCAATGGCCACGAACTCCTCGGCTACATTACAGGCGTATGTCTTGCAACACGACTCTATCCCTTGTTTATCTTTTAATTTTCCCCTCTACCCTTCTCAAAAACATCGTCATACCGCTGGCCAAAACTAACCAACCCAATCCATTCCTCAGACCGGCTGCATAATCGGCACTATGGCCGCCTCCTTCCTCGCTGTGCACAGATGTGACAAGTTACTCGCAGTGCTATCTAGTTTACTCCTTCTCGAGATTGCCGCGGAACGAGCTGCTGTGAAAGATGGAGTCAACGGCCCCGGCACATTTCTGCCAGCTTTCATCGATGAACTATACGCATTGAGGAGGTGGGCCGTCGAGCGGAAACATGGTGGCACCAGTGTTGGTGCAGGCGCGAGCGCCGAAGCACCGAACGGTGACATCGCTGCTGGTGTGGGCGAGAATATCTTCAGGAAGATGGCTAAGGTGCATCTGATGCAGGTGTAGGCGGAGAGAAGATGCACTTTTTTTGGCTCGATGGATGTTTGTGGTATCTAGAACGGTGCGGTACCATCATCGCGCTCTGTGGTTTTAGCGGCTAGGTCGAAATGGGTGATTCCCATTTGTTTCTTTTTAATTTTGTACTTTTTAAATTTTTTTTTTAGAACGCCTTGTATACTTGCCCATCCGCACGCTATAATCTTCTCGTAATTTTATGAAGCACCATCTCACTACCCGCCTCCCCTTTGCTCCCCATGCTTCCACCTCAGGGCAGAAGAAAAAAGAAAAAACAGAACTTTAACCGCCCAGGCTCCCCCTTCTCTTGTTGCGTTTGTTCGTTTCCTTGTCCCACGCGGAGCCACCTTCTACCTCTAGCTCCGCTTCCAATTCGCCGCGCCATCGTCCGTTTCACACTGTTGCCGCCTTTTAGCGTTCCCCGCGGACATCATCTTCGCCCGCTCCAAACAGAGCCTACCCTTTGGCGCTTGAAATCATACTTCCCCACGATTCATGTTTGCCACGTATATCAGGGTTTTACATGGCTGCTTTTGCTGTTTCTTGTGGTTTGTCTGGCTGGTCGGAGGCTACTAAGCGCTGGTACACCTTCTCCCAACTCTGTTTTGGAATTCTGTGGGGTTGAAGATACCCCTTGCTGGAGGAAACGGGTGTGAATTGGAGGGAAGACTGTTCGGGGGTGGATATAGGAGTATGATTGCAGTGGGGCCGGAGGAAGAGAAGAGGGATGTGATGTACCTGGGCCTGGGCGCTCTCTCACTACCCACCGCTACTGCCCGAAGGTTTCTCGCACCCTCCCGCTATCCCTCGCTTCTTCCCTTGTGAGGACGAGGATATTGACGGGGAAAGCCGTCTTGTTCCTCGAATACATCGTGCCATCCCTGCGCAGCTGTTTACCGTTCCATCTGCGCCCCCCCTACCCAACTTTTCTCTCCTCTCCTCCCCCCGGGAATAATACTCCAGGGCATCCCGTTATCTGCCCGCTGGTTTGCCTGTTTAGTTTGATGAGCCGCTGCGTCCCTAGCTGCCTGCCACCTGGGTTCCTTTGCCAATTCACCTACCTGGCTCTATCATTTCCTCCACTCTTTTGCTGCTCAGCTCCTCCCCCGCACCCCACCCTATCTCGCACCTCGCCCTGCCCCGTTTCCGTGTCCGTGCTATGTTTCGAGAAAGACATTGGGGAGTATAGAGCACGGAAGCGTTCGGAAATCTTGGGTAGATGATTATGGTATAACTTACCAATCTATCGGATCTCTAATACTTTAGCTGTTTACGGAGGACCCCTTATAGTGATGACTCCATTTAACTCACGCATAACAAAAAGATTTACATTTGCCAAATACGAAATAGATATAGAACTCTACATATCAGACATCATATCCATCATTTCCCCCCTTGACTTTCCCTTGACCAACTACCAAGTACCACCCCGAATGAGACCAAAAAGCACATCAAATAAATAGTAAAAAATTTTACAATCAAATCAAATCAAAACTCAAATTTTACTCCCACAAAACGCGCCCAGCGCCCTCTTTGTCTCATCGCTAGTCTCCTTCACAATCCCACTAACCTGCTTAAACACACTATGCTTCGCATCCCCCATAATCTCAAACAAAATACTCTCACTGGTCGTCACAATCGCGCCTGCATCCCTCATCCGCGCCAACGCCACCACTCTCTCCTCCGGGTTAACACTGCTCACCCCATCGGCAACAACATACACCCTATGGCCCATCGCCAGCAGGTCCAACGTCGTCTGTGTGACGCAGATGTGCGACTCAATGCCGACGATGATGGCGTCGAGGGGTTGTTCTGGGAAATGACTTTTCAGTTCCGGGGTTACCATGGAGAAGAGGGTTTTATCGAGGTCGGCGCGGACATTGGGGTTTGTGGTCGGGTCGAGATAAGCGTCCAATTCGGAGACGGTGGCGCCGAGGCGGGCGCGGTTTTGGGTTGTGATGTAGATGGGGATGTTGAGGGGTTTGGAGGCTTTGAGGAGTTTGGTGGATGTGGAGATTCTGTAATGTAGATATATATAATGTTAGTTAACTACCTTCCCTCGTGGATGCATTTGGTTAATCTTGATTTTGAGTTATTTAATTTAATTTGTCTGGCGAGCGCGGGGCGTTTTGAGGGTTGGGGGCCGGAGGGAGCGAGGAAAAACTGACAATTTCGGGAACTCGTGGATAACTGGGCGGAATTTCTCTTGGATATCGCAAATGCTATAGTAGTAAAACGCCACTAGTCAGAAAACCATTTCGTGCCCTGTAGTTACAATATATTGCTCCTGGCTCCTTTCCCGATCAATTCGTCCAGTCACTTGCATATGCATATAGACATCGCAGGCCATCAAGTCCACTCATCAAGACTGTAAGATCGGACGGGAATTCGGGGGGGAGGTGGGGGGCAAACATACAAAAGTGCCGGATTCCCTAGCGCAGGAAGTTACCCGTTAGCAATTACATTGATAAAGAAAAGAAAATATGGAAAAGGAACTTACGAATCCGCTCCGTCTTCGGGTTCTGCCCAAGTACGGCTGTGGTGCTGGTAGACATTCTTGCTGGCAGTAGGATTGGGCCGGTAGCGTAGCGTTGTGCTGCACGGAGCGTCGAGGCGGAGGTGTAAGAGGATAGGAATCGGGGCGAGAAGCGTAGTGTGCTCGTTGGCATGAGGAATGAGGATATGGGGATGGGTGGGATGGATAAGTTATACGAAATAATAAAAGCGGCCGTTGCCGTTGCCGCTCGGTAATTTATTATTTGTTGCTGCTGGAGTTTTTTCAGATAAGACTGACTATTAGGGGGAACGATATCGGGGATTGTTTAACTTAGTCTCGGCCGGCTTATTGTTGCCCCTCGATTGCGGGGAAGCAGTGGTTTAGGTTTGCTTGCCGCCCGACATATTGTCAACGGCGTGTGTGCAGGCGGATGCTATTTTCTGCTGCTGCATCGATCGTAGTTAGGTTTCTTTTAATGCCACCTTTAACTGAGCAATGGGCATGAACCCCTTGTAGGTGTTCGAATATCCTCCCGCGAAGCACTTCTGACATTTAAGATTCCTAAAATGCCCAAAGACTGTTGTATGGATCATACTTGACTTTCGTGTCAACTGATGTTTATACATTCTAAGAACATTAATCATATTATATGATATGTTAAGCATTTCATATTTAAATTAATCGATAAACACGCAAATCGTGCTGTACATGGACAAGAGCTTAACTAGCCATTACCATAACTGCAGCTTTCGTTTCTATACGCTGCTCCCACTACATTATCATGCAACATCGTTAGATTAGCCCTGCAGAGTGACGTAATTAACCGAGCCCGGCAGCGATCTCGAAACGTTGGCGTCTCTCAGGGCATGATCCTTTTTGGAAATCTTTTGAAATCATTGTGCCCAGGCTGAAATACATCGCCTGTCTGTTACGTGCTTGTTGTACTGCGGACTCTGGACGAAGCAGGGTTTTCTGTCCGGCCTAAGAGCCTCGTTCGGGGCACTCTTCGTTCTGGAAGCGGTGCGCACTTTTGGAGTGCAGGTTCGGTTGGTTGCCGGGCCGGTGACACGGAGCATTTCTCCTGAGTGGTGGTTGTGGAGTCTTCCAACGGCATAAACACAGCAGATCTCAATGCCGCATCCGTGAAAACATCCATATATACTCATGCAGCCAACCATTACTGTCCAGTTGCCCCTCAGACTCAATCCAACGACGTGGTAAGGCCTGCTTTGCTAGATCATTCCACTGCTTCATTGTCATTCTCACACGCCTGCAAATTCTGCTCGAAATCCGGCAACACCCAGTTAACCATCCACTCTGAATCCAACACTTCTTCAACCGTTGGTCGCCCCTCCGGCCGGAAAGCCAGCACCCGCCTCATCAAGTCCAGCATAGCAGTAGTTTCCTACTCTCTACCAAACTCCCCTACCACAAGTTTCCGTCGGTACTTCTGCAACCATTCCTCATACGCCTGATCAAGTGAAGGCTATACTTCCCTTCCCTCTCTTGGACGTCTATTCTCGTCAAAGAATTGATCCCGTGCCTCCCAGCGATCCCACTAGTCCATTGGCATGGGACCCCGCACATCATTGTGCTGGGATACCATCTCATGTCACCCAATCAGTGCTGAAGATGGCCTACATGCCAATAGTCTCCCATATCGCCGTGGCCAAGCTGCAGATGGCAGCAGAATATGCGAGAGCGGCCTGGGACCCAAATTGAGCATCTGGAGGCCGAAACGAAACGCGCCAATGGTGTGTGGCAATCTTTCCTCAGGTGCTGTAAGTCTGAGGTGCGTGGTGCAAATGCCTCGCCAAAATCAGAAAGAAGAACGCCCACATCGGACAGTTTGAATTCCTGTGCCTTTTTCTCAAGGTAAAGCGGTAAGACTACCTTGGGTGGAATGTTGGATAAAAGTGGTGTCCCGTCACGTCGTTTAATGGTGACCGTCTGAGGCCTGCCGTAATTTTCATAAAACTGTTCAAAAAAAAAAAAAAAAAAAAAAAAAAAAACCCCTATAAAAGGTATTGGAGAGCTTGACTAAAATGTTGTGAAGATGAATGTCTAGATGTAAACAGAAGTTTTCTCAAGTATTAGCTGAGTAAGTACATGAATGGAAGCTCTCACGGACATGACAAACCTCCATGAACATAGCCTTGTGAATGTAGATATGCGACCGCCAGAGTCAGCTCACCCACTAGAGCCCGGGCAACTTCAAAAGAAAAAAAAAGCGGCAAAAAGACTCTTCGCTGAGATTGCAGCGAGCAGGTGTTGTGGTGTAGCAAAAATGTACCCCATTGGGACCAGACACCTTGAATTCATCTAGAATGCAAGGGACTGAACTATGCCCTAGGCGCTGATGTACAGATGCAGTCAAAGGTAGTGACGTAGAAAGAGCCTGAAGCCTCTTTGTTGCACGCAGAAGTGAGTCGGATTCTTCTGAGTTTGCAGTACCAAGTGTTGCAGGCGAGTATCCCTCGCAAGCCAAATAGTCGAATATCTACCAAACCCTAGTTTATACAAAATGCGGTACCTGTCGTGGAGGATAGCCCCGATCATTATAGGGTGATAGCTCCCTGAAACGTAAATCCTCTAATGGCTCTGCGCCGTCAGTCTAGTTATATTTGACATCAAATTCACTGCGCGCAGTTGCCAGGACGAGCCAGTGTGAGCAGAGGCATAGACGAGGCGTTGAGACAAAGTTAAGTCATTTTTCCGGGAGCACAATGGGGTAAAAGGTTGAAAAAAAGGGGTGGTCCGATACACGAGTCTATGATAGTAGTGTGCCATCAAACACTCTGTGAAGTAAATTGCCAGCAGAGGATATTGAAGGTGTGTGTGTTCTACAATCTAACGCCCGACATGCATACCAGTACTCTATCTCGCCTCAATTGATGTGGGGATATTTATAGCGCTTAGCCGCCTAGACGTCTACTAAACTTACCCTTACCTCTATTTTCCTTGACCCGGCGTAGTCATATTTGATCCTTGGCCATCCGCCCCAGATTTCGTCCCGTATTTACCAACCTGACCTCCAAGGAAACTTGTTGGCTAGATAAATTAGATTTCTACAAACTGCTGGTTGGACTTGGCCTAACTGGGGTGAAACCACTGTCTGGCGTCATCGCAATGATAAGAGACGCGCACCCACCCATATTTAGCTTTGTCTTTGTGTCTTCAAAAAATTTAATTAAATTAAAAAAACATTTATCAGAAGATCGAATGTACTGTATATGCTAATAAATCTCAAAATGTAAGAAGTAAAACGCAACTGGCAAGCTGAACCCTTTTGAAGTACAAGAGAAATAAGATGTAAAGTCCTCCAAAAAAAAAAAAAAAAAAAATTTGAATGAATGAAAGAAATGAAAAGAAACCTCAGAAAAACGCCCTTTCAATGCTTTGGATATTTCATTCCTCATTCCTGTCAGGATTAAAGCAGGGGACCAGGAAGGGGGCGGAAACCATGGAGTATCCAATGGAAAACGAAAAAGAAAGGGAGCTAGACCGATGATGTAGACATCGAAATACATATGAATACGGCTCGAACAGAAAAAAAAAAAAAAAAAAAAAAAAAAAACTCCAGCCTCATGATATATGCAACAGAGCCGTAGGAGGAAAAAGAAAGAAAAAAGGAGGAATCGGCGTGGGGGGAAAGGGGCTCAATGGCCTATGTCACATGCAAGATCAACTCTATCAACAGGAATTTCAGGGGTAAAAAGTAAAATAAAAATAAAAAATCTATACAACTGAGCCACTTCCTCTTTTCATCTTTCATCTTTATCTTTCATCTTCTCCCTTTTTGATTGAGTCTCATCCTCACTCTCACTCTGAAACTTCTCTTCAGTTGTGCGACGCCTTCCCCTGCTCCTTCATAAACTTGACAAAGGACTTCTTATGCACCAGGCCAGCATATTGTCCATCGCGCAGGACACACATGTACCGTAGCCCCAGCTTGACGAAGCATTGGTAAACGAGATTTATGGGCGAGTGTATATCTAGTGCTACAGGCGCCTAGGAAAGGAAATTAAAAAAAATATGTTAGCATAGCTTGCACGACAGAGTGGGTTGTAACTTAAACTTTGTCCAATTGGTGGGGGAACATAAAAATGTAACAAAAATAACGTACCGGATCAATATACGGCGTAAAATCCGTCGGGCCCGTCGAATCTTCTCTTACCCCACCACTCCAATCTCCATACGATGTATCGATGCACATGAGACACATCGCCTCGTCTTCGTCCTCAAGTCTATCAAGCGCGTATTCGAGTTCAGGAGCCGGGATCAACCCGACAAGGATATTTTTGCGGAGGATGGGTAGGCCGCCATCCAGCTCGCCGGCCATCAGGAGCACATCGAGTTTCGCGCGGAGTTCCGTGGCGGGGACGAGCGGGGAGCTAGATATGTCTATGATACGATTTTTCCTAACGCGGGGTACGAGCTCGCTTAATTCGATGTCGGAGGTTGGGTGGAGTTTGTTATCTAGGTAAGGGTATGAATTCATATCCGTGAGGAGGTCCTGGGATTTGTTAGTATTATCCTTTTTATATTTCGAATTGAGTACTTGGGAGGGGGTTTCCATGAAACTTACATATATACTCAGTGGCTCCATTGCATCTGCAGTCCATTTGGCACAGAGTATCGCAAGGGAGAACGGGAGTACGTGATCCAGGCTGCCGGTTAACTCGAACAAGATGACAACCAGAGTAACCGAAAGACGAGTAACACCGCACATCGTAGATCCAGCAGCAATAAGAGCGTAAACTCCCGGGTTTATGCATGAGAGCGCATCCCGAGAGCTGGAGCAGCTTCCGAAAAGGAAGGAGTCCGGGAAATGTACAACAAAGTACTGTGCAATGTGGCCGACAATTCTGCCCAGTAAACCACCGACGACCATAGAGGGGACGTAGATGCCGGCAGGCACTTTGATGCCAAATGTTATAATGGTCAGAATACTCTTGATAACAAAAGCAATGACGAGGTAGCGGATCACTTCGGGGATCTTGTCACTCGTAGGGCATAGACCCGTTCTTGATTCAGTGTTCGGGTCGCATGGGCTAGCGAGTTCGAAAAGAAGCTCTGATACGGGTAGCTTCGTATAGCGATTCCAAAAGCTAACTAGGCCGGTGATCAAGGAAACCAAGACAACTTCCAACAGTGGCCAGCGTTTGATAACTGGTATGCGTCGGAACGTCTGTGCCCAGAGTTTCGATGCCTTTATAAAGAGGGCGCCCGAGGCACCCCCAAGTACTCCGAGGAGCATAAATATCAAAAGCTCGAATACCTCCCAGTCTGAGACATAACGAACCTGGAAGAGGACAATTTTTCCAGTGCCATACGGGTTCAGGAATTTCAACGAGAGAGCGGCAGCCTATTCCGGGTCAGCGTACATCAAAGTAATCTAAGATATAGGGTAGCTTACGATGCAACAGAAGAAAGTCCGAAAGAGAGTTTTAGGGGGGAAATAATAGCTAGGGTATGAGTTGTCAGCTAAACGTTCTCTTGAAGGTAGTACTTCTTGCCCGGACGATAAATCCATACCTGACTTCTTCCAGACCGAACAAGACGCCTCCAATAGGAGCGCCAAATGCAACACCAACACCACTAGCAGCACTAGCGCTCAGCACTTCACGCCGTTTGCCATCATTGTGGTGATATTTTGAGAAGATTCGACAGGAGATGTTCCCAATGCAAGCCGCAATATGGACGTAGGGGCCTTCTTTTCCAACACTTAGTCCCGAGGCGACAGCCAAAACAAGAGCCAACGTCTTTACGACCAGTGTTTTGAACCCCAGGTATCCATGAAGAACAAACCCGCTGAGGATGACCTTCACCTCTGCAACACCACTTCCAGCAGCTGAGTAGTAAACCATGGGAGGGGCAGCGACTACCCCCCTCTGCGGTGATTGGGTAGAAGAACTGGTTTTCCGATCGCGTATTGGAGACTTGCTGGGCGGATTCACCTCAGCTCCAAGATCCTCATCTAATGTAGATAGTGAAACCGATGACGGTACGACTGTCTTGGTAAGAAGTGTAAGAACACAAGAGAGAGCGGCGAGAACGACAGCCCAGAAAACGAAAGCAATAAAGTCGATCCATTGCCGGTCGATGGGGGACGACTCTAGAATTTCAGACCAGGACAGCCAAGCATCACAATTCTCCTCACTCATGCAGCAACGCCGTCTGCTAAAAAACCAGCTCTCCGTACAGAACCCTTCCTTAACATCAAACATGGCATTTTCCGTAACATCCACAAAGTACGCCACACAGGCCGTTATGCATCCTATGACAGCAACCAAGATCCATCCCTGCGCCCCATCAAACGAAGCCAGGAGCCGTCCGCGGATATCCCTGCGGCTTCGAAGCTGTCTAAGCCGTATGCCATCTGCTATACTGTCATGCACCCAGTCGGTGGATGTAAACTGGTCGTACCATACCCTATCATCCAAAAACGACGCCCCCAAGGAGTTCTTCGAGGAGTAGTCCCCAGTGTCTGTCCTCGACCATTCCGGGCTGCCAAACCTGACGGCCTGTGAGTTTGCTCGACTGTGGTTCCTGGGTATCCGGACACTGCCAGCAGCACTGGGGTGTCTATGGAAGGTAGCTGGGCGGGGGGGAGAAGTGTTAGGTACAGTGGTATATGTGCGGTTTGAATCGTCACTGGCGCCCAAAAGCCCCGTTCTCTCATCCATGTCTATTGTTGGACGCCGGGGGAGACGACTGCGGATATCCAACTCGGCAAAACGAGTAGTCTGTCCCCGACGACTGGTGGGGGACGGCGGAGAGGTTACGATCAATCGGGGGTTATCATCTTGGTCGCTGGTGTTGTCCTCGTCGCTGAGCCCTGGAGCGTTGGAGTTGGATCGGTGAAGAGCAGGCGGCATGGTAGGGGAGAAGCAGGAGAGGGATACGGAATAGAAGACCACACAAGCCCCAACTCCCTTGGAAAGCCTAAAATTATTATCCTATGAGGATACCAAGTCAGCTTACGGGAAGGGGCAGATGGCATAAGCAAAAGCAACCTTGGAAAACGGTCGAGTCAGGTGGGACGGGGTTTAGTTCTTGTTGTTGGGCTGTCAGGCGACATCTGGGGCTGGGGGACAGGACTCACCAAGACAAAAAAAAAAAAGGCCCCCCCTAGACCCCCCAGACGTCAGGATCTAATATGACGCATACGTAGAAGGTGATAGGGAAATGGAAAAGGGTAAAATCAAAGTGACGCGATCTCCTAAGTCAAATCTGCCTCGATATTCTGCAAACGATGTGCGGGAAGATAGCTGGTGTGAGGAGGAGAGGAGAAAGAACAGCACCATTCGCGGTTCGTTGCTGGTGTTTGTTTAGCGGGTGACCCGCCAGAGTTAGTGAGGGTTTAGTGCCAATATTATCTATGAGATCACTGACACGTTAAAGTGGGGGGATCCTAGACACTTGGAGGAGCAGATTCTGGCTGAACTCTCAGCCAGTCGGAAGAATAAGAGAAACTGAGCAGACGGATGTTTCTTTTTGTTGGCTCATCAAGCATTGATAAAAGGAACATTTTACAAATATGAAATATTCTTTTTGGCTCGAGGTTTGACAATAAGAAATGACATATATTTTCATTTCAGATGGCTAAATATATAACAGACTTTAACATGACGCGCGGGCTGCCAGGAACAAGGCCTGTAAACTTCGCCTCAGACCAGGGTTTGCTTAGGTTCAAGGGTTCTAACTCTACCGTCACCGTGCTTGATACCTTGGTATTTTGTTCATCTATTCTAGAATCTGCAGTACATCAAAATATCTCCAGGCCTGAGACGAGACAAGCTCTCCAACATGTGCCTGCAGTCAAGGATCAAGCTCAATAACCCTAGCTAGCTAAACTCCATCTCCATCCAAGCCACCCAAAGGTTATATATTTAACCAGGACATAACAACAAATGCAGCAAAAAGTGGCGCGACGGGCCGAGTTAAACAAGGAGGAACATACAAAAGGGAAACCGAGGTATTTAATAGGTTATCGGAATGTTTCATATTCAGGGCTATATCTCATCCAAAGTCCGCCTTCATAACCACGGTTTGGTAACTCTTTTGTTACTTTTGTTAGGTTGCAACTCGGTGGAAGTTAAAAATTTCCCAATACAGCCGATTACTAATTTCACCACGTGACAGTATTAGCGCCGGGTAATTTACCCGCCAAGACATTTCCGTCATCGAAGGATCAACCGCGATAGAACATTCACAGGAAAATGGATATATTTGTACTGTACATATTACGCGACATCCCCTTTTTATCTCTATTCTATCATTATCATTATCATTATCATTATTATTATTATTCTTCTTCTTCTTCTTACTCCTGCCGTCACCTATTTATTTCCAAATCCACCCCGCATTTACACATATATGCCCTCTGCAGCTGCGGCACGAACCCCCACCATGTCGACTGTAGATACCGCAGACCCCGAATGTTCAAACCCGTCCTTCATAGAATATGAACAGTTCATTCTCTTTGGCGACTCCATTACTCAAGGCTCGTGTGACCAGGGAAAGGGTTTTGCCTTTACTCCGGCACTACAGAATGGTGGGTTGATCCCTCTAGTTCAACCCCCGTTTCCCACTCACTCCCCCCCCCCAAAACATTTAACACATGCATATGTGTATGTGTATACATTCTTACAAAACGGGAAAAAAAGGGAAAGAAAGTGGAAAACACACGATTTCCCTATTTTCGGAAGTCGTTGGCTAAAAAACATAAAATTTTCATACAGACTATATAAGACGTTTTGATATTATCAATCGCGGATTCAGGTAAAACATCCAAAAACACCGCAATCCACCACACAAACACACCAGCTAATCTAGGACAGCGGCTATACATCCGATCAGGCCCTTGCAATCCTCCCATACTTCTTCCCGCCCGCCCAAAAGGCAAAAGTTCGCCTAATGGTATACTAAATCACCACCTATGACACAACATATCAGCATACAAAACCGTTGCAAATATATAAGTCAACTAGAATAAAATAACATAATAAGGAAATGAGAGAAGAAAAAATGTTTACTAACAAAACTTAAAAAAAATTCACACAGACCGTCTTCTTCGGCGCAAATGACGCCGTCCTCCCAGGATTCCAGCAACACGTCCCCATCCCCGTCTACAAGGACAGCCTAACAAAAATCCTCACACACCCACTGATCAAAGCACACAAAGAAATAAATCTCTTACTCCTGACCCCACCGCCAGTCAATGAGTATCAGTTTTCATCCTCAAATACAGATACAGACGCAAGCGTAGAACCAACATCTTTAATGCGCAAAGCCTCCCAAACAAAACTCTACGCAGATGTCTGCCGGCAGGTAGGCAAAGCGCTAAACGTGCCCGTCGCTGATATATGGACTGCATTCATGACTGCAGCTGGGTGGTCGGCCGGCATGCCGCTGGCGGGATCGCGAGATGTGCCTGTGAATGAGAAGTTGCAGGCTTTGTTGTCGGATGGTATGTTAAAAACAACTTTCTTTATTGTTATTATTACTAGTAGAAGTAGGAATTTGCCGCAGCTGTTTGGGATCCTTATTTTATTATTTAAAATATATATATATTAAAATTAAACAAAATTGTGTAGGGCTCCATTTCAACCCGGCAGGGTATAAGGTTATGTACGATGAGGTGACGAGGGCGATTCAGACGCATTATCCCCACCTGGCTCCTGAGAATGTTCCGATACATTTCCCGCCGTGGCAGACTGCGCCGAAGTCCTTTCTCTGACAGATGCGCTGCGGCGTGCCTTCTTCTCTTCCTACAGAATTCAAACCCAATTAGATATAGAGATATCGGACAAGGAGAAAGAAGAAAGAAAGCATGGACAATATCGCGGTAGAATGACAAGGGGGGCGGTTTTTTTTAATTTTTAATTTGGCAATGAAGTCGCAAGACATCATTATGCCTTTTTTTTGGTTTCGTTTTCCCCTGCCGCTTCCAAGGTTCGATAACGGACGGATGGATGGACAGGCTTTGGCGGTAATGGCCCATGGGATAGTTGGATGAAGCGGGAGAGCATCAGGGTAGGGGATGATTAAGCTATATATTTAAAGTTAGTATCGGGGCGCGACTGTACGAGCCTTACATAGGATAAAAAAGTTGGTGTTGGGGCGGACGGACGGAGGCCAACTTTTGTATACCTTGATTGAATTGATTTGGAGAGATATTTTCTTATTTATTTTTATTTATTTGCATACCTATTTGGGACATGTGAACGCCCTTCGGCATATCTAATATTTTACTTCTTTCTTATATATTTTACATTTCACCGGAATTATGAATACAAGGCAGCTTTGCTAGTTTTTAATTTTAAGAAAGGAGTGTGGCTTTGCTCTGGGCGGGAGATCTGCATTTTTTATATATATTTATTCGAGCCAGGGAGCTGCTTTTAGCATATAACTACAGGAGGGACTAAAATGTTGGAGGGTTAAGTCTCAATGAATGTTCCTAATGCAGAAAAATTGGCATCAAATAATCAAGAAATACAAAACGTGTTTTTTCCTTCACTCCATAGCTTATTCCCTGGATAGTAAGTTACCAGAAGGCCGTTTCCATAATATTGCTGTTTGCGCTAGTTAT
Source organism: Emergomyces orientalis (assembly GCA_002110485.1). Taxonomy (NCBI): domain Eukaryota; kingdom Fungi; phylum Ascomycota; class Eurotiomycetes; order Onygenales; family Ajellomycetaceae; genus Emergomyces; species Emergomyces orientalis. The sequence goes on from MOWL01000070.1 coordinate 406,861, forward strand.
AGTTCAATGGCATATATTTTTCGCCTTAGCCAGACCAAGCTGGGCAGCCAGACACCAGTTTGAGTCCTTGAAGCAACCATCCTCTCCTCCTCCGCCACGACCACAACCATCTATCTCTCGAACTCAACCACGACCAAACTCCACGAGAAACACCACCCTCCAAACCGCTCTCAGCATCACCAACAAAATCTAACACTACAGTACAGCTTTACTATTCTCCAGTCGTGCGACTAAAACGAAATACCCACCCGTCTCTCTCCTGCAAACAACACCTCTTGCTCTGTACCCGCGTTCGCCTCCGTAGCATCCATCCATTTTACCCCCTCGCCATCACCAACATCAGATTCCCAGTCCTCCTCCGCCGCTTCGAACGAAAAATAGAAGTCTTTTACAACTTCCATCACAACGCTCTTCTCCCTGTGAAACAAAAAAAAAAAAAGAGAAACAAAAGTCTCCCCCCCCCCCCCCCCCGGTAATCGATAATTCCGTTTTCATATCCTCTCCCGCTATCTCCCCCTCCCTCCTCCTCATCCTCTCGAAGGCCATTCATCCATTTCACATCCACGCTACCCGGTTACCAAAACCACCCACCGGCTCCGACGACGACAACAATAACACCATTGCCCGCCCCGACTTCATCGGCCGATCCCGTTTAGAACGGCTTTATCTATCCCGTTTTGACCGGTTATAAGATCTGCATACTATAACTTGACCCCTTCCCCCCTGGGTGGTTTTATTCGATACTCTGGCAGGATTCTAAACATCCCACCTGGGTGGGCGGAGGCCTTCAGGCCTTCTCGCAGAGCCTGGCCCTGGCGGGAGGCGAGGGCGTGAGGTGTTAAAACGCTCAGACTTAGTTTTTGACCCGGGGCCGCAACTGAGAATTTTTTGTTAAAAGAACATAAGAAAATAAGGGCTCTTGTTCTGGAGGGAAAAAGGGATAAGTGGAGGGGGTTAAATACGGGGTTTTCACAATACAAAAGACAAGAGAAAAACGATTGGTGAAAAAGAGAGATCGTCATATACAGCAAAAAGGAGGGGAAATAATAACCAAAAGGACCGGTTTACAGGATTACCCTTATTTTATTCTTCTTTCTGTGTTTTTTTCTTTTTCTTTTATTTATTTCATTTTTCCTCTTTCGGTTTTCTGTTCTCTTGTTGCAAGAGTTATTTGACGGGAGGTCTATTTGTTTTCGATCTCGGGTTCAAATTGATATATTCTTTGCTTCGCTTCCTGTTTGCCGCCCTGGACCTTCACTTCCGGGTTCGTTGAACCAGCTACGGATGCTTACTTTGGGGAATTAGTGTTGTTCGCGGTCTTCCTCCCCCTTTCCCATTTCTCCCTTTACCCCACCTCCTAATACACTGCTCCTCAGAGCATTTTCTCTACATCGGTGTGTGGATTTTGCTACTCCGTGGTGGTCATTGGGAATGGACGCGCAATACCCGTTTGCATCAAGAGAAGACATCTGGCGTGTTCAGGAGGAGGTTAAAGACCTCTTTGCAGCCCAACTCGAGCACGGAGAGCGGATATCGAGATTGGAACGGCGTCGGGACGACGATGCCAGGATGAAGAGTGTTTGGGGCCCGTTATCTCCCTTTCCGGGGTCTATTGGCACCGCGCACCATCAGGGTAAGTCATCATGCAAAAGAAACCCTACAAAGTGGGAGAACGCATATAGCTTTTAATTTAACACTGTTGGATATCTGTTACTAACCCTATCGCTGGATTTAGAATCAGCCTTCAATCCGACTGCTGAGCCTTTTAAGGGGTTCGATCAATCACACCATCACGGGCTGACGGGAGCGCTACATCTGGAAAACGAGGAGGAACCTCGTCGCGGGGCTTCACGGGCAAACAGTGTACGATTCGACGAGAGTTCGATGTATTATAGCCAAGCAAACAGATCAACGACGGAGCTCCTCCCATTGAGAACTGGCAGCGGACTGGGAAGCCATCCACTGACGGAGCGTTCGTTTTCTCATAGATCTGACGGGAAACAAAGCTCTTCTGGCCAATCGCACCATTCCGCACGCACCAATAGCCTGGGATTGGAAGCGTCTCGCTTGCTTGGTGGTGGTGGGAATGGGACTTCATCCACGAGTAATACTCCCTTGCCACCACCTCCCGGACTTTTTATCCTGGGTCCCGTCCCGTGCATTATTCGTTGTTGGCTTACGACAAACTTCTCCAATGACTCGCTACTTTACGCTGCAGTGTGCACGGGGTCTTACCGCTCAGCCATCAGCGATCGGATGGTGCAGATGCTAGGACTTGAGGAAGAGGCAGCAGAGGAGGATGGTGTTCGAGTTATCAAACTTCCAGTCTACCTTCCCGAGGCCAGTGTTTATCAGCCATCGTCTCGTGGTGGGAGCCCAGTCCCCCAGCTGCCTGCGTTGACCGTTCGATTTATCATTCGCGGCCCAGACCCGAGTGACAAGAGCATCCAGATCTTCCTTGGCAGCGATGTCCTCCGCGCGCACAACGCCGATATTCTATTCTCACAAGACAAGATGCTCATTGTCGATGACGAGCGCAACAAAATCTCAATTCCACTGGTTCGCCCGGAGGATGATTCTACTTTCAGAAATCTAGCTACTGGCCCTGAGGCTACCCTTGCGCCAACATCAGCGCTGTACAACGGGACTGCTAACGACAAGGGAAATGGTCATCTAACGACGAACGGGGACCAGACCACCACTGAACGTCCAATGTCTGCGGGCCACGACAACCTCACATCCTCGGACAAGGCTGATACATCCACCACCCTAATTGGCCGCACCTCGTCAGATTCCTTCGACATCCCGGGACGAAAACCCGTGCGTTCCCCCGCGAGCCATTTCGCCGACGACTCTTCCGACAATAACAGCCCAGACCAGCCCCATCGTCCCAAATCCAGCACGGGGGACCGCACCTTCGCGGGCACGCCAACCTCATCTGCGAAAACAGAAGGTAGTGGCGTTTGGGGACCCTGGCGTCGCGAGACCACTGGGAGCAAGGGGGAGAATACTGGAACCGGAACCACAACGGGACCAACGATGACATCAACCGGCGCAAGCATAAGCAGCAGCACCAGCAGCCCCTTCATGTCCGCCTACCAGCGCTCAACCAGAACACGGAACATGAAGATCTTGAAACCGACCAAGTCGACCTCGTCAGTAAGCACGTCATCTAGACAGGTCTCCTCCAGCGCTGCTGGCACTCCTACAACAACGACTATAGCGGGAAGCACAACAGGGTCGTCTGGATTTGGTAATGCCTCGCGTGTTTCCGCTGAGCACCGCGCTGGCACCATTGGCGATGGACATGATCATATGACGTCCTCGTCCCATAATGCAGGGCCGACGACGAATGGGACTGGCAGTGGGAAACCCTCATCTAACGATGGAGGTGGGAGTGGTGCAGGGCCGTGGTCTGGCAAATCGCGTTCAGCGAATCCTGTAGGCGGGGCGTCGGCGTTTGGATGGTTAAATTCATCGCAGCGGAAGAGAGATGGGATGGGTTCTGAGTGAATGGAATGATGGTGGATATATGACGATATGGATATGGATGGCATTCCTTTTCTTTTAAAGTAGCGTGGCTGAATGTATGAATGGGAATGTGATAGGCAGACATTCATATTTTGTGATAATAGTTTTATGATGCTGAGTGAAATGGTAAAGAAGAAAGTGAAAGGTTAATCATAATTGCATTAATCTTTTATCCAATGAATTGTGCTGTCACATTCTTATACTACATCTTTCGTTTGGTTTGTCTTTCTAGGACAGCACATTTGGTTGCAATGGGTGTAGGCCAACAGTCCGTTTTTTCTCATCTACCCCAATGAGGGCCTCAACCTGTTCCAGGTGCCTTATACCAATGTAACGTATGTATCATCATACCTTTTTATTTCCAGGCATATTGAAATAAAATTGAAAATTGAAAATTAAAAATTAAAAATAAATATAAATATAAAATAAAATAAAAATCCGAAATGCTCCATCAATTGCCATGTGGGTATAATCATTTAACTCCGTCTCTGAAACCTCACATCTTCCTCTCGAACCCCACAACTCTCAGCACAACTTCACCCTCCCTCGCCCATTCTTCCTTCACCTCCTCCCCAACCCAAGCAGAAACATCCTCCGAACCCACCCTCCTCCACTCCCCACCATTTTCTAAGTCATCACTGTCAATCGGGAAAAACGTATCGCATTCAAACCCATTTACGGCATTCTCCACTGCTACCACTTCCTCCTCTCCTACTGTGGAAGTTGTAGCCGTAGCCGTAGCATCATTTGATGGAGTTGGAGCGGGAGCAGGGCACCGCCTTACATCCGTCATAACAATTCTCATACCAGCCCCTGGTCCCCCGCTGTAGACAACGGGATCCAGTTTAAGGTTAAGAGCGGAAGCATATATTTCACCACCACCAATTACGAAGATATTCGCGAGATGGCGGGTGGAGTTGTGTGACAAGGGTCCCGGAGTGGGATTAGTCCGGAAAGCATCATAGAGTGCCGTTACGGCTGACTCGAGGCTATTTGCAACGAGAATGTCTGGAGTTTGGGTGTCTTCGGTTTTTGTCAACGATGGCGTAGATGTATCATTACCACCCGCACTCCCAGCGGAGCTTGGAAAACTTCCCCCCTCCTTTCCCCTCTTCTCTTTCTCCCTCTCCCTCTCCCTCTCCCTTGCCGCCTTCCATTCCCCTTCAATTCGACCCCTCTCCTTCCCCGATCGGTCACGCGTCACGACGACATTTATACGGCCAGGTAACGGCCGAAAACGCGCCGGGAGGGAGTCATATGTCTTCCGGCCCATTATTACCGCGTTTACTGCACTTACGCATTTGGTTTCTGGTGCCGGTGACGGTGACGGGCGAGGAGGTGGGGTACGCGTTGTGACGCGCGAGAAGAAGGTCATGTCCGTTCTTATGCGGGGCCAGGGGAGGGTCCCGGCATGGCCGATTCCTAGGCGGCGGCGGTGGTGTGTAGGGGAGGAGGAAGGGTTTGAGGGAGAATTGGAGATGGAAGCAGAAGTTATTATGGGGGTTGTGGCGACGATAAGGGTTAGAGGGGGGTGGGAATGGAGGAGGGCGCGGGTGGAGGTGGTGAGTGAGGGGGCCATTGTTTCCGTGTCGGTGCCGGGAGGGGGTGTGGGCATTGTTATTGGCGTTTGATATTTGAAATGCGAGTATTACGGATTGGGATTTGAGTTGAGATTGGCGAGGAAGAGGAGAAACCGGGAATTGTTGATGGTGGGTGTTGTGGATGGTGTTGATTTGGTGGGGTTGTTGATTTTATGGTGATGGGATGGTGCGGGGTGGAGAGCTCGTTTCCTCTCTGGGAAAACATGAAGCTGCTTAGGTGGGGAGAAACACAACAAAATGCAATGGGATATGATAATTAAGGTTTAAGCGCAATTATTTATTTACAGGTTGTTGAATTTTTTCATTTGAGGGTATCTTTGCTCTAAATATCATTATTTTTTAGATTGAAAATTGAAACGCAAAAAACAACTTGTCCAACGCCGATCCCCTTCCTACCCCAATGCAATACGTACATAACTCCAACGCAGCACGATATAATAATCCCATTCTCCAAAAGACATCCAGCCTATATCAAAGAAAGGAAAATGGTAGAGCGATTGCGCGAGCACAACCCGCGCTGGCACTTCCCATAACTATTCAAACTATTCCATTTTCAAAACCGTCCCATTTTCAATTGCTTTCTTGACCGTCTGCGCATCCCTCTCTAGGCCCTCCCTCCTCTGCACATCCCTCTCGTCTTCACCAAGGGTATCCAATTTGCCAAAAAGCCAGGTTTCTTTCATTGAGCGTGTTAACGAGAGGATATCCTCTGCGGCGCGAATCTGGGCGAGTGAAAACAGCAGCAGTTAGCGTTTATGCGTTCGGAATCTGTGTTTTTTCCTATTGTGTACATTGCGTGGTATTTTCGGGGAGTGAAGGAAGGGCGAAAACTAGTGGAAAATACGGACAAGAGCAGTAGACTCGACATCTAGCTGATACGTTTCGATGGCCGTGGATGTGAAGCTTGTATTATCGACCTGATATTTTTTAATTAAGCGGTTAGTGCCCATTCATTATTCTTGTAAATTTGTATAATGTTTTTTCGCTTCCTGTGCGTAGGGCATATTTGCATATCGGGTATTAGCTCACCGTTGCGGTCGCCATGATATTCTCGAATCGTTGTAGGAGCTGCGCGATGTTGGTGTTTATTCGGGCTGTTTCCATGGATGGACATACATCATACTGATTTAGCCAGAGACTTTCAATTGAGAGAATAAATGAGGAGGCGAATCGCAGAGGAGAGGGGATTCTGACCTTGCAAAGCTCGGGAGGTGGGCTGCTGAGGGTCCATGGCAAGGGGGTTGAGGAATTGTCAGTGATGCTCCTGATGAAATGGTGGGGGAGGAGCCGCATCGTGGAGGTCTCACAACTCGGGGAAGCCAGAATGGATATCACGTGATTAATATACCTCCTGCTGGAACGGGTGAGATGTACAACAGCTGGAAACCTGGGATAGGGAACAGGATATTGGGAATGGAAATTACAGTAATTATTCTGATGGCATGTATAATAGCTATGATTCTATGAAGTAACAACGTGATCCCCCGCTTTTAACCAGTTTGTGTGGCATACCAATTACCTCAATGGTCCCCCCGTCTTAATGCACCACCTCCTTTAGTCCTCCACGCAAGATTGCAGTGAACTCATAAATCTTCGGAATGATCCAAAACCTCAATTATACATACATATACTGAGTTGGTTTGGTAGGGAGCAACTCAGCAGCCGGGCCTGTCCCGACAATTCAAGGACAAAGACAAACATGTCCTCGTGGACTGAGGGGTTGCCTTTCACGTTGTACAACGGCCCAGAGATCCACCATATAGCTTGCTCTAAGTTCGCAGGGGAGCGCGCATGCGCGCATGGGGATGTTTTGTTCGTATTATTTCTATATGTACAATGAGTGTATTCCAATGTCGCCAATGGAAACACGGGCTACCGCACGTATTTAGACTAAACGAGACAATGTTAGCGAACCATTAACAACCTGCTTTAGGCCCTGGAAAAGATAATACCATGAAGCGTTTGTGGAAATCGGAACGTAACAAATCCTAAAATGGATAATTGGTCAGCCATTTCTCCTTCGAGCCATGCAGCGACGCGGATATAAGTCATACGTTAACAAATTCTTTCTTCCCTCTATTCTCCGTGCCGCGGGCTTGATTTCTAAAGACAACATCATCGTCCCATCTCCGCTTAACGTGGAAATCCTGTGGGTTAAGCAACGGGTTGCCTCGTGCGATATCGACCTCACGCTTCTCCTGTTCTTGCGCTTCTCGCTCTTGTTCCTACAGCAGTTCGTGTTAGCATACACCAGCTGCCCCACTCATCAGAGCTTGTCATGGTGTACAAACCTCCTTTGCCTTCTGCTCAGCCCGTTCCCTCTTAATCTTTTCCAATTCCCGCATTAATTCCGCGGTTTCATCTTCGTCGTCATCACTATTATGCTATCAGCATCAGTCTTCTCAGCGAGCAACACCTGGGCGCGTCACCTACCTCTCTTCTTCACTACTATCGCTCTCTGACCCATCTGAATCTGCATCTATATCTCGCGTTTCCTCTAATATTCGCCGCCTCTTAGCTTCCCGGTCCTCTATTTCGCCATTCTCGTCTTCACTTGGGCCATTCTCGAGCTGACGTTTCGGCATGGATGGCTCGATCGCAGCGGTAGATGATGGAGATGCCGCCGATTTATCTTGGGAAATGCCCTTCTTGGCAAAATGGGCGGCCTCAGCTTTCAAGAGCTCAGCTCTCAGATCGCGTTTCTCGTCCGCATCGCCACCTTGGCCGGGTTTTCTATTAACATCAGGAGGTTAGAGACTCCAGGAAGTGTTACGGGAAGGATGGGACGAAGGGAATGCCATACCTGGTTTTCAGTAATGTATGCGCAGGGAGAAGACGTTGGTGATAGGCGGGGCCTCTTAAAGCCTCCTTGCCTCGTGCCTATTCAAAGTGTGAGCTTGTTGCACTTTCGCCATTGTTACGGAGGGAGCTTACCGGATCGAAAGTCGGCCTATGGGCTGGGAGAGAATCAGTAACTGAGTTTCATTAAAATACGGATGCTATACATACCTGTAGTCATGTTGGATCTCGCGGCGACGGTAAATCTAAAAAGACGTGTAAAAAATGGAAGAATAGGGCGTGTATACGTGCGAAGATTTGGGCCTTTGGTGGTTCTGTATAGGATCCTCAAATGTTGCTGCTGTTTGGTTGTTGGATAAAGGAAATGCCAAGAAATATACGTTTAGTCAGCAGAATTGCTCACGCATCAACGTTTATCCGTTATCTAACTATTCAGAGCCTGCCCGTGGATTTTTGGATGACAGTCAACCTACTCCCTACCCATGGAATATTGGATAGAAACACCTGAGCATGCCGAAGGAAGCTGATATTTCGGCTAACGAGCGCGCGTTTATCTTGGAAGCTCTCCATAAAAACGTGCGACTCGATGGCCGTGCTCTGGACCAGCTCCGCCCGTTGACAATGTCGTTCGGGGAGGAATACGGACATGTCAAGCTTCAATTAGGAAAAACCAGGTTCGTTCGAGACAGACGTACTACATAAATTTCGGTCTTTCTTCCAAAAAAATAAAAAATAAAAAGGCCTACTTATATGAGGTGATAATTGACATTGTGTTAGTGTCGTCGTGCGCATATCTGCGGAGGTGACCATGCCCCGCTCTGAGCGAGAGAACGACGGAACTTTCACAGTCGCGGTGGAATTTAATGACATGGCTTCACCTGCCTACGAGACGGGGAGGTACGTTTATTTGTCTACTAACAGGGTGTCATTTATTCTCATTTTTTTCGAGTCATTGCTAATCCTTTTTTTCCCCTACAGGCAGTCGGAACTAGAAACACAGCTGGCGCGTACCCTTGATAAGATAATCCGGCGGTCCAATGCGCTCGATACCGAATCGCTGTGCATTGCGGCGGGGAAAAACTGTTGGCATGTTCGGGCGGATGTACACGTCGTGGATTCAGACGGTGGACTGGTCGACAGCTGCTGCCTTGCCATCATGACGGGCCTGCTCCACTTCCGTCTACCGGAAGCAGTTGTTCGCGAGGGGCGGGTGACGGTCTACCGCCCAGAAGAAAAGGTCCCGTCACCTCTGAACCTGACTAAACTCCCGCTCTCCGCTACGTTCAATATGTACGATGAGGGCAGAATCATTGTGCTAGACGCAACATCGAAGGAGGAAGCTGTTAGTGAAGGAAACCTCATCATTGCTCTCGATAAGACTGGCGAGATTGCTCTCTATACAAAACCAGACGGAACTCCGGGAGATCCATTAAGCATGATTTCATGCTCGACTGTGGCACTGGCTAAGATTAAGGAGATGAGCAAGGTCATATCCACAAAGCTGGAGGAGGATTTGAAGATGCGTGAGCAGAAACGTCAAGGTGTTGCAGAATCAAGCGCTGCGAATGAAAGATAATTAACGACCCTTTGATACCTTTTTCCTTTATATATTTATGTTTGATGACGATTGGACTCTTGTGTATAATATTGTGTATATGCTTAAATCAAACCACCATCACAAAGGGACCCCTTTATTGGATATTCACGATAGGGGTTTTTTCCTCGATCAGATCTCACTGCTTTCTGTAGCTAACTACCTAGCTCCTGGGCGCTTACGAAAGTTTTCGTTCGTGGCCAGTTGTCGCTAGGGCTGGAAAAAAGAATTGCATAAAAATAGTAACATCCATGAATGTGTATCAGTGTGTATCCAATCCATCCTGATACCCAGTGAGCGAACAATGATATCAACCTCGTTGCTGGCACCAAGATGGAATATTCAGCGAGAATTAGCGAGCAGAAGAAACTTTTGAATTACCATTATTTCTTGCTCGGCCTGCCCTACATCCTCGCCGCCCGCTTCCGTGAGCGGCTTGTACTGTAAGACTTCCCATATCTGAAACAAACCAAATACATTTGGTACGACTATAAAATACCGGAAGAGCTGGAGATCAAGGTGAAACTTAGCAGAAGCTGAGGGGACACACACAAAGCAACGGCAACACCCGCACTCTATGAGCTGGTTTAACTAATTGCTGACCACCAAATAGTAGTATTCTTTGCGCAAAAACCTTAACATATTCCAACCTCTTATGGCAAAAAGGTATTTATTTTTTAGGCTTGTCGCAAAGTTGGTGAATGTTAGTAAAAGTACGTATGTATCTTACCGTTACCAATCCGCGGCTGAAACGAGCTCCATTGGCTGTGTGCCGTACGGTTACCGTAATACGCTTGTGGCCGTTGCTGCGGCTGTAGAATTAGTTCGCATCAGCGCTGGAAGGACTAAGCCTCAGTGGAGAGGAACCCTGGCTGATTGACGACGACGCCTTTATGAAAACAAAACTTTGATGATATTTGCTATCTACCTAAAAGCCTCTTGCATCTCACTGTTGAGAGGACTAGACTTCTAGAATAACCTGCAGACGACACCTGTTCCTTGCCTTAACACCTCCGACACGGCTTGAACCCACCCTCTTGCTCCAGCCACTGTCAATCAATGCTTTGTTACCACCGCACCGCAACTCTCTCAAGGTGATTTCGCCGCTACTTGCTGCGATATGACCAGTGGCAGGCCGCCGGGCTATGGTCCGCCGCCTGGAAACGATGGTGACCTCGTGCAGCTCGAAGACACGGCCTCTGTATACAACACCGGCCAACGCCCTCCCGTGACTGATGACCGCCTCCTAGAGCAATTCAATATTGAAGATTCCGATGCACCCCAAGCAAGGCCATCGGTGTCATACGATGCGTTCGTTGGAGCTGGACAGCCAGCGCAGGGTGGTCGACCACGGCCAGGAGCTGGACCTGGAACAGGCCCTTTCTACGGAGAAGGTGATGCCTATCGAACCTATTCTCAGACCTCAGATTTACATAATTACCAGCGATATTCAGATGACTTGAACGACATTGACGATGCGCGACCAGCGCAAGGTTACTATAATGAACAAAATGATTTGGACGGTGCGATTCCCGTGAGAGATGCTCGGGCACGGGATCGGAACAGCATACTGAGCCTGGGCGGCGGATTGATGGGGAAAGCAAGAAATATGCTAGGCATGGGACCACAGTATTCCGAAATGGACTTGCCGTTGACTGAAACGGGTGGCAGATCGGCCAGGGTAGACACTGCAGGCACAGACGATGATGTAACAAACCCAAGACCCAAGAAGAAGAAATTCAATGCTGGGAATTTCAAATTTGGGTTTGGCAGGCGCAAGATTGATCCCTCGACGTTGGGGCCTCGCGTCATCTTGTTCAACAATTCTCCGGCTAATGCGGCAAATAAATATGTGGACAACCATATATCGACCGCCAAGTACAATGCCTTTACTTTCCTGCCGAAATTCCTATTCGAACAATTCTCCAAATACGCGAACTTGTTCTTCTTGTTTACCGCCATCCTCCAGCAAATTCCCAACATCTCACCGACGAATCGATATACCACCATCGCACCTCTCGCTGTTGTGCTCCTAGTGTCGGCTATAAAAGAGCTGGTTGAAGATTGGAAACGGAAGACTTCGGATAAATCCCTTAACTATTCGAGGGCGCAGGTTCTCAGGGGCTCCACTTTTGAGGATACGAAATGGATCAATGTAGCAGTGGGCGATATTGTTAGAGTCGAGTCAGAGCAGCCTTTCCCCGCTGATTTGGTCCTATTGGCAAGTTCCGAACCGGAAGGTCTTTGTTATATTGAAACTGCGAACTTGGATGGCGAAACCAACCTCAAAATCAAACAAGCAATCCCAGAAACGGCTGATCTTGTCAGCCCCAGCCAACTCAGTAGGCTCACTGGAAGAGCGAAATCTGAACAGCCAAATTCTAGCCTTTACACCTATGAGGCTACATTGACGCTGCAGGCGGGTGGGGGTGAGAAAGAATTACCGCTTGCCCCTGATCAACTTCTGCTCCGTGGAGCCACTTTACGTAACACCCCCTGGATTCATGGCCTTGTCGTTTTCACCGGCCATGAAACGAAATTGATGAGGAACGCAACTGCAACTCCAATCAAACGAACTGCTGTCGAACGCATGGTAAACATGCAAATTCTTATGCTTGTCGGCATCTTACTTATTCTCAGCTTGATCAGTTCAATCGGAGACCTGGTTGTTCGGATGAAATCTGCCGACGAGCTCACCTACCTATATTACGGAAATGTCAATGCGGCTCAACAGTTCTTCTCTGACATTTTCACATATTGGGTCCTCTACTCCAATCTCGTTCCTATTTCTCTATTCGTCACCATAGAAATAGTCAAGTATTATCACGCATTCCTAATAAATTCCGATCTAGATATCTACTATGAAAAGACTGATACACCTGCCACATGCCGTACATCTTCCTTGGTCGAAGAATTAGGCCAAATCGAATACATTTTCTCTGACAAAACGGGGACCTTGACATGCAACATGATGGAGTTTAAGCAATGCTCTATCGGTGGGATTCAATATGCTGAAGTAGTACCAGAGGACAGAAAAGCGATGGATGGCGATGATTCGGATACGGGAATGTATGACTTTAAACAACTGGCTGAAAATTTGAAATCGCATCCGACCCAAACGGCAATCCATCACTTCCTTACTCTTCTATCTACTTGCCACACTGTGATTCCTGAGCGGAAAGAAGAAAAGCCTGATGTTATCAAGTACCAGGCTGCCTCTCCTGATGAAGGAGCACTAGTCGAGGGTGCAGTTATGATGGGCTACCGATTCACGAACCGGCGGCCCAAGTCCGTTATCATCTCTGCGAATGGCGAAGACCAAGAATTTGAGTTACTTGCAGTTTGCGAATTCAACTCAACGAGAAAACGCATGTCGACCATTTTTAGATGTCCTGACGGCAAAATCAGGATTTACTGTAAGGGTGCCGATACTGTGATCCTGGAACGTTTGCATGCGGATAACCCAATTGTCGATATTACCCTTCAACATCTTGAAGAGTACGCGTCTGATGGTCTCCGGACATTATGTCTCGCCATGAGAGAAATTCCTGACGAGGAATTTTACCAGTGGCACCAAATATTCGATAAAGCCGCAACGACTGTAACTGGGAACCGAGCCGAGGAACTTGACAAAGCAGCTGAGATCATCGAGAAGGACTTTTTTCTTCTGGGTGCAACAGCTATCGAAGACAAGCTTCAAGATGGCGTTCCGGATACGATTCACACCTTGCAAACGGCGGGCATCAAAGTTTGGGTTCTGACTGGCGATAGACAGGAAACTGCTATCAACATTGGCATGAGCTGCAAGTTGATTTCAGAGGACATGGCTCTATTGATTGTCAACGAGGAGACGGCGCAGGGGACTAGAGAGAACTTGTCGAAAAAGCTCCAGCAGGTTCAAAGTCAGGCCGGGACCCCAGACAGCGAGACATTGGCGCTTATTATTGACGGTAAATCCCTGACGTATGCACTGGAGAAGGATATGGAGAAGATGTTTTTGGATTTAGCGGTTATGTGCAAAGCTGTCATTTGTTGGTATGTTATTTCTCTCTTTTATCGTTTTATTGACCCGCCAGCTAACCTTGTAATTAAGTCGTGTATCACCGCTTCAAAAGGCACTTGTCGTCAAACTTGTCAAACGGCATCTAAAAGCATTGTTACTTGCCATTGGCGACGGAGCGAATGATGTTTCTATGATCCAGGCCGCCCACGTGGGTGTCGGTATTAGTGGTGTCGAAGGCCTCCAGGCAGCCAGAAGCGCCGATGTCTCAATCGCTCAGTTCCGATTTCTTCGGAAGTTGCTTCTTGTTCACGGTGCATGGAGTTATCAGCGTATCAGCAAAGTCATTCTCTATTCTTTCTATAAGAACATTGCATTGTACATGACTCAATTCTGGGTATGTTTCTTCCACTTCAAATATGCCTCTACGTTTTCCAGCTTAAGCTAACTTGGCCCTCAATACAGTACTCTTTTCAAAACTCCTTTTCTGGTCAGGTTATTTTCGAATCTTGGACTCTATCTTTTTATAACGTCTTTTTCACCGTGCTCCCCCCTTTCGCCATGGGAATTTTCGACCAGTTCATCTCCGCTCGTCTTCTGGACAGATATCCACAACTCTACCAGTTAGGTCAGAAAGGCGTATTTTTCAAAATGCACAGCTTCTGGTCCTGGATTGGCAACGGTTTCTACCACTCTCTCATCGCCTACTTCCTCTCCCAAGCAATCTTCCTTTGGGACCTCCCTCTCTCAAACGGCAAGATGGCTGGCCACTGGTTGTGGGGAACGGCACTTTATACAGCTGTTCTCGCCACCGTTCTTGGAAAAGCTGCTCTAGTCACCAACATCTGGACAAAATACACCTTCATCGCCATCCCGGGCTCGATGTTAATCTGGATGGCCTTCCTTCCTATTTACGGTTTCTCTGCGCCCAGAATTGGCGCCGGCTTTTCGACTGAATACGAAGGCATCATCCCTAACCTCTTCCAGTCGCCTGTCTTCTGGCTCATGGCCGTCGTACTGCCAGCCGTCTGTCTCGTGCGTGATTTCGCCTGGAAGTACATCAAACGCATGTATTTCCCGCAGGCGTACCATCATGTGCAAGAGATACAGAAATACAATGTGCAAGACTACAGGCCCCGCATGGAGCAATTTCAGAAAGCAATCCGCAAAGTTAGGCAGGTGCAGCGGAATCGGAAACAGAGGGGCTATGCCTTTAGCCAGGCAGATGAGGGCGGACAGATGAGAGTTGTTAATGCCTACGATACCACCAGATCCAGGGGGAGGTATGGAGAGATGGCGAGTTCGAGGCCTGTTGATATCTGATCTACTTTTTCCATTGTATTTCGAATCTTTTCATTGATCTTATTTCTTTCTCAAAATTATATTCTTTTGCAGATTTTGCTTCTGTTTCTGCTCTTGCTTCGATATTGCAAGAATTGGGGTAATGTATTCAGCGTCTTGTTTGTGCGGACTCGGGTTGGTTTATCGTTTTATTCGCTTTAACTATTTCCTCTCCTGTTCTTATCTTAAAGCTCCTTGTCTTCTTATTTCAACCCCTTATCTTCCTCCTCGACCTCTAGTATTTTCGCTTTGCTGCTTGAGTTATTGTTACGAATATTTGGAAAGATTCTTTCATGACACATTACTTTTTCTTCTTCTTTTGGCGGGTTTTAAAAATCTAGCTTTTTATCATTCGCGCTGTCATATTTACATCTACTTTTTAGGCCTATTAACCATTTATGTAAATGGTCCATTTGAGTTGCTACTCTCTATCATGCCACATTATTGACTCCATATCTCTTCATGTCATAATTTCCAGTTTGATCAGAACCTGCCATTTTTACCTGTATGATCTCCACACTTCGTCAACTAGCTCGTTTCGGGTCATTTGATGCCCAAGTAAACCACTATCCAATTGAATTATTCGCTCCGAACTTGATGAAACTGGGACTTTCGAAGAAATTGTCCTTCCTTAAGCTACCGGGGGAGAGTAGCTTAGTGGCATAGTCACTGCCTTCAGTATACAATTTGACATCTGTATTGTCATTGGGTTCATTAGGTTTGTTCATTCAATGATCGTAATTCAGTTTGTTTTCTTCGCATTTTAATGTATAGCCAAAAATTGACAAGCACCCAAGGAAGTAGGTGACTATCTCAGGTGGGGGGGGGGGATGAGAAGGGCCAAGGAATATTCAAAGCAAAGGTGAATAAATACAGCGTGGACGAAAGAGATGCTCGACAGAACGCGGGGGGAAAGCCATTAGCCATCATCACAATACATCATAAACCTAATCATACGAACGCCAGCAAACATATCCTTACTCATCGTCACCTCGTACACCTCTCCTCCGGTGGCCTCCACCCAACGCCCATTCCCTCCAAAACTAACCTCTCCCTCTCCTGCCACGTACTCCCCTTGCCCTCTAAATCAATAACCTGGCCTCCGGTAGTACGTGAGCGTACCCCACTCGAGTCGAATTTCCAATTATGTATCTTCTTCACGTAGCGGCGCAAGTCGCGCTCGAACGTCGTGTCGCCGCTCCAGCCGACAATGGCGCAGCCGACAGTGCGCCAGGGTGAGATGATTATGTCCACGCGGCGGTGGGGGTTTGGATTTCGATTAACGTTTTCAACATTGCCGCCTTCGTCCTTCCTATCATCGAAATGGGGATTTTGCCAGACGACTAGAGCTTTATCTAGAGTATCAAAACGCGGCATGCCGCCCGTGTCGCCACGATACGGGGCCGTCTGCTGCTCCCGATGTGAATTGGTAAGATGCAAGGCGAGCGTGTGGGTGATATAGCCTTCCTGTTCGAGACTGGCAACGACGTCGTAGACCAGGTTGTGCGTCACTCTTTCGTCGCGGTGGGAGAGGATGAGGTCGACGTCGCCGCTGGCTTCCTTGCCGCGTCTGTAGCCGCCGACAATTATGCATTCAATGCCTCTGCTGTCGTAGTCCTCTTGCGACTGGGGCCGGACGAGTTTGGCGTGCCGTAGAATAATGTCAGCAATAGACTGGACTTCGCTACGTGGTATGCCAGCCATGAACTCGTCGAAGTATTTGATGCCAATTTGCTGGACGCGGGACAGCATGTTCCAGCCCTGTTCGATAATGTCGTCGATAGTTCGCCAGTGGTAGTGGTAGTAGAAATCGCGGGCGGTTTTGGCACCGACACCCCAGATGTTGTTGAATTGGTAGAGGACGCTGAGGACTGGGTCTGTGTCAAGTTGGCTGGCCGATTCTAGAGTGCCATCGCTGCTTTGGTTGAATTCTGAGAAGAGTGTGGCAATTTTGGCTTCGCAGCCTGGTAATGACAAGACTTCTTTGGGTGATCGAAGTTTGTAGGGGTACGCGGCGATAGAGGCAATAGATGTGCTATATGCTCGGACCCCAATTTCATCGAGAGTTAGCTCGCGTATTTTTTTGATCTTGCTGAGCTGATTTATGAATGCTTCATTAGGAGGGTGTAGGAAAGATGATCTCTGGCAAGCATATATAAGATTGTCACGAACCCAATCAGGAGTTGGGGTTCTGGCGTCTGTAGTTTCATGCTCTTCAGTGGTCTCACGGAGAAGCCTAGGTGGTTCTTTTTGAACAGGAGGTCCATGGTGAGGTCTAGTCCGACGAGATCTGGCAGGGCTTGGAGAAAAATGGTTTGGGGCTGGTGATGATGCTGCATCGGCTTTAGCCCGTTCCAAAATTCCCCTGGACGGACTCTCTCTTCTCCTTACCGGAGACCCTGGGCTGGCAGCTACAGAGATATCGTTCGAAGCTATTCCATCCTGTGAAACATTTTCTGGAGGAGCTACCTTGCGCGCACGGTACACAATATATGGTGCCAGTGATATAGCATGCCCTGTTTTAAGAGACTCGTCCAACCACGAAAACTTCAGAACTATAACATCGTCGACAACTTTTGGAATCATTAGACCATCAGATGGCGATTCTGGAGGTTTGAGAACCTTTCTAGGATGAATTTCGGCTCCTTCGTCTGCGTCGGTGTTTTCATCCTCTGACTCCATACTCAGATCGACAACAACGGGCTCTTTTACTGGTTGTAAATGCACACGTCCAGGCTTCGCATCTCCTACCCGGCGCCGTTTTGCTGACGGGCCTGCTCCCGAAGCAGCAGTGGTAATAACAGCTGGAGGCGAAATTTCCTCAGTCCAAAGGCCTCTAGATCGAAGCTCAAACGCAGCACGTCTCTTCTGCGACACTTTCCCCAAGACTAGTTCAGCCTCTGAGATATCGTAGGTGAGTGGAGCACCGCATCTTTCCAGTGTTTCCTCTACCTCATGCAGCTCGTCCAGGTCTAAATGAGTGGGCAAGACAAATATGGACGGAATGTGGCCAAGTTTTATTGTTTTAGCACCCCCAGAATCCAATGGTTTGGGTTGAGGTTTAGTAGTTGCCATGACGCATATAGATATGGTGTTATATATCCATTTGTCGATTTGCTAGTTTGTTTTTGCTCCGGAGAGGGAACTGGGGCGGTTATGCATGTAGCAACGGGAAAATTAGATGGAGAAATATAGACAAGTAGAAGGAAATATAAAGATGAGCAAAAAATCATAGCATATGCGGAGGATCTATCGGTATCATATTCGTTCACGGCATCAGTTTATAATACATTATCAGCAGGTTGGAATGGAGTTAGACGAAGCAAGTTGGTTGGAGCCGCCGCATCATCGCCAGCTTCCGGAGGCACCAATAGTTAGGTGGCCAACCTGTGGATATATCGAGCTATCTATCTACCTGATAGATATCATTCCAGAAGTAAAGCTTCCTGTCGATTTACACAACCATTTTCGGAGGTGGAAGATGCCCGTATTGAAATGAGGAGAAGATGCCTGATGACATAAGAATTGCCATTTATTTTTCTTGGCGTCGATGACGTCGATTTGAGGCCTTCTATGCCAAGCCTTTTCTCCCCTCTATCAAAGCTACATCTACCCTAATATCACGCAGATCTACAGCGTATATCTAATGCATCAGTATCTATCGGTATATATATATCCTCACTCTAAATGTTAGCCTTCAATATTTTACACCTCCTTGATGCTAAATCCTCATCTCTATGTTCAACTCAACCGTCGTTCCTCCCCTGACCCCCTAGCCACTCCCTTCTTATCACCATCCCCACCATCGTCTTTAAGCTTTCCTCCCGGTATTGTAGAAGTACCCGGCGATGTAGAAGTAGTTGCAGCACTCCCGTAACCAGTCTCACCGCCTGCACCATTCCTTCTTCCTTCTTCTAAAATCCCTTCCGCCCCATCCTCCTGCCGTTCGGTTTTTCTCTGAGCAATCCACCGTCTCCAATAAGGATACACCAACACGCTCAACCCGCCAAATAAGATAAAACACCCACAAATCGACCCGCCAATAACATCATAATACTCACCGGCAGTCTCAACGCCATCCCAGAACCTTCCTGTCGCCTCTGTCACGTTATGGATCATCGTGAGCAGTTGGAGGACGCCGATGACTATAGCCACGATCACGGTAAGGGATGTGAGGACAATAGAATAATAGAGGAATGCGATTGGGTCACGTGGGTTACGGCTTGGGCTGGTAGCTGTTGTGCGGCTGGTGTGTTGTCGCTCCTCCATGGGAGAAGAAGGCGTGGAGAGGGTGGTGATGGAAGAGTCGGAGGAGAATTTTTGCGGGAGGAAGTTCTGCGCCGGTTGGATGTAGAGGGATAGCATTAGGGCACCGTCTATGGTGTCGATAAGGCACATTCCAGCTAAACAAAGGGGGTGAGTTTAAGTTAAGCAATTTTAGTTTATATATGTGATAACGACGGTAGCTATCTTCTTACCAGTGAAAAGAATTGGGAATATAAGAATTACCCATATACTGGTTCCACGTGCAGCCTGGATGGACGAGATTCCTAGAATCGCAATCTCAGACGAGGTATCGAATCCTAGGCCGAAAAGAACTCCCAGTGGATACATTTTCCATGGCCTAAGAAACTGTTAAATTAGGAGACCTATTGAACTGAGAACGGAAGATTACCTTCCTACAAATCATGCATAAAAAATAGAAAAATGTAGTGAAGTCTTCAATCCAGAACTTACTGATTAATGAGCTTGAACATCTTCTTTAACACTTTAAACAACACCCCTCCCCCCTCAATCTTCCACACCTCATCCTCCTCTCCTTCCTTCAAGTGGAGAACTTTTTTCATCTGCTGTACGAGCTTATACAGAATATACGCATTCATGATGCCAAGCAATATTAGAAAAGCAGAGCTGACAGAGCTGCCAATAATTCCGCCGACCCTGCTGTACCTGTCAAATTTCGAGGAAATGGCGGCAGCGGTTGCAGCGACGACGATGGATGTAACGATTACGATGCTAAGGAAGATAGTTAGCCTATTCATCTGGAGTATGGGAATCTTGTATAAATGCGGCGGAAAGACGAAAACAAATAGGTAGGAGCTTACGTCGAATGCCCTAGTGAGAAGAAAGTTCCAACAGTAACTGCCTTCTGGCCAGTTGCTAGAAGTCGTCGAGTCATAAGGTCAATGGCCTATAAAACCAAACCAAAAATTGGCTATAGGTAAGTATACGTAAATATACGCTTTTGCTGTCTGGGATTGAGCGTACCGAGATGTGATCCGCATCAAGCGCATGTCTTAAGCCCAGAGTGTAAGAGAGCACAGCGGTAGATACCAGAGATCTATTATTGATCATTACATTAGCAGTTGAAATTCAATGCAGTTTGAGGTTAATTTTTGTTTGTCGTTTTCCGGCTTTGCATGTCCCGAGGCTTGTCCAGCTCCTTTATTACATATCAACTCCGAAAATCACAAGAGAAACATCATGTATCACTTACGGATGAAACCTCTACGAACACAGCCCAAAAGAAGCGTCAAAATAGCAAAGTGTTAGCCAACTTCATCTTCTCAACAAGACATTTAACGGGGTAGCTTTCTTTCTTTCTTTCTTTTCTTTCTTTCCTCTCTTTTCTTATTCAAAAATACAAAAAAATGCGCAGAAACATACCAAAACAACACCCGCAGCCACCCATACAACAACATTAACCGCCGCAACAAGCAAAATAATGCCCAGAGCCGGCAGTGGGATCTTACGCAGACCCGGCACACGGTTATGTGACCTCTTCGCCTTACGGAGGAGGCTACGCTTGAGAGATTTTACATTGTCGTCATCCTCGGCCGGTTCCAGTTCCGATTCAGCTTCTCTGTATCCAAACTCATGGCGGTGTTCGCGTTCTTGGGCTACTACGCGGGTTGAAGGTGATAAGCTGGGCGGCGGTATGTCAATTCTCGAAGTAGTAGCTGTGAGTTCCGTCATTGTTTGTGTACCGTTGAGTAGAGTTGAGGCACGGAGCAGATCGAGTGTGGGTTATATCTGTGGAGTTCACTTAGCCCAACGGACAACAAAGCTAAAATATAAATAACTTAAATCAATGAAAATAGGACAAAACAAGTATTTCAGTAGCCAGAAACAGGTTTTCTTGTTGATGTTTGAGGGGGAAATAGGAGCATAAGGAGATGTGATATAGGTATTGCAATTCGAGCTCTCTCCGTGTCTGTGCGGGCATGGAGATTATGCACAAGCAAGGAGGGGTCATTCAACTTTCCCGATGCCAATTGCGATAGTACAAATTGCAAATAGCACCTTACCTGGTGGTTATAACAGCTGCTTCGCTTCTTGTTGCGTTCTTCAGGCTATTCAATTCCAATATTCCCTTCTCGAAGCGGGGGGATCCACAGCTCTTGATATTGAATTTTCATCCTGTTCTTGAAGTTGGCATTTGTGCGGTGGGGTGATTTATATAATAACTATCTGTCAAAATTTTGATTCCATCTTAACTTTATTTTATTTTATTTTATTTTTTGTTTCTTCTTGTTTCGGCGGTGGGGGAAGTCAATGACATACAAAAACTTTATCAGGAACCAGGAAAGGAGGAAATTAGCTCATCGCCAGCCAGTGTTTTAGTAGGTAGACTTCGAATCAGCAGATGGATATTATACCAGGTGGTTCCAGGCTTGCCTTAGTCAATGGACTATTATTTTCTCTTATCATGAGATTATTCATTTTTTTCCTGTTCAGTAGTAGTATTTTCAATTCTGCTCCACCGTACAGCCTGCTGGCTAGTTAAATTAGTGGATACGGGAGCGGAACGAAGAAAGCTTGACTAGCAGCTTGGCGCTGAGTTGAAAAATTATATATATCTGAGCAGACTGTCAATGCTTCAAGGGTTTCCAAGGCTCCCAAAGGTTTGGTTTGGTTTGTTTCTGAAGAAGAGAAATTATTTATCTAGGTATTTGCATCTTGTTGCTATTATTTATATACAAATGTGTGTACCTAATGCAATATCTTCTTTATCCCGCCATGTCACATGATATCAATAGCCTTTTGTTTCTCTGCAGAGATGCTCCATTATTTCATACATGTCATAAATACGCATCCATTTTTATTTTCGAGTCTGCCCCTCCATTCCTCAACCCTACCAGTTAGCATCACCCACAGCCCACCCTGCACTTGCAGTCCGAGAGCAGTGGCAGTGTGGCCCCTCGAATAAAAATCCATAAATGATGGTGAGTATTGAAGTTTTACAGCGCCAATTTGTGTTTTGCGCTATGATAGATGCGGTTCGCATCGGGTGGGATTGAATCGAGTAAAGATGTTTCTCCATCGATAAACCCATTGTTTGTTCCTCGTCGAACATAGATGCGGGGGATTTCTCCCAGCTCGCTCTACTTCGAGGGGATACATGAATCCATGTGAATGGGTCTTCCCAGCCAATAAAGGAAGCGGTGACCCAGACGGGGATGAAAACGAAAATGACTCTCGTAATTTGTTAGGTGAAGGAGTCCGTTTATCGGGCTTCGGGTGTTTAATTTTTGTTATCCATGCCAAGGTCCGAGGACCTCAACGGCCCCATCATGCCCCTCACGCGCCTACCGGCTTCACGGGAAAGGGAATGTGAAGCGTAACATTATTGCCCATTTGTGGAGCATTGCTATTCAGTAGCATCTGCCACTCGCCCTGCGTGATGGGCGTGACATCCGATGCAGTCAGTGGCGTTCTTGGGGCCAATCTCTTGATCCCATCGGCATTCTTCCTCTTCTTTTGAGGCTGTGGTGCTTGTTGCTGTCCCTTGGATGGAGTAGCGGGTGAAGGCTTCTGCAGGAGAACAATACCCGTTCGGCCATACTTGGCCTGGTACTCGTTGGCAACCTCAACAAGCAGTTTCTCTGGGACAGACAAGTCCTCGTAGACCCTGTTGAAGAAGGCCAAGCTGAATGGTCGTCCCTTATAGTCTGCGACAGTTTGGCTGAGCAACTTAACGCAGGACTTGATGTATAGATGATCGGGGATGCCGTTTTCCAATGCAGCGCCATGCGAGTATGCATAGAGTCTACACTTGATGGTGTAGAGTCGGTCGATGCTCAGGAGGGTCAGTCCCTCCTGGCTAAAAAGTACCTCATTCTGCAAGATGGATTGACGGAGGAGGTACTCGTTGCAGTTCCCGTTTAGAGACTGCCGTTGTTGGCTGCGCTGGAGGGCATTGGACCAGGCTGGGCCGAGAGAGAATTTCTTCGTGGCTTTTTGGACTATGCGATGGAGCGTCCGCCATGTCTGCTGATCTAATAGAGCGACAGGTATGAGGGTGAGTTCAGGCTGGTGGGCGAATGGGAGAGGTGTGCTGCAGCCGACGAGGATGGTGAGGTGAGTGCAAGCTCCAAGTTTGTTGGAGATGTACTCTAGCGCGGGAATAACACTGGTGGGAAGCGCTCCGTCACCGAAGTTTGAGTCGAGATCCGGACTCAGGGGTTGAGAGATCATGGATGTGGTGATGAGGCGGGAGCGAGAGTCGGGAATATATGTGGCAATGGGGTTGGGGAGGCGGAGGACACCCATTTCGGATGTTGTATATATTGTTATAGAGGAAGGAAAGAAAAAGGGGTCAGTTATATATTTGTGAGGTCACATCTACATGGGATGGATCGTGATGCCTCAAACAGTCGATAAACCTGAGGAATTTCAGACAGGCTTGAAGTTGGGCACGAAGGGATCTTTTAATATGTTCAAGGGCGAAGGAGCTAAAGACATGGGAGCAATTACACTTTCCAAGGAACCAATCGTGTCGGGGGGGGAGCTCTTCAACGTGGAAATAGACGGGATGGGATCCAACTCCTGCAGGGGTGGCACCAAGTTGAACTGGCCCAGTCTCCAGCATCGTGAGCGAAATGCCACTCGCTCCGAATAAACCTCCTGCTACTGCGTAGCGCATCTTAGGACCCCGGCTAGCCTCTGGGCAAGCCAATCCCCTCCTGCGTTTTTCCATGAAGAAACCCCGCACGGGAAGTCCCCTGGTTCCTGCCCAATCACACACTCATCAACAATCATGAATGCAGCATTGACAGCTGTTCACCTCGTATCCTCAAACAAGCGGCCCAACGAGCAATTGATTTAAGTTGTGATCGGGATATTTAGCACACGTTAATCGACACCAGATTGATTGCTAAAAATAATGAATCTGTCCGAAGTGGTGCATAAAAAAAATCCCCCAAACAAGTTAGCCTGCAAAAGTGATTCTGAAGTCTTTGGCATTTAATTGACAATTGACCCATTGCATGTTATCATTGGGTGGGCTGAATCTGCAAGAAGTCATGACATTAATCTATTAATAAGGTAGTGACTACTACTACCAATGCATTAACTAAGGCGCAAAAAAGGTTCAAGGGATTATATTTCTCGTCCTATCACTGGCCATCATGTAGCGAATTCTTTCATGACCGGCACTCTGGTTTACTTGGGGTTAGATTGTGGAAACAGTTTTGATAATTACCCCTATCTATGGCTCAACACCATGTTTAATTTGCTACGGCCTGCTTTTGTAGGTTACGCAAAGGTCAGCATTGAACGAAGGATTTCGCTGATCATCAGGTATCTGAGCGCGTTCCTCTTCATATTGATTACCACGTGTTTTAAAGTTAACCTATTTTTAGCGTACCATTTGTTGGTGTTTCTAATTTTAACTTTCACCGTCAAAGCTTCCGGCACCATGTTCTCCTGAACAGGTAAACCTTTGATTTGTTACTGAGAGCAATAACCTACCATATGCTCCTAATCATTGCAGAATATTCTCCGCTTTCCTAAAATATGTATGCACGTGCTTTCAATATTTTCAACTGGAGGATCCAAATATCTCAAAGGTATAACCCGCCAACTTGGAACGGACCGAACTTGTAGCACCCTTCATACAGGAGAAGTTGACCGGAGAGCAGTATCCATGTTTACATGCGCAAAACTTCTAACTTTGACAGAAGAGTAATATTACTCGCGCGTAGAAACGGGCTTATTTCTCGACCGACCCATGGCTGGCCTAAATACGGTGCCCTGCTAGATTTGTACTTGCTAGCTAAAAGCGAACGCAGGACGAGTTCCACCGCTAGAATGATTCGCTCACTTTGGCCGTTCGATCGAGGATTATAGGCTGTTGTCATTCAAAGTTTGACACCCATTAATACTAAAGCGCCCCAATGAATTTTTGCATATATTATTGGTAGGCGAATTGCTTACCGCCCGAGCTAGGAGTAGCATTGCTGAGGTGAATTCTATATATATCACCTTTCAGGAGCATGGCGATATTAAGTGATTGGTTTTGAGTATCAACCGTCAAAACGAACTCAAGATTCTCCGCCTATTAATTATTAATTATCCACCGTTGTCCGTTAACCAAAGTGGCGACTCGGCATTCCAAAGGCACTGATATTGGCAATGACCTAACGCCCTTGGAGATCACGAAAGGCTACAAGATTGATGTGATTAAACTCATTGTGAAGTCAGCTCTTAATTGGCCCAAGATTGACAGTAACAACAAAGGCCTGTTTCCTTTAAAAAATTTGATCTTGTACACATGCACCTGGTTGTGACAGCACTCTTGGTGGCTGAAACCAAACGTCCGTCGAGGTCATGCATAAATTCTCGAAGGCACAACCTAATCCTAAATGAATTGTATGAGCACACTTTCATATGCAGGGTATTGATCACGGTAGACAACAAAAATACAAATGTTGTCAGCTAAGAGATTAACAGGTACATGCAACTTGACAGTTAAATCCCATATGTATACAGTTTTTTCTCTCGCAACCTTACACGAATAAGCGAAGAGATTGATGGCGCAATCTTAAGTACTAAGATGCTATTAGAAGGGTAATAATGGCTCGAGTGAGTAATCTTGTGTGCCTTGGGAAAGTTACACCTTTACGGGATAACACCGGAGCGGGGGCAGGCCTGAAAGATTCAACATGATGAACGCACTGTTCGGATCAAACGGATCTGAGTAGACTTTGGCAAGCCGGTGTGGTATACGCCACGATCATGGAATCTGTACTCATATATCCATACAGAGAGAGCCACATTCCAGGTCAATCCAAGTCGTTAAAAGGCGAGCAGGTGCATTGGAGCTTTACGACTGCAAATTTTGCAGGCATCTGGCCAGGCGGAAATATATGGTACCAAAAAGAAGGGCGATTCGTGCAATGGAAACGAGATAACAGAGGCAAGGTGCGGGAGCAAACTGCCAGTCTTCTTGGTGAACGACTCGCTCTGTAATCATGGCGAAATTCGGAGCATTGCAAGTGTGGGACACACGTGCTAATGTTATGAAGAGCTTGGTGGGGTATTTCAGATACATGGCAAGCCAGCATTTTTGAGGCAGTAATAATTGGAACTAGAGGCGAGGTTAGTCCTAGAAGCTTTATGAACAGGAGAAATCCGTAAGGATTGGTATTCCCGCCTCAGGGGTAACTTGGAAAGAAGCGGTGCCCAGGGAGTGGGTCGCGTGGGTACGTGGGCACCGTCGATTGCCCGGGAGAGCTGGCGATAGATCAATGTCATAGAGCATCCCGAATCAAGGCAGACTGAGGTTATATTGGAAGGTTCGTCAAGTAGGCTTGCGCAGGGCAGATAATGGATCATGTAGAGACACCGAACAGGCCCTTCCACTTTCAGAAACAGATGACATGTTCATCTCCTCAGCTTTCTGCTCATCACCTGGTACCTGTTGCTCCCATTAGCGGAGGTATAGGAGGCCACTGCAACACGATCACCAGCGTTTCAACCTTGTACATCACAACACCAAGAAATTTGCGACTGATGCATTGTAACTTAGGCAAATCGAATTGGAGAAACGTTTTGAGGCAAATATTGTCCCGTAACAATGATAGTGCGATCTCTCTCGCCCAATTAAAGAAAAATGTCGCCCCTTGTCGTTTTATCTTCCATCCCTCATCTCCCGCACCTATAGGCAAAAAAACTAATCATCCAAAAAATTGTCGAGGTAAGGCATATTATAGGTGATCACTTCTATGATCTCTTATATGTTCGCCCATAACTTCTTCAAATCTCCGTGTCAAGGGGAATTGTTCTCTTACCTTGAGTTAAGAAAGACGATCGAAAAGCAACGGAGAATCGCCCCCATGGTGGAGTTTGTGCGTTCACTGTGGCCGCTGGGCTGTGGGAGATGTATGATCGTTGTCAATTTTTTAGTGCCCACCAATTCTAGGGTTTAACTCCAAAATTCTCCAAAAAAGTTTCGAATCGCCATCGGAAAATGGCTAGAGAAAGAGATATTGAAACATCTAACATAGCGTCAGCTATCAGGGGTCTATATCGGCGGAACTCAAGAGTTTTAGTAGACGGCAAGCCTATGGCGGGATGTACGGAAGAGTGGCTCGTTTTTGAGATCATCTTCAACCTTCATTAAATAGTCTTCAGCCAGGAAGGAGAAGTATTGTTTTGGCTAAGTTCCTCGCAGGCGATAACAACTGCTGTAAAGTACCCGAACTTCTATGTGGTTATTCGCTGTCAACCATCCATTAATTATGGGCTTGACAGGGGGTGATGGTTCCGCTCTGCTAAGGCCCATAATGCAGACCTGAATTTTGCGCTTGCGGGCCTTATGCCCATTGGGGCTTGCTGGGCGTGTTGAGAGTCGAAACAAGGCACAATTCAGAGGGATTGTTCGCGCCAGATTCTATGTCAACAGCACCTGGCGCAGATACAGCTGTCAAACACTCCGAAGCCATCTCCGTGCGCATCTTAGGGTGTGCAAAATCAGGCTTTAGAAACGGTTCTCTTCTATCAGTCGTCCATGAAACGGTTTGTTTCCAATACCACCTTCACTGGATAGGTTTTCAGTTTTCCATGCTGAAATCCCCAATTTATTCGATGTCAGTGCTGTGTAGAGGGACTTCTTGTTCTCCAGCTCGAGGAGAATAGTGAGGATGCAGCCTCTATTATTTTTCTCAACAAAAGCCGTAGCCTACAAGCGCATGTGAGGGTTCAAATTGGACGGCTCTCATGCGGTTTCCACATAAATGTACATGTACATCCATTTTTTTTTAGCCGCTGTGGTTTTTTGCTGGTGCGCCGGACCCGGATATGAGCTCTTTGGTTGCGCTTCGTTGGTTTCGTCCTGATGTAGCTAGCTTTGTCTTTTGATCACCTTCTCCGTAGTCGCTTTTATCAATAGTGCGATAGCAGGGGAGTGCGCATTGCTAAAAACATGTTATTAATCTGGATGACCCAAACGGCCAAAATATATATTTCCGCGGCAAGCCGGAAGAAGAATATATATGATAGGTATCGGGAAGGTAGACGTCTCCCAGTAAATAAATAAATAGACTAATAAATAGCCAATTTTGTTTAAGTCAAGATATTATCTTTTGACCAGATGAATGGTGAACATGGAGCAGGGCAAGAAAAATCAGCTGAGAGGGATAGACACGTCAGGGAACGACATATTTTCTCAGAGCGGCTACCTTCACTTCGGAGCCATATCACTTCTCTGGATGTAGGTAAGGTAATTTAGAACACGATGAATAGCTCGCCCTATTACTATCATCAATTGAACAATACGGGAATCGTGGCATCACTGACGATGTTTCTTTCCAGACGTCACCAATTTAGGCCGCGGCATCCAACAAACTTTGACCAATTTCCCGCTGGGGACAATCTTATATTTTGGTATATTTTGGTATATTTTGAATTTTTTATTCCTTAATCAAAGCAAATATGAGATCCCGTGTATATGTAGTTAGTTATTATCCTGTTCCATCCGGCCAGTTTAAGTATTTGATGTTTGGTGTTGGTGAATATATGTAAGCAGCAATGACGTCCGAACTAGGCAATTTCCAACGTCAACCCAACCCGACTCGGAGCCGAGATCGACATCTCAGCGCAAGGCAGCCAGCAAAACACAGTCCAGACCATAATCGCCATGATTTCTCCTCCATCCCGCTGTTAGTGGCTCTCACCCGACGATATTCCGCCACAGTTCAGGTCTTCTTATCCACCACCACCCTCCTCTCCTTTTAATTTCATGTTGTAACCAAGGAGATTTCATCTGCCCTGGACAGAGGCTGCCGCAATGCGTCAATTCGCCCATGGCGCGGTGCTGGCTATTCTGGCTTTAGCAAACCCTATATCTGCTGTCCCCTCGTTCTCTACGGACAACTATCCTGCCCACCCTGCGGAACCAGCGGTCCTTTTCTCCCAATCCCCAGCACAGGCTCCGCTTGGCCTGTGGACGAAACTGCGCAACTCCCTTATAGAGAGAGTGTGGGGTGTTCCACCGCAACAGCGAAACCATAGAGCGGGAAATAAGCATCAATACCCTCTATTCTCCGCCCCTGCTTCTTTACGAGCACGATATGGCGATGATGTCGTCCTACGATTTAGATTGCAAACTGCAGATGAAGTGAAGGCACTTGTCGAGGCTTCTAATATCCTTTTCTTAGATGTCTGGTCTTCTACCACCGAGTGGGTAGATATCAGACTGGCCAAGGATGTGGTATGTAACCTATATAAGTTGCACTTTCTTCCAAAATGGGCAAACGACCTTTTTACTAAATAAACGACTCGTGCAGGTCCCATCTCTCCTTGGTTTGCTTCCAAAGTCGCTGCAAACAGCACATGTCCCTCTCATTCATGACCTTCCACAAACCGTTTATGAATCATATCCTGGCTCCTCCAAGCGTCCTACGGATAGTGGGCACGGTTTCTTGGCCTTCAGCGAAACCCCCTCCGATGCAACGAACATATTCTTCGAAGACTATCAACCACTTTCCGTGATTGTGCCTTGGATGCGTTTGCTTGCCTCGATGTTTTCATCACACGTGCAGTTAATTAGCATAGGCTCCTCCTTTGAGGGTCGTGATATTCCAGCTCTGCGAGTGGGAATTCGGCCGGCTAATGATCCCACAGCTCGCAAGACCGTCATAATCGGAGGTGGTTCCCATGCGAGAGAATGGATTGGTGTTTCGACAGTGAATTATGTAGCATACTCTTTGATCACTACCTACGCAAAATACAGACCCATTTCCGCACTTTTGGAGCAATTCGACTTCATATTCATACCGACCATCAACCCTGACGGCTATGTGTACACATGGGAAAGTGATCGTCTGTGGCGGAAAAACCGACAGGATACAAGCCTGCCATTTTGCACTGGCGTGGACTTGGATCGTACATGGGGCTTCGAATGGGATGGAAACGCTACTGGGGATAACCCTTGCTCGGAAAGCTATGCCGGAGGAGAACCATTTGCGGGAGTCGAAGCTCGACAGTTAGCGGAATGGGTGAAAGACCAAACAGAAAAGCATAACGCTAAATTCATTGCCTATATGGATCTCCACTCATACTCTCAGCAAATCCTCTATCCATACTCTTATTCCTGTCTTCCTCGCCCTCCCAACTTGGAGAATCTCGAAGAGCTAGCCATGGGCATTGCCAAGGCTATTCGCCTCACCAACAGAGAATCCTACGCCGTAAGCTCTGCCTGCGAAGGACTCACGGCGTCCCATCAGAAAGACAAAGCAGACATATTCCCCCATATGGAAAGTATGGGAGGCAGTGCCCTGGACTGGTTCTATAATGAACTAGGTGTCAAATACTCCTACCAACTCAAGCTGCGCGATAGAGGCAGCTATGGATTTCTGCTACCGCGGGAAAATATCGTCCCCACTGGGCAAGAGGTGTTCAATGCCGTTATGGTATTGGGCAAATTTTTGTTAGGCCCCAATGAGTTTGAGGGATTGGATTGGGAGGCTGAGTTTCAGCGCCCCAACATGGCTGACAAGACTATCCCGGATGATGGTGATAATGACGACGATGATGGACAAACTGGGAAAGATGATTCGTGGCTACCTGATGAGTATAAGAATAATAATGATCAAGATGAAGATAATGATGGGTGGGGGTTTCGCAGGCGACGTAAACGGTAAATTCGAATTTTGATTAGTCGACAGCAACCACGTCCAACGCTACGCTATTCAAGTCGCATCTTTTCGATTTGTGTCTGAAGAACCGGGTATGGAGGCTGGGCTTTTAATATCTTTTGGACAAACCTCGAAATGTCGCCAACATCTTTTGTTTCCGTTTTATTTTCTCTATTCAATTCCCTTGCCGAATACCCTGCCTGACTGTCTTATATATGACTAATTTTTTCTTTATATGTATATATTTTGGATATTCATGGTTTTTCCCTTTCTTTCTTTCTTCTTTTTTTTGTACATTCAATCTATTTCTTTTTACCCATTCAATGCAAATACTTTTCACGAGAACCCACGCAGTAACCCGATGGCCCCAGGTGGCATTTTGCCCTTTTATCTACTTTCTCTTCTTTCCCCCGGAATTTGACCAGGTTCTAAATTGGATCCCATGCTGTGTCGCCCGATCTCCTACCCCAGATTAACATGTATTGTATTTATTATTATCTCGTTTTCTAATCTTAATAAAAATGGATATGTCTTACCAAATGTCCACGTGAATTATAAAGGGAACTTGTGCACTTTACCAGAAATATAGGATAGTGTCATCATCCATATAGGCGTTATCTCAACTTCCCCCTATCCTCGAGCGGCTGCTCTGTTTGTTTCCTCAACGCAATCCCCTCCTATCACCGAAGCAGTACGTTCCCCCAAAACCTCGATATTCCATGCCCACCTATCTTATTTCAAAATTAATAATCATGTCTGCCCCTCAGTCCCAGCCCTATACTTCGCAGCATTGGCCGCCCTGGACATCCTAGCCCCTGCGGTCCTGCGTGATCGTCCTGGATCGAATACTGACACCTCAACGTTTGCGACCGGGGTCGGTGAAATGTCCTCTTCTTGGGGTAATTCTGGCGAAATAGTTACGGGTGAGTGTTCACTTGTGAGTTTGGGGGCGTGAAGGGTGTCGTGCATCTTAGAGGGAGTAATGGTGGTTGGCAATTGTGGAGGTGAAAGTTTGGTTTGTGTCGGAGTTCTCTCTTTACTGCGGATGACTGAGAGGGCATGGTCGTGGGAGAATGCTTCGGAGAGCCTGGGAGAGTAGGGGTTATCACGTGGGATGCGGTGTCGGGTTGGCATGGTGAGGGTGTGTAGGCCGAGGGTATGCCATGCTCGGACGAAAGGTGAGTGTGGACGGGATTCTGGCGATTCTTTTTCATGCATTGCTGGGTTATGGTTTGTTTGAGAGGGGTGCTGGTTGTAAAAAAGTGTGAAAGTGAGTAAGATCAGGATGTAGTCGATGACAAGAAGCATGATCCAAATTGGTAATAAGAGAACCCTGAAGGAGGTGAAAACGGTATGCACCAGTATGCTCCTGAGGTGGCCAAGGTTTCTAGAAGAGCGTCTTAAAAGCCCTAAGACCAATCCCTTCTCTTCATCCTTTCGTCTGAGTTCCTGCTCATCTGCTTGTTGCGCAGCTAGCTTCACTCTCATCAGGACCTCTTTCCGCCTGTCCTTTCGAGGGTGATGAGTGCTAGCGTCCTCCTTATCCGAGTACTCATCATCTTCACCCTCACCCTCATTCTCGCGCTTGGAGTCAAAAAGCCCGTAGCAAAGCAATGCGACATTAAGCTCAGAGACTGGAATGGCCACGACAGCTGACTCAATTAGGAAAAGAATATATACCCAATGACTGCTTTCTTTAGACGCTTTTCGCACCGGCGGCTCGGTACTGATATCATCTTGATATAACGCGAGGGCTCTATGTTTCCATTCTTTTCTGTGATGGAGTTTCATCTGTCGTTGAAGACCGAATGTGGCTTTACGAACTGCAGAGTCAAATGCGGCAGTTAACGTGTTTAGGTTGAAAATCAAAAGAGCGCTGACGATGGTGATGATTGGTAAAGTGATGGCGAAGGCATTTATTGTTCTCGAGCTTGCCTCGATGATTTGCATGCTGAAAATGCCCTAGCTTATTGCGTTAGTTTATACGTATGAAAGCTGTGAGAAATGGAGAATATCATGAGTAAATCTACATACCGTGCCGAAAGAAAGAGGGAGAAATAGCAACGTAATGTATGTTAATAAGCGGATATTCTCTCCCTGCCGAACTGCAGTCCGGCTATCGAATACAGCAGCCGTCGATTGGAGCTGGATCAGTGAGCTACTACCTAGTATAATCTGGGACGGACTGGCTTTGCCAAATCAAGACTTACACCTTCCCGGAGATCCCTCACGTCTTGTATGCTACGTTTAATACGATCTATTTTGGGCTTGAGGAGTTCGACCGCCTGGTCTATGCTGCTGATACTAGCATCCCAATTTTCGGGGCTTATCCTTCCATCCGAGATTTTTGGTAATGAATCTGCTTTGAAAGTTTCCCAAGTCGCGATTGTTTGCTCGAGGGTCCGCTGGATATTTCGCTGATGTCAGAATATCCCTGTGTAAAATAAAACCTTATCAGTACTGGAACGTACCTCGAATAGCTTATATGTTTGAAGAGCCCAGAAATATGTTTTGGACAAGGAAAACTGGGGGTCGTCGGCCATTAGGTCTGCCAAATGTTAATATTCTAGGAACATATCCGCCTAAAAGAATGTACATTTACGAACCACTTCTGTCTTCCATGAATACGACATCAGACTAAAGATCAGGAAAGGGTTAGAGACAAAACTCCACAAAGTTAGACCAGGTGACAGATGTACCGGTGCTTTAATTTCCGCGTCGAGTGAATCGATGGCATTTTCCCACCTTGATCCCGCATGGAACAGGGCCACCGCAATCCAATATAATAGGAGTTGCCCAGGGGATTGGCTGGGATCATAAGATCGAAAAAACCGAGCGCCTGTGTCTTTCGCATAGCGAGGCTTAAAATACGTATCGCCCAGTTGGTAACAAGTAAAGGCATCATCAAAGTGGCCGCATAATATGAAGGACACGGTTTCTTCGTGTATATAACGGTGTTTTGTACCCTTTCTTTTCCCGAATGGGCATGATCTTCGAATTTTGCGGGGATCGGGTTTAACCGTATCAGGTTCGAAATAGTTCAAGGTGACATAATAGAAAGAGAAATGGCATTCGTATATGTATGAAGACCATCCCTGTGGAGACAAGGAAATCGTTAACATGGGGCATATGTTCTTAAGAGTGATTTTTAGCATCTTCATTTTTGAAGATAATTCGTACCATGTTTCTCATTTGAAGCAAGTTCACCTTTGCCCAATTCAAGCCATTCAGATTTCTGTCAAGAAATGCCGCGATATGACTGATATCTAAACTGTAGAGCAAGAATAAGTATGGGAGCTTGCTGGGATTGGGAATCGTTGGTATATGACCGACCTTGAAGATGTCCCAAAAATGCAATTGAGCACCAGCGGCGAAATATCTGTAATGTGAAGTACCCGGGCGAGCTTTTTGATAAGTGCTGGGCCCCTAATCTTTACCTCGATATGATTCGTGGTTGTCGTCTGAGCTGGTATTGTCTTCAGTAAGTCAAAAATGACGGATAGGGGAGCATGTGCTTCATTATAACTAAGCTTTCGAAGCTCATATTGATCATGATCAATTGCCAGTTCTTCGAAGCTGACACGACAACGTAATTTGTGCTCCAATGAAGCCTGCTCCAGGAGCGTGGAAAGCTTTGGGTAGGCAGCTCTATAGCTCCATGACATCCATGTACGAGGCTGTCCGAGAAGAACTTGGATCGAGAGAGGCCGATGCCAGTTGTAATATCTGTTTACAAACTGCTCGTCTTCTGCTGCGCCAGGTTTTAAAATGGCTCTCCATATCTCCGCCAAATCAAGGCCACCGGACTGGATCACGATTAGCGAATAGCCGTTCGAGATATAAAAACTGCCAAGTCTTACCTCGTGGGAGTTGTCGCCAACGGCGCTGGCTCTTGTTTGATTGCTCATCCTGGATGGAAATGGCGGCGATACTCGTTGTTGCGGTGCTGGTGGACGTGAGCTGTTTAGCCCGTGCGGCTGAAGGATTCAATGCTTAAAATCATATGAAAGGGCTACAAAAATACAACTTGGGCGAAACCTTGCAATATACAACTGCCTGCATCAGGTTGAGATTATGTTCTCTACTGCAGGATAAAAGATTGGCAAGTTTTGGAATATCCCCAAGTCAAGGGCTGACCACAGCTCAGGCCTACTTGCGGGCCATGTTGCAGCGGCCCGGCTCCAAGAGGTATTGATCTGGAATACTTGAATGCAGCTTGGCTCAGATCGCTGGTGCGCGGTGTGTAATCCAATCCTACTGTGGGAGGGACCGAGTTGAAGGCGAGAAGGACTAGTGGCTCGCTCGTTATTTTTAGCAAAAAGGCCTGATCATCCTGTCAACAACCATGGAGCCCCACTTATCAATCATGATACTGTAGCATTTGTCCTGTAATAATAATAATAATAATAATAATAAGAAGAAGAAGAAGAAGAAGAAGAAGAAGAAGAAGAACGAGCCAGCCCCAGTAATGTAGTCTCCCCTTCAGCCTGGGATGGCATCTTGAGCCACTATACAACACTCCCGCTTGGAGGAGATAATAGAATCTTACCTGCTCCTGTTCAAAATAAATGAAGAAGCCATGTTGAATTCACAATTGATATCCCTTTATGTTAACAGAATACCAACTTAGACTGGTAGGTGGCACTACAATACCAGACTGCTACATCCCCTTTTTGTTAAAATTTTTTTTTTGGTGTATGCCCATACATATTTACCTTGCGTACTACGGACCAACCACCCCATTCTCGAAGAAAGAAAAAAAAGCAACCCATTTTACATTGATATCCCTATTTATTCCTCCAGTTGACTTTGAGATATCTGAACCAGGATCCTCACAATTTTGAATTGATAGTAACAAACCAATTGTGTATGTCCATTGTTCTAACACCAGGTCTCCAAATAGTGTTCAGTTGATTATTTCTACTCAGTGGCATATTGATTTTGTGAGAAGGTTAGCATCTGCCTCATCTAAAAATCCGTTTAACATGCAAACCTATATGTGATCTTCCATGAGGAATTCTCCTGTCAGCTGATGTTTTCAATGTCGTTTTATAATTAATCATGTCCTAGAACGATTATTAGAAGTTCATAGGCATATGCCCACAATGAAGTTAAGGTGTTCCTTCAAGGGGCAAGTATATAGTACATTTACAGTTAATAATGATAACTGATAGTATTTCATAAATGAATAAATTTGGATACCTCGTGGGACTTTTCAAATGTCTTCCCTAGGTTACCACTATTGCGAAATGCTTCCATTTTTAGGCCCAATATTGACATGGGCTTCTCGTTGAGTCGTTCTTAATTAAATTATGGGCCCTTAAGTGTCCGAAGCACGCAGAACATCCTCGATCAGAATTGGGGGAGGTGACCACCAGCCCCAATTAGCCATAGCGGCCCAGAATCAGCCATTCGTACGCGAGAATTGACGGGGTTGACTTGGGGATATCAACAGGGATGGTCATTGCATGATTGCTGAGGCAGACGGCCTGGCACGAGCCTGTTATGGCCAGAGGAGAGCAGCCAGCAGCGTAACAGTACCAATTGGCAAAGCAGAGGTATCAGCTGGAAGAAGTCATTGTCTTGTAAGGCCACACTCTCGAATCTCGAGACTCCTGAGATTTTGAACCAAAAGTTTCGAAGATGCCAGGGGCTGTGGTTTGTACACGGTTAGTGGGTGCTAGCGCCGAGTGTCTGGAACCGCAGGTCTTGGCAATCTCTCCCTTTTTGGCAGATTACGTTTCTTCCGACCAGACAGACCAGACAGAGAGGAAGCTCAACCACGACATCCATCCCACATCCTCACGATCAAGAAGGACGACGAGGACAAGCACAATCAGCTGGAAACAAAGCCACGTTGGAGGAACCGCTGGTCCTTTGTGTATGATTTTTCTTGCTGCCATTAATTACTTCCTTCGTTTGTTGTTTCCTGTTCCGATGTCATTCGTTTGACTGTCGCCATCTCCGTGACCCTGAATTGTTAACCTCCATGTGTACAGCGGCCCTGGACAAAACAAATCGGCCAGCTTGCGAGTGCCAGGGATCCTATGAGGATACAATTGGAGGGAGTTTCAGCCATGGTCTAATGGTTTTGCTCGCTAACTCGCATGCCATGACCTGTTGAGAGTGTTGACTATGGGCAAATCCACCTACATCATGACATGGAAAGGGTTTCGCCTTGGCGGCAGCACTGTTGACCACGATTCGCAACCGCAACAATCTCTGAGTCCTGGGTCTTTTCCTGCCCGCCATAGTGAACAGATCCCCCGATCTACTTTCACAATGGGTCAGTTAATCCCACGCTTTTCGGAGTCGACTGCAAATTCACCGCTGGCCGGAGAATCCCAAGTCGCTGAGCACTCCCCACCCGGCGACCCCCCAGCGGTTTCCAAAATGAAATCAGATCACAATGCCAAACAGCAAAGCACCCTACGCAATAAATTTAGCTTGATGCGCTTCAGACATGCATCGGATCCCCAGCTATCTGCCTCTTATAACCAGCCGGGGACCCCTCCAGTTCCTTCATTACCTCCTCGTATGTCAATCTCGCGCCTCTCTGATACATAAACTATTGAAGTAAGGCATATTTGTTGACTGTTGTTGTTTCTCTATATTCAAGCGCCCACGATCATCACTACATCGCCTACGCTTAGCAACCAGAAACCTGCTCCAAAACGCAAGAACAGGTTCAAACTAGGGCCGGAGAAACCTGTTTTGGAACATGCTGCAAGGATGCCCAGAAACCATAACCACACGCCTAATAATTCCAATGCTTCAAACGGAAGTTCTGTTCGACATTTTACTGGAGTGGATAACTCGCCAACCGCTCCATCAAGCCTCAGAGCCTCTCATATAAGTTTTGAAGAACCGGGGAGACTATCCACCACTTCAATACGGAGCGGTGGACCCGTCCGTGCACATGGCGATGGTGGTCCATTACCTGGCGCGCGATTTTCAGAATCTTCCAGATCTGACGGGAGCTCTGCTGAACATGGGATCTATTCAAAAAACGGCGCTGCATCTAGCACCGGCTCGCTTTTCCGCCTTCCGCGCCTGAGGCGTAGCCGAAGCCCACTTTTCCCCTTACCCGTAAAAATTCCGCCTCCAGGGCAAGCCGCGCAGTCATCGGAACCCAATAGACCTCAAACCGGCGGGAAGAAATCTCACATTTCTACCGACCATAACGGTGAACATGCTCCATCCCTTCCATCCCTTCCATCGCCATCCCAGTCATCGTTAGGGTTTGGAACGCCAGGCACTGCATCTCCAGGAATGGCATTGTTCCGAAAAGACTCGATTGCGTCTGCGCACTCTACGAAGTCATCCACCTTCCCAAGTGCACCAGCTCGCATTTCTCGCAGGGAAAGGTCATCGACGATGGGCTCTCTGGCTGATATCCAAGATGACCCACATCACTCGTCGCCCGATCTGGCACCTTCAAGCCGGACTTCAACGAATACTGCTGCCCGGAAGAGCTTTGGTGACTTTTTCGGTATTCCAAACCGATTTAAACACAGCCATGAGCATAACGGGACAGGTGACGCCTCTCCAAGTTTCGGGGCACCCGCCACCCCTGCATCAATTGCGTCGAAGCCCAATTCGTTTTCATTCGCACGGGATTTAGTTTCCTGGCCAGCTAGGGAAGATGATGATACAGCGGCCACTTACCTTTCACGGTTGGAGGGGGCCGTTCGTCGTGGTGCGATTGCCACCATTTTAGCACAATCTGCTGAGGAATTTTACGCGACAGCTTTAAGAAAGCATATGCGCGGGTTTTCATTTTTCGGTGACCCTATTGATATGGCAATCCGGAAACTCCTTATGGAGGTCGAACTGCCGAAAGAGACGCAGCAAATTGACCGTGTCCTCCAAAGCTTTGCTGATCGTTATCATGAATGCAACCCTGGCATATATGCCTCACCAGGTAGTATATCTTTTCGTATATACATTTTTGGGAGTACGGCTAACAAATGACAGAACAAGCTTATTTCATAGCATTTTCCCTGTTGATCTTGCATACGGACGTTTTCAACAAAAACAACAAGAGAAAGATGCAAAAGCCAGACTATGTTCGGAATACGCAAGGAGAAGGAATAGCTGTAGAAATTCTCGAATGCTTCTACGAAAACATAATATACACACCATTCATCCATGTGGAAGACGAGCTCAACCTGGGCAGGCTCTTGGCCCCGAAAACACGGAAACCTTTGTTCAAAGTTGCCAGCGCAGATAACCTACCGAGCTTTTCTCGCGATCCGATTGACCCGTATGCTTTGATATTGGATGGCAAGCTAAGTTCGCTCCGGCCAAACCTCAAAGATGTCATGGAATTGGAAGACCCGTACAGTTCATTCGTAGCTGGTCAAACTCCTGATATGGATGCTCTGCACCACATATTTCATAAATCCTCGGTGTTGCAGATTGTTTCTGCCAGGTCACGGCCTGATGCTTTTCTGACCACAAGTAGCATTGCGAATCCTTCAGAATCGCATCCTGGACTTGTGGATATTAGGGTTGCAAAAGTTGGTCTGCTGTGGCGAAAGGATCCTAAGAAAAAGAAAACCAGGTCACCTTGGCAGGAATGGGGAGCTGTACTCACAGGTTCGCAACTTTATTTCTTCCGGGATGTTCAGTGGGTGAAATCTTTGATTGCTCAATGTGAATCGCATGACAAACACGGTCGTCGCCGTGCTGTCACCTTCAAACCCCCCATAACAGATTTTAAACCCGACGCCATCATGTCAACCCATGATGCTGTCGCCCTCTTGGATTCTAGCTATAAGAAACATAAACATGCGTTTCTCCTTGTTCGCCACGGTGGTTTCGAAGAAGTTTTTCTTGCCAATAGTGAGGCTGATATGCTCGATTGGCTCGCGACACTCAACTACGCCGCCACTTTTCGAACTACAGGGGTCAGGATGCGAGGAATGATTGGTGCTAATTACGAAGGACAACGGGACAGAAGGTCAACTCGAGCAGATTCTACAACCTCAGAAATGTCAAATGCCCCACCTCCTGAACCTACCACGATCAATCGTAAAATTGACCCTGGATTAATCGAGGAAGTTTCAGTCGCACGTCGGGAACTGATGTCGCAGAGAATCAAGGAAGCAAGCGACAAATTATTTTCTGCTCAGAAGGAGCTCGATGAGCTATTAAGAAATGCCCGCCACCTCCAAGTTCTTACTCCTATTCATCCTAGAGCGAGGGATCAGGTTATCCTAGCTGCGGGGAGAATGTCAGCAAAGATCAAGTGGGCAAGGTTGGAAATCTCACGAATGAGGTGTCACCGCGAAATGCTTTCACTTGACCTGTTAGTCGAAGAACGTCTACACCTAGAGAAAAATACCCTCGATCCTCTATATTCTATGTCACAGCCACTTTCCAACCAGCATGCGCAGCTGAAACTAGACTCGGTTTCGAGTCACGGCCCTAGATCCCCAAAAAGCGATGGGTCCTTTGGGCCAGCTCTACCTGTCACCCCGGTATCTCTGGACAGCGGCGCGGATCGGCAAACCCAAACAGTCTCCCCGCGACAAAGGCGACCTAGTGTCCATAAACCTATCGGTCCTTCGGAAGCTAGTCCAATGCAGAGAAAAAATCTAGTGTCGGGTTCGAAAGAGGATTCCTTACTTCCTTCATCCGCCGACCCTGCTACAAACTCATCACTGCGTCAACCGTCTGTCAATAGCTCCCTACACAGCAACAAAGTTGATGATTCCAGCTGTGCAATTGCATCATCCGGCCGCTCAACCCCTACACCTAGCGTCGTGGATGATGAAGAGGAGCGATTCCTGCGGGAAGCTGGAATCCTTGCCAACAACGCTTCACCCCATACGCCAAAGCCGACTGACCTTTTGAATGATGCCGATAGAGACAAACTACAAGATGGAGTTGCCGAACCCAGTTCCGGTGAGCATCGCGGCAAGGTCCGTAGAAGTTTGCATCGTAGCCTTCGGGAAGCCCATCACATTCCTCATCACCATCGAAGTAAGAAAGGAAGAGACTCAGGCACCACCATAATAGGGACTGACGATGGTTCCTCCATTATGGAAAGCGAAAGCCTTACTCGGGGAACCGGTAGCTTCACTCTACATGGTAAAAAGGCATCTGTTGTCAATTTCGGGTCGGAATGGCAGAACATGTCTCACGAGCAGCGATTAAAGCTGCGAAAACCAATACAACTTGAGGATTCCAGGGTCTCTGAAATGTTGAATGTCGGTGATGGTGCTGAGTCCCTTGTCTCAGACTCCACGTTTAGTAGAAGGGCAAATTCTCTCAGATCGATTAGCACAGCGACTGCTAGGAGCTTGAAGAATCAAACCACGTCGCTTGGAGCGGCTGAAACTCCCGAAGGATCCGAACCCCTTCATGAGGAGGAATCGACCTTCACTGGAACCCATCCCAATGCGATTGACCTCGTGGTTGAGGAAGAAACGGATAATGCCCAACCCAGCCCTGACCAAGAATCTCGGGCCTCTCAAATCCCCCTAGCAGATCATGATACCAACGATACGAAAGAAACGTCAGTGAGCCCAGATACCCATTCTAGCGCTGCAGGGCGGGAGTCTCCATCTCCCAAACAAAGTGACACCTCGTGCCATCGTAGCATGTCGCAAGAGAAACTTAACCACATCACTCACGAGCAAACTGTTAGTGCGTGAACGCCTGGCTTTGCTCTCCTCTTCTCTCGATCTTTATGTTTAGAAACCGAAAATCCTTTCGACCTCTCACCATTTCCACCCTTTCTCTTGCTATCCTACGCCCCTTCACTTTGTTCACACTTCTATACCCCGTCTTCGAACGTTTCCTTTTTTCTTTTTTTTCTCCTCCTCCTTTTTCTCTTCTCTATATGCGGCTTGAACCATTTTACTCCGTTCTTAATACTTTAGACTTGATACGAGATGATTGATCATGATAGTTTTTTTTTTATGCCAACTAACCAAAATCCTCCACCCCCCACCCACCATCCCTTGTTTCCTTTTTTCGTTTTCTCTCTCGCTCCGGCCAGCCTCTTCAGCTGTTCATCGATTAATAAAGAATCGTGTCGTACTTTACACTTATCCCTTTATTACCGATCTAGCCATACGCACTTTCATTTGGGAAGCCGGCAGATTATCTGTCCGTCTGCCGGTTTGTCAGGATTCCAGGGTCTACCTTTCGTTTTTTATAATTTTTTTTCTTAGTTTCATGTCACTTATGTCTATGTCATATTCTGTCCCTGTATACTTTTTTGTTGTCGGGTCCTTCCTGCCATAATTCTATTCTAACCTGTTGTGACTATTTTGAGGAGAAAATATTCGGTAAATGGTAGGGAAACAACGCAGGTTTACTTTTGTTTTTTTGTCTGTGTGTTTTTCTAGGCTTTTCTTTCCACATTTGCATTTTCCCCCCTATAACCACTTGTGCATTCCATTTTCATTGTCATTCCATACGCTCCATCTTCATCATCTTCTTCTTCTCCTTTATTTGTATGGCTGATTAACAACGGAGCTTCTCGAGTTTTCCTTTTTTCAAACTTATATCTGTCAAGCTTGTGCGGGTTTCGGATGCTTTCCTATGAGACCCTATCAGCACGCGTATTGGTGCATGCATGTAAGTAATGTATGGGACGTCCAAGCCCTCTGTTCGATTGGGGACGACGGACGAAGATGGGGACTCGAATAAAATTACATGACAAAAATGATGCACTCCTTTCCTTCGGCTGCTATTTTTCTGCTAAAACGTAATGCTGGCCTGGTGGGCACTGTATAATTAGTCGCCTGATCAAATAAAACTCTCAATTGAGTACTAGCATATTTTTCCCGGTGATCATGTCTTCGCAGAAATGCCTCTTTTTTGCTCATCGATGTAGGCTTTTTCAGCAGTCTGTGCGAAGTACGGATAGTTACTCCACAGTTTGCGTGCACTCCGTGAATGGCATCATACATCCCTCCGTCATTGACCAAATAAAGGAAAGGAAAAGGGGTAAAAATCATACTGAAGCCTAGAACGCTGTATCGGACTACGGAGCAAAGAACAGCATATACTATTCTTTTCTTCCCCTCTTCTCCCCTCTTCCTTTCTAAAGTCAGAAATATTTACCGATGAAACTTCCAAGGGTTCAAAAGGCTCCCGTTTCAAGGCGCCTCTCGCCTCTCGCTGTGCGCCTAACGCCAAGACGGTTGCCTCAGGGCCCCTTGTCGCGCTAGCCCGCTGAAGAAACACACGCGCGCACTATTCCGCAAGTTGCAAATCTGCATCCTGCCTACATCGGACGCTGAAACAGGCCCGGAATGAAAAAGAATGTATTTGCGCGCTTTCAACCAAATTGGCACAATTGTCCAAGTTGATGTTTACAGTGCTCTAAGGCGCAGCCTTCCCCCATCCACCGTCGAGTGGCTGTGCTGGAACGCGGATCTCCAGAAACCTTTGCCAAAAACGAGCCCAAAAAAAACAAAAAACAAAAACAAACAAGAGATGCCATTTTACCCCTCTTTTGTTCCGCCAGCTGCAGAATCTCGCAGGGTTCACTAACATGTGCATAAATGTTTTACGCACTTGGTCATGGAGAATGAAAATGAATCTAAAACGGAAGATTACGAATGCATCTGCCCTGCCTCGCCCTGTGGGCAAGGGAGCTGAGGAAGAATGACTAGATGGGCGGGGTCAAAGATGAAGCATTAAGTGTCCCACAGAGCCTCACTAACCCGATTCTTACTAGATTTTCTCCTGCATATTTTATGCTCACCCTCCTTCTGCAACTATCCAGGAGGCAACTGAGCCACATAGTTTGTTGAATATGAGGGCTCCTGCTGTCAAGGTTATATTGACTTGTAATTGGCTCAATGTTGGATAGTCCGTTGCAAGTTCGGAATGGCTTCTTCAGTCGAGGTGGCGACTGTGCACTGATTGGACTATAGCATTGCCAACCCGTACGTAAGTCAGTTAACGTCTCCCTGCTTGTGGCGCACATCTGGGGCTGGGATACATCCATATCGAGCCTCCGATCGCTGCCCCCGATAGGAAATTGAGAGTTCGAGCGTTCACCGGCTCATGAAATTAGATATCATGTGTGAAGGAATGCAAGTGGACGGCATATTCTCTGGATATCTATGGTCATATACAGAGCGGTGAAGGATGGATGCCATAACGCGGAATTACCTTCAC
This sequence comes from Emergomyces orientalis, assembly GCA_002110485.1. Lineage (NCBI taxonomy): Eukaryota > Fungi > Ascomycota > Eurotiomycetes > Onygenales > Ajellomycetaceae > Emergomyces > Emergomyces orientalis. The sequence goes on from MOWL01000070.1 coordinate 450,796, forward strand.
TTCTACGTCTTCTCGTGCTGCGGGGATGGATCGCAAAGGGCAACCATTAGCTGACCCCATGTCTGCATATCAAGTCGTGACCACTTGGACAACCCATTTGCCAACGCAGTTGCCAAGTATATTAGTTTCCGTTCAAATATTGTTGCCTTCTATGCCGAATCTGTTGACGCCTGCAAAATTCCTTGACCGTTGACAAAAATCGTCAAAGATCTCCCACACGCCATGATAGCGCCTTTGGGCAAATGCTGAGCCAGGGCAAGGCTATTGGAAATAGTATGAAAAGGGCTCCCTCGAACTTCAAAATGTGTTTTGTAGAAGTTTGCAAGAGCATGTTGTTGATGCACGATTCAGACTTCACTAAAATCAATATTTGAAATATATTTCAATTGTCCAGCGTAAAGATATCCAGAATGGGTTGGACTTTTGCCAGCCGTCGTATATATCGAGTGCGAGGAAAAACTGGCGGGAATGATGCACCCTTTGAAAAGAGTCTTCTAAATTACGCAGTGTACGAAAAACCTGAGCAAATGGTAAGCACTGATTACCCATCTGTGAACAGCTCTAGCCAAGGTCTGAAGTCTTCTCATCGCTTTTGTTTTATTCCCTTTGATATCGTAACAATTATGGTTATCCCAGACAATGGCAAAAATGGCTGATTAATTTAGGGTGGAGCAGACGATACCTCAGAAGCAAAGACCCGTAAACTCTCAAAATCATTGAATAGATGGTGGGATAATTGGCGGCGAACGTCGTACCAGGAAGATCCTGGTTTCCGTATTGATGCGGGCTCAAAAGGAGAAATTAAACCGCTTGATATATCAGGAAACACGCCAGTTATTGACCAAAACTTACTCGTTCACGTATGGCAAAGCTACGCTGCTTTCATCAAGGAAGCGGTTCTTCTAAGCCATGAAAAGAGACGTTTTGTTAAACCCACTCATGAGAGCCTGAGGGACTCCCATGAGTGGTACCATGCCCGCCAATCTTGTGGGGGGAGTTTTTCATTGGAAACGCTCCAAAATCCCACGTTCGAACTCCATCGTAAAAGTCAGAAGGGGAGATTGACCAGGACTAAAGAGTGGCTAGCGGACCATCGAAATCCATCTCTCCGGTCATTTACGTCCTCGAGTTTGTCTCGGTCATCAAGGACACGCTTTTCGTACAATATACCGGATACTCCAATTTCTCCGTTGTCGTATCATGATGCTCCTGTTTCCGAATTGCCAGCCTCCGCGCTTGTTGAGCTTGCGGATACCAGTCCAGTTAAAGAAAGACAAATGCCATGTCGCCAACCACCCTGTCCTTTCACAACTTCTCTGCCTCCCCGGTACTCAATTTCTGAAATCACTAAATCCAATGAGAATGGACCAGAATGCGGGACACAAGACAGCCACAGAAGCTCGAAGTGGGAATGTCAATATCCATCCTCACTTGTTTCCTCTCTGGACAATTGTACATCCCCAAAAGAGCCATCCTTGAAACCGGCTACGAATTTCTACAATGAGGATTCAATCAACGAAAAAGGCTCCGATCCCTTAACAAAAACGTCGCAGTTGGTAGATTGGCGACACAGATATGGGGACACGGCGATGCCTGCCACCAAGAATCTGCCTGTTCATGGCCCTCGGGAGGGCAATTCAGCAGAAATTCAATTTCCTGATTTCGGCCTAAATTATGGCACGTCTCATTTTGAAAAGAGCCACCCTGACAGTCATCAGAAGCTCGCAAGTCATTCGGACGATAAAAACGGAGGGTCTAATTTTGGGAACAAAACAAAAACAGATTCATCCCACATTACATCCAATTTTGCCCCTGGGCGCGGAGGAGACGGACAGGGGGGGGACGGCCACGGTAATTGCGACGAGAGCGAAAATAACTCCCAGGGTGAAGATGATGATGGCAATAACAACCGTAAAAGAAAACGGTTCAGAAGCCCAAACCCTGGACGCATCAAGCGTCAATTCGCATGCGTTTATCATAAATATGACCCAGAAACCTTTCATGGAGACCATGATCGAAAGTATTTGGTATGTTCTGGGACCAGTTTCGAATATATTTCAGCACTCAGGTACGTAGAAAGAATACTCAGTGCTGGCTTTTTTACCTTTTTGTGTTTCTTACACTGCTCTATTTTCATGAATTCAGTGCTAATAAATATGTAGGCGGCATCTTGCTCGGACCCATGACGAGTACGTTTGCGCGGAATGTTACAGGACTTTTGAAAGTGACGAAACCCGACACAGTCATACTCAAACCTGTGCGGTCAGGCTTCGGTGTTCTCAGGAAGATAAATGGGCTTCCTTGTGGCGAGAACGATTCGGTGGAGTCGATATGCCGGAATCCCCATGTGAGCATAATTCTTTCTTTCTTTTACTATGTCCTTATTCATGTAGAAACATAATTATTCAGGCATTCAGAAAGATGCATTTGGCGAGTGCTAATGTAGCCTAGATTGGGAACCGACGTCTCGACCCTTATTGCCCCGATTGAATACTTGCGTAGAGGGATTCCCTCAGCAGCAGTGGACAGATACTTCAGGATCAACAAACACATGCAACCCGTCCCCATCCAATTCAGGGTCTTCAAATCTGCAGTCCCACGGCGTTGATGATATTCGGCCAAGCCCAAAGGTAAAGATGCCGACAACAGATACGATGCTGCAATCGAGCGTTGAAATTCAGTTGAGGAATCATATCGATGCGCTTGAAAAGCGGGTATCGTTTCTGGAACAGACATTACTACGGTTCTTTGCATCGGGGAATACTACAAACAATTTCCCAGCTTGCTCACTGTTATCGCCTGATATCTCGTCCAATAATTCACCAAATGGGACTACCTCCGGGCAGAATTTTACCCATGGTAATTTTGAGCACCCAGGAGCAGCTGCAATTCCTAGTATCAACTTAGGTCAACCTACCCCTTCTGTCACTCCAACCAGAGAAGCAGTTGCAAGGGCAATATTACAGCCTCCGACCATGGGCGATGATACATTCATCCAACGTAATGAACTGCCATCGAACTTAGAAATACCACACACATCTGAACCGCTATTTCACACAGAGGAAAATCAATCGTTCGATTTACCAGAACTCCCGGATATGAATCCGAATATCGACTTTTCTTGGTCCGAAATACAATCATCTCTTGATTTCGCTTCGCGTGTCGAAAACATGTAGGCGTCGACATTTTTTACCTTTGTTTCTTATATATATTTTGTGTTACGAGCACATGTCCCCTTCCGTCTTGCTCAAATGCTCATTTTGTGGATTAAAGGGGTTTTGGTACTTGTTGAGCCGGGACAATGGGACATGTGTTGACGACTATGCGCCTATTACAGTTGAAAGCTGACCCCTTAATCGGTATATATATGATCTTTGTAATACTTTTGGCATTATTCTAAAGTAGGTTTAAAATTTCAGGGAGAATATTATTTGGGCTCAAAAATTATTCAGGCACATTACAGTATTATACGAAAGACGGCTTCCTTTTTACTTTATTTTTATAATTGTATCTTAAGTAAAGGTTTCTTCCTTATTTCCTTTTCACTTTTTTCCTCGAGGCAGAAATGTCAGCAAAGCATAACAAGTAAGGGCAGACAACTGTGCACATCTGCTAAAGACAGCAAGCAACCAACTAAGATATTATTAGGATTGTTACCAAGTTCTGTATAACTCAGCTGTATGAATATTTAAAGAATGATGTTCAAAGTTTGTTCCTGCTCAATCTCAAATGTGATTCAAATCAAAACACCTCGTCTGCTTTGATAATAGTTTGTTTACATTTCTGCTGAGTGAAGAAGGAAATGTCAGTTTACATTAGAAACGTGATCTTTCATTGATAAAGCAACACAGAATACCCTCTTTTTTGCTCCGATTAATATCACGTTCTGGCTATACCGTTTACTTTCTCTACTTTTGTTCCTTGCAATTTTAATTGGACACGCTTTGTTACGACTTCATTTTCGACGCGCGCCCAAGGAGAAATCGCAGAATAAGGGGTTGGGGCTTGAACCATCGATTGGCTTTTGTGTGAGTGATCTTATAACCAAAAGAAAAGTAAACCGCAGAGTCGACCTCACAAGTCCTCGAACGGCTTGTATGCAAAGAGATTGACTCTAACTGGAGGTTTCTATTCAGATAACATATCAAGAGAAAGTTTGGTGCCAAAATGATGCTGAATCTAGCCACTTTAACGAGGCATGCTGCGATATGCGAGAATAAACCCTGCGGAAACAGGGGATGGGGGCTTGTCGCGAAGAAAGGTTTTAAGGAGGGGGAATGTATCCTTTGCGAAGAAGTTATGGTATCTAGAATGACGCTCCAGTCTATGGGAGGTTCAGTCCCATTATACAACCAGCATCTTGCGCTGCAAATAAAGGCCGTCAAGAATCCTGCATTCAGCCGCAAATTCTTTCACCTTCCTCATCTTTCCAAAAAAGAATGGGGCCCGATTGCTGCCACTTTCGAGCGAGGGTCTATTCCTGTCCCTGCCAAAGGTCGAGTTTTGGGTTTGGATTCCGCACACCTCAACCATTCCTGCCTTCCTAATGCGCAACACTCGTTGTCCGCACCGACATCCGACGGTAATAAAAAGGAGAGAGATTTCTTGACTGTGTATGCTTGTAGAAGCATAGAGGAGGGAGAAGAAATTACAATCCCGTACGAAAGCTTATACATGGATGCATCATGCCGCCAGCAGTTCCTGCTGCAGGAACATGGATTCGAATGTGCTTGCAACCTCTGCGAAAAGGAAGACCCTGCAATTGAAGCAGGCTTGGAGCTCATATTCTTAAAGCTTCCAATTATATTCTTGGAACACGCTATCGAAACAGAACCAGCTGGTATCCTGCAGATGGCGCACACGCTTCTGGACATACACCTCAAGATTGGATTGACAGATAACCGCTTCGCTCGGATTTTGGAGCATTGCGCAGAAATTTGTACCTGGCACTCTGATGTTGGGAGAGCCATGATGTTCTTATCAAAGGCCCAGAATGCCTTTTTGAATATCCAAGGTGTTCAGGGTAAAGATTTCTTGCGAGTTACTGAATTGAAGAGAGACCCAATGAAGAATGTGAATTCAGGCCGTACAAAGAGAGGGTTATCGTCAAAAGGAGACACAGAAATAGTCTGGAAAAATCAAGAGAGGGACGCAGAGATTATGTTCATGCTCGATGCAAAGGAGCTTGGGGATTATATTAAACTTTCGGAATATGATGATGCAGCTAGCAGCACAACGGAAAAGGGTGACGACGAACCTAATTGTCAGTTAGAACCCGACATAGATATCGACCAGCTCGTGAAAGAACTGGAGTTAGAGAAGAAACAGCATGATCGGTCTCGCCACCGGCGTAGGAGTTATTCCGATGAGACGCCCAAGAAGGGAAAAAATAAAAGCGGTCGGAAATCTAGGAAGAAAGGCAAGGGTAAAGTGATTGCAGGTGTGGGTAGTGGTGACAATGAAAAATAGAGAGACAGAGGAGAGTAAAAACAAGCTCCAAATTGAATCCCCAAGTTGTTTAATTGTTTCTCGTTCGGTTTAACGGGGTGTGATGCGCGGAAAACTAGAGATGGGAGACCGGAGAGGTTAGCGGCAATGTAATGGATTAATACGATAGTATGATTTGCGTTTGCTTTTATCACCACTAGCGGTTGGCGCTAGTTAACCTACTTAATGTGAATTCTGTGAGAATAAAACGTTCCCTACATCATATGAGATGCAATTAAATCAGGCTGATTTAAATGTAAGCAATTTTACTCCGAGCCAACAGCTTCTAAGCTCTGTTAGGAACGCAAACTTGCCCTCTGCTGGCCGGTAAGAGCCTCTCCGTGATGAGGACTCGGATTTGTCTTATGTTTGACAACGTAATATCTGAACAGGCTGTTTAAATGTTGTGAAGAGGATGACAAAAACGGCCTTCAGTTGGATTATAACGCTCGGTTCGGGGCAACGATATGAAGCAATTTTTGAAAGGAAGAGAAATGAAATGAAAATAAAATCATCAGAGAAAGCCTCGCAAAATGCAAATATTTGGCTTAGGTGTCCCAATATAGGACCACTTTCTAAACATACCCTCCGTTGCCTGATCTGAAAGTGGCTACCATTGCTATTCAGGACACTGATGAGCTTGGCATCATGGCAACATGGTTTTGGGTCGAGGTTGCAGTTGAATTAGTCTTCATTGACTAAGGAAACTGCGGTATAAGCCAAGGGAATCACCGTGGGATCCATAGAGCCCAGCTTGAATGGCTATTCAACTATGGCAAAGAGTCTAGGCTGAGTAATGGCAGATACTGGGTGTGGGGGCGAACAGAATTAAGACTGGAACATAGATGATCTGGGAGATATGACACAGAAATCCCAGCACAAACAGTACCACTGATGCATGTCCCAAGTTCTTTTTTTTGTATGCATTCTTGGCCCTGCGTACCTTTTTGTTAACTTTGACTGTGTCGAAGAAGTAAGTTAGCGAAAATCGGCATGCCGATCGGCTAAGCACGGACCAACTCGGGACCAACCTTGCACCATACAGGACTCCTCCCCGTGCCTGACGTAGATAGGTATGAGCTGCGTCCAAATCTATATTTCAGGAGCGAAGTCAGTCATGGACCGGTATGGTGAGAGTCCTTCAAACGTTACTGGCTGTAACTAAAGGTTTAAATGTCGCCCAAACGCTGTCTCATTATAAGCCCCATATGTGCAGCATTTCCCGTTTTGCTGTTTGTCATGCAGTGTCATAAATATGTTGTTAAAAAGGAGCAAGCTGCAGAATTCAGGTAAAATAAGTAATTTCATTGTAATAAGAGTAATGTCTGTCGAGCTATGGACGAGTAGACTTGCCACAAAACTTGTTGGGGAAATTCCGAGTCCAGTTCGCCCCATCTACCCCATTCTAGCCGAACAGAATGCCATAGGAAATATCCAACGAGTGTAATACAAACTGATCAAAAGTAGAAATTTTGAGTGAGAGATTGCATAAAAAGCAAGATAGTGGCAGAAAAGACAGGCATATGGAAACCAGAAATCAGGAAAGGAAAAAGGAAATCGCTGCGATACAATGCGGGTTGGAGTATACAAGCAAACTTATGCAGAACATGATGAAATGGTAGGAAAGCAGATGATTGTTAGGAGAGAAAAGGAACGAAGAAAAATCTATTGATGCAGCAGATCCTGTTCATTTTTCTTTTAGAAATCCGCCATGCTTCTCTCGGCTTGGTTCATCATGAGCGCGGCTGGTGGTATCGGAACAAGCTATAATCGCTTTAACATTGATTTTGCTTCATTGTGCGTCCAAAGAATGCGCATACTTTAGTAGCATTTGCAAATGCCTCCGAGCTTGCAATAGCCACCCCTGTAGCCCCTGATGCCCTTGCAGTGCCTGATATACCCTGGGTTAGCCTGGTATCTTTCCCCAAGGAGCACCAGAGAAAAGTAAGGGAAACTCACCTGTGGCATCGAGAGTCATTTCCACCGAAGATGGTGCAGCCCCAACCTCTCTTTTGAAGCACACCAGCGGAATTCTCATCATCCTCATCGTCGTCATCGTCGTCAAGCCCAGCAAGATCACCGGCGAAGTCGTCAGGGATGGCTTCCGCTGGAGCATCTCGCGCAGCGAGATCGGCAGTTGCCTCAGCAATGTCGAAGTCCTCGGGGGCGGGAGCGGGCATAGCCAGAGCGGTCATGCTCAAGGCAGAGATGATAGCGAAGATAGCGGAAACGCGCATTTTGGCTGGGGTCTTTTTGGTTTTGGGCTGGGAAGATTGAAAAGTATAGTGTTAAAGGATTTGGAGCGTGTGTTTGATTGAATGCTTTTTCTTTTGCTTTGTCTTTGATGCTGATGTTGTTGTTGATGGTGGAGAAATAAAATGGATTGAAGAGGGAATTTCAATGGGTTTATATGCTTTTTTCGAGCCTTCAGTTTTCTGAATCCGTTCCAAAAATATCACCGAAGCTATCAAGAGCCTCTGCAATATCGTCGATCCTCTCCCTACGTTTGAAATACGAATATTCTCCTGGTCCGCAGTGCGATGTCGTTGACCTCCCCAGCAGGCTGCGCTGCATATTCTCCTAAAACCAGACACAGTCTCACTAACAGCGTTGTCCGGAGGCATCATACGAGAGGTAAGATAGCTGAACATCTGGATGCGCAGTTGTCATTCGGGCATTTCTCTCAGCCAGGATGTGACATTGTTTACCATAGCCACTAAATCATATACGATGATGCTGAGTTGCCAGGGTCCAATGGCAAAATGCCAGTCTCTGGTCGATATCTGACAACCCTGAGCTGCAATGATCATCGGTAGGCAGGATAGCATGATGCCGGCTGTGGTGGCCATGGGCAACAATAGTACACGCAGAGAGCTAGAGAGAGCAGAGAGAGAGAAATTCTGCGATTGAGATGGAATGTTTCCCTCGCTTCTTTGGAAAAACAGGGCAAAGATCTCGTATGACTTCATGGATTAAAATGGTCTTGGTTGCATAACACCGAAGCACCTTCTTCGAGTTATCCCTGCTTCTATGAAACAGATTATTTTCGCGGCCGTATACCCCCATTGGGGATAACCGCAGATTTGAGCGGCTCCGACAGACTCATGTCCATTGCATGATAGATTGTTGCCCGTGCCGGGCCGCAGCAAAGCCGAGCCAAAACAAGATTTATTGTTCAGAATAGGACATTATCAGACAGGGACATACCTGCAGCACGACGCTCGGATCTCATAACCTTCGTGTTTCGAAACAGAGAGCGGCGCTCCCAAGTTTGTGAAGCCCGGTAATAATGGCAATCAAAACAAGCTCCTTCAGCACGGTTTAACCTGGGCCAGGTGCAAGATCTATTTTTAGCCAAACTTGATCGTATACCTGAAGTTCGTGAAGTGGTCTTTATTTGCTGGCGGGCAGTCGTTTGACTCGTATTCGGAGATATAAAAGTCCAGCAATATTCTAAGCCGCGCTCTCACGGAGTTCTTGTTTTATCAAAGCAAACGGAAATGACCAGTTCATCGTTGATTTGTTGCACCTATACGGGAGGGACAAGGGTCCCCATATCTGTGAACTGCTTGAAGCTCGTCCCGAACAACGTGCTCCGCCTGGTGGTCTTCATGCTTGTACACGTAAACCCTACCCACGAATGAAACACCCGTACCGCATAGTGATGAGGCGGATGCCTTTGCAAACATCGGGCATTATCTCTTAGTTTGATCATTAAAGTAGTCGAAATGCCCTTTTCAGCTGAAACAATAGCAAGAGTGTAGAGGGCGTGCTCGGAATTTCGGTGATCCAAAAAAAGACATTGGTTTTACGGCAAGGCTGAAGCATTGCCCGTCTGCCCTCAGGGCGGGAACCCTGCACACGGGACTTTGTCTAAAGTACTAATCATCATTAAAGAGAGGGGTCAGCAATATTACCACTAGGCCAAAAGAATCAAGCTTTCAATCCTTCAAACTTCCTCTGGCCGCAGGGTTTCTGCCAAGTGGCCTGGATGATAATTTACTGGGTAACTTACACGTTGGAAAGTGGTAGTAGTCAGCAGGCGAGGGAAGATCTCGCGCGACGTTACGGAGTAACTAGTAAGTTAGTTACTTGGCTCCTCATGCAGCAGTGTACTCTTCAAGCAGGCTTACCGTTGGACGCGGTGCAAAAAAAAGTCAAACATGATTCCAGATATGGGCTCGCAATTTCCGGAGCTATGATCAATTATTCTCACCATCCACACACACATATCACTACTACTCTCACTAACATATTTCACCACGAACTCGAACACACCGCGACCTCTGAGAAGTGACTTGTAAGAGAAACATAGCAAACATTACAAGGTACCTTCCCATACTAACACCAGTGTGCTGGTACAAAGTGTTCGAGGTCGTGGTGAAATGGGGTTAAGGGTAGGTTAGAGTTAGAGTCAGGATTAGATCAGGATTAGAGCTTAGGAATTAGAGCTTAGGTTAAGATTAGGGTTAGATGGTAAGGGCCGTGAGAAATGTTGAAAAATCACCTTATTAAAGAGTATAAAGATGATGTGTGGATCATATGTGAGATGGTTTTAATGAGGTGAGATGAGATGATGATTAGGAAGTGGAACTACGCTGAAGGCTTTTGCAGCCGAAAATTGGAGTCATGTTCAACTTTTTTTGCAGCCATGTTCAAGTGTACGCCCAGTTCAATCTCTTCTCATTAATTCTCCAGTCTTATTTTTGTTGTCTTGCCCTTGCTAGGCCGCATCACATGCAGACTGGCTGTGCCGTAACGGATATCCATGCATGACTTTTTGCCCTGCAGATTTGTTCACTTCCTGTCCTTTGTGCTTGCAATGTTGCTTCATTTCGACAGTTTTGAATCATTTAAAGTTAAGTAAAATCTGAGCTCTCTACTAGGATATGCGAGATATCATGACTGACTGACATTTCCAAGTCACTTTGTTAATTTCATTTTTCATTCTATATATTTGTATATATATACGCGATGAACTACCTTTTATCTGGTATAATTTGGAGCCCGCACTTAATGTACACGCACAAGCAAGTGATTGTACAATTTATCATGGGCTAATCCACTCTATCTGTTCACATGAACTCATCTGCGCAACCGTCTGATTAATCCTTTCCGTAACCCAGCCTGATACAAACCCGGGCTTTCTAACACCTCGTTTCGGCAGCTTCGAAGTCCGGCAAGTTTTCGCCGCGTAGGAATACTGAACGCATTCCGCATCATCGGCGCATCGCGCCGCACAATCTTTAGCGCCCCGGGCCTCCTTGATGATATCAGGGGAAATGTTATCCCAATCTTGTTCGAGTTTGCTGAATCCCTGCCAGACGAGCTTTTGAAACACATCACGATGCAAGAGGAGCTTATTTTCACTCTTTTTTGTTTTTATATAAAAAAACCCCCGGTCAGCGTCAATGTTAAATCTGCTTCACTGATCCAGCTATCAGAAAGCTTACCTCCTTACGCCAATTCTTCTCAAAATCCCAAACCGCCTGAATTTCATCCGGATCCATATGGTGGTAAGTTACCGGAGGATAGCACCAGGGGTGCTTTCCAAGTTTCTCTGAAAAATGATCAAAAGTCCACGGCCTCGAACCCTGAAGCATGGGCCAAGACCAGTGAAGGTCAACACCTGCGTCGTGCAATGCCTTCCCCAGCACACAGTCACCCGCCCATTGCTCACCGGTAATTACATCCCATTCCTTCACGCGAGTGGAATGGTATTCCGTGAGCAATTTCAACGCCGGATGTGAGAGAATGTATCCTGATCCTCCGTGGGCGAAAAGAATGTCGCCAGCCATCGTTGGGCTGCCCAGGTAATATGGTTCACTCGCGTTGAATTGGTCCAGCCAGGCGAGTAAATTCGGCCAGACGATATACGTGTCCGCCTCCATGAAGACGTACCACTTGGCATTTGCTCGGGCTTTGAGCGTCTCGTGCATCATGGGGAGGAACTTCCACTTGTCTAAGACCCAGCCCCTGTTGTTTGGCTTTCCGAAAGGGGTACTCTCATCGTCTGTCACATTCCATGCCGACAAGACTTTCCTCCCTGAATCACGTAGGCTGGTATATAGTTCAAATTCGGGATTTGTATTTTTGATATTGTCATCAACGCTTCGGAGAACATCATAGGTATGAAACCCAGATATATCTTCATCATAGTCGGAAAATAGTGTGAAGTAAGGGACGCACTGTAAGGTGGTGTTGAAGTGAATGGGAAGTTTTCTTAAGGCTTCAGTCGCACCGGTTTTCAAGATAACATGAACATCTTGTAGGCCGGGAAGCGAGGGGCACTTGGTTTCCTCCGGTGGGGAAGGGAGAGGGATATGTAACGACGCATTGGGTGTCCATCCTTGATGATATGTATAGCCATACGTCCGCCAGAGCAGATAGCCACCCACTAAAACATTAAATCCAAGGGAAAGGAGACAGATCCATCGTCGCGAAGGTCTGTATCCGACGCGTAAGGATTCCATGAACGGAGGCCTCTGATGCGATTTCGAATGGATTACCTTCTCAATGGTAGGTGTTGCATCGGTGTGTTGTTCTAGAGGCAGTTTATAAAACAATGCCGGAAGCAGAGGTCTGATGGTCCATCCATGGATGCGCCTCGAGGCGGCAAAAAGCATGATCGCCTCCTCATTTCCACGGGTCTACGAAGCGGCTCAACGGCCAGGAAGACACTCGAGGTCCCTCAGGGCGACAACCTCGCCGTGACTGAGATCCTTACAACTACGTCGATTGAATTGGATTCCTTCCGGATATACGAATATCTGACAGAATTTGTCCGGTAAGCAGAGAGTTCCAAAGCCCTCTTTGGAGAACAACCCGGCGCTATCATCGGGCGTCCGGTTCTAATCCATGCAATAGCTTGTCCACAACCTCTATGAAACGACGGTATTCCCTGCCGCTGTAGCTGCTATAGCCGGTTGCTGGAGATCTGTGACATATTGGAAATGGAGCCATTGGCCATACTGTGGATACATCTAAATGTAACTTCCCAACTATGAAAATCCTTCCTATTTCGCAATATGGAAATAACGCCAGGGTAAAGAAGAGCCAATCCTTTAGGGAGCCTGGCACGCAAAAAAAAAATTATATATATTCTAATAAGAAACTTCTAGTATTTGAGCAATATCCGGATGATTCGCAGGGTCCAAGACACTTGAGCGGTGTAAGTTAGAAGACAATGGGATATGCAACTCAAAGTGGTGGAGGTTTTGCGGATTGTAGACATGAGCCAAAAGAACCACTGAAAACGATGTGTGCTGAGTGACTGCTCAGGTATTCTTGATATATATTTCGCCAAGTTGTCGTAGAAATTTGCAGAACCCAGAGCTATTCACTCCTTTGTTTAGATAAGGTTTTGTGGCTGTCCAACAAGTTTATTTATTTATTCCTGAGACAGTTAAAGCACTTTTTAGTGCAGTGAGTTAACCAGTGGCCTGTTTAAAGTTCCACGCAGATGATACCCAGAGGCGAGCGAGGAAATATCATATCAGCAGTATTAACAAGATCTATTTATATTTAGTAGGAAACACATCTTGTTAAAGCGCTTTCAATCAAGTTCCTGTCATTCACATAAACAGAAAACCAAAATATTTTTTTAAAAAAATACGAAAACTAAACTGTTAAAGAACTCTACTCCAGGCCCGGCCATCTGGAACTCGGACAGCTTAGTCATTCCTTGAGCTCCCCAAGGCGACTCAAGGCCTCCAGTCGAAACCACTTCCAACTGCCTGTCTTTTTTGGAACAATTCATTTCTTGATTTCAACCCTCTCTTATTGACTACCTAGCTCCTTAGAGTTTACAATGCTACGTTTCCCAGGATTCTAAATCACAAGCATAATCTCCACCTCAACCCCTTACCCTCGGTATTCCCCTGTGACCACTACTATGGCGCATTCTAAACGCAACACGTCTCTCCCACACTTCACCTCCTACGAACGCTCTCTCCTTCGCTCCACCTGGGGAACTCAGCGCACACGCCTTTCCCGAGAATCATTCCTCCCTTTCTCCTCATGTCGACTATGTCTTCTCCCCGCCCGTGCCCCCGTCGTCGCCTGCGCCACGAGCGGAGATATATTTTGTCGCGAATGCGCCGTGAACGATCTCCTCGCCCAACGCAAAGAGATTAAAAGATTAGAGAAAGAACGGGAGCTAGCGGAGCGGGATAAAGAAGATGGAGAGGGCCGGTTAGCTGAGGAGGCGCGTGAGCGGGAATTGAGAGAGTTTGAAATGGTAAGCATGGGCTTGGAAGAGAGGAAGCGGAAACTGGGCACAGATAGGGATAGGGGTGGTGGGCAAGATGGAAATCCCAACGGAGAGCTGGCGAGGAAGAGGAGGAAAGGATTTGAGCTGGATGAAGAGACTATGAGGAGTATTGCGCAAGAGGAAAGGGAGAAGATTCGGAAGGAGATTGAGAGAGAAAAGGTGAGATACTCATTCCCACCCCCTGGCCGGTCGTTGAACCAAACGAAGGAAAGTTCTTTTTTTATGGCTATTGTTGACAGATCATGCACATTCTTTGGTTTCGTTAGAGCGAATCTTCAAAATCTCAGCTTCCTTCATTCTGGGTTCCTTCACTCACTCCGTCCACCACCAACGGTCCGCACAATGGAAAACCAGTCAAGCTGGCACCTTTATGCCCCGCCTCCACGCCTGAAAACAAGCACAACTATTCATTGAAGGGGCTTGTTACTGTCAATTTCGCCGAGGATAAAGATGACCAATCTGGTGAAACGATACGGATATGTCCAAGCTGTAAAAAGGGGTTAAGCAATGGCGTGAAAGCGATATGTACGTTTTTTTTCCCCCTTGCCTTTTCCTTTCTCAGCACCGCAGAATGCCTACATCCATCCATTTACAACTTTCTCTATCGAAATCAACTAATCGGAACTAAATGACAAAAAGTAACAAAACCGTGTGGACATGTAATCTGTAAACCATGCGTGGATAAATTCATGACGCCAGATCAGAATCCTGATCCGCATGGTACTGATCTGGAAGATAAAGAAATGCATGGCAGGGTACTTTGCTTTGTGTGCGAGACAGACGTTACGGAGCGGAAGGCAAACAAAGAGCCAAAGGAAGGAAAGAAGGATAAGGACAAGGACAAAATCCGACCTGGCTTAGTCACAATTAATAGCGAAGGGACTGGTTTCGCTGGTGGAGGTGCGAATATGGCGAAGAAGGCTGGCACAGCTTTCCAGTGTTAATATCTAGGGCTCCTTTTATGTTAGGTTTTTCTCTATATGTATTATACGTGGTTTGCACGTTCCTGGTTGCTCAGATATATAAACAAGGCGGCGTTTATGACTGTGCCATAATATTATATATATACGCTCAAAGCTGCAGGAAATAACCCGAAAAGAGGCTCAAAACTTGAAAAAATACCGCTCTAACTACAATTCAGTCCCATCTTACACATACCCCATTGAATGACGAACCCAGAAATGAAAGAGATCTATACATTCAAGACGAGCGGATCGCCTTATTATTGCTGTTTTGTGCGAATTGCCTGACAAGGATCTCACACTTGACTTCCTTGCACAGCTTCTTCCTCCGATCCGCAGGAAGCTGCGACGCGAATTCCAAACCGCTAGCCCTTTCAACTGCCTCCAGCGGGACCTCAAACTCCGTTAGGCTCTTCTCATTTGGAATGCGCGCATTGGGTAGGACGAAAGCACCCAAGCTGACCTTCCCACCCGTAGACCCATCCTCCGCAAAAATAACTTTGTAAAAGTGCGTGGGCACCGCAACATTTGGCGGGTTTCCAATAACCTCATACGTAACCTTCCACTTCCCATCCGCCGGATCGCGCTTGGGCAGATACAACGGACCCGTTACGATTCTCACAGACGGATACACCTGAGTCAGCCTGCGGCAGAAATCCTCGAAATGCGACCAGTAATCGCGATTGAACCCTTCGCCGACCTGCGGGCACATATTTGCTAGGGAGAAAGTTGCGTTCATGGCATCCTGGCTCCACTTGGCGTCTGCGGCTGGTACTTGGTGGCCGCGGTCATAACCGGAGCGGAAGTAATCGTTTAGACGGGCGCGGAAGGCCTGTGGGATGGTTTGCTCTTCGTAGAAGGTGCTCCGTTTGCGGTCAGCGTTGTTTTCGGCGAGGGATTCCGCGGTAATGTGTTCGGCGACCCAGGAAGGGTTGCGGGTTCGTCGGTCGAAGGCGCTGGCGAGGGGGAGGCTGGTTACTGCGTCTGCGACTGGGCCGGGGAAGCCATATTGGAATAACCCGGCTGGATCGACTGGGGATGTTGTAGCGCGGGATGGTGCGAGGGCGGGGCTTTGGGGTTGGTGTGGTGGAGGGATTGATGTTGTGGTGGTAGTTGTGGTTGTTGTCGTTGGTGGTGGAAGCCGAGTGGTGGAGGGAGCGTGGGAGCCTAACTGCTGCTGGCGGTTCTGGGAAGAATATATGAAGGCGGTGACACCAGCTCCGGTAGCTGCGCTGGCAGCGGCTATTATAGCGAAGGTAGCCTTGGACATTATGTATTTTATTTATTTATTTATTTTATTTTCTCTCCTGTCCAGCTGAAGATATATAATGAGAGACAACAAAAGAAAAAGAGAGCTGGCGCAACAAGCGAAGGGGTGAGCAGCCTCTTCTAACTCAGCTGACAACCTTTGAAGCGAAGTAGATGTCCACGTGTTTTTTCCCGTTTCTTCAAATTTCAAAAAAATCAATTCACGACTCCACGATGTTTCCGCATCCGGTAAAGGACAGGGATCACAGGAAGATCAGGTGCAGAACGGGTTTTACGTAAGCCAATCAGACATTGTGCAGCATGTCAAAATAAGCTCTGTCCAATGATAACGCGTTAATTCCCCATGACAGTCGGGCAACATTGTGCTGACAAAGCAAAAGTACCTCCACAACAGCGGAAATAGAAGTACCCTGGGAGCTACGCTATTCCTGTTAGGGTTAAGAAGGGGGATGTGTCCAGGCGAAATCATATAGCACGTGACTTGGATCTGCCCGCGATGAAATCACTTCTGGCCGCCGGAAAGAGAAAGAAGGCCCAACCCGTGCCTCTTCTTATCTACGCCGATAACTTACTCTTATATATAGATGCGGAATACCCGCTGCTGCATGACTATATATATAGCCCCTGTCTACCTTATTCTTCTCTACGACGCTCGTTACTGGCCCATATCCCCCTCTTTGCAATTCCTCAGCCCATGACTTGGCTCCCTGCTCTTAACCTTGCTGTGACTGGTGTCCTTGGGTTACGTAGCAGGCCCGACTGACGAAGTGGTTTATAATCTTATCCTTCGCATACCATCAGTATGGGTTTGGACAATGATACCCGGGGGTGGATTATGAGTTGTGTCAGTGGTGTTGGTAGGTGTTTCCTGATGTTCACCGTCCGCTAGAATATCTGGTTGCTAACCCAATACCCACATAGCTTGCATGCTTGGGTCCAGCATTATCTGTGTGGATGTCATTGCGAGGAACTGCTTAGGGTATAAAAACTTCAAGATCGCTGATAACAATGTATTTCTGGCATCGTCGCTGAGTTTGAGCTCCGGGGTTTTGGTGAGTAAACGCGAGGGTCTCGTTATTTCTCCAACAGGAACTGACAAACATGACAGCTTATCACCTCTCTCTATAGCATGCTACCAACGTCCAAAGCTTATTTTATCAAAGCCGGACTCTCTCCTAGCGCTGCTGCATCCGCCTTAATCGGACTCTTTTTGGCTGGCGTTGTTATCATACAGCTCGTTTCCTCCTTCATTCATCGCCATATCCCGTCCCACGTGGTTGACTGTATGCACACGCATGAGAACATTATTAAAGGGCATGAAGCAGGAAATGGGACTATCGAAGAGCATCATCACCATCATCAGGCTGAGCATAATCCAGGGTTAAAGTCACCGAGAACCACTGCAACTGAACGTACGGCTTTGCTACCCCGTGACGCGCTATCTGGAGCACCATCCACACAACCCTCTACCCACGAGACCCAGGCGTCGAAAACATTAGTCCCATACTCAGAGTTACCGCTCACCTCCCGTTTAAAACGGCAAATCACCTCTCTTGTCGGTGGGAACAAGCCCTTCTGCGACCAGTACGGCCCCTGCTATGGTATATCGCACGCATGTGGAAAGGAATGCCACAAGATTTTGGCCCAGAGGAATATGAAACATACGACCTCCCGAGATAACATTATGAGCCCGCAAGCCCTTGAAGCAGCGGGCGGTGGTACTTCAGATACCCAATCCCCCTCCCGCTCCGTATCAGACATCCGCCGATCAAGGACCGTTTCAAGAGACGGAAATAGATCGCTAAGTATCCATGGCCTTGACGGTTACTTTGGCGACCAGGCCCTACTACCACCCCACTCCTCAGATGCAATTACTCACCACCACCACGTTCCCCAAAACGCATTCCTAGCCATCGGTCTCCAAACATCATTGGCTATTGCCCTCCACAAGCTCCCTGAAGGCTTCATCACCTACGCAACAAACCACGCAAATCCAACCCTGGGATTCTCAGTCTTCATGGCCCTTTTCATCCACAACATCACAGAGGGATTCGCAATGTCTCTCCCTCTGTACCTGGCCCTCAATTCGAAATTAAAAGCTATGCTGTGGTCCAGCTTGCTAGGTGGCGTGAGCCAACCAGCCGGAGCCGGACTCGCAGCTTTATGGATATGGGGCGCTGGGAAAGCAACTGGTGGTGCTAGCAATGGTGCGAGTGCCGATACCGATAACCTGTCTTGGGCTGTATATGGAGGCATGTTTGCCGCGACAGCGGGCGTGATGACGAGTGTTTCCTTGCAGCTCTTCTCCGAAGGGTTGGTGTTGTCACATAATAGATCGCTCTGTATTGGATTCGCAATTTTGGGAATGGGTATTTTGGGATTCAGTTTCGCGTTAACCGCATGAAAAAAAATTGGAAACATTTAAAACTAACCAGGACAAGCAAATGGCCCAAGGAGCCGGCTTCTGCTCACCGTTTGGAGATGTGGTTTGTGACCTTTTGCCTTTTCCGTTTATTTGTTTATCTTTGCTTCGCATACCATTTATCATCGATCGATTGATCAGATGTTGTGTCATGGTTCTATTTGGCGTTGTTGGGTCATTGGGTTAATGAGACATGTCCATTTCTAGACTTGGTTGGCAAGCATGCATCCTAAGTTTATGTTCAACAGCGTGTTGTTCTCATCATATCCCATATTTTTATTTTCATTTTTCCTTCGAAATATACCTTCGGGCTTGCTGTTCTTAATTATGCTTCATGGAATTGGTGCATGACTTAGATGAAGCTAGGATCTCAATGATATATCCCGGTTGAAAAAAATATATATATTCAAGTATGGCGTTGCATGCACGAAAACTAAGGGAAAACCACATCCGCGTTTTCGAGTGGCTGCTGTTAAGATTACATGTTCAAGCTCCGTAATCTGTGTATATAGCAAGCGCGAAAGCCATTATCACCAATATTCCACAATATTCCGTCCAGAAAACCTATCTTCCCTACGCCGCTTCTTTCTCCTTCTCCGTCTGGTTCTCCTTCTCCCGCTTCCTAGCAAGATACCGCTCTCGTGCACTCTGCACATCACTCGTCGTCTTCGAGCTCCTAATCTTCTCTGCCAATTCCTTGGCTTTCGCCTCCTTCTCCTCCTCTTCCTTCCGCATCCTCTCCTCCAGTTGCGCAGCCAGCATCTCCGTCTGTCTCGCTCGCTGACCCGCATGGGCTGAACCAGCAACACCCACACCCCTCCGTCTCGCATCCGCACCCCAGCCAACACCTGAACCAGCCGCCTTATCCACCTCCGCCTCCGCAGGCGCCACTTTCGTTTTACGAGGCTTCTGCGCAACGTTCAATCCAGCTGTAAGCAGCTGGCGCTTATCAACAACCTGCCCCTCATCATTCAGAATAATATTTGCGCCGCGCGCATTCAACTCCGCCGCAATCTGCGCCTCGCTCTTCTCCCCTTCCTCTCTTTCTTTCTCCTCTTTCGTCTTCGCCTTCTTCGACGCTTCCTCCTCCATCTCCGCAGGACGCCTCCTCGCAGCCTCCTCCGCTGCCCGAACCACCTCCCCATGCCTTTTCTCATCCCTCTCAAGCATACTCTTATAAAATCCCACCATCCCACCCCCTTTCTTCCTCCTCTCCTCTTCCTCCCTCTCCCTCTCCGCCTCCTCCGCCTCTATCCTCCTCGCCTCCTCTTGCTGCGCCTTATACGCCGCTGTCACAAACTTCTCTTTATCAGCATACTCCTCGCCTTCCGCCTCGCGTTCACGCTGGAGCTGTTTATCTCGCGCGCGCAACTGGTCCCGCTTGCGTATCTCTGCGCTGCGGAGGAGGGCGGTCATGTATTTAGGCGTTGAGGCTTCTTTGGTAGCGGAGGTTGTGGCGGTAGAGGAAGGTTTGGCGTGGAGGGAGTCGTATACGGCATCGTAGTCGTAGATGGATGAATCTAGCGATTCGGCGGTTTGGGCATGTTTTTTGCTGCTATGGAGGCTGGAAAGGTTTGTGTAGTTGTTTATTTGGGTAGGGAGGTTCTTTCGTTTAGAGGTGGCGGGTCTTTTGGAGGGGGGCCCGTCGTCATTGTTGCTATTGTCGTCGTTGAGGCCACCTATGGCGGAGATTTCTATGGAGCCGTTGCCTTCTTTTTGGCTGTCTTCTTCGGAATCTGAGTCGAAGATTGTCTTTTTGCGCTTTTGAGGGTTTTTGGTGTTGGTGTTGGCCTTGGGGAGGGAGAGAGTTTGCGGTTTCTTGTTTGGTAGGTTGAGGCCGTAGGATAGGGTTGGACGTGACATTGTGGGAATTATAGGATGAATAAATGTGAGCTTAAATCGATATCTCAGATGGATAGATTGGAGTAATAGAGGAACTCTTAGTCCTTTATGCGACTTTGTTCGTTGTATGCCTGAAGAATTCCTTCCTGGAATTGATCCATGGGGAAGATATCCCCAGATCACATGACCGTTCTTGCACCTTGGAAACCCCGACTTCGGACACTCGCTCAACAAGCTCCCACTCTTCCACCCGCTAACTGTAGAAGCAAATAATTCCTATATCCACGCCTCATACACTCACCACTTCAAAAATTTGAACAATAAAGCGCTAAAAAAATGTCCTACTACTTCACAATCCTCTCCCCCACCGACGTCCCCCTCTTCAGCCACTCCTTCGGCACCTCCAAGGCGGGCGGAGATGGCATCGCCCGCTTCCGCTTTCCAGACAATGCCCCATATATGAACCAATTCATAGTCCATGCTAGTCTAGACATCGTCGAGGAGCTCCAATGGTCAAACGGCGCTATGTACGTAACATAACCCATAACATAAACCCCGCCTCCCTGTAGGCGCAAACTCGCGTGCCCGTCCTGGTTCCGCGCACCTCCACTCCGCCCCAGTACACACACACTCAGAGAGAACAGAAAAGCCTAACGCGCAGCCCCTCTTCACTTCATTCCAGGTACCTAAAACACATCGACACCTACCCTCCAACCTCTGCCTACGTCTCCGCCTTCCTCACCGGCTCTGGCGCCCGCTTCCTCCTCCTCCACCAGCCCCCGCAACCCGCATCATCATCGACAACAGGAGTAGGGGGAACATCCAGCCCACTGTCCGCCTCTGCAGTCTCCACGACGTCATCACGGGCCTCCTCCTCGTCTGTAGCCAATAACCCTACCTCGCCGCAGACGGAGGAGGCCATCCGACAGTTCATGAATGAGGTATATGAGAACTGGGTAAAGACGGTTATGAGTCCGTTTTATAGGCGGGGTATGGAAATTACGAGTCCTGTTTTTAGGGGGAGGGTGGTGGCGGCGGGGAGGAAGTGGTTATGATTGCTTTCCTTGCGTTTTACTTTATTTATTTATTTTTCTGCCAATTCTTATGCTCTCTTGGGTTTGTAAGGGCGTTGGAGCATTTCAGTTTGAATTTGTCTGTTTGGGATGGCGTGACTTGGTCTTCTGGAATCTCAGATTTTCTTTTCGAATAAGGAGGACACATAGAATAGCGCCCGTCATCGAGGATGGAAGGGAAGCTGATGTTTGGTATGCTGGTCCATAGATTACATATGTTTTATGATACCCAAGTTATTTATATTTGATAATAAAGTGTTAGATAGCCATTCCCGTTGCTCCTAGCCGGCCGTTTCTTCCACTAGTAAGAATACTTGACTTAATCAAATAATGATCAAGCCATCGAACCGCGAATGGCTGCTTAAGGGGTTGTCTGGTATAGTATGTACAGTACAAACGACATCTCAAAAATCCCAATACGGAAAAGTGAAACGCAAGGATGTACTAGGTAGCCCAGAAAGCGAAGGGACGGCGACATGGTAAAAAAGTAAAATAAATATTTTAAAGAGGAAAAAACTGATAGAGGCGGCCTCCGGATAACGTACACAGGTATATATTAAAAACAGTCACTCTGTGAAATCAAAGCCTGGAGAAGGGTACTGAGGAGACCGGACATACTAATAACGAACGATTCTGAATATCCCGAAAACGATGTAACTGCCCAACAAAACAAATTATCCGCTCCCCAAAAACAAACAAAATGGAAGGGGAAAAACCGGTAAGAAAAGCGCCTGACAACGCCAGCCTCCAATAACACGCTAAAACCGCAGGTGCAGGTTCAAGAACGGAGTATGAGATTTCACAAAACAAAAATGTCCTATATTTCTCCCTTTTTACGGGGCGACACCCGACATTTGCGGTGCTAGCTTTTTCACGGTTACGGCTTTGAAGTTCTCAACGGCCTGTACCATATCCTCAAGTTTTGTAGTCGCTCCAAAAACACCGCCTTCCATCTTCACGGAGTCAACAGCGCTCATATGGAGTGATGGATCAGCCGCAGACGTGCCATCTTCGAGCAAGATACAGTCGAAGCCTCTGTCATTTGCCTCTCTCATGGTGGTGGAAACGCAACCATCCGTGGTCACACCTGCAAGAACAAGGTTTTTGATCCCTTTATTCCGCAGCAATAGTTCAAAATCGGTGTATGTGAACGCGCCCTTGCCTGGTTTGTCGATAATGGGCTCGCCCATGGTAGGATATAGTTCCGGGATAATGTCATGTCCTGGCTCTCCGCGGATGAGAAGGCGACCTAGGGGTCCATCTGAACCTATACCCATGCCGGAAGGGTTATTTTTAGAGCGGAAGCTTTCCCGGTTGGAAACGCTGGAGAGATCCGAACGGTGGCCTGTATATATATGGTAAGTGGCCCGTTTTAAGCGCTCAAAACATTGCAGATGAAAATATATACCTTCACGTGTATGGTAGACAGGGAAGCCGGCTGAGCGGAAAGCATCAAGTAATCGCTGTAATTTAGGAATAAGAAGTTGTGCTGGCGTGATGTCATACCCTTGGTACGCCATATATCCCCCTGGCGAACAAACTGCATGTGAACATCGCAGTCAGATTATTGCTTCATGTATGTAATTACTTGGAATTAGAATAAAAAAACGTACAATCACGCTGCATATCAATAATCACAAGTGCAGTTGTAAATGGAGTAAATGTCGCATCATGAGGCCAGTCATATGGAGTGGCTGTAACTTGGCCCTTCTTTGCCTTAGGATGAGGATTCTGCCGGGGCTTTTCCACTATCGGCCCGTGATTGTGGGTAGGGTTTAAAACTGTCAGTGTCCAGATACCTGGATGTCCTGCAGCAACGAGCATGAAGGGGCAATCCATGAGTCGTGAGGTCCGCCTCCGTTTCCGCGTTTCTTCAGTGAGCCCGTTTCTGGGTCGGTACTGGCCACCGCGATCGCATCGCAACCACACTTTTGCGACTCTGCCTGGTTTTTTCTCCGTAGGTGTACTAGATGACTTTACAACAATGTTATAGCCATGCGCTTTGCCGTGCGCCTGCACAGCGGCAAGCAACGATGCTCTATCAGGATAAGTCCCTTCCTGAGGAGGTATAAGCTCCATAGACAAATCGGGAAGATCCTGAAGGTCGCTGGGAGCATCGAGATTCAAGTCTGATGAATCGGCCATGGTATCGGAAACTGGCAGAGGCACCAGTGAAACTGCCATCCACGCGATGTTAGTAATATTCCCATGATCAAATTCTTATGGAGGCAGGATAATAAAAATCCAGTGGAGGTAAACAAAGAGTGGAATCAAGTGCGTGGCAGCAAAAATATAGATGATAGCGAGCCTGAGGATTAGTGTGCGTGGACATAATACGGAGGCTGGGGACAATGGGCACAGGCTTGAAAGGGAGACAGGAGGCAATGGGAAGCTGCAGGCCTAAATGCCGGACATAGCAGAACAGCAATACCAGGAAAATATGGAAATAACAAGCATGGGGTAGCTGGCGGGCATACCGAGATACTAAGATACTACTGTGGGCGCGGGACCTGTGGTGGCGTGGAGTTGTTGGGCTTCTGCGGAGAAGTCTGATATGTGCACGTCGCGATGGGTTTGCGGGCCATGACCTCAGGGGAGGGGCCGGTCATGTGATTGTTTGATTAGTCAGTGCCTGCTCTGGGTTTAGGTAGCGAATGACAAACTTCCAGTGCTTCTATTTATGGACTAGCGTGCGTTGTCATGGATCCCCTGAGACAGGTTACGTAATCACAGGGTGCAAACAATCAACACCCGGAGTCTCGTCCTCAAACACCCATAACAACAAACGACGACTCCGACGACAACGACATCATCTACCGACCACCAGCGACATCGACAACTATAACCGACTACGACGACATTCGACGGGGTTTTGGTACACCCCAAAGGTAAGTTATATCCTCTATCAGTTTACGCGCACTTCGCTACGACAGGCCGGAGATATACGTTGCCCTTAAAGATAGATCATACCATCAGCGATATCTTAGTCCATCGGTTTCAGGATCCCTCCCCCTTGGTACTGGCACATATTACAGCAAAATTCAACAGGCGAATAATTCCGTGACATCGTGATTGGGCCCTGGGAGTCTGGACGACACTTTTCTGTCTTTCACACTTTGCGCATTCATTACCTACGACCCCAGCTACGACCATCTGCACCTCCAACTTCCAGGACTTTATTAGGCAACGAGGATGCCTTTGCCTGATGAACCTCCATCCTCGCCACCAAATGCTTCCACGTCCGCACAAGATGCTATTGCCTATTATAAAAAACAGTATGAACAGCTGGAAGCTGAACTCGCCGACTTCCAATCTTCCAGTCGGGAACTGGAAACTGAGTTAGAGAAGGATATTGAGGCATCAGAGAGGAGGGAGAGGAAGTTGAAGGAAAAATTAGAAAGTGCGGGATATGAAGCAGAGGAATGGAAGGCAAGTAGATAGTCTTTTTGTTGTATGTACCAGGCGATTTGCGGTGTCGCTAACTTTTGTACAGGCGAAATATAAACAAGCCAAGACGGAAGCGAACTCTGCGCAGAGTGCCCTTCAAAAGGAGATTACAACACTACGAGATGGAAATCGAACTTTGCAGCTGAAGCTCAGGGATATCGAGGTGGCAAACGATGACTTTGAGCGTCAAGCGCGCAACACAACGTCTTCTTTGGAGGATCTAGAATCAAAGTACAACGTGTCCATAGAACGTGGTGTTCTGCTCGAAGAAGAGATAAAAAACGGAGAGCAGGAGCGGGAAGCCTTGCGCATTGAAAATCAGCGTCTCCGGGACGAATTGTCGGATCTCAAAATTGAGGCGCACATTATCCAGGAGAAGCTTCGGAAGGCCGAACTTTTGCTTAAGCAAAAGAACAACTTTATGCCTCTAACCCCAGGCCTTCCAGTGCCCCATACCCCCGATGTTTCCGAACATTCCCCTGCTACCACAGCCTCTTCGCCAACCATTGCGACTCCACCTACAAAGTCTGTTTCATCTGTTGCATCTGATACCCAAACACCGCCTTCACCGCCATTCTCCGATTCATCATATACTCTTGCAAAAGCAACAACCACCCCTTCAATACCGCGACCCCGAGTCTCTATTTCGGAATCGGTTTCGAGACCGTCATATCCATCATCCAGGACGAGACACTCTCGGGGACCCTCCATACCGACCAGCAATGGCAATTCAACTCCATCTGTCACTTCTCGTCGCTCTATGACACGGTCCAACCCTACACAGCAACCAGCAGGGCTGCCAAGGTCTGGTTCTCTTTATCAAATTCGAGGACTCATTGGCAAAATGCAGAAGCTTGAGGAGCGAGTACAGTCTGCAAGATCAAGACTTCCTGCGCCAGTTGAGACCCCTCCAAAAGTATCTCCCCGGACGAACTCAGCCTTGGGCCAGAACTACATTCCATCTTCAGTGACTATCAGGAGAGTTTCCAGAAAACGAACAAGTGGAAGTGTTGCCAGCTCTCGTGACGGAGAATCCACACCATCTCACATTCCAGCTGGAAGAAGGTCTTTCGGCCTCAACCAAGGGACCCCAACTCGTTCCGTCCAGAGTGAAAGCAGACCCAGCAGCAGAGCCAGTGTATCCAGCCGCACTTCAACTAGCCAATTACCCGTTTCTTCAAGCTCAATTCCTCAACCTCGCTCCGAGAGCAGACAAAGTCTCACGGGTTCACGAACACCGCTTGGTCATTATTCCACCAACCCGACAACGGAGAGTCGACGGCCCCGTTCATCTCTTAGTAATTATAGCCATTCAATCAACATGGGACATATTGATGAGAATGAAGACATTACAACCCCTACACCACGGCGCAGTACATTCAATAAGGGCGATTACCAAATTTCAGGCATACCCACTCCCGGAGGCTTAAAGAAAAGGGAATCGGCAGGGCATGTCAACCCTCCCTCCATGTTACCTGCGCCCCGTCGCATTAGCTCCGGTCTCGATCGACGAGATGGGGATATGGGCCCTCCAGAGAGGAAAAATAAACTGAACGAAGTAGGCGAAAGTTATTAGCGCTCTCCATTCCATTCGCACATCGTACTCTTATCTCTCCATTCTACTTCTCTCTTGCTTTGCTTGCATCTAGCATGACAACATTATACATACATATTTGTTTGATATCCATCTTCTTTGATTCACGGTTACGGTTCTTATGATATTTTACGGCGGCATTATTCTCGGGGTGCCTTGGTGAAATTTTTCGAGGTCTTTTGATTGGTTTTTTTCTTCCTGTCCTTCGTTTTCCCTACTTATCTTTTCGTTTCCTTTGCGTCGGGATTATATTGTCGGCTTTTTCTCTTTCAATGTTATCCTGAAACGGCAATATAATACGGGATAAAGCATTTGTTTACCCCTTCTATATCGCTTCCTCCCAAGCACCTTCTTTTCAGCTTTTAAGGGGATCTGTCACCTATCCATTTTTAGATATTGCTTTTCTCGATATTTTCCCCTTCTGCTTAACGATTGTTTATCTGCTAAACCATGACACATTACTGAACTTTCTTCCCTGTATTCTTTCTTGTTTTCCTTTCTTAGTTCCTGCTTTTTTATGACGTTCTGTTGACGTTTTGTTATATACCTCATCAATCTATGTACCTACCTACTTACCTACCTACCTACTTACCTTAACTATTCTACGCCTGGCCGTATCCTATCTATAGCTATATAAGCTCGCTCGCTCGCTTCTGTGGAACTTTTTTTTTTTTTTCCTTTGTGTTTCTTTCTCTAAAATGTGGCCCAATATGACTTGTTCGTATTCTTGCATGAAAATTATTTTCACAGAGGAAAACTTAAGACCATTGGTATTATACATTTGCCGAGAAGAAAGAAAACTTAATAGTTGTTTCTCTCTCTCGAAACTCATTTCCAATTGCATTCTTGTAGATTTTCGTCTACTTTTGGTATACTCTGGAGGTGACTGGGATTCTTCTCTATTAATGTGTTAGCCAACGTCTCCGCATTAGCTCATTTAACCGTAGTGGCAACCTAACGCGTTCAACATATCCTACTCTTTAACAGTGACCCTGTATCAATCATTTTGCTTACTGTCAATCAATATTTCGCAAAATCTTATTTTCCTTTCCCTTTAAGTTTTCGCGTTTGTGCTCCCTATCTATTCCAGCTCAACCGAAACTGCATGGAAAGGTGCCTAGGGCTTCTCAGCCAACTACTCTAGTTTCTTACCCTGAGATCACTCGCTAAATTGGATGTGGATCATGATTTCCAAACAGACAAACCTCAAACTTCCTGAAATTGATGTAACAAAATTTCAGGAATTGGATACATTTCAGGGCAGTCAAGGTTGCAAGCGCTCTTAGCTTGGTTGAGTATTAAAGAGAGTGCACGGAAACGCGTTTTGAAAAAATACCTAATCGCATATCAGATTCCGTCCAGCGCTATCGTGGGTTGTTGTGCTCGTTCGGGTTGTTGGATGGTTTGAGTTATTTGGAACCGAAGGATCTTAAGGCACGCGGGGCTTTGGCTTTGACAGCAACAAGCAGGGGGAGGGACGTGAGGTGAAAAGATCTTATGAGGCATCGCCAAGCCATAGAAAAAGCGAAGTTCTTTTCTTACCCACTCACTGGCCTGGGAGGTGCCATTTTCATAATTATTGATTTAAATCTTTCCCCAATACTACGTCGGATACTCATTTGTATTGATTTGTTTCCCATCCACATAGAAGCAATATACTAGTATAAAGGCTGAAAAAGATCAATTATTTCAGTACATACCAAGAGTAATAATTATTCTTGACATTTTTATTGATTTAAGGATAAATGAGGAACAGGAGAAATAATGGATAGTAGTATAGCAGTATAAACCGGTGCGACAATTGTAGATGACCAGAACAGGTGGTTTGTCATGTGCAGGTATTCCCAGCCACGGGCCGTCTGCGGGTGACCCAAGAAGCTTAAAATGACGACAACCAATGAAACCCACTTTGATTCTGCGATGTGGGGCCGATCTTGGTTCGCGTCAGCCCTATGAATAGGAGGAACAAAGCATTTTCACCCATGATTTTACGTATACAACCCTGGACATCAGCCTCTTGATATTTGGGAGATAGCTTGGCCAGTCTCGTAGCTATAGATAAACGGTCACAGTAATTCTCAAAACAAAACCTGGTGGAAAAGGGGGGGATTTCAAATGGCCGAAAAGCGAAAACTCTGAATACAAATCATGCGGGGCATTGAATAAGAAGAGGTGGCTCGAAATGTTTCACAACAGAAAATATCATCCTCACTTCTGCGGAAACCTCTACCTCAAATCATCCCTTCACTGGAAGAAACACACGTAAGTGGATTGGGGACAGGAGGAAAATGTCACGGTTTCTTTCCCGAACATTACCACAATGCCAGTTTTCAGTCTCTCATGCTAATATAAAGCCTCCTATACATTTATTGAGAAGTATTTGCAACGTGGAAGCAACTAATCCGTATCGATCTGTCCACTTTGCCACCCAGAGAGCAGAAAATTGGGAAACAATCTCATTTCCACGTGAGCGGCATCGGCAAATGCAACGATACGTACGGCAGGCTACACCGACCAACAGCGCCGATGCCGAATCGGCAGTGGGTCCCGTGACTTTGGGTGCAATCTGTTGGGGGATGCAAACAGGACAAACGAGACAAATGCGGCCAATCAGGAATGTTGCATCTAGCGCCGTTGGCTGTTGTGGTGGGGACAGCGTCATTTTTTTGCGCGTGGGGACACTCAACAACTCCGGCCTGGGCGCCCAGGGGAAAGTTGGGGATGGAAATGGGAGGAGCAGC
Organism: Emergomyces orientalis; assembly: GCA_002110485.1. Classification (NCBI taxonomy): domain Eukaryota; kingdom Fungi; phylum Ascomycota; class Eurotiomycetes; order Onygenales; family Ajellomycetaceae; genus Emergomyces; species Emergomyces orientalis. The sequence continues at coordinate 479,905 of MOWL01000070.1, forward strand.
AAAGGATTTTTTCTGTCTTCATTTTTTCCAGCGTTTTCCCCAGGGAAGCGAAAGCTGCCTGGAAAATAGCACAAAATGCAGAAATCCCTTCTCGATATGAATGTGACTGATATGCACCGTTTCGATACGGTTTGTGCCACAAGGTGCGATCTTTTCTGCCTTGGTGGGGAGCTACGGATGATGATGGTTGTTTTGGGGCTGGAATCGAATGGTCCAAGTTTTGGTGAAGATGTTCCTAGCCCGAAGAGGGAAGATTTCAAGGGGCGAAAGGGCAAGTTCAAAAAACCTAACTTGGCTTTGGCTTGGATGGGGGAATTGAAATACCAGAAATACAAACAATACAAGGAACAGATCTGCTAGATGGAGAATTCGACGACGTTCACAAATGAATAGTTTATAACACTCTGTGTAGCTATATATGGATGGTGCGCGGAAGAACACTGAGCTTTTTTGTATGGAAACTTTCCAGGCCAAGCTGAAACGGCTGGTAACCGCTCAACCCAATTTTTGTATTGATAAGCGCCAAAGGTACCCCCCGCAGAAATTATGCGGAAGAGTACTGCCCCGAAAACGAGCTCTGTACAAATCTTACATGTCCAGCCCTTGGATCAGCAATCCAACCTTCCCTGTCTGCGTCTCTTCGCTTTTTTTTTTTTTTTTCTTCTTCTTCCGCTGCTTTTCTGTCTCCCTTTTTCAACTTCACTCTTCACTCTTCATTCTTCTTCTTCCTGGTGAGATTTATTTTATCCTCCCAGTTAATTTCCTCCTTTCTCTCCCTCTCTCTGCCTCTCTCGTCTCTCCTTCATTCGTTGAGGGCCTCCTATCTATCCCCCCTAAACCCTCTTTAACCCTTTTTCTCGGTCTGATTTGTCTTGTCAATGCGCACTGTAAGGGATCAGGCGTTGAGTTGCTAGACCTGTTGGGTTTTCCTTTTTATTTCCTAATATATCTTCCTTCTCAATAACCGCCTTTACCGTCGACAAAACACGGAAAAGGAAGAAGAAAAGAGTGACAGGTGAACGGGAATCGACAAAACCCCCCCTCTCCCTCTCTCATAAATCGATCCAGTTCCCTATTTACCTGCCTATAATAGCTCGCTGTTTCCATTCGTTCCATGAATAGTTGGAAATAATACGATTTACACCTTCATCATGGGGGTTACAAACGGATCGTCCAGCGTCAATGGCTTCGGGAGCGCATATGCAGCTAAGCATAACCTACCATCACATTTTATCGGAGGCAATCGCCTCGATCTTTCGCCTCCTGGGAAAGTGAAGGACTTCGTTGCGAAGAACGATGGTCATTCTGTCATTACTTCTGTGCGTTAAATATGTTCTTATCCCGGCTTTATTCCTTTTATTCCTTCCGCCTTGCTCCCTCAAAACAATAAATTTTTGGAACCATGCTATTTCTAGTTTGGACACGAAGAGAACGTGGACTAACAGCTTTAATTGGCGACTTTTTTTATTTATTCTTAGGTCCTCATTGCGAACAACGGTATTGCTGCCGTTAAAGAAATTCGAGACGTACGAAAATGGGCCTACAATACATTTGGCGATGAAAAGGCGATTCAATTTACGGTCATGGCCACACCGGAGGATTTAAGAGCTAATGCGGATTATATTCGGATGGCTGACCAATATGTCGAGGTACAGAGAACATTTTTAATTCTATTTTATAAAGGCGATCGAGATTCACAAAGCAAATAGGGACTGAATTGGAGCCATATAACTGATTTTTTATTGATTAGGTTCCCGGAGGCACGAATAACAACAATTATGCCAATGTTGAACTTATTGTGGATGTTGCAGAGCGTATGGGTGTCCATGCTGTTTGGGCAGGATGGTGAGGATATTCCTTGGTAGATTATGATTTTTTCGGGAGGGAACAAGCTCGCTAATATTCCACCAGGGGCCACGCTTCGGAAAACCCAAAACTGCCTGAGTCGCTTGCTGCATCCCCAAAAAAGATAATTTTTATCGGCCCTCCTGGTTCCGCGATGCGATCTCTTGGTGATAAAATTTCTTCGACGATTGTTGCCCAACACGCTGGGGTTCCCTGCATTCCCTGGTCCGGAGAAGGTGTCGAAGAAGTTACAGTCGATGAGGAGGGGATTGTGACCGTTGAACCCCATATTTATGAAAAAGGATGCACGCATTCTCCGCAAGAAGGGTTGGAGAAAGCTCGGGCTATTGGGTTCCCCGTCATGGTCAAGGCCTCTGAAGGAGGCGGTGGAAAGGGTATTCGAAAGGTTGATAAGGAAGAGGATTTTGTCAATCTGTATAATGCCGCGGCCAGTGAGATTCCCGGATCTCCAATTTTCATTATGAAACTCGCAGGGAATGCGAGACATTTGGAGGTTCAGTTACTAGCAGATCAATATGGCAATAACATATCCCTTTTTGGTCGAGATTGCTCAGTACAGCGGCGACATCAGAAAATTATCGAGGAGGCTCCTGTCACTATTGCCAAACCAGAAACTTTTCAAGCTATGGAAAGAGCCGCTGTTAGACTCGGGAAGTTGGTTGGTTACGTTTCTGCCGGGACAGTCGAATATCTCTACTCCCATGCAGAAGACAAGTTCTACTTTCTGGAACTAAATCCGCGTCTGCAAGTCGAGCATCCAACAACAGAAATGGTTTCTGGAGTCAATCTTCCCGCTGCTCAGCTACAGATTGCCATGGGTATCCCCTTACATCGCATTCGTGATATCCGTCTGTTGTACGGCGTGGACCCTAACACCAGCTCTGAGATCGATTTCCATTTCACCAACGAAGAGAGCACGAAAACTCAACGCCGACCGAAACCCAAGGGACACACTACCGCTTGTCGTATCACGTCCGAGGATCCTGGTGAAGGTTTTAAACCGTCCAGCGGAACCATGCATGAGCTTAACTTCCGAAGTAGCTCGAATGTCTGGGGTTACTTCTCTGTTGGCACAGCTGGTGGGATTCACAGTTTCTCCGATTCTCAATTCGGCCATATCTTTGCCTACGGCGAGAATCGCTCTGCGTCGCGAAAGCACATGGTCGTTGCTTTGAAGGAATTAAGCATTCGTGGTGATTTCCGAACAACCGTCGAGTACCTCATCAAGCTCCTCGAGACACCCGCCTTTGAGGACAACACTATCACCACTGGTTGGTTGGATCAGTTGATTTCCAATAAGCTGACGGCTGAGCGGCCTGATCCGATGGTCGCTGTAATCTGTGGAGCCGTTACCAGGGCTCATCTCTCGAGTGAGTCGTGCATCGCGGAGTACCGGAAGGGTATTGAAAAGGGACAAGTGCCTTCAAAGGACGTCCTGAAGACTGTTTTCCCGATTGATTTTATTTACGAAGGATACCGGTATAAATTCACAGCTACTAGATCTAGCCACGATAACTACCATCTTTTTATTAATGGATCCAAATGCTCTGTTGGTGTTCGGGCTCTAGCTGATGGTGGATTGCTCGTGCTTTTGAACGGACGAAGCCATAACGTTTACTGGAAGGAGGAAGCCGCTGCGACCCGCTTGAGTGTTGATGGTAAAACATGTCTGCTTGAGGAGGAAAACGACCCTACACAACTTCGCACCCCTAGCCCAGGAAAGCTTGTCAAGTACACTGTGGAAAACGGAGAACATGTTCGAGCTGGGCAGCCATTCGCTGAAGTCGAAGTCATGAAAATGTACATGCCCCTTATTGCGCAGGAGGATGGTATCGTGCAACTCATCAAACAACCTGGATCTACACTCGAAGCCGGGGATATCCTTGGTATCCTCGCCTTGGATGACCCATCCAGAGTGAAGCATGCTCAGCCTTTCCTCGGACAATTACCAGAGTTAGGCCCTCCTCAAGTTGTTGGTGCCAAGCCCCCTCAGCGCTTTGTCCTACTACACAACATCTTGCTTGATATTCTTCGTGGGTTCGATAACCAAGTCATCATGGGTGCCACTTTGAAAGAATTGGTTGAAGTCCTGAGGAACCCCGAACTACCATATGGGGAGTGGAACGCCCAAGTTTCAGCTCTCCATTCACGCATGCCACAGAAACTTGACTCCCTTCTCACACAGGTTGTCGATAAGGCCAAGTCGCGAAAAGCGGAGTTCCCGGCCAATCAATTGATGAAGACGCTTAGCCGCTTCATCGATGAAAATGTTAGTCCTGCTGATGCTGATATTCTCCAAACGAGCCTCCTCCCTCTCGTGGATGTGATCCGACGGTACAGTGAAGGCCTGAAGGTTCATGAATACAAGGCCTTCATTGGAATTCTTCAGCAGTATTGGGATGTGGAGCACCTTTTCACGGGGCGAAATATGCGGGACGAGGATGTGATCCTTAAACTGAGAGAAGAGAACAAGGACGACATCGACGGCGTTATCCAAACCGTCCTGTCTCACAGCAAAGTCGGAGCGAAGAACAACTTGCTGCTCGCGATTTTAGATATGTACCGCCCCAACAAACCAAATGCTGGCAACGTCGGGAAGTATTTGAAGCCCATTCTCAAAAAGCTTGCAGAGCTGGAGTCACGAGCCACTTCCAAAGTGGCTTTGAAGGCTCGCGAGGTTCTTATCCAATGCGCATTGCCATCCCTTGAAGAAAGGGTCGCACAGATGGAGCATATCTTGCGATCTTCGGTTGTGGAATCCAAATATGGGGAGACGGGTTGGGACCACCGAGAACCGGATATAAATGTCTTGAAGGAAGTGGTTGACTCTAAGTACACTGTCTTCGATGTCCTCCCTCTTTTCTTCGGGCATCAGGATCAATGGGTATCCCTGGCAGCGCTTGAGGTGTATGTCCGCAGAGCTTATCGAGCATACTCCTTGAAGGGTATCGAATACCACAACCAGCTCGAGAGTCCATTCTTTGTTTCTTGGGATTTCATCCTCGGGAAGACTGGTCACTCTGAGTTTGGAATGGCAGCCGCTTCAACCCACCCGTCCACTCCCACCACTCCCACGACAGAAAGCAACCCCTTTAAGAAAATTAGCTCCATTAGCGACATGTCGTATCTGGTCAACAAGGGAGTCAATGAACCAATGAGGAAAGGTGTCATCATTCCAGTTAATTATCTTGATGATGCCGAAGAAATGCTATCCAGGGCGCTAGAGGTCTTCCCCCGATCAGAGCTACAGAAAAACAACGGAAACTCCCTTGGTCCCAACTTGGCGGCATTGCGCAAACCAACACCTCGTATTGAAACTGTTGATGAGCTCACGGGAGTCTGCAACGTTGCTATTCGCGATATTGAGGATCTGGATGATACAGAGATGGTCTCGCGCATTACTAAGCTTGTCTCGGAAGTTAAGGAAGAGCTGCTCGCTCGCCGAGTGAGAAGACTTACCTTCATTTGTGGGCACAAGGATGGAACCTACCCTGGTTACTTCACGTTCAGAGGCCCTTCTTACGACGAAGATGAGAGTATCCGCCACAGCGAACCTGCTCTTGCGTTCCAGCTTGAATTGGGAAGGCTCTCCAAGTTCAAAATCAAGCCTGTCTTTACTGAGAACCGAAATATCCACGTTTACGAAGCGATCGGTAAAGGACCAGAAAGCGACAAGGCCGTTGATAAACGATATTTCACACGTGCTGTGGTTCGTCCTGGGCGTCTGCGGGATGATATACCTACGGCAGAGTATCTTATCTCTGAAGCTGACAACTTGATGAATGACATCCTTGACGCTCTGGAAATTATTGGCAACAATAACTCCGACTTGAACCATATCTTCATTAACTTTACGCCCGTTTTCCCACTTGAACCGGTTGACGTTGAAAGGGCATTAGCAGGCTTCCTGGAACGTTTTGGTCGACGACTCTGGCGCCTTCGCGTGACCGGGGCTGAAATTCGTATCCTTTGCACGGAGCCCACGACTGGCATGGCGTATCCCCTCCGCGTGGTAATCAACAACACCTCTGGATATATCATCCAGGTTGAAATGTATGCCGAGCGGAAATCCGAAAAAGGAGAATGGATATTCCACAGCATTGGTGGCACCACGAAGATCGGATCCATGCACCTTCGTCCCGTATCGACTCCATATCCAACCAAGGAATGGTTGCAGCCCAAGCGATACAAGGCTCATTTGATGGGTACTCAATATGTATATGACTTCCCTGAACTTTTCAGACAAGCTTTCCAGAACTGCTGGACCAAGGCCGTTTCCGAGCACTCATCGCTTGTTGATAAACGACCAGCTGTTGGCGATTGCATCGACTACGCTGAGCTTGTACTTGATGATTCTGATAACTTGATCGAAGTAGTTCGCGAGCCGGGAACCAACACTCATGGAATGGTTGGTTGGATGATCACTGCCAGAACCCCTGAGTACCCACGTGGTAGGCGCTTCATCATTATCGCCAACGACATCACTTTCCAAATTGGATCGTTTGGGCCGCAAGAAGATAAGTTCTTCCACAAGTGCACGGAACTTGCGCGGAAGCTAGGGATTCCACGGATCTATCTTTCTGCCAACTCCGGTGCCCGTATCGGAATGGCAGAGGAGCTGATGCGTCATTTCTCTGTTGCATGGAATGACCCCGAACGGCCAGAGGCTGGCTTCAAGTATCTTTATCTTACTCCGGAGGTGAAAAAGAGATTGGACGCGAGGAAGACAAAGGACGTCATAACGGAACTAGTAACCGAAGATGGTGAAGAGAGGCATATGATCACCACTATCATCGGCGCAGAAGATGGTCTTGGTGTCGAATGTCTGAGAGGCTCTGGCCTAATCGCTGGCGCCACGTCCAAGGCCTACGAAGACATCTTCACTATTACGCTTGTGACCTGTCGCTCCGTTGGAATTGGTGCTTATCTTGTTCGTCTGGGCCAAAGAGCGATTCAAGTTGAAGGACAGCCAATTATCTTGACTGGAGCTCCTGCCATTAACAAGCTCCTTGGACGAGAAGTCTATACATCCAATTTGCAGTTGGGTGGAACACAAATCATGTACAAGAACGGTGTTTCCCATATGACGGCCAATGATGATTTCGAGGGTATACAGAAGATTGTCCAATGGATGTCGTTCATTCCTGACAAGAAGAACTCCCCTGTTCCAATTCGACCCTATTCGGACACGTGGGATCGAGATATCGGATACTATCCTCCAGCTAAACAAACTTACGACGTAAGATGGCTTATCGCTGGTAAGCAGGATGACGAGGGTTTCCTACCTGGTTTTTTCGACAAGGATTCCTTCCAGGAAGCTCTCGGTGGATGGGCCAGGACTGTGGTGGTTGGACGCGCTAGACTTGGTGGTATCCCCATGGGTGTCATCGCAGTCGAGACGCGCTCTGTCGACACAGTCACACCGGCTGATCCTGCCAATCCGGACTCGATGGAGCTGATTTCTACAGAGGCTGGTGGAGTCTGGTATCCAAATTCTGCTTTCAAAACAGCCCAAGCTCTCAGGGATTTCAACTTTGGCGAACAACTTCCTGTCATGATCCTTGCCAACTGGCGAGGTTTCTCTGGTGGCCAACGCGACATGTACAATGAGGTTCTTAAGTATGGTTCTTACATTGTCGATGCTCTTGTCAAGTACGAGCAGCCGATTTTCGTTTACATTCCGCCATTCGGAGAATTGCGTGGTGGCTCATGGGTATGTTCGATTTTTCTATTAATTTTTATATTTGTCCTTCATGCTAATTTTGTAATAGGTTGTGATCGATCCTACCATCAACCCAGAACAGATGGAGATGTATGCCGATGAGGAATCTCGTGGTGGTGTTCTCGAACCGGAAGGCATTGTCAACATCAAGTACCGTCGTGACAAACAGCTAGATACCATGGCCCGTTTGGACCCGGAATACAGCGAGCTCAGGAAGGCCCTTAGCGACAAGTCCCTGCCCGCCGACGAACTTTCCAAGATCAAAGTGAAGATGACCGAAAGGGAAGAACAGCTTCTCCCAGTCTACATGCAAATCGCTCTGCAATTTGCCGATCTCCACGATCGTGCCGGCCGCATGGAGGCGAAAGGAACCATCCGTCAAGCTCTCCAGTGGAAAAACGCGAGGCGATTCTTCTACTGGCGTCTCCGCCGCCGCCTCAGCGAAGAACTCATCCTCAAACGCATGGCAGCCGCTGCTCCCCCTACTGCCATGCGCAATGGCGCTGTCCCAACTGCCGCCCCCAGCCCCTCGTCGTCCCCTAAGCCTGCTCCACCAACAAGCCGTGAAATCAATCTCAACACGCTGAAGTTATGGACCGGAATGCTGGATCGGGAGTTTGATGCCAATGACCGCAAGGTTGCCCTGTGGTACGAAGAGAATAAGAAGAAGGTGCTGGAGGAGGTTGAGGAGATGAAGACTGAAGGTGTCGCGGTTGAAGTTGCTCAGTTGCTTATGGGCAATAAGGATGGTGGGCTGAGAGGTGTGCAGCAAGTGTTGAGCATGCTTCCTGTGGATGAAAGGGAGGCGGTGTTGAAATATTTGGGGTCGTCGTAGTAGAAGATGAGCATGGGTGTGAAGAAGTACTGCCCTTTGTGTGTGTTTCGTTGCCGTGTATTGATAGATGAAGAAACGCCTTCACCGACCATACGCGTATTAAGTTTTGTTTTCCAAATATGGGATGTGGGAGTATGGATTTTTTTCATTTTATATTTTGCCCTTGTTGAATTGTTTTAGTTTCTTTCGCCTCTGTCATAGCTTTGCCATGTTTGATTTGCTTTTTTACGTTTTTCATTTGCTCGAATTTTTTTGTTTTTTTTCCCCTTCCTCATAAACCAGCATAGTCTGTCCTAGATGTTCCATGCTCATTTTTTGTATTTTTCTAGGACTAGATTTTACTTTCCATTACTTCTTCATACTTCACTTTGCATTAGTTAATCCTATTATATATATAGATCTAAATTCATTAATGTGTATATTTCTGTATTTGATTCCGTGTTTCCGGTCAGGCGTCCTCTGGCCTTCCGATTTCAAGACCTTAAAAAAAAGTATACATACAGTACAATGAATAAGTTGAATGTATCACTGAATATACATGCTACGGCATTGAAAAGTACAATGATATAAGAATACATACACAGGTTATCTACTAAAACAGTTTGCATCTGTATGCAGGTAGTCAAAAAGGCGAAGAAGATCAAGTGAAAATGATGACAAATTTTCCGATGAAAATAAATAAACATACCCAAGAACGCTGAATGAAATAAGTTAAGATATACAATGCATGCGAATGATAGCTAACAAAAATGCAAGGGGTAGATAGCCAGAAAATAATAACAAATAGGAATATGAAAGGGGGGTATCATAATAGGAGGAACATAAAAAAGAAACTCGAAAAAAATGACCTGAAAATAGATTGGCGAACATAAAACAGTGCCTAGAAAGAAAAAAAAAATTTGCCCAAGCAAAGATGTGTAACCTTTTGACCCCGCAACATCATGCTAGCTGCCTCTCCATCGTATACGACTGACGAATCAACGGCGCAACAGCTCGATACGTTGAGGCAGAAACATCTCTCAACCCCTTCACGCCTCCGCGACCTCCCCCCTGTTCATCTCTATCAATGCTCAACCTCCCCAACTCAACCGGAAGCTGGTCTATTTCGTGTCGGGCAATTTTCAAGCCTTTCCTAATATGAGGCTGTGACGCTACCGCCGCAGCCGCTGCTGGGCGTGTTCCACTGAACGGAGCAGCATCTGCGCGAGAGGGATTGGTGCTGCGGGTCCATGCTAGTGCCTCTTCACTGCCAGGAAGGGTGACGCTGGTAGCGCCTAGGGTGCGCGCAATGTCGTCGAGGAGAATCTCCATTGGCGCGATGTAGGCTGTTCGGCTCTTTTCCGACCATGCGAGAACATGGCCGCATACTTGGCCCGTGGATTTATCGAAAACCCATGCTCCAGAGTCACCAGGGACTGGAAAATGAGTATGTTAGTATGATTCTCACAAAGGGTGCGGGAAGAGTGAAGGTAGAGATGGAAAGAGAGCCATACCCCCAAAATTTCCATCGACGCTAAAACTGCTCGAGAACGATTGGCGACCGTGCATCTTTACCAGGGTCATTGCCTTGGAAATCCGGCCGCTTTGCAGGCCGGATGTCCTGCCACAGCATTGGACATGTAATCCTGCGAGATCTTCGATCTTGGCGACCTTGTCAAGTGTAGCAAAGAGCACCTTGGAGTTTTGGTGGCTGTGAGTTACACGACGACTGCCGACATGGGAGGAAGGGGAGCTGTGAGATTCCGACGTATCAAAATCTGTAAGTATCGCGTTATTGATATCCATCCGATTCTCGTCGATCTTGATAAGCGCCCAGTCTACTTCATGTTTCATCCCACCGCGTTTCCACCTCCTGACTCCAGACGAGGCGTGGACGTATCCTAACGAGTGCGAGGCAAGATGCTCGTCGTCACGGTCCTCCGCGGTCGGAAAAAATCCATCTTCCACGTCATCAATCGCTGGCTGCGTGACAATTATTCGAGGCTCCTCTCCCGGGTCAACTCCGGTTGTATCTCCAATGGAAGCAGAATCATAATCGTCGTCGTCATCAGGGTCTTCATCCCCTTCGTCACTAGAATATCCATCTGAGAGCCAGTAATCGTCATACGACTCGTCAATGCTTGGTGCTATGGATCCATCATCTGCGTCATCATCGTCATCAGAGATCTCAAACGGATACAACGCTTCAGGTGGGTCTTCATCACGCCAGGAATATGAAAAAGCCTGGTTAAAAGTCTCCCCTCTGGGAGTCCAGTTGCCCGCAGAGCGAGGAGGCAGGTCCTGGTACCCGTCGTCTTCCTCATCATCGCAGGGAGCATCAAGCATGTGATGCACCGTCATTCCGTACGGCATTCCATCAACAAGAATTGCTCCTCCATAGGAAACCGGTGGCAAATGCTCGTCGAGTCGAAATGCTCCTATTGATGCTCCACAGACAGGCTTTTGCTGATAGTGTGGGTTCAGATCAGTCTGGGCGGCATCGACGACGCTACGGTTATTAGTTTTCGGTTTTCTGCGTCTTCTGCGAGGAACTTTTGAGCGTGTAACATCCCCGCGAATCACAATGAGATCCCAGTTTTCTCGATCGTAATCGAAGTACTTCTTAAGAGCAACTCGCACCCGCCGGATATTGGTACAGGTGACGCATATTGTGGTCTTCGCAGTCTCGGCACTTTCTCCAGCTATCATTAAAGAAGCACTGCAGGATTCAGGCGAGTCCTTCAGGATCTTCTGAAGAAGTTTACTGAGTTTCGGCATGAGTGACATGTTCCATTGTCTCAAGTCATCTTCGGGTATTTCCACGTTGGACCATTTCTTCAAAGTCCGTTTCCGTACCTTTTTCTCGCCGGCGCCTCCCTTCTCTTGTAATCCATTTGATGCACCGTACGTCGTTCCATCGTCAGCCGGATCGATCGGCATGGTTACGTCTGGTTGGCGGCCTATATCGTAAGGGTTTACCTCTTGGAAGGACGAACTGTTTGGCTCTATAACGAGAGGTGGAGGAAGGGACTCATCCAGATCCGAAGCGGGCGGAGGAGAGAAGACATCCAGACATGCACAGCGCCAACTGACTTTTCCAATTGTGTAAACAAAGTTTTTGGAGAATGTGTTCCACTCATCAGATGTGCTAGGGTCATGCCATGGATAATGGTAGGTTTGTCGGATCCTCAGTCCTAGATCTGTCATCGGCTCGGTGGAAAGGTGGAAATTGGGTGCATCGAGGCAAAGCTGGACTATTTGCAGATATGAATTTCCACATTTTGGTGCGAGCCGCTTGACGTAAACATTTTCGATTCGCGACTTGAACATCGAATTGTTATATTTCATCTTCCAGAGTTTACTAAGAGGTGTCCACAAGCCAATTTCAAGCAATACAAGACCTAAGCTGTATAGATCATACGCCCAAGACGAATTGTCGGTGATCACTCGACGATCGTCGGGATGGCGGTACATGCTAGCTGATAAAGGCTCTGGAACCGCATTCTTATCCTCGCTGTCGAACTGAGCGAGCGATGTAAGATATGGGTGGCTGAACTCCGAACTCGAGTCGCCTAGGAGGCCTTCATTGGGTACTTGGAAATCCGGGAATACTAAAATATTGTTGCTGTTTATATTGCCGTGTACGATATTCTGGCTTCTGAGATGAAGAACCGCCAGAACCAAATGATACGCTAGACGAAATCGGCTCTCAAGATTCGGGATAGGGCAATCCGGTCGGCCCTCTCCGGAATGAAATAGCGAGACAAGAGGTCGAGGTTTTGCATCCCTCAGTACATCAGAAGGTTGTCGCAGTAAGGGGAACATCTCGAGTGGGATCTGATAGACGAAAGCGTAGCGGGAATAAGTCATATCAATAAAATAACCAACAAACTTTAGTAATCCAAGATGTGATACTCTCGAGTTCTCGACCAGACGTTGGAGCGTGTCGAATAATTGTATCAGCCGTTCTCTGCGAGGGAACTGGAGAGAATTTTGCATCTCCAACATTATCGGGGAGAATTCCACAAGGACTGGCACTATTGGGCTCTGCACAAGGGCTGCCAGTGCAGGAGGCATTGCAGGGGTATCTAAATGCCCAATCACACGGGAATTCGCGGATTCTGCAACCGCTTCGTATGGGGGTGGATTGCAAGCATGGGAAATTCCACCACGTGATAGATGAAGTGCGGATTTATCGATATAAAACTGCTGGGTTGGAAGGAATGAATCCGCAAAAGTCTTCTGGAAGTCCTCAGCACACTCTGCAGTTGCATTGTCATGGAAGCCCGTAAAATGGCTTTTTCCAAACCCCCCTCCTCCTGGCTGAGGCACCGATGCTGATTTTTTCTTTGTCGGTAACGGTTTCTTATTTATCGATTGACCGGGATCATTCCGAAGCGAGTAGAATGACTCCTTGGAAGATTTCGATGATTTCGACAGCACTGGACGACCTTGACCTTGTCCTTTCGACGTTGACTGTGGATTTGAATTCATGCTCATACTCATGCTCATATTCCTCCGTGATCGCGAGAGATCATATAGCGTCTCAATATGCTGGGTCAATTCCTCCAACAACTCCTTAGACCTTGCAATCTCCTCCGCGGTGTATGTCGCTTTAACAGGGCTAACTTGGACCAATCCATCAGGCGATTTGACACCGTCCGGTTGCTGGAGCCTCTCCGCCTCATTGAGCAGCTCCTGGATAGACGACATCACACTCGCGACTACGTCAGAAAAACCAGCTTCGCTCAGAGCCTCGTCGATATCATTGGGCTGTGCGGCGCTCGCATCACTCCAATCCAAGCCCCATGCCAGCAGTCTATCCTTCTGGGTCCGAAAATTTCGATTCAATGCCACCAGTTCTGGATCATCGTTGGCTTTGGATGCGCTAGAGACGCTCTCGCAGGAGGATTTGGTGTCTGTATACAGCTTTGTGAGCCGTCTTTGGAAGAAGGCTCCGCCATGCCTGAGGACAGACATGGCTGCAATTGTGGTGCTTTTAACTAGAGATTAATTGGGATGATTTTGATCGTGATCAAACCTATCAATAGTAGAAATTTGTATGTACTTCAATATTGTGCCCTTTTGAAAGAATAGGATTTTACTTGTATCAAACTAGATCGCACAAAACACACGGTGGCGATGAGATGAAGTACGATCAACCAACAAAAAGTTGCTGCCTAATAGTGGCCAATAAGAACGCCCGCAGACTTGTCTCCGCCTGCAAACAGTGCAAAGTGGGCCCGGGTGGGGCTGAGCGGAGAAGCTAAAGGTCACGTGGGCACACTCTTCTTCTAGATCTGGCAGGCAGCACAATTCCATGGTTAATGTGATACAACGTGAGAAATGAAACAAGGCAAACGAATTTATTTTGTATTACTATTATTTTTGTCGCACCCAAGGTACACAATGACGCCTGGAAGTGCGAAATATATTTATATGGCGAAGCATAGTAAAATAATATACAAGGTGTAGAAAAAGATGCCGGATAAAATTTCCAAGGGTGCTTTGGAGAGGAATAAAGAAATAACAAAAAGGCAATAATGGTTAAATTAAAATAAAATAGAAAAAAGGTAGCGAAGGAAATTGTGAAATTCGTATGCTCATGAAGTAATCATCCGTCGGGTTACACCCACGTCTTTAGCTCGCTTCTCTCCAAAGTTATGAAGGCGCTCTCCAATCAGATACACATCATCCCGGACACCCACCCTCCAGATGGCAATTTGCTTGCGGGCTAGGTGCGCAGCCCACAGGAGGATAACCCCCATTAACATCGCAGGGAAACAGTAGCGGTATACTTCGGAGTGTACCATGGACGACGAATCGCGGAATATGGTGGAATTAAGAACATATCCTATAGGCAAGGGCCCCAAAATCGCAGCACAGGCAACCAAGGTAGCTGGAAGGATAAATGCGCGGGTGGCTAGCTTAATGTCCGGATTCATCCAGCCGTTGCGTAGGATAGCGTTAAGGGCATTGGCCGGGCGGGAGCCGCGATACCATAATATAAGTCTGACGGCCATGCGCACGTAGAGCACGCCTAGCGTCCAGTCCTGGACGAAGTGGATGACGTGGGCATCGCCACCGCCGATGTAGGTGTGCAGAGGAATGAGAATATAGAGCTCAGTAATTAAGGCGAAAAGGGAAGGGAGGAATAGAGCATATGCCCCTCCAATGTACAGCAGGCTGAGGAATTTCACGAGTAGGCTATACGCCTGAGGGAATGCTTGTCGCGGTGAGGCAAGGTATGGTTGCAGGCGTTGTCTGAGCGCGGGTAGGCCGTGGCGACAATGAACCATGGCGTAAAACGCCCCACCTACCACATATATGCCGACGCAGAAGGCATAGATGTCGTTTACACGAATGTGGCTGGGGAAGAGTGAAGAGATCATCCGTCGCCCGACGACGAGGGGCACTATGGTGCATCCAAGACCAGTAACAGCAGCGAAGACCCATATCATAAAAATAAAGGCCGCGATCCTGGTCTTGAACCTTGGAGGTATATAGACGTGAGCGAACATACTGTTCGACTTCCCATGAAGCCCCTCCTCGTGATCCTCTTTGCCATCAATCCGCTCATTATTTTCGCCAACTGCCAAGAAAACAGGCCTGCCCTTGGGAATCCGAACCTGATCGGACCCTGGCGCTCGCACAAATTTTCCATCTCGTAGAAAATATTTACTGCGGCCTTCACTGTCGAGGGTAGTGCTCCGACGGCCAAAAACGCGGTCACGCCAAGTTGGGTAAGCATGCCGGCCCTCCTCATCTTGACGCCGTTCGCCAAACAGGAAGTGTGTCAACCTCAATATGTGCGCGCATTTATGGAACCACCAGTTGTACATTTTATGCAAGCCATCCGATGGCCGGATAGAACGAATCGCCAACGGCATTACAAAGTTGTAGAAGAGTAGGTCGACAGGGAATTCCAAAACAGGCTCATTGGACGACCAGTGTATTGGGAGCACCTCGCGGAAAGTCAAAGACAAACCCCAGACAACGCCGCCAAGGCAAACAATGACAAGCCCGCCGTACACAAGCGCACTGAAGGCGATTTTCCGTAATTGCGTGGTGATATTACGCTCAAGAACGTCGCGTACCGGGTGGAATGTAGGATCGTCGGGGTCCCGGATGAAATCTAATGCAGATATGTTAGCCCAAAATCCACGCTCAAATATCCAAGGATGTGTTTTTTACTCACATAACACTCCACTTCGCATAATCTTCCGGCACATGGACACAAAAAGGGCGAAATGGAACATATAACAAGTACCAATGAACCAATGCACAAATAGCGATGTGAACGGCGAATCCAACGTGAATGCAGTCCGCGACGACAATGTTGCACCGCGGAAAAGCGGGAGGAGGGCAACATCGAGTAAGATGCCGCAATATAGTGGGAATACAATCATTTCAATCCCAATGATAAGGATCACCTTCATTACTCCACCAGCTTGCTGCAAAACATCAGCCACCGCCCCCTCGGCCCGATGCTCCTGACGTGGACCGGAAAACAGAGAGGAAAATCGGAGGTATAGCATCCCAAGAAGCGAGGCAAAGCAATATCCAACTATAATCGCAATTATCCGATCCTTGGTATCCCACTGTGCCAAGTCATGGTTCAATGATAGTGCGACATTTTCCTCGACTCCGCCGATTTTAAGGCTGGGCCAATTTTCTTTCTCCAAAAGGAAGAGTGCGGATTTTCCAACGCCCGCGACGGTGGCGGCTATTGTGTGGAATAGCTTCGCAGGTTCAAGGGGTAATATGGAGGTGATGAGTCGTTGCGGAGCATCTTTTTCGAGGAGAAGTAATGGGGTGTCGTAGAAAATAGTCTTGCCAAAGTCGATGATAAAGTTGAAAACTGCTGCGATTCGCTCTTGGTGGATCCTCAAAGCCTGGTGGGATAGAACAGAGAACATGGGTAAGTCTGATTCGTGGAAGGTGAAGAATGCACCTAGAACACCTTTAAGGCGCTGACTGCTACCGTCGATCAGAGATAGCGAAGCAGCTGTAACAGCATTGCTTGCGGAGAATTTTGTAAGAGAAGGGATGAATCGCCCGAAGGTGACGAGAGCGTGACGAAGCAGAACGTTCACCCAGTAGACAACATATCCCACGCTCCCGAGAAGTGTGTCTACGGTGATATCAGCAACGAGAGATACAATTGCAACTGGAACGCCAATAAAGAGTCGTATCGGATTGGTTAAAAGAACCAGGGCAATTTTACCCCACAGGTAGGGGAGCCAAATCCCAACAGCGACTGTGAACGATACGAGCAATGCGCTGAATACCCCGTTCTGTAGCAGACCGACGATTGGACCCTGCATGCCGATAAGCTCCAAGATACCTTCAAGATCATCCGCATCGTCCACAGCATCAACATCATCGGGGTCGACGGGAGCAAGCGGGCCCTCAGCAAACCCCGGTTGATCCATCGGGTCATGAAAATGATGATGATCAACCCGTGCAGGACCAAATGGAGCCTCTTGTGCGACGTCTTCAACGGCACCTTCGGCGTCGCCGTCCTCTGCTTGGTTTTCATCCTCTGCCCGCCGCGGGAGAGGCACCCCACCCCAGAACCAATTCGAGGCGCGATCAATCAAAGACTCGATAGGAGGATCCCCTACCTCTACCGGGGGAGGTTGTTGAGGCACAGCTGTTGAAGGTTCAGGTTGTGTGACCGGCAAGGCTTCTTGATCATGAATATCAACCTCGGAAGCAGGTGGTTCAGTAGGAGTTGAAGGGGGCGAGAAGTCTTGTCCATCCAACGGCTCCGCTTCTTCCTGGGGTACAGAGAGGTGATCTGTACTACTATTTAAGGGGGTATGGGGCGATATGTCGAACGAATGGATAGATCTAGATGGGCCCGCTGTTTCGGAGCCAAATCGCGCAGATGGTTTGAAGGGCTCCATTCTTGGCAAGGAGGGTGAAAAGGATTCCGCAGATATACTAGAATTTGCAGTCGGGTTCCCAAACCTCACTGTAAATGCCCGCTCAGGTCTATCCTGGGTTTCATGTGGTCGCTCTCCCGTGGATTTAACACTTTCAGAAGACGAATGATACGGGTAGTCCTCACGATGGATTGAGGCATCAAATGAACCATGCTGATCCGAAGCACTCCCTTCCTCGTCTTCCTGCACATTCCCCTCAGATACTTGGCCGAATTTGAATCCCTGTTCGCCCACACGCTCCAACTTTTGCATTGCCGCGATTACCCAACCCAGCTCTTCCTGGCGTCCTTCTTCCTCGATTATTCTTAATATTTCCGTCGGATTTCTTGCACCACGGGTCCATAAGTCTTTAAACACGTCTAGACCAGGCCACTGAGCATTACCGTGAGTGTCCGCATTTGCCGCTATTTCCTCGTTGGCCTGGTTGACTGTCGATGGGTGCTCGAGAATATTACCTACTTCATCGATGGGGTTCAGATTATTTTCAACCTGTGAAGGCCAATGTTGACTAGGCGATTCAAAGTCATCACCAGTGGCATCAGGCTGTTGCGGTTGATTCGATGGTAATGGTATATCGTTTGATTGCGGATCATCCCAATTGGGAAATCCTGTGTTTTGGTGTTCATGTATATCTTCCTGATTTTCTTCTTCCCGATAGGCTTCTTGGTTTGTCTCCTGATTTGCTTCTTGGTGGGCGTCCTGATGGTGGACATGCTGAACTGGGCGTGGCCGTTGCTGGTCAGCGGGCTGATTAGCTCCAGCATCGGCAATAAGCTGCGCGGCCGCTTCTCGATCTGCTTCCGCAAGATTAATCGCAGGTTGCTGCTGCACCACCCACTCTCTAATCAAAAAAACAAGAATAAAAGCAATAACCACAGAGAGAGTAATTATTTGCCCCTCAAAGGTATCTATTAAAATATTGTTCAGGGTGGAATACGGAGTCAACCTGTTTAAAAAAGAAACGTCTGAAAGCCAAGATGGTTGGCGAAACCGTCGGATTGAGGCACTAGTTGCATTGGTCGAGTTTGAAGCTGTCGCCTCGAGGACGGATGATGTCGTTGTTGCCCAGGTGCCCCATAAAAGCTTCTTCATAATGGTGTATATCAAGGGCTCACCGGCTGAGAAATTGAGCATGGAAGAAAATGGTGCGGCGAAGGGTGGCAGTGTAGGCGTCATATTATGTGTGCCCATCCCCCTCGAAAGGTTGTTTGGTGAGAGAATGTTTGCAGGAGACGTTCCGTGGGCGGCAAGCTGATCGAGCGCCTGGCTTGCCGGAGGTACACGTGAGGCGTGATAAAATTCAGGGTTAGGCCACCGTCCATCAGCTAACCAAAACAGACCTCGCCATATAGCTCTCATGGACCACGGCAGCCATCCTAACCATACGAAAGCAACTAGGACGAAGCGTAGCCACGTGACAAATGACCGACCGCCCTGCATAGCGAGTTCCTTCAGGAAAATCGGAGCTGGTAGTTCCTGGGGCATATTTGGGTCGTACAGCTTTGTAAATCTGAAGGGCGTCTTGCAGAGCTCGCAGTATTTCTTTTGCGAATGGGAAAGCCACTGCATCAGACAATCTTGGTGGACAAATTTGATACTCCCGCTACATTTGCACGGATAAAAGAGTTGTTCCTCCTCAGTGCCCTCGCCGCGACATATTCGACAAGTGTCAGATTCGTCCACGCTTCGTCTATTGGAGGGAGTGTTTGTGGCAAACGCAGGGTCGTTCATGATATCGGGAAGAGGACCAGCCCTTCGGTCCCGGCCAGCAACAATCCGGTGTATATCCATAGTCCTAGACGTCGAGAAATGATAATGTTAAGGAAACTAGTTCAACGACCATGCTATGGTAAATATTGGGTTCCGCATGCCCGCATCCCGGAGGTATCGATAAGTTCGTTGTCACTTTAGCGGAAGGTCACGATGTAGAGATAGCGGGAAGCTGCAAGGTGGTTAGCGTAGAAGAATACTACTAGAGCTTTCACAATAATGAAAACTTACAGAGATCAATAGTTTTATTCGACGTGGCGAACGTCTGGACATATAAAGACTTGCATGAAGAAGGAAGCAATCGGTTGTCCGTCTTTTAAAGATTCCGAAGGTAAGGCAGGGGGAATTCTTGCTTACTCAGCCAAATACCTCCCGGAACAACAAATATCCGGAGATATATTACGTCGTTACAGGCTTTACAGTTCAATACGTCACAGCCAGGCATCAGCCGCGCCAAGACGCGCCAGTATACGCCAATCTTCGCCAAGATACGGTATTGCCTCTGACACGCTGGCATGTGATTGGCCAACCTGTCACTTCCAACTTCCCCCAAGCTCCGAAACAGGATAAGATGGTGAAACCAACTTTTGCTGCACGGAGAGGAGAGAGAAGGAGAGCATATAATACTGGCCTTGTCTGCCGTCTCTCGCTGATGCGGTATCAAATATCTTTATTATCGCTAATATATCATACACTTCTTGAGAGTGAGTTATTCCCCGTTCCCCGGAACTCGCGAGCACCCGTGGTGATTTACGGTTTGGATAAATTACTTTCTGGTGGTTAGAAGCTGAGCTGACTGGTCCGTAGAGCTCCATGCCAAGGTGCTCCTGTCAGCTCCGTAATATCCAAAACTACAAATTCTTTTTACTATCTTTGACCTGCACTGGTTCTTCCTCATAAGTTTATTTGCGAGGCTGGTTGCCCGTGGGTTTTTTTTATTATTTAATTTTTTAAATTATTTTGATTCTTCCTTTGTACGACATACATATATGAGCACTAGACGCGTTGCGTTGTGTGCGGTGATACAGCACTGCGAGCCGACGAAATCAGTGATTAATAGAGTGGGGAGATCTGACGCCACAGGATGGTGATGGCAGCTGATGGAGCAGGTGTGGGGGAAATGATAAAGGGTCAGGTTAATGGACTCTCGATTCGAAGACAAGAAGCAAAAAAGGAAGAAGACCGGAGACGGCCTTCTAGCTTCGCACGCTGGTCACTTGCAGTGATCCTACGGTATGCTCCGTCATGGAAGTCCACTAGGTCTCTATCATACTGATTTATTTTTCTATTATAGGCTAGTCATATGGTATGCCTTACTTACGCCGTTCTTCTACTGTCCATCAACTCTACCAGAACTAGATAGCAATTCTCCAAGAGTCTGCAAACCATACTTGATTGCGCGGTCACATATCGAACCTCATGTAACTCCGTATTATGAAACTTACGGAGCTCCTTATGTCGACACTGTACGCCCCTATGCACGCATTTTCAACGAGAAGATATACACCCCTACTGCTAATTTCACAAAACGAAATTACCAGGCATACGGAGCTGTCTATACTGAGAAGGGTGTATCGTATATTCAGAACCAGTGGAGGGAAATGGTTACCCCTCACATCCACTCGCTACAAACCTCCTTGGGCCGCGCATACGAATCGTCAATTCAGCCGCATTACACACGCATTGCTACGCTAGTAACACCCTATTACTGGACAACAGTTGCCCATGTTGATAATGTGTGCCAATCGTATATTGTACCATTTTACATGCAATCGAAGCCAGTTATTGTCAAGGCCTATTCCTCCATGTACAATATTGTGGTGAACACAGTATATCCGTACAGTAAGAGAACGTGGTCATATCTGACGACATTCATCAGTGAGACGCTTCTACCGGGAGTTGTTAGACTCTACTGCGAGAATGTTGAACCTCAGTTGCTTCGGATTGGTGAGAAGCTTGCAAGCTATCGTGAAGGCCGGAAACTTGGTGCTGCTGGGGAAGAATCTGAAAGGTAAGCCCACATGTTTTGCCGCTTCGGCATATCTATTTCGAATCCTTTTTCTTTTTTTTCTCTTTTTCTCCAGGACCTTGGATTGTATTTGCATCCTTTTAAACTTTAGCTAACATATGCTGCAGCTTAACCGAACAATTCACTTCAACCCCCGCCGCTTCATCGTCTGCAACCACTGTATCACCAAGAGCATCGGATTATAGTACTTCCACCACCTCGACTTCGAGGTCTGCGCCACCTCCTGAGCAATCAGTAGATAAAGTGAGTCTCGCACGTGAAACAATAGCCACGGATTTGAGAACATGGCAAGAAAATTTTGCTATTGCGGCGGATAGAGGAGCCGAAGATCTCGATGAGCGAGTGGTTAAGATTGTAGAGCGCCACGTACATGACGCCCAGGAGGCCGGCGAGGAACTCGTATCCGAGTTGGAAACGGTGGGAAACCAAGAGCTCGAGTCACTAAAAACGAAAATCAACTATATCGTCCGTGGTTTGCCTGATAAATCCACACTCGAAGATCGCGAAGCCGCGCAGGACCGGTTGGTACAGGCCATTAGGACATCAGGCTTTGCTATTCGGGGAGCTGCACAGAAGCTCCGACAGTGGTTCGCGGACTTTAACAGTAACCTCCATGTGGAGGTAACTGCCGCTTCTGATGCGACCATTGAAGTCCTTGACCAGATTCGCGACCTGAGCCTTCAGAATATTGGGATGAAATGGGCGTGGATGGATGGTGTGACATACAAGGATTGGGCGAAATACAATGCACTAAAGAAGCAGCTCCATAGCTGGCGGGAGGAGGTCAGAGAGGTCGGGATGCAGCATGGTGCTTACGACGAAGCAAAGGCGCTCGGAAATGATATTGTAAACAGAGGGATGGCGATTGCTGAAGCGACGGCGAAGGAGCTGACTAGGCTCAAGGAGGTTGGCAGGTGGAAAATCGAAGCGGAGGATATCAGCGATGATTTTGAGACGAGGACGAGTGATGCGGCGGAAGCGCGTGCTAGCAAGAGAGCAGCAACGGATTTAGATAAATCTGAAACGGAGACAGATGCTGAATATCAACCCACGCCATCTTCCGAGGATGAGCCAAGCGAGGCAAATCCGCTTGATGAAGACCCTTCACTAGACACCGACCCAGCTACCAGCGACGTCGACGATACGCCGGAACCTGGTGATGAAGGAGACTCCGAAAACAGCCCGCCTTTTGCGGATGAACGCGATGAGCCTTCTGTCATATTTATTAACACCATTCCAACACCTGAGCCTGAGCCTGAGCCTGAGACTGAACCCGTCGTAGATGATGAGGATGCTAGCATTGGGGATAAGGTTTGGGGTGGGGCTGCCGCTGCCTTCATAGAGCACGAAAATCAAGCCCCTGCTAATACTCCTGAGCAGGCTCGTGATGACGCATCGCCTTCTTCTCAACAGCCACCAGTATCACTGAACGTGCCTCCGTCGGAGACGGTACCATCCGAGCAATCCTCCATCCCCATGCCACCCCCCGAAGCCAGTTCCCTTTATTCAGACTCACTTTCTCAGGCTAAGAAACTTTATGATATTGCACATTCGGCTGCCAGCGCTCACGACTCTGGAACAGCAGATGAAGGAATTGTCGCCTCCATTGAATCCGCTTACTCAGGCTCTCTCCAACACGCAAGTGAAAATCTTGAATCTCGTCTCAAAGCCGCATCAGAATATGCAGGAATCCCCTCCAGCCCTGCTCCTACCCAGACAGCAAACAATGATATCCTCTCAAGTGCTGCCGCAAAGCTCCAAGCAAACCTCGAGCGTGCCTCTCTCAGCCTCGCAAGTGCAATGGCAAGTGCCACTGACGAAACCGCCCTCCCCGGTCAACAAATCATCCTCGATGCCCGCCGCCGCTATTACGAAGCCGTCGGACTTGCCCATGATGAATATTCTATCTTTATCAACTCCGCGTCTAGCTATGTACAACCTCCTGAAAAAACGAGTATTGGTACTCCAACCAGCAAGCCAATTCTTGAAGAAGCCAATTCGGAATTCAGCATCGTCTCCTCATTGGTGTCTGCGAGCTTAGATGCAGTTCTGTATTCCGTTAGCTCCGCAGGGGCCACTATGGATCCGGCCTCCGCGAGTAGTATTATCGGAGATGCCTCCTCGAGATTCCACGATGCACTCTCTGCTGCTACCTCATCTCTTGCCTCGGTGTCTTCCGCAGCGATTGAAACTGCCAGCTCTCCGACAAGTGACACCCGTGAGACCGTCAGGGATGAGCTTTAGGATGATGTATTACAAAAGTGCGTTTTTAACATGTTACCAAACAAAAAACCGAAAGAAAAAAAAAAAAAGCCACCCCTCCTATGAGCGAGAAGTGGTATGATTCTTCTTAACTTGATGGTTTTTTGAGCGACAAGGAAACGAAGAAGAATAAAAAGCGAAGCGTCAAAAAAAAGAATCCAATTTGTATACCCCATACCATATTTCTCCAGTTGTACTGTACACATATCTTACATACCCACCCCTTTTCGATGGTTTGATATATTCCCCACACAGCTCGGCATTTACCCTCATATTTATATGTTGCTGTTTTGATATCTCGTTATATTTCGATCAACCATTTATTTGTTACCAGCCGTCCGGTTTGCCGCACGGCCTCTTTTCTTTTCTTTTCTTTTTTTTTGGGTTTGGACGAGCTTCTCATTTTTATTTTCTTCCATTCCCAATATTCGCAATCAGATATTTGTACAATGCCACCGCATGGTCATCTTCCTCAAAATAAACACAAAACGCAACATACATATAGAACATGCAGAACAATATCCCAGCGACCACAGTTATGAAATCTAAGTGATGACCAAGAAAGACCAGAAAATCAATCCGTACCTCTATATAAAAACCCACGTAAAACCCCGCTCAAAAAATAAATAAATAAATAAATAAATAAATAATAAAATAATAAGAAATCACCGATACCTAACCCTCTGCCCCCCTCCTCTCTTCTCCATCTTCTTCTGCCTCTTGCTCTCCACAGCCTCCCCACCAGCACCACCCGCACCGTCTCCCATCCCACCCCCCAATCCGGCCATCCCGCCCTTAAAACCCATAAACGTCGAATAAACCAACCAGCCCGAATACAACGGCACAACTACCCACAACCACCACGCACGGTCACCAAAGACACACACAGCCCCCATACACCCCCATGTCCAATAAATCACATCCCAAAAGTACTCTGTTAAACCGGGGGCGTCGAGGTCTTCGCCGGGGGAGCGTAGGGCGCCGCCGCCGCCGTCTGCAGAAGTAGTATTGTAGCGCGGGCGGCCGAGGCGCTCGAGGTAGAATTCTATGGCGAGGGTTGGGGTTGTGAGGAGGAGGTAGGGGGTGAGGGAGCGGGGGCGGTGGAGGAGGAAGTGCAGGAGGAGGTAGAGGAGGTGGAGGGTTACGGTTGTTAGGTGGGTGCGGTTGAGGAGGTTGGTGTTGCGGGCTGCGAGGGTTTTGGCGGCTTTCTAATTGGAAAGATGGAATTAGTAAATTGAGATATGCGATATTGGGGATTGGGGATTGGGGGTTGGGAGTTGGGGTTGAAGGGAGGAGGGGGGGCCTTTACTTGTGCCATTTTATTTTTACTCCTATTTATTTTTATTGCCCACAGTAAGACTTATACGCGGGTGTGCAGTTTGGGGGGTTGTGGAGGTGTTTTTTTTTTGGTTTGTGAGGTTTGGTGGAGATAGAAGTTGTGGTGTTGATTGATATGGGCCAAGACACGCCTGGGACGAAGCTTGGTGTTGGTAAGAGGTAAGAAATTCAACAACCTGCATTTATTATGGGATATTAATTCAATTGGTAAAATGAAAAAGTTTCTGTATATCAAAAATATAATATTATCATCTTGAAACTGCGATTTACACGGTAGATATTTATAGTTGTCAAGGGAAGTTACGCGCTGGTACCTCGAAGCCCAGCCATTCTGCCGCCCAACCACAAGTACTCCTCCACAGCCCGCCACCACCTGAGCAACTGGTCCAGTGACCGCCATCAAAACATCCATTTCCCAATCCAATCCAATCCAATCCAATCCAATCCCTCGCTGCGTCTGTCCATACCCGCGATCGCTGTCTATATCTCGCCTCTTCTAACTAGCCACGACCCGCAACTTTGGACGCTACTCTCATATCTGTATGATCCTCTTGGGCTTCTCTTGATCCAGCAATATGCCAGCCTAGACCACTGCCCATAGAAATTGCTCTTGGGCGTTGTTGTTGTTGTCTTGTGTTGAGTGGTGTTTTGGCCTGTGCCATACCGTGAACCTCACCTTGGCTTTGATGCACCCCAAACCAACACTGGAAAAGCCGTTCATCTCGTGGCCGAAACTCCTCTCAAAATCTCCCGAGAACCCGCCTCAATTGAACTGCGGTGGAAGATGCACTGTCTTATCCCCGCAGTGAATCGTCCGCCAACTATATAAAAGAGTGTTGCTTCTCTCTCGCGGCTTCCCAGCTTCCTCCTCAGGGCAACCTCCAGACTCACCTCCTCCTGAGAGACACACACTTAATACATACTCTCATCTATCCTCAGGTGAAACTTAGTTCCCTCTCGATACTACATGCTCTCTGTTCTTCTCTTCATATCCGCATGAATTACTCCTGAGATACGCCACCCGCTACCTTAACTCCTCCCACCCTAGCAACCCACCTCAACCTCAAGGCATACATCATAACAGCAAATAATAATATAATCCCTTCCTATACCATGGCTCCCTCCGCCCCTCACATCTCTAGCCAGCTACGGCAACTAATATATTACCACCTCGATAATAATCTCATCCGTAACGCCCTCTTCCTTGCCGGCCGTCTCCATGCTTTCGAACCCCGATCGTCTGAGGCCTCCTACCTCCTCGCGCTTTGCCACCTCCAGAGTGGCCAGTCCAAGGCTGCTTGGGAATACAGTAGAAATTCTGGATCCAGAGGGACACATGCTGGCTGCTCATACGTCTATGCTCAAGCATGTCTGGACTTGGGGAAGTACCTGGAAGGAATCACTGCGTTGGAAAGAAGTAGGGGTCTATGGGTTTCGAAGAATAATTGGAGTAAGCAGTCTCCCAATATATTTGTTTCGGATTTTGGATTTTAAACATACATGACCTACGAAAAAAAATATTAGGCACAGTGCGATGCAGAGAACTAACGACGACTTTTTCACTGCAGATAAACATAGCGAAACACGACGACAACACCTCCCCGATGCTGCAGCATGTTTTTGTTTACAGGGAAAATTGTGGCACGCGCACCAGGATCTACATAAAGCTGTCGATTGTTACGTTGAAGCTCTAAAACTAAACCCTTTCCTTTGGGATGCATTTCTTGGTCTCTGCCAAACAGGTAAACAAAATACAATACCAGCAGCTGTCGGATGGCTTTGAGCGAGAATAAGTGCTGACACTATATCCTATGGAATAAGGTGCCAATATACGGGTCCCCAACATCTATAAAATGTCGCCAGAAATCTTGGCAATGCTTCCGTCGTCGCCAACAGCTGAAAGCGCTCCAGCATTCGAGAAGGTCACCCAAACAAACGGCCCTTTGCAGGCCCAGCCAAATATCAACCATAACCTAGATCCGTTCACCTCGTTTAACGCTCGTGTTGATGCCGCAAATGGTTCCTCTGCGCTTTGGGAAAAGTTCAATGGCAGCAATGTGAGTGTTGTTTCGGTCAGTGCTCCAGCTCCTGAAGGCTTAGAAACTCCGATTGCCCAAAGCGATTCAGACGACTTTCGAGGGGGTGGGAGTGGTGTAGTTTCTGGTGACCCGACCTGGGATCCCCCTCTTGCACCTGCTAGGAAGAATAAAACTATTCAAACTCTGGGGCTAGATTATGGTGTTGATCCGCCACCCAAAATGAAGGCGACAATCAAACCCAGAAGTAAGGCCAGGGTGGACTCAGAGGACCCGAACGCGGCCGTTGTCCCCGGGGGAACCACTGTACCTGCATATGGAGGCGAGCGGAAAAGAACGGTATCCGGTCAAGTTGCCCACCAAGCAAACTCACAACCTGCTGAGCCGGGAGCCCCACAGCGACGAAGTGTACGGCTATTTAACCAGATCCGCCCAACCAGCAGCAAATTTTCAACCTCTTCAGCGGCGTTCGGGGTGCGGGAAGGTCGAGAGATCAAAAAGGTGAAGTCTACAGGTGCAAAAGGTCGAAATCCTTCCGGTTCGACTATGGGACGGGTCGTGAGCGGCAATCGAAAGCCAGCTCCAGACGGAATGGATATTGACAGTAAAGAAAGTCGAGGAGTTCCCATTTCCGCTGTTCCGAATGGTGTGGTCGGTGGACAGTCGAAGAACAGCCTGCCAGACAAATCCAAGGACATCGAGGCTCTCAGCTGGACACTAGATCTTTTTG
Organism: Emergomyces orientalis; assembly: GCA_002110485.1. Classification (NCBI taxonomy): domain Eukaryota; kingdom Fungi; phylum Ascomycota; class Eurotiomycetes; order Onygenales; family Ajellomycetaceae; genus Emergomyces; species Emergomyces orientalis. The sequence continues at coordinate 507,423 of MOWL01000070.1, forward strand.
CAAAGCTTGCAGAGGGTTACTCTGCACTTACGACGTATAAATGCCTGGAGGCAATACAAATATTCAACACGCTCCCGCAAAGCCAGCGGGAAACACCTTGGGTTTTGTCACAGATCGGCCGCGCGTATTACGAGCAAGGACTGTATGCCGAAGCTGAGAAATATTTCATTCGAGTCAAAACCATCGCGCCGTCAAGGTTGGAGGATATGGAAGTTTACTCGACAGTTTTATGGCATTTGAAAAATGAAGTAGAATTAGCATACCTAGCGCACGAATTGATGGAGATAGACCGACTGTCGCCACAGGCTTGGTGTGCCATCGGCAACTCCTTCTCCCTACAATCCGACCATGACCAGGCACTCAAGTGCTTTAAACGAGCAACGCAATTGGATCACACCTTCGCTTATGCATTTACCTTGCAGGGCCATGAGTACGTTTCTAATGAAGAATACGATAAGGCGTTGGACGCCTACCGGCACGGAATCAGTGCTGACAGCAGACATTACAATGCGTGGTATGGTATCGGTAAAGTTTATGAGAAAATGGGCAAATATAAGTTTGCGGAGCAACACTACCGAACGGCATCCGACATCAACCCAACGAATGCGGTGTTGGTCTGGTGTATTGGTCTGGTTCTGGAGAGGATGGGTAACCAAAAGGCTGCGCTGCTTCAGTACGGGCGAGCCTGCACTCTTGCCCCACAGTCAATTCTCGCTCGGTTGCGCAAAGCGCGGGTTTTGATGAAGCTTAACGAGCTCAAGCTTGCTCATGTGGAACTCAAGATCCTGAAGGATCTTGCACCTGATGAACCAAATGTACATTACCTGTTGGGGAAACTGTATAAAATGCTCCACGACAAGGCCAATGCGATTAAGCATTTTACGACGGCCTTGAATCTGGATCCCAAGGTATGTCTCTCATTGTATTTTTTTTCGTTTCTTCTTCTTTTTTTCGAGTTTCTAAACCTGGCCGGTCTCCCTGTGATATATGCTGACAAAATTCAAAATACAGGCTGCTCAGTTTATTAAAGATGCGATGGAATCGTTAGAGAGCCCCGAGGACGACGATGAGGATATGGGATGATTGAAAGCGGCTTCTTGTCTTTGCCCTGTAGATATCTACACATTCGCCTTAATCCCATCTTGTGGTGTGGACTTGCTGACACTCTCACACTTTTTCTGTCTTTTCACCCTACCCACCTTACCACTTCTCTCCACCTACGATTGTCTTTTTAGTTTAGCGAGATATGTCTGGCGGTGGTTGTTGAGGCTATGCTTGTCTTAAGAAAGCGATAGCCTATCTTCCTGTTCTGGGCATTCGGTTCGGTGTTTGGTATTTTAAATGGAACAACGAGCATGAATATGAGCATGACACACGGGCGTTTCCCAGGATATGGGTTTTGTTTTTATTCTTTTTTCCTCCTTCATTTTAACCTCTTCTTTCTTTTACCTCTTTGAAATTCTGGATATAAACTTTGCGAAGATGTTCACTTTCAACGGAGGGACCTTTTCGCAAAAAAAAAAAGGGAATAAATGGGATGGGATGGGATGGGATTGGGGACCAGGAGACCTCAATCCCTAAAGCTTTGAAATTGAGAAATGTCACTCACCCCATCGTCGTTTGGCGCTGTCTGGCGTACATACAGCTGAACGCGAGCTAGCGACCCATTGAATACAAATAATTACTACCCCAGTGGAGATGGGGGGTTTTATTCTTATTATCACTTTATCATTATTAGGACTATTTGTTTTCCATAAATTCCTATCCTGTTATTATCTTGTAAATATGGGACTGATCCCCGGCTTGTATGTATACATGCTCCTAGTCCTGCATTTTACTGCGCCTTATGGGAAGAAATTCCTGGGCCCGAAGCTGATTGAATGTTGGGAAAAAGTAAAAACAAAAAATATTCACACTAGTAAAATAATTAACTAAATTCATGCACATGCTTTTTTTTCAACAACATCTACATCTAGTCGTCCGCATCTCTCATCTGATCAGTCGGTGTGAGGATGATGATGATGATGTTGATGATGATGCTACAAAGTGCACTGTACGTACAACTTCTATTCTTTTCTCCCTTATCAATTATTTGTATTTGCCTTTACATTGCTCTTCATTTCGCATAAATAGCTCCTGCGGGTTCCACCCGTCCGTCACCTAGGTAAAGTTATCTCGGCTGGCCCAACAACCCTTTTTTGCGCCGCAGAACTGGGGGGGAAAATTACCCTTCTCCCCACCAGAAAGTAGGACCAACAAACTGTATAACCTCCGTCTCACTCCCCTCCCTCCGCCATTCACACCCCTAAATTCCACTCTCCCCTTTCCAAAAGCCGAAAAGAAAAAGGTAGAGAGCAATTACGAAAGTAAAAATAAAAAAAATAAAAAGCAAGCAGACAAAGGAAAAAGAAAAACATTAAAAAAAGAGAGAGAGCGCCGACAAAAAACAATGGCAATCCTCTCCTACCTCATAACCGGCCTAACCTCCTACCTCGCCATAACCGTCTCCCTCTTCGGCCTCTCCCTCAAAGTCCCACGCGCCGGCTTCTTCGCCCGCTGCCTGGCCTCCTACGCCTGCCTCATCGCCTGCGCTTCCTACGGCGTCGCCGCCTCCATCGTCCTGCGCCTAACTGGCTACGGTGGCCTGTCGCAATGGACCGTTGCGCGCTGCTTCAAATGGGCCATGAGACTGTGCACGGGTTCGCAGTTCGAGATCATCTCCGGCGCCGAACACCTCACCACGCGCCCGGCGGTATTCATCTCGAACCACCAGACGGAGCTGGATGTGTTATTGTTGGGTGCGATATTCCCGCCCTACTGCAGCGTGACGGCGAAGAAATCGCTGTCGCGCGTGCCTGTGTTGGGATGGTTCATGACCCTGTCCGGCACTGTGTTCATTGACCGGGCGAACCGGGAGACGGCGGTGAAGGCGTTTGACGATGCGGCAGAGCAGATGCGGAGGGAGAAGCAGAGTGTGTTTATATTCCCCGAGGGGACGAGGAGTTACTCTGCGGAACCTGTGTTGTTGCCGTTTAAGAAAGGGGCGTTTCATTTGGCGGTTAAGGCTGGTGTGGACATTGTTCCTGTTGTTGCGGAGAACTATTCGCATTTGTTAGATGTGAAGAAACTGCGGTTTGAGGCTGGGGCGATTCGGGTTAAAGGTGTGTATCTCTCGATTTTCTTTTCAGGGGGGCCCATTCCATATCTCGAGATGGTCGAAAACCCCCTCCTTCATGGAGCAATTGGCTAACAGACCTCCCAATGAATTTAGTCCTCCCACCACTCAGCACGAAGAATCTTCAACCCAGCGATGTCGACAAACTGACGACGAAGACACGAGAATCAATGATGGAAGTTCTCCAGGAGATGTACAAGACGAGAGACACCCGGAATGTGGACGAAACTTCCTCCACGAGCCGTATCGCAATGCCTCCCCATGCCTCCTCCACCGCCATTGAGACTTAAAAACAACCCAATAAAATAAAGGAAAAAGGAATCCACGAGATACAATGCGTCACCCCGATTCCTCCCTTTCTTCTGCGTCCATTCTATACACTTCGCGGTGATGACCTAGATAGGCTTTCCGCAGCAACGAAATGCTTGCCTCCTCGCTCATATTGACGTGGCGTTGGTTGCCGTAATGCAAGTTGAAACGAGCGGAGCTTTTCTTTTTTTTCTTATTTTTTATTTCCTTTACGACACGAAGAAAAGGCATATATACACAAGGGGAACCTTTACATGACGGAGAATAGGAGCCTTATCCCTACCTTCTGACGCCCCTTGTCTCTACGTGCAATAAGTTCAAGGCAAGGATTAGCAAACAACGAATAACTCCCACCTGGATGCAAAAGTCACAACTCCGATACTCTCCAGTTGTTGAGCAGTGGAACTTAGAAAGGCGATTTTCTCTTATTCCTGTTTCGGCCTCCTTTTGTCCTTTCCCATCCTTGTCTACCCACCCACCTTAACCCTCCCCTCCCCCTTTTACCTTCGGTTACACTTTATAAATTATTTGCTCCATCTAATGGCAAGCTCCGACTAACGTGTGCGCATATACTTGTCGCTTACTCTGTTGGTTTAGCTTCGGGAAGTGCTTTTGATTTTTTTCCCTTTTCTGTTTCCTGTTTCAGGTTTCGGTTCGTTTCCTCCATATCCCCCCCTCTTTCATACCTTATATTTTCTCCGTCTTCATGCGCCCGGGCCTTTCCTACGGCCTCCATATATATTATGCATTTCCAGCGCGTTCTGGAGTTTCTTCTGCTTGGTTCTTTTTCTTTTTCTTTACATTTCGTCTCTGTTTTTTCTTTCTTTTCTCTCATCCCTGGGAGCAGTGGTTCCACGCCCAGTCTGCGATGCCATCTGTATGTACATACTTTAATATCATGATGATAGACGGATAGATAAATAATGCAGACATATAGACTTCTTACTTGAATGTTTGGAAACGGGGGATGATATAAATAGGCAATATTCGACTTGTTGCAGTCAGTAGACATGGCTGCAATATTAGGTCAGGTTTTTTGAGATTGATGAGGTGCTCAACTGATAACAAACGACGACGATGATGATAATGGTTGCCCCGGAAAGTATCTCTATATCTGATAAATCATAGGGAGGAAATAAATTAATTCATAAGTTGTCATTACCCAAAAGGCCCAGCCCACATACCCAATCGTGCATTCACTCACACATAGCCAAAAAAAGAATTTAGACAGAAACCAAGATCCCTCCCCCTTAATCCAAACACCCACACTCCCCCTTCGCACACGGCGCAACATCCCTCTCAATATCCACCGGGCGAAACTCATCCCATCGTGCCCACACCTTACCTTCCTTCTCCCCCTCCTCGATCATAGAATTCCCAAACCCAGCCCCCCTAGCCACCGTCGCAAAAAAATAGTCCTTCCCAAACGCCACAACCTCCAGGCGCACTTCTGGAACTTCCCGCCCATACAGCATAGCCCTGACTCCCGTCTCGGGCACACCCCACAGGAGTAAAGGTGCAGAGGGATATGGAGATATAGGCGGTGGGCTCGGGACAGTTACATTTCTAAATTCAAGATCGCGCAGCCAGGGGGCTAGCAGTGCTTCGCCGGTCATTTTTATATAGGCTTCCTTTAGGGCCCAGTAGGTATAGAACAGGCGGATGCGGTAGGTTATGGAGTCTTGTAAACTCATAGTCATCGTCATTGAGCTACCACTGCCGCCGCTGTTCCTCGGATCTGTTTTCATAGCCTCCAATTCATTTTGCGAAAAGACCTCTGAGAAGATATCGATGAAGGCGTGGAGTTCTGCTTCTGTCTTTGGCCGGCCGCGGTTGCGGCGGGCCGGTTCATCGGCGCAGGTAATATCTATCCCGATTTGCGGGGTGGAGGGGTTGCTGTTGTTTGCGTTCATGGCAACGCGGGGTTGAGTGGAGGGCATGTCCTCCGTGCTTGGTGGTGCAGGGCTAATGCATCCTGCCAATGCGACGAGGGAGGCTTGGTGGCTGACGTTGAATTCGATGTTAGGAATAAGAATCAAGGAGTTGGGGTTTAGATTATAATTGACAGATAGATCTAGCTGAGGCTCTGGCTGATCTTGGGGTATGTAGCAGGGCCTTCTATGCGGGGCTGGGGTGCGGCTGATGACAATTTGGTTCCAGGGGACTCGACATGTGCGGTGGATGAAGAGGTATTTCAATAGATAGGAGGCAAGGGACATGTGGCGGTCTGAGAGATGGTAGAAGGCCTTTACGGTTGCTTGGTCGGATTCTTGGAGGGTCGAGAGGAGGGGGAGGGATTGGGTTGTGGCCGTTAGGGGCCTGGTGTCAATGTACCATCTTGTTAGGACTGGGGGAGAGGGAGAAGACGGGGATGGCAATGAAGCCATGCTTGTCGAGAGTAATTAATTATATATTTCTATATTTAGATAAAGGGTTCTTTATATAGGATTTTGACACATAGGAGTGGAAAATCCAAAAGGGGCAACACGAATATCAGAACAGCATTAGATTCCTATACATCAGCAATCTTCACAAAACTATAGTAAGCAACCGGGGAGATGTATTCCAAACAAGGGTATCATTAAAAGGCTGCTAGAAAAGAGCGTAGTTGTTGTATATTGTGTCCATGTATGTTGAGTTAACTAAATTTGCGGCGGAGATCAACTTATCTAATCAGATTTGCCAAGCAATCACCTGACAATCTCCAATACACGTGATCTTATCTGATTCGCAAAAAATATCCGATACGATACCATACAAAAATACAATACAGTCAGTCATATATTTTTCTTTATCGCCGGCAGGAAGCGTCTCAACCAACTCACTCACTCATGCGATGGCGATTACTGTGGGAGTTCTGGCACTCCAAGGCGCTTTCTACGAACATTTAATACTTCTACACAAAGCTGCAGCAAGTCTGTCGCCGAGCGAACCCCAAAAATGGAATTTCATTGAAGTTCGTACGGCGGCGGAACTCGAAAGCTGCGACGCCTTGATTATTCCCGGCGGAGAAAGCACCGCTATTTCCCTGGTTGCTGCTCGGTCACAATTACTCGAGCCGCTGAGGGATTTTGTAAAGTAAGTTTAGTTTTCTTCATGAAAGCAATATTGAAGTATGTCTTTAACCTTTTCAGAGGCTCACAATGGGACGTATTTTTAATAGGCTCCATCGTCGACCAACCTGGGGAACATGCGCCGGCTTAATTTTACTCGCCGAGTCGGCAAATCGGACAAAGAAAGGTGGTCAGGAACTCATTGGAGGTCTTGATGTGCGCGTAAATAGGAACCATTTCGGCAGACAGACTGAGAGCTTTCAGGCACCGTTGAATTTGCCCTTCTTGTCCGAAGTACGCCAGAAGGGCGACGGGTCCGACCAATCGGCAGCGTTCATGGGTGTGTTTATCCGAGCTCCCGTGGTAGAGAAGCTACTTCCGTTCGTGGAGGATATTCAGGTTGAAGAGCAGAAGAGAGAGGGAACCATAGTTGCGCCATCGCGCCTCACGAGTGATCCAGTGGCGCGGAAAGCGATGAGCGATCATGTCGATGTGTTGGCGAAACTACCAGGCAGGGCAGCTAGGCTTGCTGGAACGGGCGTAGACCTCAATGCTGAGAGTGAGGCAGGGGATATTGTTGCTGTGAAACAGGGCAATGTCTTTGGCACGAGCTTCCATCCCGAGTTGACAGATGATCCTAGGATCCATGCTTGGTGGCTGCAGCAAGTGGAGCAAGCAGTGTTGAAATCGCGGGCTTCCTAGCAATAACTTTCCCGTTTGCGACGACGGCAAATTCATAACTGTGATGAGGATTTGTGTTCCTTTTCAATGGATCTCTTTGGATATTTGATAGAAAACTTTTCGTTCCCATTGTATACGTAGAATAATAATTTCATTAGAGATGAAAAATAACGCCGCCCTTGCGCCCGATCCTGCCCAGCTCAAAATTATTTTACCTGCCTTTCCCATACTCCTCTTCTTCCTTCTTTCGCTCATCAGCAATCGCCCGACCGTAACCACCGCGCCCTGGATCATATTCATCTCTGTATTCATCCCGAACCTGGCCACCAGATTTACCCCGACTGCGAGAAACCAGTTAGCTGATCGGTAATTCCAAAGATTTCTTCTGCATCGACGTACCCATACTGTCGGCCCTCCTGGAATCCGGGATCCAGATCTGTCCGAATTATGCGCTCATCCAGTTTCGTTCCTCCAATATATTTCATGCAGTCAAGCGCGTCTTGATGGGTATAGTATTCAACAAAGCAGAAGCCGCAGGGTGTTTTCGCAAACCGATCGAGTCCCATGACTAGTCGTTTGATCTCTCCGCATCTGTATTGTTAGTTGTTAGTAATAATCTAACAACAAGAAGAGCGTCTGATCAAGGCAGAAAATATATTCTACATACTTCGCGAAGAGTTCGTGTATCTGCTCCTCCGTCGTATAGAATGAACTGATTGCATTTGTGAGTTAATGAACCGTCACCCAAAAACGCGGCTGGCACCACATATTGTGTGTAGACATACAGGTTCCCGACATAGAGGGTAGTGGCATCCTTTAAAGGGTCAACAGGCTCGTCTTGAGATCCGTCTCTGTCACCAAACTTCCTGCGTTTATTCTGATAGAGCGAAGAGAGTTTTGATTAGCAAAACAATCCAACCCAGAGGGCAAGGAAAACACAAAGATGAGAATTCATTGGCATACCTTTGACAAATAGTATGCGCTTGGCCTATCCAACCTTTCAATCGTTGGTCGCATCGTGCCTGAGTAGCTGTATTTATGCAGTTGCTGTGGAAAGGAAAGCTATGACGGTATATTGTTAATGTCGTTGATGTTGATGGTGATGTTGATGGTCAATCAATTGATTTGGTGGCAGAGCTCTGTGGCTTGGCGCTTCACCTCAACCCTCCCCACGCCAAAAATTTATCCTCATGCCAGCACAAGCTACGGCTTTGGGCGCTGCGAACAAATTAAATAATATCAACAATAAGAGCTGGGGACCACTTACTTTCCTTTTATTTGTGCGTGTTCTAATGGCTGTTTACTCAATCCTATAACAACTTGCCCTACCTTTTAGAACAAATATACCTTCGTAGAGGCGCTCTCTGCCACACCCAGTCTCCCTTCCCCGTCTATACGAACCCGAAAGCTACAGCGGCCGCCCCCAGCCATGCCAAAGGTCATCGATTACTCTCCCCCCTGGCTCTCTAGGCCGTCTCCAGGATCTACGTTTTTTTTAAGTTCCAGGTCAGAGCACACGTCACAAGCAAATCGCATTGCGAAAGGCAAAGATGCCGGGGACACGAGCGAGCAGCCTTACGCCGGACCCAGGCGGGTTCTGGCGCGAAGGGGGACGGAAGTTTTCGCGGTCGTAGATAACCAGATTCGGTGGTCTAATCTTTCTACTTTGAAGGATGAATGGCAAGCTGAAGTGCGACAGAAGAGAAAGGAGACGGCCCGGGGACGGGACAGGGAGAGGAGCCATTCGCAGGAGGACGGGAGTTCCTTCGGACATGCTGCGGACAGGGATGCGTCTTTCTACAGAGTAAGGCGAATCGATCAATGGAGATACGCATTATTCTTTAAATATTTTAGCTAATTTTTCCTTCAGGTTCTTACCGTACCAGTGTACGGTCAGATAACACAACTGGTTCCCTCTTCAAATGGAAATTTCCTCGCCATCATCACTCCTCATACCGTCCATGTCGCAGTCTTGCCGGATTCCTCCCACCTCTCAGGTCCCGATTACTCACCGCTCAAGCTTAAGACATTTCAACTAGGACCTACGACACATGTTATTCCCGAGTCCCCCGTAGTGACTGCCCTGTGGCACCCGTTAGGAATATGCGATACCCAAGGCGGCTGCCTCATTACCGTCACTCAAGATGCAGCGGTACGTGTATGGGAGATTGACAGGAATAACCATTGGTCGTTTGATAGGCCCACGATTGCCGTTGACCTAAAAAAGCTGGCAGACGGTACATCGATGGACGAAGACTTTGCGCCATCTGGCTTTGGTCAAAACAAAGGATTTTCTGCAGATTTATTTGATATGGAGGTTGCCTCCGCTTGCTTTGGAGGCCATGGCTATGAGGATGAAGATGCGTGGGCGCCAATGACACTGTGGGTTGCAATGCGACCGGGAGATATCTATGCATTATGTCCACTTCTACCGTCAAAGTGGCAAGTCCCCTCAATTACGATACCGGCTTTGACGGCATCTATTATTCATAAATTCGCTAGTGTTCAGCGTGATCCGTCTGAATTTGATGACGAGCAGATGGCTATCCAACAGCAGTATGACTGGCTCTCAGAAATTGACAACCAAGAACCTCTACCCCTCTCTGAAGACATTGGGCTTTCGTCAATGGTTGAAGTTCGAGCCCGTCCAGCAAACCCAAGTGCCGTACCAAGACTACAAGGACCGTTTCAGTTTGAGCTTGGTGAGGAAGTAGATGAATTGGATCTCACTGATATTTTGGTTATCGCTGCCAAGGCTGATGTTGACGATTTGATGTCGGGGGAAGATGGCTATCCGCTCGAAGAGAACCCTCAGGAGGGTGTGTCAGCAACAGTAATATGCCTTGCTACTACAACTGGTAGAGTTCATGTTTGTCTTGAGCTGGATGGGGTCGAAGGTCAATGGCTTCCCAAAACAAATAAAGGGGCCTTTACAACTCCGGTGTCTTACCCCTCCGAATTGCTATTACTGGAGTCTTTGGAGACAGTTAAAGAGAAATATCAAACTCCAAACTCCTGGCCACTGTTCACCGAGGATGTCCACTCTCGATATAACTTCTTCATCACCTCGGCAAACAATGTTACTTTCCTCTCCCTGTTATCTTGGGCCGAAAGACTTGAATCAGAGCTTCAGTCGCCCGATCCGGCCGGTTCGGGATTCCGTATCAAGGTTCTCTGCGACGGAACTATAGCACTTCGGGAACAAATTGTTCAAGTCACTGACCAGGAATCCATGACTACTAATATATCACAACCGGAGCATCTTCAAAGCTGCCTAGTCCTTTACGACTATGACCTAGGTTACTTATTACTGTCAAATTCCACATCCCGCGTCCATGCCGTGGTTCTCGATTCACCATCCTATGACCCATTCTCATTAACGAGCGAATTCTCCACCTTTGAGGCTGATGCCGCCCATCAGCCATCGCTTGTCGCTCCCCGTCGTTCAGCGTATCAACCCGCCTCAGCATTCTATTCCCTGCCCCCACTAGCCTCCTTTATCGAAGATGTCGTTCCACATGGCCACAGACATACTCTCAAGGAACCTGTCCGGCTGTCGCCGTCAACATTAGACCTCATAACAGCCGCCCACAGAATTCTAAGCGCCCACACCAGCTCCCTGGAGCGAGCCGCCTCGGATCTTTTCCGCCGCTGCGAACGGTTACAAGGCGAAATGCAGGACCAATTAAGCCAACTCACAGAGATCGCGGAGCGGATCAACAATATATCTGATGGCCTTGGACACAATCAGGGGGGGGGAACACGTAGTGGAAACGAGGAGCTACCCCTAAATTCAAGAATGGCGGCGGCAGAATCCCGGCAGAAGCAGCTGGTGGATCGTTACAATAAAATTCGGAATAAGATGGCCAAGGCGGGTGGCCGACCAGTGAGCGAGAAGGAGAAGGTCTGGGTTAATGAGGTCAATAGACTCTCTGTTTTCCTTGGTGAGGCGGAAGAGGAAAGGGACAATGATACGGATACGGATAAGGCCGGCGAATTGGCTCGTAGGATGCAAACTGTAAGATCTATTCTTCGTTCAATTTTCCTCTTTTCTTTCTCATTCCCTTTGGCCCCGCAACTAGCTGTTGATTGGGCCGACAAGCTAACTTGTTGGCATCAAGGCACAATCTCTCGCCAAAAACCTCCTCGCAGAGGTATCTCGCATTTCTGAAGAGTCGTCGACCTCGACTCATGTACCCTCAAGGCCAGGTACTCCCAGCAGCCATCAACCCAAGATCCCGCAACGGTTACAACGGGCCAAAATCGCAGATGCGATGAACATGGTAGAACGAGAGTGAGTTACCTCTTTCCCCTTTGCACTCCTCACTATTTCACTTGCAGCATCATTGACTAACTACGGAATCCATTATCAGATCTGCCGTAATCGATGCAATTACTTCAAGATTAGAGCGACTTACTACGAGCGTTAGCGGCACTGATTAGGATACTCTTTTTTTCATTTTTTTTTTTTTTTTTTTTCAGTTGGTTTTGAGCTTTTTATCTCCTGTTTCCTATCTTTGTCTTTTGTATTGAGATACATCCGTTGAAGTCTTGAGAGACTCCCCATCCGCCCCCATTTTATTAGAGGGGAAGAAAATAAAGGATCAGTTTTTGAAGAAATTGGGTATGACAACATGTTCGTGAAATATTTTAGGCCATGCTGAATCTGAAAGGGGGGAGGGGAAAGAGCATGAGGGCCCGCAATGTGTACATGCGTGCATGAAAATGATGATGAAATAATGGTCTGAGCAGAACAAGTGCATCTACAGAAGTGACTAGCAACTGCTTAAAGATCCCAGACAAACACAAAATATAATTTCCCAGGGCGAAGCAAAGAGCGAAAAACAATTTGGGTAGCTTGTCTCAAACATATCCCATATATGACCGACCCAGCATGATTTTGACTCCCAAGAGCTTTTTCCTACATTCGTACATCAATTGCTCTGTCAGGTCGGTAATGCCAGGAACCCCTTTACAACTTTAACCCTAACCCATCACCACCTGCAAGCATCGATCAAACCATAACACAATTTAGAGCGCTAACATACTACTGTAAACCGGAAATCCGATAAAAATAGCGAACCAGAAAAAGAAAAAGAAACAGACCACATAATTGTATTCATGGCTAGCAATCAATCCATGTTGTCAAACAACACTCACTACATAGACAGCAATCAACAGCTGAAATTTTGCAAACACACTGCCCCTTACCGAAACCCTGGTAGATCTATCGTTATTTTCTATTGCGTACTAAAAAATTCAAAGAATGGGCTATGACCCTAGAAAAAACGCCAGATGGTATCCAGTTCCCCGTCGTTGACTGATGGGTATCCTAACCGAAATGCGCCTTTAAGACCCCTATCCATTGCCAGTCAACCGTTAGCTGCGCTGCACAGCTATATCTTTTAAAGAAAAGTTAATTGAGTTCCATAAAAAAACAAAAGGAAGAAGAAAAGAGAGAGAAACATACCTATTTCCAACCCAATAAACAAAACCAGAGAAAATAAAATAAAATAAAATAAAAGAAACAAAAACAAAACAAAACGTCAACAAACCCGCTCCCACTCCCCCTCCAAATCCACAGCCTTCTCAACAACCGTTTCCACATCCTCTAGCACAGTTTCCCACGGCGGCAACCGGAGCTTCTCCAACATCTCCTCCCATGGCGCCATCTCGCCAACAAACTCATCCCACCAGCTCTGAATCATCAACTCCTCCGGCCGAGGAAGCAGCGTAAATGCACTAGCCATCAAATGATCCAAAACCCTCTTCGCATTACACCAAGCCAGGTACGACCCGATTAAAAACTCATGCTTCATCTCTTCAAACGCGGCCACGAACTTCTCGTACGTGCCATGGTCCAAGTGCAGAGTGACCGCGTGGCGGGGTAGTTTCGCTGTCGGCAACAGGTTTGGGTCGTGGGCGGTGGGATACTGTGCCTTCCATAGGCTGAGGCGGGCGATGGAGTCTGTGTTCTCTTTGAAGTGCTTGAGGTTCCCTTTGGAGCAGGTGTAATAGTGGCGGTTGGCGTAGATGCGTTGCAGGCGGCGGAATTGCTCGAAGCTTCTACCTGCTGTCAGAAGGACTTTGTGGATGGCTTGGGAGAATTGCGCGGGTGCTATTAGGAGTAGATGAGAAGGGGGTTTGAGTCTTTCTCTGACGAAAACGCAGGGTTCGAGAGGCTCTATCATGTTGGATGAGAGGGTGGTGGGATAAAGAGGTCTCTGAGAGCGCAAGGGATGTCAATCGTCAGTGAGGTAAAGTATTGATTGCGTTTAAAGAGCGTGGCAGAGAGATATGTATACTTTGGAGATATAATTTTTAGGATACATTTTACATTTGTTTTCAGAAAGTGGGAGGTAAAAGGTGTAGCGCTGTGTTATTCAAGCTCACGATGAGAGAGATACGCATGGGGAGGTTCGAGACTTTTCTGGGTTCAGCAGGTGGTGAATGTGAAATAGCACCCCGCGCGCATTAAAGGTAATAACACAAGGAAGGTTATCAGAAAACAACCGGCTATTGAGGGAAAAAAAGAAAGGAAAACGGGGTGGTTGAGGGGCGGCTAAATCAAAGTATTAAGAATACTTTGAATAGTAACACATGGGAAGGGGGATTTTCATAGTGGATAACATATGGTAAGGGAGCCGGCAAGGAGACTGGTATTATGTCTAGAAAACAGAAAATAGAGACGTATTTATTCTAGACGCCGTCTCTTTCACTTTCGATGCCTGGCAGTAGACAGACATAGCAGTAAGACCCATAGGAATCAGTGGTGGTATCCCAAAATGCACATTGATGTGTGAAGATACGAAAACGTCGAATGCAAATCAGGAGTTCCAGAAGGGCTCATAGAAAGAGGCAACGCAAAGCTCAGAATAAGACAAACAAAAGACTCATCCCAGCTGTCCGTCAAGTAAGATGTTCCTTATACGCAATATACGTTTTTAACCAGTGGTAGCATTGAAGGTGAGTAACTAACCCACGCAAAAATGGTATATCTTAAGACACCAGACTTCACACTCCTTCCGCTGCAGAAGCAAACCCAAATCTTTCTGTAACATTCAACAAACATTTGATTGACATGAGTCAATTTGAGATCGCGATTGTCTTTGAAAACCTAGCAAGCAACACGGGGGAAGTATCAGCGTCTGCATTGCAGAGGCGAATGAGAAACGAATGAGAAAAAAAGAGCCGGAGAAAAAAAAATGGGGGGCGGGGATAGGTTAGAATATACCATTCAGTGATTCGGAATCACACCACCACCACCACCCACCAAATCACCAACAAGCTGATTGATCGTGAGGCCAGAGATATTAACCGGCTGTTCCCTAGCCACCTCCCTAGCCACCATATCCTCCCATGTTGGGTAGACGAAGTGATCAATAGCCGCCTTCAACTCGTTAGCCTGTCTCAGCGCACTAGTCGCACGCAACACCACCCCACAGGGTAGTTCATTTTTAAAGATACCCATCCACTCTGCGAAACTCCAGCATAGAGCTTTGAGCGAGGCGACGAGGCCGTCCCTGATGTTGATGCAGTGGAAACGCATGTTGTTGAGATACTCTTCCCACAGTCTCATGCGGATGCTTTGCTCCATAGCTTGGACGTGGCAGTATATGGTGAACGCTAGCGCCTGCTGTCTGCGGAGTAGCAGCATTGAGCCGCGGATTTGGATGGATAGCATCTCGATGGAGGAGAGGAAACGTTCTGTCTGGGGGGGGATGTGGGACTTGATTATTTGGGACAGTTGGCATAATGGTTGCTCGCTGGTGGCCAGTTCCGCGGGGGGGAGCAGGGTATTTCCGGGTTGCATGGTGGTTTGTCCAGGGGGTTGTTGGGAGGAGGAGGAGGTGGTGGTGGTGGTGGTGGTGGTGGTTGTAGAGGCATTATTCGAAGACGGGGTAGGATACAAACTTGTCGCGTTGGAGAAGATGCTTGAACTGGTACTTTCGTAGCTTGAGGTGCTTTGGAAACTGCTGGTCGCCGGGATTTCGTCTCGCGTTGTTGACATGATATGCGGCACGTTGGATCGAGGAACTCTTGGACGGCGGGGTTGGGGCGAGCCAGTGCTGATTCCAAGGATCTGGGGGTCAATTAGATTGGCATCAACATACCGTCCAGGGAAATTTTGAGCGTGGTTAGATCCGGCGTGGAAGGCAAAAGTCAAGCCAAAGGGATTTCCGTCCAACGCACGGGTTTGTGTAGTTCTTTGACCGATATGGGCATGTGTGAAAGTAGTAAATTCGTTGACATGGTGACCCATAACATTGCTCACTTTTGAGAGACATTGCGCTCCTTCAACGGGTCTATTGCGAAGTCCATCTGTCTCTAGATGCTTGTCGTGACGCGTGCTCAGGGATCCAACACCTGGTAAATTGAACTTCTTGAATGAGAAAATAAAATAAAAAAATCAGATGTCGCTTTTGCATACGATAATCCCAGATATACAATAGCAGGAGGATAGTAAGCCTTACTTCTGGCGGAAATTCGATGTCTAGTCTATCAGGCAACTCGTCCCAATCAGACCAGGAAAGCTGCGAGCTGCCGCGTACTTCTTCAGGAGAGTAATCAGACATCTTCGTGGTGAAGATTCATATAGCCCGTCTCGGCGTTCTATGTTCTTTGTTTATCAAAAAAGGGACACTGCCGTTACCACCCCTGGAATCAGGGTGGAAATACGACGTGGAGACCAGAGTTTAAAGAAAAGGGGGAAAGGTATGCTGATGAAATAGAATGAAAAGAGGTGCTGTGATGATCCTCAGTGACAAAGAAAACAGAAATTTAATATTGATTTTTTTTTTGGCATAATTCTTTTAAAGAAACTGGATGTGTGTGTGTGTGTGTGTGTGTGTGTGTGTGCATGTGCAGTCAAAGAGTCAAACACGCATGTTCAACTTGATAAAGCTGGTGGGTATCAAAAAAAATCACACATATGTGCATAGCAGGATCCAATTTCCTTCTACACTTTGACCTGGTATACTAGTTACACAAAAAAGAAGAACATCATGTCTGATATATGATTTAATAAATTTTCTTTTTCTTCTTTTTTTTTTTTTTTTCTTTCATCCAATTCATTCATTGAACACTATCTCACAAGATTAGTTATATTGTCCCTTTATCCATGGAGCTCAGATACGCGAGAAAAGGAAGACGAGGAGAGGGAAGGGCGGATGACATACCGTTCGATAAGATGGACCCCAGAAGCCGTCTCGACAATCCCACTAACCTGTCCCGGCTTAAGAGCAAACGCTGCTTCTTCGAATTCAGCTTGCATTTCGCCTCGACCGAAGAATCCCCTAAATAAAATCAGTGAGCGATCGGATGAAGAAAAGGAAGATTGAGAACTACTCGATTGGGGAAGGAAAAAAAATAGAAAAAAGGAAAAAGAAAAAAAACTAACAGGTCACCCTTCTTCCTCGCACTACTACAGTCCGACTCCGACATAGCAATATCTCCCAACGTCGTCTCCCCAGATCTAATACGCTGCTCGTGACAGCGCAAGATCTCCAGCGCCTCCTCCTTGGAGCGCGTGATCTCGGACTCCCGCCAGCTGCTCGGCCGTCGACTACCGCGATGTTTGATGAGAAGGTGACTAGCACGGATCTTGCCCTCGACGCCACCCGCTCCGTAACGGTCTGCAGGCCCGCTGTGATGCTGTGCCATGTATAGTTTGAGTTTCTCGGTGTCGGTATCGGAGGGGGGTTCCCATCGGGATTCCTTGGTTACAGGGTTGAAATAGTAGGGGAGGTTTTTGGAGTTTGAGTGGCGGACTTCCCAGCCTAATGGGAGGCCTGATTCAGCCTGGATATATGGGGGGGGCAGCATGGTCAATTGGAGGGTATTATGGAAAGGTTGAGGTGGTGGGGATGAGAGGTGGCTAAGAAAGAGGGGAGGAGGGGAGGGGTGAGATGGACTGATGGGACCTCGAGAGGCGCACTTACCATGATGTGTTATTATACTTGTGAATGGAGAGAAGAAAGCCGTGTATACAGAGAAGAAAGTAAGGGAGGGAGATTGGGATTCTAGAGCAGTGGTATGAGCGGTGTTATTAGAAGAGATCGATGGATGCAGTATTAACTGCGGGGATGGAGGAGGAGGAGGAGTAGATCTGCGCCAGATTAGGGTTTGCTTGGCTCGTGGCCCAGACAGGCTGTGAGCGGGTTAGGGCTATCAAGCGCGGATCTGGGACCAGAAGATAAACAGTATTCTTCATTCGCCCTGATTTACCTAAATAGTAAGGCAGTGGATTTGTATCATCAATTCGCCTGGATGATGGCCATATGTTGCTGAATTTGGAGCCCCTAGCCCATTTTTGATGTGTATTTAGGGGTCCCGGTGCTTATATCTGGATTTATCAGCACACGTCAAATGGACAACGTTGCCCATAAACTTCAAGGGCAAACGAATGCGATTAAGAAAAAAAGAAGAAGAAAAGAAGAAAAAGGTACCGTCTATGGACATTACGCTTTCTGGAATCACAGGCACCCATGCGGAAAATCACCCCAGTCAAAAAGAAAAAGGGAAAAAGCCCTTACTTTTACCAGATAAAAATAGCATATGGTATGTAAGGAGGATAAGGGATTCATTACGAAAGATCATGATATTGGTTTGCTGGAGGACGGACGTCTTTTAAAGAAAGTGGATGAAGAGTGAATTGAGAAATTCCGAGAGCCGATGCTTTTCCCCTTGTATTTTTGTTTGCAACAGCAGTTGACTGACTGGATTGGAGGATAGCGATGATTTCCTCGAATTGATCTTCATGACCTCTCCTGTAATATCCTCCTCCTTCACACAGTTGACAGGTTCTCTATCCATTCAGGCGTATGACGACAGCAGTTGCACCTGGTGAGACCTCGTTCTATCACGAATCTTGTTGAAGCTGCGGTGGGAGTCAATGCTCGTACAGCGTTTGTTCCTTCGCCCAGCTCAAATGGGCATTTAAACTCAAAATTTCCGCTTACAGCAGATACTAGTTTTAGCCCCTCTGAGTATACCACATTCACAATTTAGTTTAACTATATATGATTGTCCAGGCTAATAGTGATGCATGCTATTTTCCGTATTGTATTTCTCTTTCTCTAGTTCTTAATTCCCCATCTTTGACTCTTTCTTGTTATTGTTTCGCTGAGGTTCTAACCAAAAACCCTTATGTAGGGCTGACAAGCTTTTCAGTCCAGATTAGGCTTAGCTTTTCCTCTGGCAGCAAATCTGCAAACTTCAAAACCCGTCTCAAAACGTGCATTGGGACGTCTCCATATAAACTCATCCATCCTTCTTCCTTGACCCTCAACTTTCTTCAACTTTCTGTCTTCAACTCTTCACACTCTCAACCTCGACATAACATATTCATCCACCTCTCCTTTCAACACCCATCACTTAAGAAAAGATACAAATATCCTCCATCCTGCACATTACGTTCTCATCACCATCATCCTATCCCAAGTCCTTCGTTCCTAAACAACCTCAACTCTCATAAAAAATGTCCGCCTCTCCCATGTCTTCCAGTGGCGACCAGGGACAAAGTGCCGGCCAAATACATTTCCGATTCTGCCGCGAATGGTGAGTCTTTTTTTTCTTTCTTTCCCATATACATTTCCCCTCCGGCTAGATAAAATAACTCCTCCCTCCCTCAATTCGATGGGGCAATAAAATAAAACAAAACTAACATCTATCCAGCTCCAATTTACTCTACCCAAAAGAAGACCGCACCACCAACACGCTCATGTTCACCTGCCGAACCTGCCACGTCGGCGAGCCCGCCTCCTCCCCCTGCGTCTACCAGAACAAACTCAATAACCAAGTCGGCGACACGGCCGGTGTGACTCAAGATGTGGGATCTGATCCTACGGTTGGTCTTCTCCCCCTGTGTACTTTGTGTGGAGAAGAAATCCAATAGCAATAGTTTGGCTTTTTGTGTTTTGGCCTTCTTCCTTTGCAAACCTGTCGAATTTGAGGAGCTTGGGGATGGTGGGGGAATCCTATCTATTGAATGGCGCCCCTGGCTTCCTCCCATCCGCCCACAGGATTATTCTTTTATTGCTTTGCTTTGCTTTGCCTACCTCCCGTTTTGCTGGCAGTCCACCCAAAGAAAAAAAAAAAGAAAAAAAATTCTCTCAAGAATTTTTGGCTAATGAGAAACCCTTTTTTTGGTTTTTGCGACGACCACAGCTGCCCCGGTCAAACAAGCTTTGTCCGAGCTGCGGTGAAAACGAAGCGGTGTTCTTTCAGTCTCAACAACGGTCGGCGGAGACGGGAATGGTATGGATATATATATCCCTCCTTTTCTTTTCCTCCTGGCACATGGCTAACGTTGTTATTTCCGGTAGAAACTCTACTATGTGTGCTGCACCTGTGGCAAGGTGTTTACTTGATTTTTGGGAAGGGGGTTTTTTTTATCTTACATTTTAGTTTTCTTTCTCATTTTCATTTTTTTGGATTTTATACCCCTATTGAGCGGAGTTGGGTTTGGATAAACTGGAAATCAAAGCGTTGAGAGGGACCTATACTTCCCCTTTTTCTTTCTTTCTTTTTTTCGAGTTTCTTATAGTTGCCCTCTTTATTTTATTTTCTATCTTTTGTTTGTTCTGCACATAGCCCGGCTGATTATGTTAATGATTTCGAATGTGTTTGTTTAATACCCGGGATGAATAGCGACAAAGTAAGGTGAAAGAAAAGGAGGGGGGAAAAAATAATACAATATATATTCTATACAAATATTTTACAGATGCATGGGTGCCAACGACAGTATTTTCGACCAGCCTTTCTTTTGTAGCTCCTTTCCAACAACACCTAATTGACACAATCAGTATATGTATCCCCATTTCGTAAATATATATATTCATATATAAAATCTGCGGACTTACCGTTCAATCTCGTCCCAATCGGATCCCCCGACTTATTAATAAGGACGCAAGCATTATCGTCAAATTTAACAAAGCTGCCATCGGACCTCTGTACTTTTCTCGCTCGAACGACGACGGCGTGTCGGACGTCTCCTCGTCTGACCTTGTTGGCAATACCGCTGCTCACACCACCCATCTCCGGGCCGAAGTTCCGCTGTTTCTGCACGACAACGATGATCCGATCGCCTGGATTTTGGCGAAGGTGGTTTTATATCAGTACATTTGGGAGCAGCGTATTGACGGAAGGGGTGGAAGGGGGTGGGATTAGGTATATATCCGGGGCGGGCGCAACAACTCACCGATTGTGGCTGCTCGTTTCATTTTCAGGACGCTGGCACATTCGACGATGGCTGCGCCGGAGTTGTCGATGCAATTAAGCATCGTCTGGGGTTAAAAATACGTGTTAGCGAGCTCTCTTTTCTCTTCTCATATATATAGGGACGTTACCTTTAGTTGGATCATCTTGGTTGCATGACTTGGGCTGTTCCCGCCTGTAGTTTTGTTCTGGTCTGCTTTGCTCCTCCCGGTCAATGTCTTCCTTGACTTCTTTTAACTTTCTTCTAAAGAGATTCCATGTCTGTTGCTTATATAAGCATCATATCGCTCCGGGTTCGGGAGAACTATATTCCAGGCCCCCGTCGCTGCGCAAAAATAGCCCAGCCAATCAGCGGCCGAGCTCCCCTTTTCCCATGGGCCGATCTCCGCATCTGGTAAGAGCAAATACAAAAAATACGACAGGGAAAAGCCTCATCTTCAGCCTTGGACTTCGCACTCCTCCAACTGTTTGTATTCTGGGGAAAAGGAAAAGACGAGGGAAGAAGAAGAAGAAGAAGAAGATCGCATGCTGTTGCTGCTGCCCGCAATGATCGCGTCTCTGCGGTTACTTCCGACATCATCTGAACTATAACTGTAAATCTTTACTTTTCCCATGTCTCTTCCCAGATACTTTCTTCTACTCTCCAATCCTCTTCTTATTCTTATATTCCTTGTCTGTCGTTTCCCATATAATCCATTCGTGTATTTTATTTTATATTAAGAAAACCCATCCCTCTTAATCCTCATTCCTACGGCCAGTCTATGCAATAGTATACACTTAGCCACCCCCATTTGACCGCGTCGTGGAGATAATTCCCGCTCTTCCGATGGCACCCAGTATACCTCCTCCTGACCGCAAAGAGAAATTGACACTTTCTCAACTTGCCAGCTATGATGATGTGATCACAGACGCACTGGTTGACCGGGTTAGCATCCCTGAAGAAAGAAGAAGAAAAAAAGCCTTTTCCTTAATCATATATCCTCTGGCGCATTCAACAAACTGACTTGGATGAAATTGATTTAAACACAAAAAAAGGCCTACTTCTGGACCAAAATTCGCAAAAACCGAACCAAGTATTTCCCTTGCAGAGGTATACTTGAAGAGCAGGTCACCTCCATTCTCCTCCACGATGTCATTGTCGGGAAAGACGCGTCACGGGCTGAGAAAGCCCTCCTTGCTCTTCCGGGTCTGAAGAAGTTCGTCGATCGATTAAGATCAGATCGAGAGAAGGAATGGTTTCGTCGACACCTGCGCAAATACATTGTCATCTACCTTCCTGATTGCCCCTTTGAGGTCATGACCACCAACCGCTACACCATCACCACCCACGAAGCGGCGGTTTCGGCGCGAAAGTTTATCGCATCAGGAACAACGATACGGGGGCTCAGCGGCACGCTTGTGCCCATGACGCGCGAAGAGGAGATAGACCTTGATCTGACGAGGAAGGATTTCAGCATTGTGATGTCGAGCCGGAAGAAGACGCCGTCTATCTTTTTGGGCCCCGCGCGTTTTGCAAATCATGATTGTAACGCGAATGGGAGGCTGGTGATGAGGGGACCGGAAAGTATGGAGGTGGTCGCGACTAGGGATATTGTGGTTGGCGAAGAGATTACCGTCTCGTATGGAGAGAGTTACTTTGGTGAAGATAACTGTGAATGTCTTTGTCATAGTTGTGAAGTTGCGCTACGGAACGGTTGGTCTCCAGATGGCGTTATGATTGGTTCTGGGACGAGTAGTGGTGTATCCACCCCGGCAGCAGACACACCTGAGCAGGATGAGTCCATTTTGTCGCCGTCGCCGCCTCGGTCGAATAATAATAATAAAAGGAAACGCGGTTCAGAGTCCCAGTTCCTCTCCACGGCGAGTTCTACGCCGTCGAGAAGGCGGAAGGTAGAGCGGAAGGCTTCGAATTTGAGGCTTGAGATGTCCATGCCTAGCAGTCCGGAGGCCAGTGAGCCTTCCTTCTTATCGACTCTAGATCAATCCCTCTCCGAATATGCAAACAGCTGCAAGGATCCTATTACCGCTGAGCCTTCTACTCACGCGAATTACTTTGATTCTCATCACGAAGGTGATGCTCTCGCTACAAATATTACATACAAAGCTACCTCTGCTACAAACGACCAAGCGTATTGTTCCTCTTCTGCTCCAGACGAAACACATAGCTCCTCCACCACGTCCGCATCCACGACCACAGCCGCAACCTCAATATTGGAGACGACAACAATACAAATAAAATCAGAACCGGTGGAGGAAACGGCAGTCAACCAAAGTACCGATCATACCGAGAATCAGAATCTTCATCCAACATGCAACCATTCCTCCGCTCAAACCGCACGAGTCCCCGAACTTGTCTTTGAAGATAACAACGACGACGGCGAATTATCCGACCTGTCGAATTCCTGGGAACTAAACGACGCAGACATGCTCGTTATCAAACGGGAACAAGATCGAGATCGAGATCGAAATCGAGACCATAAACGTGAACGTGGACGCGAACGAGAATCCCGGAGACGTCGAGGCCAACGAGAAGAGGAACAGGGATCTGAACAAGAACCAGACCAACGCCCCTCATCAAAAAGACGAAAACGCCGCCCAGTACTCGAAACCATCGAGCACGAGGAATCCTCCACCCCGCTCCTCCGCGTCCCCGGCGATTACACAAAAACCCCTAAACTCCTCGGCCAACGGTACGACCGCTGGGTCGACTGCTCCACCTGCAACGCCTGGTTCGTGCAGGGGGATTCGTACTTCACGCGCAAGGAGTGTCCGCGCTGTGAGCGCCATTCGAAGCTGTATGGGTACCGGTGGCCTAAGACGGATCGGGAGGGCAGGGGTGATATGGAGGAGAGGGTGATGGATCATAGGACTGTGCATCGGTTTTTGACGTCGGATGAAGAGCATCGGATTCAGAGGAGGGATCGCGGGGTTAGTTTTGGTTTTGGTGGCGGAGCTGGAGGTGGGTTTGGGAGTCCGACGCCGGAGAGCCCGGATGTTAGGACTGATACGGATGGGGGGAGTGAGTTTGGGGATGAGAGGAGGATGACGAGGGCGGGGAGGAGGGCGGTTAGGGAGTTGAGGATGACAATTTGATGTGTTTGTTTTTCTTTCATTTCTCATTTTTTTCATTAACTTTTTGTATATTTTTTTATTTTCTTTTTTGGCTGTTTTGATAATGTCTGAGAGCTGCAAGTGTTTCTCTTTCCCCTTTCCCTGAACAAATGTCTGTGAGAGTATCTCGACGAGTTGCTTCTGCTTTTTATCACTATTTTTCTGCCTGATTTATCATTGTTAGAAAACTCCCGTTGTAATGATAGCATTTTCTCATTATCT
The DNA here is from genome assembly GCA_002110485.1 of Emergomyces orientalis. Classification (NCBI taxonomy): domain Eukaryota; kingdom Fungi; phylum Ascomycota; class Eurotiomycetes; order Onygenales; family Ajellomycetaceae; genus Emergomyces; species Emergomyces orientalis. Next base: position 531,192 of record MOWL01000070.1, read on the forward strand.
ACTTTACCTCCTTTCCTCCCTTTTTTCCTTTCATCTTTCAAATCTTTCATCTCCTTTCCTTTGACCTGCAATCATGTTTTTCTACTCCCTTTCTGGCCTCTACGTTTTCATTTTTTTTTTTTTTTTGGATGCTTTGTTTTTTGCAGGGCGACACCACCGAGTTTTGCGTCTTCTTCGAATTGATACCCGTTGATGAAACCTGGCACCAGCCAAAGCTACGGCTACAGCTACAGCTACATATATCCCCCACGATATAAGCTACTTTTTGCAACCCATTTTTATATTAATGTGTATAATACAGCACCTTCTTGAAAACCCCCAGGGGCTTGCATATCTCTTTCCTTGTCTCTCACCCACTTCTCTTCTTTTGCTATGGCAATTTTGGTTTCAAAGACTTGACTCCCATGCTTTTTTCATGTTTTCTCCTTCCCTCTCTTGCTTTCTAATCCAGGAAACTCATCATCTATTGAGGTCAAAGCGAACCCTTCTTGAAGTGTCTCTATTAGCTCCTTTCCCTCCTCTCCCTCCTCCTGCTGCTGATGCTGCTGGTGCTATTGTTACCATTGTTGCACCACCACCATTTCCTCCTGCTGTTGCTGTTGCTGCTGCCACTGTTGCACCGCCACCATTTCCTCCTCCACCTCCACCTCCTCTTCCTCTGCTACTTTCACACGCCATACACATACAATTCTCCACCGCAGCATGGTCCGCCACCGAATTCCTCCCCCCATGCACCTGAGCAATGTTAGTCTCCTCAATCCGTTGGCCCCTCTCACCACGAACCCTTATGGCAGTGACTCTACTGCCCCCTACCTTTCTCTTATCCGGGGACGTCCAAACAACTTGAATCCCTTCCTCGTCCCTGCTCAGCCCGAACCCATCTCGCCGTGATAGTTCCCAGGCCGTGGTTCTGCGTACCGTGCCGCCGTCGAACTTTTCGTCGTTGGGACGGGACCAGGTTGCCAGTTTGTAGAAGAAGCGGAGGTAGCTCATTGTTTTTTTGTTCTTTTTTGGGGGCGGGCTTTGATGCTGATATGTTTTCAAGGTTTTTTTAAGGTTTGAGGTTCCAAGGCAGGCTTCTGGCTTTTGGACTTTGTTGGCCTTTTTCGCATTGCTGGCTGACTATTCGGTTCTTTGTGTTGATATGGAGAATGGGGGCAGGAGTGAGAATTGAAACCAAATTGGATGATGGATGATGGCGTTCTTTCTCCGGGTTGATTTCTCTCTCTTTTCTCTCTCCTTTTGTCGGTCAAGATATCTCAAGCCATAAAAGAGCAGAGGGTCATTTTCCGGCCGACATTTCGACTTACACTGTCTGCGTATGGCTCCATTTTTATATCCAAATTTTCGCTCGTTGTTTGCCATGATTCCAGACCCTCATATTCGTTTATATTTATGTGCCTCCAACCTTTTCGCCAGATAATTCTTATAGATACCAGAAGAACAAACATTCTTTTGTCTTTGCAGCCCAATCTCTTAACGATATTCCCCAGCCTATGCCTAGGAATAAAACCCAATGGTGTCAATCAAGTTTGATAAACTATTGAACTATTTATTCACTCTCGCGCTATGAAACTATCTAACTGCCCAAGTGGATTTACAACTCCCTAGGTTAGGATGTTTGCCACGTGCCTGAAGGGTGCCTCATATCAACAAACAAACATTTGCAAAAAATTTAAAATATATGCGTTTGTCTTTTGAGAAACAGAATAGGGCATCGCTGGAAGCATTATGTCCTCCATTAATGCTACATGGCGGGTAGGGCGTAAAAGATGTGCGGCTGGGGAACATTTGAGGTGTTGGTCGAAAGTTTCTCCTTTACCCACCCTTTTTCCACATCCTGGGCATCAACTTTCTGCCTTTTCCGGTCGTCAACCTATATTTCCTTAGTAAATAACCCTTCTCCTGTGTTTCCAGCTAATTTTCCATCTCAGTGACGGTATTGGTGGTATATAACCGTAAATAACATTTCTCTGATGGATGTGCACAGATGTATATATATCCAGGAGGCTTGGTGTATATTTTTTTCAAGCGAGCTTTTTCTTGCCTAAAATTTTTAACTTCGCACATGTATATCTAAATATATAATCCCTCTTATTGTTGCCTACAATAATACCCTTCTATTATATTTTTTCTTTTCCAATGAGGAATTTGTTGCCTTGCCATTCTCCATGTAACACCACGCCTGTGATTTGATATAATGCCCCATAAATAAACCTTGCCCTCCGATTAAATTGAGCCGTAAAATCGTTTTGCTGAGCGGTTGTATTTGAGGATTGATTGAGTAATTGATTAATTTTTTGGCTGATTAATCCTGTATAAATAATAATATACAGATATAAATATATGTTGGGACTTGCTATAGTTACCGATTAGGAAAATAGGGCGCCCATTTCATAAGGTGCTGTTGGCTATGATAATCGTGCCCCCCTGAATGTGTACATGAACATCCGCCAAGAAGGTAAGCCAGATCACCATGTTCAATGGCGCCCAGCATGCCAGTACGAGCCCCTACAACCGCTGCTTACCGTTGGGACAATCGAAAGAGTAAATACTGCATCCCACGTATCAAAGAAATGACGAGCAAAAATTGATAGAGATATTTGCATTCCCTCCGATGAGGAGGAAAAGGGCGGTATTTCGGAGGTTGGAGAGAGGATGATGAGGTTTTAGTATTTTTTCCCCCTACAGGATGATCCAGGAGATCAATCAGGTCTATTTTGTATACTGATAATATATATATAATTCCTTTCCAGGTTAAGCCAGGTAGCCCCCATAACTCCAAAACCCAATCCCCCTAGTGTCCAGATTATCCAACGTGTCTATCATACATGTAGTAAACAAACCCGAAGAAAAGAAAAGAAAAGAAACGAAGAATATGATACAATCTATATCAAAGCCTGCCCCCTAAACATCGCCTCCCTCACCTCCTTCACAACATCCTTCCGATCCTTCTTGCTCACCAGGACAACACCACGGCCTCTCCTCCCCATACGCCCGGTACGACCCAGACGATGGATGAAATCAATAGTTGTATGAGGAACATCGAACAAAATAACATTGCGCACCGCGACAGTGTCAATACCTCGCGAGCCCAAGTCCGTCGTGACGAGCACCTTAGTATCGCGGAGATGTCTCTGCTGGTCCAAGGTCTGTGAGTCCTGGTCCCGGACAAATGGAACAGAATCAGAGAACCAGTTCTTCTTATTCCGCTGCGCATCTTTGACTTCCTCGGGACTCGGGGGCGGTTTGACAAGAGTGAATTCGGCGAGGATCTCATCCTTGCGCTGGCCGGGTGTATCTCGTGAAAGCGCGACGGCGTGGATGCCTTTCTCGTTGAGGAATGTGGTTACCTCCTCTGTTGTTTCGCGCTCGTTGACGAATACGATGATGTGTTTTGGTTCGGGGAAGAGGGAGGCCGGGTAACCGTCGTCGACGGCGGCGTCTTGGGTCACGCCTGCTTTGCCTAGGGACCAGATTATGTCGGCGCAGGCTAGCTTTTTGTTTCCGCGGTATGGGTCCTTGTCCACATCCACGACGCCCAGTTGGACTCTGCGCGGGATGGCGTGGAGGTTTGGAGTTACGAGGCGTTTCATTTCGGGGAACTTCTTTTCCATGAGGGAATCGAGGCTTCGAGGAATGGTGGCGGAGCAGAGGATCATTTGTTTCAATGTGGGGGCTGTTTTTTCGAGGACAGAATATGTAAGGGGCGAAAAGGATTTGTCCAAGAGCGAATCCGCCTCGTCAATTACAAGGTGGGTGACGCGGCTGAGAATGTATGGGTTCGTTTTGGCAATGGAGGTAAGAAGATGAGGCGTGGACACAAGGATGTCAATCCCGGCGGGATTGAACAGATTGTTCGTAATTCTGCGAGGAGTGTAGGCTGATGAAATCATTGCTGAGCGATACTTGACTGTGTGCGAAAGTTGTTTTGCAAGTTTCCCAACTTGTTCCACTAGCTCTGCTGTCGGCACCAGAATGATAGCTCTAGGCCGCGCGACATTTGAATGTTCCGGGGTGACCACCTTTGGGGCCTCAAGCTCAAATAGATTAGCATTCTTTTTCTCCTCTTCTTCCTGTTGATTTTTCTCATTTTCCATCATTTCCGTTTCCTTTTCTATCATCTCGGCCCGTTTGATCCAGTTTATAATTGGCAGCAGATAGGCTAGAGTTTTGCCAGTCCCAGTTTCAGCGGCCAGCAAGAATTGGTCGAAATGGAATATCTGCTCTTCTTCTCCTTCTAGAGGCTTCTTCGCTTTCCTGTTTTTCTCCGACTCGATGGGCGGTCTAAGCAGTGCTGGAATGGCTACCCGTTGGATAGGGGTCGGGGAGATTTCGGTAAGAGTGGGGAACGCATTGGCGTAGACTGCATCTCGTACTTGGGGGAGAAGCGGAAACTGATCAAAACTAGTGATGGATGCGATCTTCTCCTTAATCCTATTCCGACGCGAGTAGGGTATTGGTGACAGCGCGATTTGCATTTTCAAAGCTCTAAAAAGTGAACCCTCCTTTTTCTTGTCCGCATCATCCTTTTCCTTATTATTCCCATCTACTGAAGATCGTTTCAGCTCCGCATCAGATCTGGTAACTGGGCGATTGGGTAGCCGAGCTCGGGTCTGGTTCATGCCTCCAAAGGGGTTATTCTTGAATGTGGGAGGAGGGGCCTTCTTCTTGGAATCCCGGAACCGATCAGAGGACCTGGCAACATTCGGGGACAGCGCCATACGGGATGGTTTGCGCCGGAGTAGCCTGCCGGACGAAGTCAAGCGGACCGACTGCCATGATGGGGATGCAGCAGGTTGCCGGCCCCAAACAACAGCTCTCATCTCACAAAGCAGACATACGGGTGAGATGGGCGACATGAAGTAACGACCGTGGCAGTTGGTGCGAGTATATATACCTAGATAGAGTCGTGGTAAATAAGCAGTGGATGTAGAAGTTGAGTATGAAAAATTTAAAGATTGAAACCTTGGAACCTTGGCAGAGAACGCTAGGCCCGATCGGGGTTGTTGCTGGGGAAACGGCAGGAGCGGGAACATCAACAGCGGCAGCCCATAAACAAGGCAAGAAGAACCCACTGCAACCGCTGCAACCACCTCCGAGCCTCATCTCCCCACCCACAACTTCTTACATCTTATATCTTATATCTTACGTCCACTCCTCTTATCTCCCCCCTGGCCATCATCTTCCGTACTCTCTTTGTCCTGGCCCTGGGCTTGCTTCCCCCTCTTCGTTTTTCTCCACGTCGCTCATTGTGTTTGTTTCTATTGTTTATATCCTTCCTGTTGGCTGTTGTTTTATCTCGGGAAACCGGTCAAAGAAACTATAACTACTTACTTCCCCCTCCTCCCCACCCTTTCGCGCCGTTGTTGCTTTTCGCAAACAATACCGTTATTTGAGTGTCAATACTCTTTCGACGCCCTTAGATCCACACACAAAAAAAAAGAAATATCCTTGTTGCGTGGCTATATCATTTGTCACAGGTATGATTCTACTGGATTTGTTGTTTCGACTGGGCAATGTTTTGTTTGTTTTGATACAGTTCTGGTGGGCATATAGATTTTGCGCTAGCTTGCTAATCATTAATTGACAAACGCAGAAATTGATTGACAAAACGCGTGTCAGTTCGCTTTCGTTGAAGATGGCAAGTGGACAGCGTCCTCTCTCTGAGCTGAGCCCAGTGGCTCAACGTAGAAACTCCCCAAGCTGGAACCAGCGCACCAAGGTATGTAAACAGCTTCTGGTCTAACACGGCTCTTTGGCTAACCGATATGACTAGACCACAATCGGTAATGGCGATTCATCTCCGTTCGACTCGCTCAATTCGCCCCATTCTCCTAGACTGTTCTGGAAGGGTAGGGATAGCGGGTCTCCAGCCAGGCCAGGCTCTGAAAACAGAAGCCCTTACGACCCCGATGCCTTGACTACCCCGTGCAAAAGATCCTCAATTGAAAACTTAAAACGAGCATCCCGTGTGAAAAACAGCAGTATTGTTGCTCGCGAGAAGAAGCAGGAGTATGACCCTGCCCATGTCCAGGTCTTAGAACGGCCCCTAGCTACCGGTAGACCTCTGAGTTCTCAATTCAAAAATAACCCCAAAGAAATGGGTAGTGTGGATGCTCGACGACAGCTGCCATCTCAATCCGCTTCTCCAGCTAAACAAAACCCTTATGCCGGAAAAACCACCTCTACGAATACAACGCCGGTTGCCCCAAAGTCGGAGAGCACGTTTTCTTCCACGTTCTCTCATACCTCCCCAAGCAGACCTCAATCGTCGCCCACGAAATCATCTCTGACGAAAGGAAGTCGATTCGGGAACAAGAGTGCGCCTTTTGATCCCGAGAGCGAGATCTGGTCCGATAATGAAGATGAGGGCCCGAATACTACACCAAAGCGTCGTTACATGCATCGCCAGACTAAAAGCGTGACTTTTGACGCGGCACCCCCTCAAATCAATGAGTATGAAATGACCACTCCGGATCCATCATCAACTGCCTCTAGCTTACGAGAGGGGAGCTATGATTCGGCCGATATGGATGAAGAGGAGAGTTTCGATCGCGGTTCTTTCATGGGCGCTGAAGACAGCTTTGATGCGTCCCTGGAAGATACAGAGAAGACTCCCGTTGTTCTGCCAGAAGCCTGGCGTTTTATGAGCCCCGATAGAGCTAGTGAGGAGCTCCAGGGAGAGGATGACCCTTTCAGCGAAGATTTCGGCAGTCCCGGTCCCGATGTGAGACCGTCATCAGCACAGGAATCGCAGTCCTTTGAATCGCAGGTTGAGTCTCTTGACTCAAACGGCGATCATCGCCCCCTGCCGCCGTTGCCCCCTTCTAATACTCAGTCTCAAGTCACTCCCGACCGGGCGAGAAGACTCTCTCTGACAATGGAACTTGCCAGCAGTGGATCCCGCAGGTTGCCTTCTCCACTGAGCCCAGCCTCCTGCTCGAAGGCTGAAATAAATGGAATGGGTCATGGGTCAATGTCACTGGAAGACAGACTTCGTCTGATGATGGTCCAGGACCAAGAACGGTCGCCGGAAGCCGAGAAGCAGCGTGAACGTAGAATGAGACGTGCCGGCATAAAAGACAAGTCCTTTGATCGTGATACTGAAAGTAAGCAGTCGTTCAGTGACACTTCAAGCCCCAGACAGGACAGCTCCCCCTTCAATCCACACGTCTCTCCGCCTCACATTTCAAGAGAATCCATTTTACGAAACATTAGAAACCATAACAACGACGAAACAGAGGACTTTTCTTCACCACTTCGCAGCTCCAGTCCCCGCTTCCACACTCCCTTGGATCCTGACGTTCCCATTCCTTCTCTAGAAACAGACGAGGAAGAGGTCATGACCAAGGAAGAGCCGGTTGAGGATGACGATGTCTATGATATCCCTGAATATTATTCTCAGGCTGCACACGATGACCATGACGTTCAACAAGATGATTATGATGACGGAATGCAACACAACAATGAAAATGTATACTCAAACGCTGCTAACAATTCTGACCAGCCGCCTTTCAATGATTCGGGAGATGCAACAGATGACCAGAGCACGCCAGTGCCGGACAACAATCCACACCGATACCACCTGCCTGACCTGAGCATGGACCATTCTGAGCTTTCCGCTATCACTGGTGAACATAACTCAGAACTCGATTTGAGCTCGTACGTTGATCACTCTTCAACTCTTGACGAAGCTTGTAAGCTTGCCCCCGCCTTGGACATGAAGTCGATTCGAAATTCTCTTCACCGTCCGGAAACCCCAGACGACCATTGCAGCCAGGCGTCAAGAAGTGTTTATGGCGACGACTATGACGGGCCTGCAACACCCGAATCGGTCATTCGTCGCTCTCTTGACGACGAAATTTCTCCCACTGAAGAATTCCTCGCTATTCCAGATCCTCTTGCGACGATAAAATCTTCCAATGGAAGCTTAAAGACGAAACCATCACTCAGTCCTGCGGACGTCCATGAGATGGCGGCAACTCGCCGTAAGGTAAGTGGACAGGAGCCGCCTGTACCATCAATATCAGAAGAACCGTCAAACGGAACCCAGCCCAGTTATGGGGAACATGGTAACCATTCCACCTCGTTTTTGTCCGATCTTCCGCAGCTTAGCACAGCTGTACCAGTCAATAATGACAAACGGCAAAGTTCACTCGTGAAGCTCGATATTCCCGTGAGCGGAAACGACGAAGGTTTAGGATTCGGACTTGACCTGGAATTTGACCGCGTTATTGAGGCCCAAAAGGTTGCGTTTGACCATTTCCTTTCCCAGCAGCCCCGTCACACTACCACCTTTATGGATACAGCTCAAACAGACATACAACAATCATGTGTGCCCAACGTGATGCCATGTGAACGGAAGGAAGCCCCCTTAGCTCGTGATAGTATTGCTAATAATGTTACTCCCCGACAGAGAGGTTACCTTATGAGACACAATACGAAAGTTATCGTCGCGAGCAGCCGCCAGGATGAAACGACGGGGCCCAACGACTCACCTGTTGATGGCGACCCGAGAGGGACTAAATCTGCAGGAAATTCCCCTCGAAAACCCAGCCAGCAAACCTGGACTACCGAACCATGGAATGGCAAAACCAGGCGTCAAAGTATCAAGCTAGCCGGCGGAATGCCGAAGAAGAAGCCCGTTCCAGGATCTGTCCCTCCGTTGCCAGGTCACGAAAGCAATGCAAAGCCGGAAGTTGGTGGTGCGAATGAATCAGAAACTAATGCGGGAGAGGAGATTGAAGAGGGTGATGAAAGAGGACGACTGTTTGTCAAAGTCGTTGGAGTGAAAGATTTGGACTTGCCTTTGGCACGCGGTACGTATTCATATCACCTTGCATCGATGTGATTGGCTAATTTTAGTTCTAGGCGAACGGTTCAATTTTGCCCTAACTCTTGATAATGGCCTCCACTGTGTAACGACGTCATGGCTTGAACTTGGCAAGTCTGCGCCTATCGGCCAGGAGTTTGAATTGGTTGTTTTGAGCGAGCTCGAGTTCCAGCTGACCCTGCAAATGAAAATGGAAGAGCCCAAAGTTAAGCCCAACCAATCTGTCGTCTCGTCGCCTGGGAAATCAGCAAAATCGCACAAGAGTTCAACTTTCAGTCGCGTATTTGCGTCTCCCAAGAAGCGAAAGGAGTTGGAACTGAGGCAACAATTGGAAGCCCAGCAGCTCAAACAGCAGAAAGCCGAAGAAAAGGCTTTGGCTGAGAAAAAGAACCCATGGGACGCGCTTAGACCTCTGGTTGCCAGCGATGGTAGCTTTGCTCGTGCTTACGTTTCTCTAAGTGATTATGAGAAAGCAGCTTTTGGAAGGCCGCTGACTGTGGACGTAACTTGTTTCAATGAATGGGCTACTGACCCGGTAAATAATTCGAAAAACAAGAGATCCATGGCTTATTCTGCAGGCTCTGGGATGCAACAACGCCCCCCGTACCAGATTGGCAGTTTGGAGCTTCAGCTACTCTATATCCCAAAACCTAAAGGAGCCACGGATGAGGACATGCCAAAGAGTATGAATGCTTGCATTCGGGAGATGCGGGAAGCCGATAATACCGCTGCGAGGTCATGGGAGGGGTTTTTGTCCCAGCAGGGTGGAGATTGCCCGGTATGTTTTACTTTTTAGATTTTTCGTTTGTTTTGTGAGATTTTCGGCTAATATGTGGTTTTGCTAGTACTGGCGTCGACGTTACTTTAAACTTCAAGGGTCAAAGCTTACCGCTTACCACGAAACTACTCGGCAACCCCGTGCTACCATCAATTTGGCAAAAGCATCTAAACTCATTGACGACAAGTCTACATTGACCCAGAAAGAAACGTCGGGGAAAGGTGGTCGCCGACGTAAATCAGCCTTTGCAGAGGAAGAAGAGGGCTACATGTTCGTAGAAGAAGGTTTCCGCATACGATTCGGAAATGGCGAAATAATTGATTTCTACGCTGACAGTGCCCTGGAGAAGGAAGGCTGGATGAAAGTCCTCGCCGAGATTGTTGGGAAAGGATACGCAGCCGGAGCTGGTGGACAGCCCAAGGCGTGGACGGAGCTTGTTCTTAAGCGGGAACGCAGCATTGCTGCCAAAATTGAGGCGGCTGATCGCGGCATAGGGCAAGGCATTTCTCATCCACCGCCGACTCCTATGAAGGATCAGTTTGGTCCACCGTTGGCCAAGTCGTCTGCACCTACGCCTGCTCCTGCCCCTGCCCCAGCGCCAAAACCCAAACACCAGCATAACCTTTCGCAGCCTGAGGTTGGGAAGCATGGTTCTCGTCATCAGAAGACGCGTTCGTTGATCTTCTAATGGTCTGACCTTCTATTTTTTTTTTTTTTTTGCTTGATTTCATCTGCCTTTCGTTTCAACTGTTTTCTCATGCTGGCCCTGAGTTTACCTGATTTTCTTATTATCGTGTTTTTTAGTGTTTTTCTCGCTCTTCACTACATGTCTGCTCATTGTTTTTTCATTTGTTGTCTTCTCTTTTTTGAGATATCTTGACTCCCTGGGAGGACACACGTCCTTCTCCTGTTCTCTTTTTTTTCCAGTCAATATTCCGGATCCTTTCTTTTCTCTTTTGAAATATGTCCTTTAGCTGTCTTTCTCTTTTGTGTTTCCTTCCCCGCGTTTTACTTCCCCTTTCTGCTTGTCGATACTGGTTTGTTCAGCAACGAAGAAAAGATTGAAAATAACAACGCGAAATGTCAATAAGTGAGATTTGAATGAGTATTATGACATCGCTTTTTGTTTTGCTTGAAATTTGAACCCTTTTTTAAATCCTTTCATACAACACACACACACACTGTTTTGCCTATTGGCTACTTTCCTGCTCTTGACTCTTTCTTTCTTTCTTTCTTTCTTTTTTTTGATTCTTTCATGTACTTCATTTCTTGTGTTGCGTCGTTCAACGGGTCTATAATGTGGTGGGTGTGCGTGTGAGTGCCGTGGCCGACTTGATAACTGGTATGAAAATTTTTGCGTGTTGTAATTTGTTCTTAAATGTACTGTATTATGCTAAATAAATGCGAGAATTGTTAGTTTTTCAATAGCTGCTTTTTTAATCTATATTTCGCTATGGAGTGAAGGTGTGTAGTGGGCGCTGTCCTAGAGAAGGGAGGTTGTTGATGTAGTGAGCTGGACAGGGGATGATAGAGGGTAACCGAAACGAGTCTAGAGATTGTAATATACCAGGGGGGCGGTGCTCAAGGAATAAGTATATGTACAGTATATATTTTTTTATTTCTTAGGGAAAGTGTAATTGTAAGGATTTTCCTATTGCACTGTTCGGTTGATAATTAAAACAGAATATTATAATATAGATTTAGCGCACTGAAACCTCATCAAAAATTATTTTGTTCTTCTACATCTAAATCGCGATCGTTTTCGTGCCGCAGAGGGTCTTGAAGGGCATCAGCTCGCTCACACACTCTCAAACACCATGGTTGAGGCTGTGAGCGTGAGTGGTGGTGCAGGGAACGTGGGTGCGCGCGCGGCGCGACGCGTACCTGGAGCCGCGCAGGCAGGAGATGCAGCAACAAATGGTATAGCAGCAACACTGTGCATGATCACTGAGGCTCTTAGAGAGGGGGAGAAAGACAAGAAGATTAATTATTATTATTATTATTTCTACACCACTTGATCCCGAGGATATGTGGGGAGGCAGCTAGTATACAAAGTGAGAAAAATCTTGGGCTATCTAGTATAGCTCTGGCCTAAAAACCCTCTGAACAGCAAATCTATTCAACATTTGTAATTGCTTCAAGTACTGCAGAGCAGCTCCTGCTGCTCTTAGAGAAGATAATGCATAGCATCATGAAAAGACAAGAAAATTCTCTATATTATCATCACTTCTGTCTGAACATAAGAAAGACTTCTAATGAATGTGATATCTCATGCTGTGTGTCTGTCACTCATTGCGCAGACTTCAATGTTCTGAAGTGCTTGTAGCATGCAGATCACTCAACTCTGTGCTTGTGATGCATCTGATTGCTCAACTTCATGCTTGCAGTGTGTCAGTTCATTCAGATTCACACTTCAAGCTCATTATTTTCTGATAGAGTCTTGCTCTTCGCGCTCTTCACTCTCTGATATATATCAGCTGTGTTTCTTAGTTATACTGTGTATCTCATTCCGCTCTTCTCTCACTTAACACCTTGGCTAGAGAGAACTGTCTGAGAATGTTCTATTTAAATTATCACTTGATAAATCTGTGCAGTTCTTTCTTAATGTTCAGTAATCACTTCTTATTCACTCTGCTCTTCTGCTTCAGCTCCGCCCATTTCTCACTGAATTGTGTACAGTGTATCATCACATACAGCACCATTTCATGCTCATATCCACATGGACATTTTGATGTGGGGAAGTCAGGAACTCTTCTTCTGTGAAGAAACACTGCAAGGCCTGTCTTGCTGATACACAGCTGAACTATCAATGAGCTTCAGGCCTTGCTCAGACTCTCATGCCATCTTAGTAGCTCTACATCTGAGAGTCTGTCAAACAGTTCTTCTCATGATATTGTGTGTGCTCTTCATCTGTTTTATTATTTTATCATTGTCTTCTCCCTTACTCATCTCTTGAAAACTCAGTTATGTACACTGTTTTCTTATCTTTTCTGCTTTTTCAGTTGCTTTGTCTGTCTCACTCAATTTACACTCCACCTCTGCTGCATGCTCATTGAGTGCAGTACTGTCTTCATTGACTGTATTTCTCTGTTATTTCTTCTGTGAAGTCTGACTCTGACCTGCACACATACCTGTTTTATCTGCTTCATGATTCCTGACTTCTTAAGCTGCTCAGTTGCTCTGACCATCACACTGTCTAGATGTATTTTCAGAGGCAGTGTGGCTGTCTCCGCCTCCAGTGAGATGATTGGAGTAGCTCTGTAGACCTCTGCAATAATCTGTAGGCATTTATTTTGAATTTTCTCCAGGCTGGCTAGCAGCTGGCGTTGATGTCGCGGTTCATGTTGTGTCGCCTGTGGTTGATGCCATGCCAGCGCTCCGTATTCTATTGCGGGCCTTATCACTGCATTGTAGACCCTCCGGGCATGCTGCAGTGGCAGGCCCCAGGTTGACTGTGTTGTCTGAGTTAGGGCATCCATCTGTGATTTCGCTCTGCCTATCATCTTACTGACATGGCTACGCCACCTCAGCTTAGGGTCAAGTCAGATGCCTAGCACCTGCATCTCCCTCTGTGGCTTGATCACTTGCTGTGGCAATTGCAGTGAGTGTTCTAGATTGAATCTAGTTCTTGTTCTGGTAAAGTGCATGAGCTCATACTTCTGTGATGCAAAGATTGTTTCATGTCTGCTCATTCAAAGCTCACAGCTGGCATGAATCTGTGCCAGATGCGCACAATTCACTTCAATTGAGTCATCATATGCTAGAATGTTCACATTGTCTACAAATTCTATGCAGCTGACAGACTCACTTTATAATGTACATATTCTGAGCAACTTCTCATTGTAGAATAAGAATAGAATGAGTGACAAGAGTGATCTCTGTGAAATATCTGCATTCATCTCAAAAACTTCAGTTTTCTACTTATTAAATACTAGTGTTGCCTTGTATCTCTGCATGAATGAGTTGATTTATTCAGTCAGCTGTCTGAGCAGTTCTCTTTTTCTTACAATGTGCACTAGACAATTTCTGAGCACTCTGTCATAGATCTCTGAAATGTTCAGTGACAGCACTGAGATCACTGCTCTCTGCTTCTCTCACACTGCAAATCTGTGTCAGTAACAGAGCAATTGCTGTTTCTGTAAAGTGATCTTCTCACATTCTCATTTACTGAGCTGATAGCATTTCATGTTTCTCTGTCAGAGATCTTATTTTCTTGGCTGTTACAGTTTCTACAATTTTATCTAAAGTGTCAAGTAGTGCAATCAGTCTTCAGGCTTTCACTTCACTGTAGTTCTTCTTTTCTGGCTTCTTGAGCATCACTGTGCGCGCTGTTTTGAATATCTGTGAGTAGTACTTTCAATGCCAGCAGGCCTGTGTAAGCTCAGTTATTGCTGTGATGAACCTTGAGCCTAGCATTTTGAGAAAGCAGTTGAGAATGCTGTTGACACTCAGAGTCTTGTCATTCAGAAGTCTAGCAATCAGTGCTGTCATGGCCTTCTCTGTGAGCACTACCATGTCAGTCACACTCTGCAGCTGTGTTTTCATGTTCATGTCATCTTCTCTTGCTGTTAAAGGCTCTGGGAAGAACCGCGCCCATAGTAGTTCAGTCTTGTCCTGAAATGCAGTGACTTGTGCCTTGGTTTCACTCAAGGTCTCTGGCATTTCTCTAAGTGATGGCAGTCTTGCCAGTTGCTTGGTCTTGTTGGTGTGTGTGCGACCCCACTTTGCCAGCTTCCAGAGCAGTTTAGAATTCATGTCAGCACTGTTCATTAGATCATGAAAGCTGACAGTCTTGATCAGCTTTATTTTCTTATTTCATCTGTTGTGAGTATGTCTTCTTTTCTTCTCAGTGCTGTCTGCATCTCTCATGGTTCTCTTGTACTCACTCACTGCCTGTGTCACTCTGTTGGACCACCATGAGCGACTCTGCTTGCAGATGCATGTGCATTTAGCATGTTTCTCTGCTAGCTCATTGATAAATTCACTTAGATAGTTTGCATAGCAATCAATCTCTGCTGTTGAGTCAAAGCTGTTGTAATATTGTAGCTCTTGGCAGTTCTTTTGCAGCTGCTGTATATTCACTTGCCGCCAGTTGCGTTTTTCTCTTAGTACCACAGGTATGTTGATGACTAACTTAGTGATCACTAGTAGATAATCTGATGTTATATTCACCTTGTGTGTGACTCAGCATTTCAGTACCCCTGCACTCAGGTTCTCTGAGAGAAAGATTAGATTCAAGATAATACTGATACTTCTGTGATTCTGCCATGTAATCTCTCTTCATGATGTTGTCAGCTGCAATTCAAGAGCATTCATCTGTGCTATGAGCTCTCATGCCAGATCAAAGTTCTGTCTCACTCGCTCATCTCCTCACTTTGAGTGATGCATATTGAAGTCTCTTAGTATCACTATCTCCATCTGCTGCACTTCTGCACTCTGACTTTGTACTTGTTATGTGTCTGCACCCTGATCTCGCGCTTGTAGCGCACTTGTGTCTGAGTCTTGTGCTTGTTGTGCACATCATCTCTGAGTTCATGCTGGTAGCAAGGCCTTGGCCTCCTCCACCACTGCTTGTAGCTCAAGGATGGGGGAACTCTCTGGCACAGTTGTGTAGCTGCCTGGTGAAGCAGTGTAGACATTGAGCATTAGTAGTGATTCTCTTACTGTGTTCACAGTGAGCAATGTCATGAATTCTGTAATAACTCTGACATTTCATGCTGTTGCCTTCAGTCTTTTGTTGATGAGAAAGCTCACCCTGGTCTTCTTGATCTGCATGCCTGTCTGCCAGAATTCACAGTTGACTGAACATGTTGTACCCCTTCCAGATTCTCTCTGCATTCATGATTTCTGCAGTGTGATGATGTCATAGTTTAATGTTATTTCAGACTTGGTCAGTAATGCATTCATCATCTTGTCTGAGTTATGCACATTGTATTGTAGTATATGAACTTGCTCACTCATGGTTCACCCATGTCTTGGTCCTGCGTGGAGTCTGGTCGCGCTGGGCATGCATAGTCACTGAGCAAGCTCTGTTGCTGCATACCAGCTCTTGCTATATTCATGAGTCTGTTAATCTTGTGCTGAACAATCAGAGAGTTCTCTTCTGTTATTATTATTATTATTATTCTTCAATTATAGATATATATGCAGTCAGAGACTATGATATCTACCTGAGACTCAAAGAGTCTCAGGATTTTTCTAACTTTAAAACTAATTACTATACATTTTTTCAGTTCTCTTCTGTAGTTCTGCTATGTTTTCTGAGAGTGATTCAACTCTTTCTATCTGATGTTTGCATCACAAAGTGTCTTGATCAGTTCTTAAGAGTCTTCTTGATCAGTGAAACTGCAGTCTGTCATTCAGAGTATCTTGCAGATTATGCTGAATAATCTTCTTCATAGTTACAGTAGACTGTCTTCTTTTCTTTCAGTGCTGTGAGACAGGTCTTGTCCATGTGTCTCTCTGCTGCACAGTGCCCACAGATATCACCCTTGCAGCAGAATCTGGCTATGTGTCCATATTGCTGGCAGCTGTAGCATTGGGTGACCTGAGCCTCTCTGTGAAAGATTTCAATTATGCAGAATTCATTCTTCAGAATGATGCCATTCTTCACAAGCGTGTTTGCCTGCTGCAGTGTGGCTACATGTAGAATAATGCTTCCATGAGGCTGCTGCTGTTTAGCTAGTCACTTTGTGACCCTGTGAATGAGTACTCTGCATTTAAAAGATGAGTTCTGCTTGTAGACATTCTTCACTACTTTATCTGAGCTAATTCAGCTAATGATACTGATAGATGCATTTTTAATCAATACTGCATACATTTTCTTTCTCATATGTATCTTGTTATTTTATTTCTTCACTTATTCATTACTTTTTGTCAGCTCAGTCTTCATGCTGGAGTTGTCTGTAATCAGAATCAGATTATCACTAGATATGTATCTTGCTGCAACTATAATATCAGTGATTATATTTTTAATAATTTCATTTATCTTTCTCATAATGATCTCTGAGATGTATTTCTTCACTGACAGTGTATCACAGTTGTGATGAGATACTACAATCTCTCTAAGTATATATTTTATCACAATTTTGTCTGAAGACTCTTCACTGGCTGTCACATGTGCTTATAAGAGTCTACAGTTCAGCATGTTATATCTTTCATTCTGTTGAAATGTGCTAGTAGCACTTTTCAGTCTCTCTAGTATTCTATTTAGTAAATTGTTCTTGAACTCTTTCATGACTCTCAGAATCTGCTGAATATACTGTAATTTCTTCTTGTTTATTTTCTTGTCTCTCTCTCTCTCTCTAAGAGCTTCAGTGATTTTGTTAAGTGTTGCAGCTATTTCTTCTGCAGCTTTTTTATTTCTCTGTTCTGCTTCTGATGCATGTCATATCACATGCGTGCCCACCCCCCTCTCAACCACACCCACGCCAGCTGCCTCAACCATGGTGATTGAGGGTGTATGAGCGTGTAGGTGTAATTGGCAGCCCTTTATGACCTGGTTAGAATCGCGATATAGCTTTAAAAAAAAAAAAGTTTTTGTTGAGGTCTGAAATTTTTTCAAATCAAATTTCAAGAAGATTAATAAGAAAGAATTACTGTATATTCAGAGAGCTCTGAAGGCAGTGAATGAGCTCAAGAAGAACCTGCTTAACAACATGTTAAAGAAGCTAGAGAACGCTACAAGCACATCACAGCAGAATAAAAAATATAACATGCTGAACAGTGAGACCTCATGAGCACACATAGCAGCCAATGAAGGGCCGCCAGTAAAAATAGTAACTAAGTATGTATTGAGAGAGGTGGTGATATCTCAACACAACTGTGATGCACTGGCAGTGAAGAAGCACACCTCAGAGGCCATTGTTAAAAAGATGAATGAAGCTATCAAAGATATCACTACTGGCACAGTGATGACAGCAAGATACATGCCCAGCAGAGACCTGATTCTTGTCATGAATACACTCAGTACAAAGACTGAATTGGTGAAAAGCAGTGAATGAGTGAAAAAATAAGAAAATAAGACATATATAAGAAAGAAAATGTATACAGTACTGATCAAGAGTGCTTCACTCAAGACCATTAGCTGGGACAAACCAGAGAAAGCAGTGAATGATGTGTACAAGCAGAATCTATTACTGAGATGCAAGATGCTCATTCACAAAATAATAAAGTGTCTAGCTAAGTAACAGAAACTGCATGAAAGCATCATTATACATGTAACAACATCACAACAGGCAAATACTCTAGTGAAAAGTGGTATTATCTTGAAGAATGAGTTCTGCATGATTGAAATCTTTCATAGAGAGGCTCAAGTCACTCAGTGCTACAGCTGTCAGTGATATGGGCACATAGCTAGATTTTGTTGAAAAGGGGATGTCTGTGAACACTGTGCAGTGAAGAGACACACAGACAAGAGCTGCACAGCACTGTTAGAGAGAAAAAAGATAGTCTGCTGCAACTGTGAAGAGACACACCCAGCATGAGCAGCAAACTGCCCAGAACGGCGCGCAGCAGTGAAACTAGCTAAAGAGGTGCTCAGGAACCGGCTGCAACACTTTGTGATACAGATCTCTGATGAGAAAGACTGAATCACACTCAGAAAACATGACAGAATCACAGACAAGAAAACACAGAGTAGTCAGTGAAGAGTGAGAAGATTCACTGATATATTCAGAGCAGATACACAATAGAAAAACTCTTTAAATGAGTATATACACTTCACATAATTGATTGACATGCAGGATCAGAATACAGGTGAACAATGAGTGAACAACTTCATATACTGCAATACAATGTGCACAACTCAAGTTATTATTATTATTATTCTTCAATTATAGATATATATGCAGTCAGAGACTATGATATCTACCTGAGACTCAAAGAGTCTCAGGATTTTTCTAACTTTAACACTAATTACTATACATTTTTTCTTCAAACAAATAGCACTTGCAATACTTGAATTCCAGCCCAGAATAGTCAGCAAATTGATTTTTCTTTTTTTTATTTATTTATTTATAAATATCTTTGAAGATTATTTATATTCTCTTTTTTTCATATAATTTTCAAGTGATTACAAAGAAAATAAATTAATGATAGACAAAATAACTCATGACATGAATACAAAGGAAATAAAAGACAGACTCTAACACAAAAGAAATAGTGAGATATTATATAATATCTAGCAGTTTTTATAAAGAATATTTCAGATTCTCATTCATTTATATTTTCATCTTTGAAATAGAATTGATTTCTAGTAGCTATTTGAGTTTCATTGAGAAAATCAATTAAATATTGACTGTCTATTTCAGTTGAAAATAGTAGTTTCATATTCATTTCTCTCAGCTTATATTTATATCTCAGTTCAGCTCTAAGTTCTTGATTTAATGAGCAATTCATTAAGATATGTTCTGGGTCTTCAAGAAAGTCACAATATTCACAATTTTCACTTTCAATATCAGATATTCTTTTCAAATAAGATTTGAAATAGCCATGACCTAGTTTCAATTGAATGATTGAGGAGAAAAGCTTCTTCTTGCACTTAATAGAGCATGATTTCCATTTAGGTTTAGTTTCAAATCTAAGATAGTGAGGACTTTTTCTTTGTTTTTCCCATATTTTATGCCATTTTTCTAAGCAATTCTCTTTTATCTTTCTTTTAATAAAAGACCATGAAACTATTTTTGAACTTGCAATATTTAGTTCTGTTCCTTTCTTTGCTGCTTCATCAGCAAGCTCATTTCCATGTATATTTATATGAGCAGGAACCCAGCTCAGATATATCTTTGTCTTATATTTTAATTGAATTCTTTTGCATATCTTTAGAATTACTTCTATATTCATTTGACCATTATGAATTTCATTTTTTTGAATTCTTTTCAAAGCTGCTTGACTATCTGAAAAAATCCATGCTTCTTTCATATCTTTTCTTTTTGAAGCTTTTATTTCTATCAGTTTAAAAGCTTTCATAATAGCATATAATTCAGCATCAAATACTTCACATTCATTTCCAATATTCCATGAATCTGATGTATATTTGTAATTATCTTCTGTATATGCTATTCCAGCTCCTAGGCCTTTATTTTCATTCATTGAACCATCTGAATAGATTAGAATTGACTTTTTAAAATCAATTTTCTCTATTATTCTTCTATGATTCTCAGCTTCTTCTGGTTTTGATAATGCGCTTATTTCAATTGAAATCATTGAGCCTAGTTTTTCTTTCCATGGATATAGCTTTTTGTGTTCAATCTTTTCAATATTTAATGAGGAGAACTCATTTTTAATCATTGAGCATACTCTATATAGTTGCACAACTCAAGTAAAGTGATGAATGTGTTACTGATCAAGCCTGAAACAGCATTAAACTACAATATTATTGCACTACAAGAGTCATGGATGCATAAGAGAGCTGGCAGTGGCACAACATATTCAATTAACTGTGATTTTTGACAGACAGACATGCAAAATAAGAAGGCTAGAGTGAGATTTCTCATTAATAAAAGACTGACAGCAGAGACATGAGAGGTCAGAGCAGTAACAAAATACATAATACTGTTAACTATTGTGGTGGGGAATCTCGGTGTGGTATTACTTTTCGCCGAGACCGCCTCATATATTTGTTTGGCATGGCTGCCTCATATTCCCATTATCCTTTGACACACGTGTGGATTCGGCGAAGATTGATTGTACGCAGAGCAGTGAGATTGCTCCTTTTTGATTATGTGATTTGATATGTGATTGATTGCTTGTTCTTCTTCTATATTTGAATCTCCTACATGTTCTTTTGTATTGCTATTTGGATAGCTTGTTGAATAGAATATTGTATACACAGCGAACTTACCAACCTCCTTACGATCCCGCTGCTCCTGCCCACGTGCCGCCAAAAGCGCACAACCCCTTATTCCACTTCACTATTATCACAGCAAAGGGCTCAGTGCTAATACTCAATGTCTATGCCACCCTGCCAGACAGCTACACAATAGTGCCTGAGGACTCCCCCATTCTGCAACTACAGATAATGATGAAAGAGGCAGAGATGTTGCTACAGATGCAGAATCAGAAGACAAGCACACAAGCATGTAATCATGAAACATCTGTGTAACAAGCAGAGATAATAATACTAGAAGACTTCAATGTACATCACTCAAGCTGAGAAGAGAAGCATGTGAGACATGATTTTAAACTGACATGAGAGTTTATAGCACAGATGAATACTTTTAACTTATAACTGATAATATCACAGAGTGAGATCACATGACAGAACTGTGATAGTACTGAAACAACTCTGAATCTGATCTTTGTGTCAGAAAATCTGAATGAAGGGATATTAGAATGCTGAGTGACACATGAGATAGACATGGCATCAGATCATCTATCAGTGATTATCAGACTTGCTATCAATGTGTCTGTCAGATTAAAAGAGAGGTGCAACTGACAAAAAGTGAACTTACAGCTGCTACAGCAGAATTGTTTAAATTTTAGATACTGCAGAATCTTCATTTTAACAGCAGAGATTGATAAATATGTGAACTATCTCAGTAAGTTTATTAACACACTGACAGATAAACATGCTAAACATGCTCATGTCTGTGAGAAAAGTCACTCATGATGATCAAAAGAAATAGCAGAAGCTGTCAGTGAATACAAGCAAGTGATGAGAAACACTCACAGCACTGAAAATAAAAGAAAAAAAGCACAGAACAAGTATAACAGAGAAATAAAGCTTGCAAAGACTGCAAGCTTTCATGATCTAATAAACAGTGCAGGCACTGACTCTAAGCTGCTCTGAAAGCTAGTTAAATAAAGATGCACATGCACTCATGAGTTCAAGCAATCTGCAAGATTATCATCACTTAAGAAAGCATCTAGCACTTTAGATATATCTGAGTCTTTGACATCTGTGTTTCAGGACAAGACTGAACTGCTGCATGAGAGATTCTTTTCTGAGTCACTATCAGTCAGTGAAATGAATATACAGAGAGATATTCAATCACAAAGTGTGAGTGATATACTAGAAATCACAGAGAAGATTATAATAATAATTATAGTCAGATTGCTAAATGATAAGATATCAGGTGCTAATGACATTCTCAATCAATTTTTTAAAATGCTAGGGCTGAACTTCATCACAGCAATGACTGAGCTCACTCAAGTCTGCTGACAATGAAAGCACTATTCACAGACATTCAAGACAGTGTGCACAGTGATGCTTAAAAAGCCAGGCAAGAAAGACTACAATGAAGCAGAAGCTTGAAAATCTATAGCACTGCTAGACACTGTAGAAAAAATTATTGAGATTGTAACAGTAAGAGAAATAAAATATCTCACAGAGAGTCATGAAATGTTGTCAGCTCAACAGATGAGAGCATGCAGTGAGTACTTCACTGAAACAGCACTTGCACTACTGCTAGCACAAATTCACACAGTATGAAAGAAGCAGAAAGCAGTGTTATCAGTGTTATCACTGAATATCTCTGAAGCATATGACAGAGTGCTCAGAAGATGCTTGATTCACATTCTTAAAATAAAAGAACTACTCAGATATCTGACTGAATGAGTTGATTCATTCATGCAAGATCACAGAATCACACTAGTATTTAATAAGCAGAAGACAGAGATCTTTAGTGTGAACACAGATATTTCACAGAGATCATCACTATCACTCATTCTATTTCTTTTTTATAATAAGAAACTGCTGTGCATCTGCTCACCACACAACAAGTCAGTCAGCTGCATAGAATTTGTGGATGATATCAATATTCTGGCTTACAGCGACTCCACTGAGGCAAACTGCACACAACTAGCACAAGTGCATGCTGAATGTGTGCATTGAGCAGACAGACATGAAGCAATCTTTATATTATAAAAGTATGATCTTATGCACTTCACTCAAGCACACACAAGATTTAATCTGGAACAGTCACTACAACTATCACAGTGAGAAATACCATCACAGAAGGAAATGCAGGTGCTAGAAGTATGATTTGATTTCAAGCTGAGATGACAAGATCATATAAACAGAGTTATAAATAGATTAAAATTGCAAATAGAAGCTCTCACACAGATCATACAGTCAACATGAGGCCTCTCTCTTCAGCAAGCCCATAGAGTCTACAATGCTGTGATCAGGCCAGCTATCACATATGACATGCTGGCATGGCATCAACCGCAGGCAACTCAACAAAAGCCTCAACAACAGCACCAGCTGTTAAAAGGTCTGGAGAAGATTCAAAATGAATGTCTGTGCATTATAGCAGAAGTCTATAGAGCAACATCAATCATATTGCTGAAAGCTGAAACATTTACACTGCCAATAAGTGTGTATCTTGATGGAATGGTGACTAAAGCAACTGAGTGGCTTAGAGAAACAGAAGTCATGAAACAGACACAGCAAGCATGTGTACAGATCAGAATCAGACTTCAGTGTGAAGAAAGCAGACATGTGATATCAGTGAAAACTGTACTGCATTCAGTAAAAATACAGCAGAAATGAAGTATGCAGTGAGTGAGAGAAGCAAAACAATACAGAGAGAGAGAGAGTCAGTTAAATTATCTAACTGATTGATTTTTCAAAAGATGAGTATGAAAGAAATCAGTAATTAAATGACATAATATTTGAAGAGCATGCACTATATCATGAAAAGAACTGTTTGACAGACTCTCAGACATCAAGCAGCTAAAGTGACATGAGAATCTGAGCAAGGCTTGAAGCTCACTAATAGTTCAACTACACACAGGCAAGACAGGCCTGGCAGCATTTTTACATAGAAGAAAAGTGCCAGATTTTCCCACATCAGAGTGCCCATGTGAATATAAGCATGAAACTGTGCTTTATGTGATGATGCACTGCACACAGTTCAGCGCAGAGCGAGCAGAGTTGGAACACAAAGAAAGAGTGAATAAGAGATGACTGTTGAACACAGCAGAGAGACTGCACAGATTGATTATATAGTGATTGAAACAGAGTATTCTTGGGCAGTTCACTCTGGCCAAAGCTCTGAGTGAGAGGCAGGGCAGGCAAAGACATGAAGAGTGACAGACACTTTCAGTGAGAGATTTTCTATATTAAACAGTCTTTACTGAGAGTAGTTGTGAGTGATCTTGTCTTTCTTTTTAATGTGAGACATCTCTTTCTCTAAGAGCAGCTGTGACTGCTCCGCAGTATTTTGAAGATGTTAAAGAGTGGAATAGATCTGAAGATCAGAGAGTTTTTAGTCCAGTGACAGATCATGTCTGTCACAGAGTTTTCCTTACTTTGTATATTAAGCAGAGCCCCACATATCCTTGTGATTAAGTGGTGTAGAAATAATAATAATATTGCACTGTTCACTGTATACATATATGTATATAGAGAGGTAATATATATGACGTCTGTCGTCGTCCCGATAGTACGTTTTCACGCATACGCATGTGTGCATACAATCATCCACTCTCCTCTTCATTGTTGACGAGCTCATCTTCATCTTCAGATTCGACTTCTTTCAATGCCGCCTTCCCGCTCATGGGTGCTCCATCAGTATTTGCGCGGGCTTTGGATGCAGCCATTCCTCCCGAAGTTACGAAGAGGAAGGCGTTTCCTTGGAAGGTGTCGATGTGGTTGAAGAAATTCCCGAATCTGTGTACGGGTGTATTTTTAGTTTTTATGTTCGTGCAGAGCGAATGTGAAAGATTGTTGGAAAGGTTGGGTTAAATAAAGAAAACCGGGAAATGAACGGAAAAGGAAGAGAAGAAATGGTATAGGGTGTGGGATGGCCCAGAAACTTACGAGTTCGACTCCTCTTCTTCGCGGAATATCCTTTCATAAATCTCCCGCTGTTTGAACTCTTCAATCTCCTTCTCGTACTTGGAGAAGTCTATCGGATTCTTCCCGTATTCAACTACAGTTCTTTTGTTGTATGAGTCGAATATCGGACGCTCAAGTAGCAGGCCTAGCCCAGGTGCTTTGGGGATGGCGATTTTCTGCTCTCCGTAAGTCTCAGGGATTCGCTGGATGTCGCAGCCACAACGCACTACCATCGCAACCATCGCGACCATCTTGCGGATTTGATGCATCATGAAACTCTGGCCGTGGACCTTAAGGCTAAGCCATTCCGTGCCGTTAATGATCAATGGGTCTCGCGAGATTTGGAAGGATTTGATATGTCGTTTCGCGGACGCGTCGCGGAAAGATTTTTGTATGGTGTAATTGTGGAAGTTCCTTGTGCCGACGTACGTCCCAAGGGCTTCGTTGATGCGATCCATGCGCTTTTTTGGTATTCGATATGCCCTTTTGGCGTCTAGGTAGGCTGCTCGGATTATGCGGATAGCTTCGTTGGTTGACAATGTCTGAGCGTCTCCAGAGCTAGAGTCCTCCTTTTCGTTCGTTTGACTTGATGCCTCGTTGTTGCTGGGGGGTGCATCATCATGTTCATTACCTGGATTTGGTTGATTTTGTTCCCCTTGGGAAGTAGAGTTGTCCTCGGGTCCTGTATCAGATTTGATAACCAGTGCTTGTTTTACACGCTTCCGAGTCACTTCAGGGAATCGTTCCAGTATAGGTTTGATGTATTTCTCATCCACTTCTTCCCAATATGTGGCAACCTCTGCCTGCCTTCGGTTGTAGCCGTCGAGGTCATTCTCTTGTTCAGCAATTTCGACTAGCTTTTGGCCCAAGTGCGTGCTAGGATGCGGCGGTAGGAAGCAGTGCGTTGGTATTAAATATTCATATATACGCGAATCGCATAAATGATAGCTACTGAAACTTTTATTGGTGATCTCTATGCCCCATACCCTAATTTGTGGACTGAGATGTTCGTTTATTTTTTGCACGACATCAGAATCTTCGACGATGAGCTTCAGCGAGACGACATTTCCGGCGGCATGCACGCCCTTATCTGTTCGAGCGCATCGAACGAGGGATGACTTTTTGGGGTCCGTGGCATTCGCTTTAGAGATTGCGCCGGCGGCAACGAAAGCGGTGAATAGATCGCCTTCAATTGTTTTTTCAGTCTCGCTCCTATAAAATAAACGTTAGACCAAAACTACAGGTGAAATGGCAACATCTGAACTGACAATTGCATTCCTTTATATCCACTGCCTGAATATCCCAGCATTACGGCGACTTTCTTTTTTGGACGCCGTTGGTCTGCTTCAATATCTTCTTTGGAGAATTCTGTAGCATAAATCGGCAGTGCTCCCTCTCCGCGCTCTAATTTACGGCGCTTCGATTCCTGCGAGGCTTCAGTCCGTGCTCTTTTATCTGGAGTTTGACGGCTTGTGATTAGTTAGCTGCGAGAACCTGGATAGAGGAATATTTGCTATAAAAACATAAATAAATAGTATACAATACCTCCAAGCTTTCCTTCCCAAATCTTTTCTCTTATTCTTGCGACCTCCTCGGCCTCCTCCGGTGTCATTTGATTCCATCTTTCGCTCTGTATCGCGCTCGGGGCGTGGCTGTGGAAATTCACGCTCCGTGGGATGGCCCGGATTGGGAATTGCCTGCTGGGCTGGCGCAAGGTTGTTTGAAGGAGTTGGGTTTGGAGGTTGCTGCTGAGTATCCATCTTGGATATAGAAAAGTGTGGCTGCCCATAGAGCAGTCCAATTCTTTCAATTATTCAAAGGAAGGGTTCCCGTCGCAAGTTTGCGGATTTCTCCGTTCTCTTCCGCATTAAATTTTATCGAGTTCAAAATATGCTGAGTCAGCCCTCCATAGCTCTATCACACTAACCTAAAGCAGACAAACGCCTCTCCTCACCAGGGCTCCGCGACTTCATTTCACTTGTGTTCTCTCGTCGCAAACGACATAATATTTCTCCTCAACCACCCTCGAACGGATATTCTTCCTGTTCGACGCGGACGGAAACCCGCTCTTTACGGGAACACGGTACTACTTATAGGAATACTCCTTCTCAGCTTTGCCGCTGCTGGAGTGGGAATAATGATGACTTTTAGTTAGGCTAAAGCTATATTGAACGGAGAGTCTCAGTACCAATCATCGCCAGGCGAGTACCGAGCTGCAGCTGAGCAGACTTACATCATTTCCCCGAGGCTGACGAGTGGCGCAATATCTGCCTGGTAGCAGTTATGGATCTCGCGAGCAGTCTTATTCGCACTGTAGCCCGTGCTTTCTATGAGACTCGCCACATTCTTGTGATTGATGCTCTTTTCATACACTCAGTGTATGATATTTTCAATCTCGCGAAGTTCTATAGAATCTCTAGCTAACACGCCTTGTAGCCTTCATGCGGAGGACCTCGCGCATCTTCTTGGAATGCAGCAGAAGGACCTGCGAAAGCTCTGCGCTCGTTTGCGCGAAGACCGCCTCATTGCAGTGTATGGGAGATGTCCTTCATTGAAGAGTTCGATTTTTAGAGCTAACATGGAATTTGCTGTATCCAGGCATTCAAGACCTGAAATTCGAGATGGCCAAACTCGCCCAGTGAACCGCGAATACTACTATATACCCCTCTACCCTGTTGTGGACGCCATAAAATATCGCGTGTCCCGTCTCACCTCGATTATTAAAGCGCAATATACCCCTACTGCGGAAAGGAAGGAATATGTTTGTACAAGATGTGGTGCGGAATGGACACAGCTGGAAGTTCTAAGCCGGATTGGACCCGAAGGCTTTGAATGCCATCGATGCGGAGCTACGCTGGAAAGAGCCGATGAAGTCGAGGGTGGAGCCGGCGCTGATCGGACTGGTCATGAGAAAAATAGCAAACTCATGGCGCAGCTGGATACGATGTTGAAGCTACTGAAACAAATCGATTCCATTGACGTTCCGGAGAATGATTTTGACACTGCCTGGGAGCACAAGGTTGATGTTGTACGGAATCAATACACCAACCCGACAAGACCAGGCATGGCCTACGCTGGCAACCGACAGGCAGCCGTTCGAGGGATATCAAAAACGGATGCTTCGTCCTTGGAAGTATCTCTTACTTCCTCAGCCGAGAAGAGTGCTGCTGAGCAGGCGGAGGAGGCGGCGCGGAAAGCTGCACTCGAGAAGCAGAATGCGCTTCCTGTTTGGCATACTCATTCAACCGTTAAAACCGAACCTGGCAATCTTCCAATCAAGCCTGAGCCCAATGGAACTACTGTTGACGTACCCACTGTCAAGTCTGAAGTGAAGCAAGAACAAAAACCAGACATCGATGCTCTCGATGATAAGGTCGCTGCATACTATGCGGAAATGGCACGTGAAAAGGAGAGGGAGGCTAAAGAAGATGTGAGCTCTGCTGAGGAGTCATCAGACGAGGAAGAAGATGAATTTGAGGACGTTGGAGTTGCTCCCAGTGGCTCTGCAACCCCTGCGGGACTAGATGGTAGCAAGACTCCTAAATTCCCTAATGGATCACTTAAAAGGGAAATGGAATTCGACTCAGCCAGTAGTGCTCCCCAGACTGGCGCTGCGACCCCCGATACAGCCGCGGAGGACGGCCCGTCTGTCAAGAAAGTTAAGTTCGAGCCAGACGTGAAGAAGGAAACTGTGTCAGATGAAGACGAAGACGACGAAGAATTCGAAGACGTCTGAATGACCTGGACTTTTTATTTAAAAGAACTGTTTTAGCTTACAAAAACGGCGTATGGTGTTTCTTGATATTACCCCGTTTTATTTCCGCGAAATGATGGATCGTTTCTATGCGTATAAAATAAACATTCATTGTGTTCTGGTGCATCAATGCGCCATCCCTTTTGATATGTGCCCGTTCCATCGCGAATCCCCCGAACGATGCATCTGCTCTGATGCCCATTTTGTGATATTACCACGTTTCCTGGAGTTAAAAACGACTCTAAAATGATCGAATTTGGATAAACCATAGAATGGATCCTTTCGCCCTACCTTTAAAAACTATATGCAATATTAGAGCACAATATGTATAGGACCTACCTTTTTCTCTATCCCTTCTCCAATCCTTCCGAAGTAAGGCAATGTTGTGTTTGATATGCTTGGTCCTCAAGTAAAGCTCAACAAGCAGTTGCGCAAGTGTGTCTGTATACCTTTGCGGTTGGGCCTCAATAGACCTTCTCAAGATGCACCATAGATCTACTCACAAGAACTATTTCAATGAACTTGCCATTACTCTGGCAAAACTGGAACCAATCAAACGCCCTTCGTTCTTGCAGCAATTCCTCCCCCGGATCCTGACAATGGACGAACTTTAAAATAGAGTTGGCACTAAATGATGACATGAAATGCGCCTCAATCGAAATGAGACAAATCAGCAGAAAATGGCACGCTTGACATGCATGCATTGCGAGCATATGCGCAGCGGATTGTCCTAACAGAAACGATTTCCCGACACCCTCGAACGCAAACACAAGTTTTCATGGGGAGAGTGGAACCATTGTTTAGTGCTGCACCTCATCATACCCTGGTTGCATCGTATTCTGGTGAGGGGAGGCATTGGGCTGTTCTGGCACGCCTGCTGCTCAGGAACACCATTGTGACATGCTGTCATTTCCATTTACAGGACCGATGAAATATATCTGTCGGCCAATCGACCCTCGTAGAGAAATTTCTGGTTGTTTTGCTCATGAAGACGTTTTGAGGCCTGGAAAGGCGAGTATGTGGAGCCAGAAATGCCCATCAATTCATACCTTTCTTGGTGCTGAACTGTTGGTGTGCTCTGGTCTTGGGAAATATTAGGCTGGAGAAACCCAAGTGCGGCAGAGTTTGGGTGCCAAAAGAAGAGTTTGTGAACAATATAATTGGCGTTATTGGACAAATGGCAACAAAGCTCCAACTTCTGGGCTTCAAATTACGGCGCTACTGCCTGGTCATGAATTGCAAGTGGGAACAAGCCCCAGAGACCCGCTGCTCGGGCATCCTCTCTTCGAAGCGGGGTCCGATTGCCTTTTCTAATTAACTGGTGGCTTGAGTAAACATCTATCTATGGAGTTTGGAGGAGTCTCACGCTCCTATCGGAAAACCAGGCCTTGGGTGCTAAGTACGTAGACACCGTATTTTTTGTTTTCGATACGAGATTATTCGCCCACTGGATAGTTCTTGCCCTTGTGTTAGCCAAAAAAGACTCTTACAGATGAATCCGCTCGGCATTAGATTTTTTCCATCGTTACTCCGGATGGCATGGCGATTCTTACACCGGCGGGCGATTGCGAGGAACCAAGAGGGGGAATTGGCAATTCCCAGATGTGGCTTTTCATGCGGTCCAATCATACACGAGCATGCATTCGGCCAATAATCGATTCTCCACTTGGTCGCTTGGTCCTGGGTCCGGGCCGACCCTGGTCTCTGTCCTACTCACCAGTTCCCTCGTAGGGTCGGGAACCGGCCCGGCGGTTGGGTAAATTGAAGCTGGGCATATCGCCACCCATATGATTCCAATACTTTTCCAGCAGCAGCGTTCCACCGTCTGGCAAAGCTGGCGTGAAAATGCAGTTAAAGTTCAGGCCCGCCCTTGGCTGTACTATCACCGTGTAGCACAGGATTTACAGCGTCAGATACTATTGAACCATTTTCTTAAGAAAGCTTCGTTGTGATCATCGGTGAAGGCAAATATTGAATTGGAGATATGGACATTTATTTCTTAACTATTTTGTCTTAGGCAAAAAAAGGGCGATGCAATCTACCACTAGCTCACGCTCAAAGACACCAGCATTCCAGAATTCTCATGGCATCCAATGTATTCGAACATTTGTTGCTCTGGCTTTAGAACCAATACTTCGTGGAACAGACGTAGGCTAATATTGTTGTCCAACGACTTCGCATACTTCAAGAACCCCCCAAAAATATTGATATGCGTCTGATGCTTCTTACTCCATCCCTCCAATGAGCTGAGATCATCAAAAAAAGCGAGGCCAAAAGTTCTTTCCTTGTCAGGTTTGCGGGTGACTGGGTCGACAATGTCCATGAACCGACAGTTGTAGCACCCCACGTCCTCACCATGGTCTCGAAGGAATTCCATACCTTTGATGAGGACGGGATGCATGGTTTCGACATACGACTTTCGTTCTTCAGGGCGAGTATTCGACCAGTCTTGACCTGAGCGAATGATCGTGAGGTTTTGCTTGCCGCCCACGCGGATACGGCGTCGCAAAACAGAGTTCGTGGGCTTGTCCGCTGTATTGCCGCTCTCTCCAACAAGCTCATCCGTTTGTGCCGCTGGTAAACGATCGCGCATGCTACCCCAATACACGTGTTCTCTGAGAGGACCACTGACACTTTCCCTCATATGTGCTGCACCCTCGGGCACTTGGTTGTCTGAAAAGACTGTTTCGAACCGCTCAATTGTCGGGAAGAATACCTCCAGGAACCACCCATGACGCTGTTCGTCGGGGTCCAGCGTTTCCCACCACTTCTGAAATCCGCTGGCCGTCGCCCACTCTGTGTAAGATCCTTTGTCTGGCCAGTACGCAAGGACGGCAATGTTATAGGCTCCCCGATTATCAGTCACAGATGCTAGCTCCCAAAACGACGGCTTCGTTCCAGCAGCAGCTGAGTTGTCGATAAATTCTGACAGAGTGGACATTACCGATCCATCTTCATCAGCGCGTGTGGCGTACTGGGCGCCGATGACCGCCATAACGAGATCTTTTGTGCATTTTGGGAACCGCGCAGAGTACGCTGGGAAGGGCGGGATAAAATTTGGTGGCGTGCTAACCGGCCTCGTCCTCTCTTGCAGGAGATGTTCAGGAATAGCGGACTCGAGCATTTTGTGCAGAACGGATGGAACCTTTGGAGGCGATAAACTGAGAGCACGAACGGCTTCTTCTCCAAAGTTAAATTCACAGAAAGTTCTGACACGTTTTGCACCTCCCTGTGACTCAGAAGCCCCATGGGCGGGCTATCTAGTAATATTAATAAGTTGAAAAGGTGCGGATGTGATGAGGAAAAGATCTCCGCTTCTTCGCGTATGGACCCAATAATTAATTGCCTTGGGATCTATGGAATCGATTATCGGCATGCCAACATACAACTGGGTCAAGCGAGAAACAGCCCACATTTTTAGCATAAGTCGCCATTTATTTGGAAATCCCTTGCCTGATAGGTCTTCACTGGGCCGAAGCAGAGTTTTGAGTTTGCAATTTGGAGGTCCAGCAAGAGCAGCGCTAGACTACTCACTGCATGAGCAGGTGGAATCGCTGGAGCCGGACACTTCAGCCACCTCACCTAATCGACTAGTTCTGCTCGGTGTTAACTACAAAGTACAAAAGAAGCAGCAAACCTTAGCACCTAAGCTTTCGCCTAATGGTGATTTGGTCTAGTAAAAGTCGAGGTGGACTCTGCAAAACTCCGAACATGGTACAGATACGAAATAAGGTTGGCCCCATTGTTTCCGCGTGAAAGTTACTATTTACTACATAGTAGTCTATCCATCAAGGAGAAAGTGGATTCTGCTGACAGTAATCAACGACGCTGAAGACTTTTTGAGCTGCAACAAGTTGGGACAATGGTCTTGTTAAAAGCCCCTTTATCACACTGCAGAAAACAATTCCTTAAGATATGGTCGGTTTCTCTTTTTATATATACCAAATTTTTCACCCGCCAAGGACATGTCGGCGTGTTGTCCAAGTGGAACTTCGATCCATCACTAGTCTGCCCTGACTGTCCAGCTCTGCCTGTTCAATTTAGTTGGCGATGGCCACACCGTTCCAGACAGAAGCATGGTCTGAGTATGCCATCGGGCTGCTTGTTCTATTTATAAGAATATTCTATCGCTGCAGCATTGTCGGTCGAAATTGGGATGGAGATGACTACTTCGCCGCTCTTGCAGTTCTCTTTTGGACAATATGATAAAATATCTCCTGCCCACACCATTATTTTATTGGCAAGGAATTAACGAAAACATTAGGCTGAGTTGTGTATGCTCGAATTAATTGGTGAGCTGAAGCATCGGACGGTGGCCGGTCGAATTCCTATTTCTAACAAACCCTTCTACAGGTCAATATGGCTCAACCACAGGAATAAATGACGAAATCGCCCTCAAGCTTACAGAGGAACAAAAAAGGCGAATGATCATTGGCACCAAATGCCTTCTTGCAGGCTGGTGTCTATACATCACATTAATCTGGTGCCTCAAAGCATGCATGCTATTCCTCTACAACAGGCTCACGTCAGTAGTCCATCTGCCTGCGAATATCTCACATCTCCTTACTAACTCGGGTGTGCGTTTAGTCTGAACCTTAGCCAACAGCGTGCTGTTAAAATAACCGCCGTAACCTGCGTTTGGCCTACATTGCGACCATTATTGTCATTCTAACCCGATGCTATCCAATACAGAGGGTCTGGCAGATTTATCCATATCCTGGTGGTAAGTCAGTCGACAAATTGATGCCCGGGGATGAGAACTAACACATACGGCAAGATGCTTGTGCACTAAACATCCTGAATTACCTGGCGTTGGTTACGACTAATGTGACGTATATCCACCTTGGAAAATACTTCACGTCCATCTGGACTTTGCTGATGCTGTCAAAGGACCGATATCATGATTATTTACATTCCTCTTCCTTTACTGTGGAAAGTGAAACTTCCATTAGGCCGGTAAGAAGTCGGACTCTTCTCTCTACGCATGTGTAACAAGCGGCTCATATACTTATGATAGGAAACTTCTATTCGGGGCGTGGCTTTGCACTGGTATTTTTATCGTCATAGCTACTATCCTTCGTTGCGTTATTTGCCTAGGGGACGTCGCGTCGATCAACCTTGGAACCATTTGGTCAATTCGAGAAACTGTAAGACGACATTTCCAAGGCCACATTTAAACCGTTTGTGCAAAGGAAAACCAATTCTAACTCATTGGTTGTAAACACAGTTTGTCGCTATAATTGCAGTCAACGTTCCCGTCCTAAAGACTTTCTTCACCGAAACATTCCACCTGGCAACGACAGGCTCAACGAGTGGACACACCAAATCTACAACCAGCGGCTCGCACCAGCTTTCGCGCCTTGAGCGAAAAGAAAAGCAAAAACGGATCCGGATTGAAATGGGGTTGACAACAATGGAAGATAATAACGAAGAAAGGATCGTGCAGGAGTTTGATCCGAATTCAAAAAACAATGACTATGTGATCTCGGCGGACAGTGTCGAGACCGTCGATAGAGACCGAAGAGAGCCGGCTGAGATTCACGTCACTACGTCTTATAACGTTTCGCAAATTTTCTCTTAATAATTGGAATTCGGAATCGATTAGTGTTATGATAGCGAGGGGATACTAGCAACGTTGAGATTGGTGGAAATGGAAAAACAATGGACAATGGTATGCAAAGTCCTCAAATACTATTTTCGGATATTTTTGCTGGTGTACGGCTTTGGGTTGGTAGGTTTGCTTGGACCTTCGTCTTGTTTCTTTAGACATTTGCTTTGCCTTATTTTTTCAGCTGTAGATTGAAGTGACCTTATGGATTTTGTTGGAGTGTAATATTGGCTTGATTCTTCTATGCTAGTATGTGTGCGTTGCAGAGAGCTATATAGCCCTGAGAGATGAAAGGAATAACATTGGGCCGGGCGGATAGGTGCCTCTGACACAGGGCGGATGGATGCCACTGACAGATTTTACATGGGTACAGGGATATGTATATTTCTTCCTCTACGCCAGTACAATCTGTACAGAAGTGGCGCTTTCCCTGATGCCCCCTAGTGCTTCAAGTGTATATCGCCCAAGATAGATTGCATGAATTTCCTGTCCAGTAGTCGAGACAGGCGGGGTTTCCAGAGCAGAGTAAAGCTAAGTCACTGGCCTCTTGCTAACTATACCGCGTTGCCATAGGTGGCGAATTGACGGACAACAAGGAGCAATTGCATACAATCAAATTTAACGTCCACCAAAAGCTGGATAAAAAGAAATCAGCTATCCCAAATATAATCCAGGGACAATTCAACGAGTAAGCATGGAATCAGTAAAGAGAAACTTATTCAATATATGTTAGGTAAATTACATATTTGTTGTTAGTAATCTAGGCACAACACAACAAGAATTTAATGTTACATTTGTAGCAAAAAAGGGTGAGGGTGTAAGGGGACGGGATGAGAAAAATGTAAAGCGGAGATGAAGAAAAATATTTCTCAGAACCATCCTTGTGTCACGATCAGCAATAAATTTAATCTCATCCATACGTATTGAGCATATCAAAAATCGAACAAAGACAAAGGAAATAAAACGGAAGGAAAGTAAATTTACCTCATAAAACGGAAGAGAAAAAAAAAAAAAAGAAGAATTCGTCAAAACCATACACGTTTAAGAGTGTGAGAACACAGTCCAAAGTCAAACAAACCCCTTTCAAAAAGACCAACAGAGAGATGAAGTAACCTGATTGTTTCTAAGTGAACTCATGGCTGTTGGAGGAAGAGATTAAGGAGAAAAACAAGAACATACATCCACCTTCCTAACCATTTAGTTGTATGATGTTAGAGAGAAGACATACATAAGACCAAGAGTTTGTTAAGACCAAGATTTCCTGTGGAAAAAAAAAGGCCCCTAACCCCTCCTGACACATAAACGCTGGCCCCATCTTGCCTCTAAATACGGAGTACGGAAACAGAAAACTGAACGCCAGATAAATGCAGCAAATGGGAAGAATGGGATGGATGATGAAATGGTCATTTCAGTGGTCATCAGTACAAAAATAAAATAAAAACAAAATAAAAATACCATAACAACGCAAAAAGAAACGAGCAAAATAGGTAAAAGAGAAAAACTGAGGCTAGGCAAGAAAAAAGAAATTTATTGCATCATTCAAAAGGTCACAAAAAGGACTCCACTTATCCCGCCACACCATGGACGCCATAGTTGTTTTTCACGGCGACCCAGTCAGACCAACGTCAGAGTCGCTCCCCATCATCGAATTGTCATCCCAGCCATCTGAAGGGAAGTCAGAACCTGAAGAGAAAAAGACGGGTGGTGGTTAGAAAAGAAACAAAAGAAATGTAGACGCTAACATAAAACAAAGGAAATAGAAATGGGGTCTGTTTACCTGACACCAGTTCTTCCGGGAGATCGACGGACAGCTGCTCTAGTGCAGAGATGACAGCTGGCAAAATAATTAAGTTAGCACGAGTCTTCATAGTGAATATTGGAGTAGATGTGTTCCTTCGTACCTGTAGCCTGCTGAATAAATTCCGTATCTTCACTGTCATTTTCATCAAAATAAACCTCTATACAATGCATGATCACAAGCGCAATCGTCTCCATCGCCCGAACTTCAGCCGGTAGAGCGTCTGTTGTCAAAAGATACGTCCGTCGCAATTTATCCACGCACGCCTGCGCTAAATCCTTGCCAATTTTCTTGTAAAACTGGCGGAAATCGTCGCTGATATCTTCATACTCTTTCGAGAAGAGGAGTTGTCGTAGGAAATCTAACGTGCTATTCCTGACTGT
This sequence comes from Emergomyces orientalis, assembly GCA_002110485.1. Classification (NCBI taxonomy): domain Eukaryota; kingdom Fungi; phylum Ascomycota; class Eurotiomycetes; order Onygenales; family Ajellomycetaceae; genus Emergomyces; species Emergomyces orientalis. The sequence goes on from MOWL01000070.1 coordinate 567,134, forward strand.
CTTGTCCGGATAATGAAGCAGGGTTGGCCCCCAGTCTGGTATCCGGTCGACCACTGAGCTCCAGAACCAGTATTCATCCTTGCCAGCTTTCTCGTTTTGGACGTTTACCAGCGATTGAAAAAAAGCTAGATGTTCGCGACCTCCACTGTCATTGATGGATTCTATACCTTTGGATACGTAGTCGATGAGGTTGGTTATCTGGTCACCATCCGAAGACATTTGACAGAAGACTAATGTAGCCTCGAGGAAAGGAACACAGAGGTAGGCTGGAGAAGCCCGTAAACCTTCCTCGAGCACCTTGCAGATACTTTCCATTAGACCATATTCAGGATCAGCAGCTAGAAATACGCTAACTATCTTCCGTGAAACTGGTGGATTAGCTTGCTGCTCAAGTATTTTCCTCAGCAGAATGAGATCCCTGTTCCTCCCAACGGGTCGAACCAGCTCGGCTTCCGCCCTGGTAAGCGAATATTTGCCCATAATACAATCGCGAGGGCCATTGTCAGGTGAGGGTACCAGCGTGAAGTCGATGTGCGTCATCAAAACATAAAGGACCTCCACAAGCTTGAAGTGTGAATATTTGCGACCTTTCTCAATAAGCCGGAAATAATTCCCATATTGTCGTTTGAGCCGCTTGCTATCCTCTCTATCAAGCCAGACCATTTCCAGGCATTTTAACAAGAAGCCATGTTCAAGCATCACCTGGACAGGGAAGGAGCCAAAATTTGCAAGGCCAAGGAGTAGCTCGAAATAATCGTCCCAAGCGCGAGAGTATACGTGTAGACAACCCCACAGCTCATCAAGCGAATCGACAATACTCTCAACCATCGTTGTATAATCGTTCTCATAGCGGGCTAGTTCGGTTTGCTCCAGAGATTCATCACCTAGCGGCTCCTGCAACCGTGCGACGGCGGTGATCAAAAGTCGACAAAATCCATCACGGACAACGTTATTAGGACTCTTTAGAAGAAGATCTCGAATGCCCAAAGGTCGAGTAATAGTCCAACGGAGCACTGCCATGGCGCCCTTGGTGCTTTCATTCACACTTCTCCCCAATTCGATGATGATATTTTCAAATTCCGGCAATTCTTTTGACCTCGAAATTATCTGGTCCAAATTGTCTAAGGCGATGTATATGGCCGATTTTTGGATCTTAGTGAACCCGGTTTCTTCCATGGCACAAAATCTCCTTGTTTGCTCCAATAGCGCACGGATGAAGTATGCGTGATATGGGTCCAAAAGGCAATATGTCCGGATGAAAAGCTCATTCTCCATGGCTATGTGGTTTCCAAGCTCCAGAGGAAGGGGAACACTAACTGGGGCGTCCCCGAGGGATGTCTCATAGACAGACTTGGCTTTCTCCATACTGCTTACCCGTTGATAAAATAGCATGTATGCATTCCACACCTTGTTAAAACGAACAGGGCCCAGGTTCGCGCCATGAATAGGGTCGTTCATGCCACCAAAACACTGATCAGGGATCTTGGAAGGATCAAACCTGGTCACATCGGAGTCATTGAATTCAACCCACGAAGCACTAGGATCTGCAGCTGTGGGACGCTCCCTGATGTACGAATAATAGTGGCCGGATTCAGCAGTTCCACTATGCACAAGCACGCCGACCAACTCGAAGACATCGGGCGCAATTGGAGTCCCGGGGTTGCTCAGATATTCAACTGTATAAGGGGTCATATCGAGCCGTTCGGGGAACTGGAATTCATCGTTAATTTTGCTACGTATCATCGAGATGACATCGAAATCGAAGCGCTTGAGATGAAATATCAAGTTATCCGGGAGATCTTTCAGGCAAGCTCTACTCATAAAAAGTAATTAACAATCGTAGGCCTTCCCACATATCGAAAACATGGCATGTGAAATAGCTCACCTCTTGACCGCATCAACATGTCGTCCACACGAAGTGCAGGAATATTTATTATCTGCGAGTCCATTTAGCAAAACTGCGAACCCTTCCCCAGTAACCAACTAAGTCCAACTTACCACCTTGCATCACCTCCCCTTCCACATACGCACGCAAACTATCCTCAAGCCCAGCCTTCCCTTTAATATCACATTGTATCGCAGAGAAGGGTTCAAGTCGTTCCGAGATGTGAGGGCATTCCTTCGACTTAATCTGTTGCACAAGCTGGCCGCCATAGAAAGACCTGAAGAGCTTCTTATCCTCCGCTGACAGGATCTGGCCTTCCCATCGATCGAAAAGTAGATTGTAGAACTCGTCTACATCCATTTGAACATTGATATCGATAGGCTCATTTTCATATGTACGGATGGTATCCACAGCCGCCTGGGTATCGACGCTTTTCTGCCACGTATTTTGCATGTACGCGAATACCTTCTTCGTCTCCGCAAGTAATTTTTGAGTCGAGTCTACGTCAGCAACATGTACTTCAATCATAAACTTTCGGAAATCCAGGTTCATAAATAATTGAGTAAATAAAGAATTTAGGTAGCAGGTATTCGAGAGGTTTTTCAAACCGGCATAGCCTTCAGGAGAACGGATGGTTTTGTATCGGTCGAATACCCAGTTTGGCTCGTAGGTATAATCTAAAGACCGGTCAAATAAGTAGCCATCGTAAAACAAATTTTCAACCCAATAATTCGATGGAGGAGCCCCATACCTTGTGGAATGACATCGCCAAGCAATGCCAGCATTTTCTCGCAATTTGATTGATCCTCGCATAGACGCAAGAGAATATTATACAGTTCTTGCCTGGTGGTATTGTGCATGACCGGAATGCTTGGCTGAAGAGCCACTGTCTCTGAGGTTTCAGAGAGGTCGGGAAATAGGTAGGTGGTGAAAAGCCTTTCCATGAGATTACTACTTAAAGTGAGAATCCGGCCAACCTATGTAAAGCACGGTCCATGCGTGGCTGAGGATGGTATTATTTACCTTGTGTCCATGGTGCCAGTTGTGGCATGCGCAAGCTCCAAGCACATTTTCAAGAGGTGAGTAAATCCCAGAACAATGTAATCGACAGGCTCGCGGCCAACGAACTACATTTTTGACACAATTTAGCAACTGAACAAACACAACTCTACGACAAATAAAATAAAAGGGGTGGTTTGAGAGAATATTAAAACGAACCTCATGCGTGTGATGAGTAAGAAGGATATTCCCCCATTGGCTAAGATACTCTCCAAAAATCAAATCTTCCGGCGACAAGTTGGCAACGGTCTGAAAAACTATAAGCGCAACCTCGAAAAACTCCTGGGACGACTTGGCATATCCAAGCGTGTCTGGGAAGAGAGCGGAAATAGATTTCCATAACGTCGCAACAATATGAATGGTCGTGGCGGTAGGGAGTTTTCCAGCAACTGAAACTGCGCCTTCCTTCATCTGGCTGCTGGCCTTCCAAGCCCGCTTCTGAGACGGCGAAGTACCACAAGTGGAAAAGATAATTTCGGCAACACCCTTGCGTATACCTTGCCTCGATTCCCCCAGAAGCAGCGTGAAGATTAGATCCTTGATTTGAGTATTTTGCTCAACTGCATCCCAAACGCGACTATCATGCATCGAGGCTTCGATGATGACAGCGAAGGAATTGGATATTAGTTTCTGAATGGAAATTTCCGAGAGGTGCGTGGAAGTAAGGTTTCGACCGAGCGAAATAAACGATAGAAGTCGGGTGGATAGGGCTGATGGGTTGGAGAAATATTGTTCGGAGTCTTCCGGTATCGCTTTGGCTAAAATTTTTTTTGGGCATTAGTATGATGCCTTCACGACCTATGAGGCGGGCAACGTTTATATTTTACCTGTCAAAGCTAACAAAAGGCATTCCACGAAATTACATGCAAAAATTAATTTCAGCGGGCTGTCTTCTAAGTTATCAGCCATCTGAGGGCGCGTTAGGAATGCAACCAAATTCTGAATGCTGTGGGATATAAACTCTTGATCGGGATTAGTCTAGCCACAGAAATTTGTCAGTTACAAATTCTAAGCGTACAATCGGGATTATCAATCGTTCGCATCACATACTTCTAGAATTTCTTCTCTTATGCAAATAATGAGAGCGTTTATGGAATATAGGAGTTTGTATGGCTTCGCCAAAGGGAACATTTCCGGCTCCGAAGTTTCTTTGGATCTAACAAAATCTCGAACCCGCTGTTGAGGCGGAAAGACAACCAAGAAATCAAATATCTAGAGACACCAACTGTTAGTATTCGCGAAGTTACACTGACCGATCCGAAAGAGAAGAAAGAAAAAAAAACATATACCTCTTTCGATAACCTCTCCTCTAGACTCAGCAAATCATAAAGATCATCGAAATGCTTCAAAACCTCCGAATCAACCAAAGTCAGCGACTGACGTCGCCCACCCACCGACGCCTCGAAGGTGTCAGGATTCTTTCGAATAATGAGCAGTCCTGATCCTGCGAGTTTCAAATCGCGTAACGTCAGGTCAGCATTGGCAGCAAGGTCCAGCCTCTGTCCACAGCTAAAACTGGAGAAACTTGTAAAGCCGGTGAGCCTGGTCAATCTCTCAGCCAAATCAGATGCAGTGGAAAGTTCTCCTATCTTCAACGTGCGAATCCGGGTCTGCGAATTTCCATTGAAAGCTTGGTAGGAAAGCTCGATGGCGTCTCCATTTATCTCATCATCGTTGAGCAGTGACTCGAGGGGACTGACCTGGGGCGGGGTGTATTGCGGCCGTGTTCGCAGACCCTGAAGTAATTGGCGCAGGAAAAGAAGCGAACGAGTAAATCGCAGCTCTTCAGCTCGTACCTCACCATCAGACGGGACAATGACCATAGGCTCATCCTCGCCGCTTGTGGAACCGTCGGTGTAAGCCTTGCACTTCGCGGCAGCAGCTGTGAGCTGACTAACGCAGCGATCAACTAAGGCGACGTGCGTAGCCTCTGCCGCAGAACGTGGGGCCCTGCGGATCAATGTATGGTCAAGGTAAACATCGATCGCGAAGTTGGTGGCTTTCATTTCGATCGTTCCAGGGGGTGCTGTGAGAATAAAATGCCATATTCGATCCATGCCAGGGATAGTAATAATCTCATTTTCATTCACATCCCTGGGAGGATCGAAGCGAATTTCGTAACTCACTGCCTGCTCCGCAAAAGCTAGAATATCAAGGGTATAGTTTTCAGGGGAAATTCGAGGGAGATAGACGTTGAGATAACGCTCGAGGAATGGATTTCGCTTTCCAGCTCGAGCTGTAGCTTTGGGGAGTGTTTCCCAAGCTAAGCTTCGACCACACCCACCAATCGTTTTCGACATAAATACACGGTTCCATAGAACTTCGCTTAGTTCTGGAGTAATAGTTTCTGGAACCTTTTCGATAATTCGAAGAAGCAGCTGAATTCGGGGCCTCAGAGAGTTTCTAACAATTGGGTCTGAGAAGTCGGTGGAAAAGGTATCAAAAGTATGGGCAAGTTCCGTGATTATTAATCGAGTGAAATCAAAGTCCAGCGCCAGTCGTCGAATGTCTTGAGTATCATAAGGGGGTATCAGAGCGTTCAGGGCCTGTATACTACCAACCGCGAATTCGTTCATTTCAGAAATATCATCGATGCACTGCTTGTACATTTCCATTTTATCGTTGTCGTCCAGTCCAAGAGACAATAGATGCGAAAGTTGTTTGCTGGCAAACTTTTGCAAGTTCGTTTTCTGCTCGACAGAAAACTCGCTGATGGATGTGGCGTCACGAATCAGGCGAACACACAGACGATGGGGGACCACATCTACGTGCGGAGGGTCATAAGGCTGCTGGCGCATTCTCTCGGTATGTTTATCCCTGATGGCATTGAATAGACAGTCACTATACTCAAGCATCCGTGCGTCGAAGCGGTTTAAAGGCAATTCGATGAGTTTGGTGCAAAGGTAAATCAAAGCATTTGACCCGGACTGATGCATTATAAATGTCCGAGTTAGCATTCCTAGAACCTCCGCCACGGTTCTCGGATCTTGACTTTCAGTCACCGTATTCCAAATAATATCTGTGTCGTTGTTTGTATATGTGGATGTTACCACAAGAAATCCAACGACATTTCCACTCCGACTAATCAACTGAGGATGCGAATCCACACCGACAATGTACTCAACAATCTTGTTATTCCTTAGGAATTTCACAAGATACTGGATAATTGGATAGTTAATACCGGCAGGGTTTCCTTGGATATGTTGCCGCCAGACACCGACAAGATCAGCCTGCATAGTTTCCATGCCATAAACGCGGAGTTCCATTCGACCCTCTGTGATATGCCTCTTCAATACTTGGAATTTCCAACCTAGGTGGATGATGGCAGGATATTCTTCCTGTTTCGCATTTTCGGGGACCTCAACGCCAAGATCACGCGACATTTGCGTTGCCAGCTGGTTATTCAAGACGGCAATATTATGGTAGGAGAAGCCAACGTAACGGAGAACAGACTCGCTACTATCATTGGTAACCCAAGAAGACTTTTTCGAAATGGAAGATTGATATTCGTTATCAATGGAACGAAAGCAAGTATATACGGATTCCACGGAATCAACAAGTTCTGCTGATGCAATTAATTCATCGTCTGCGCGGTACCTCCTCCGCTCCATTCCGGAATCGACGATGTTGTGGGCGACGGTCAGTAGAGATACGAAGGTACCTGCGAACTGTGGCCACGGCTGAAGAGCTTTGATAAGTAAATGTGCAAATTCTGAGAGGTGTTTTACTAGATTGACGGGAGCCGGAGTAAGTTGGTCGTTGACACGAGCCACCATATTAATAACTTCGACGCCATAAGCTCTTTCCATTATCTTGTAAAATGGAATCGTGTGGACCTGTAATATCCATCCCAACGCTGGCAAATATGTTTTGGATAGCAGATCTGGGGCAGAGTCTGCATCGTTTGGGTGGTGTGCTAGAGTTAGAATATCAAGTCGAATCATATGGATGGCAAGGCGCCCAAATGCAACGGAAAATTCTTCTAAGCACTTCCAAGGACCCTGTCCTTCGTCTGGTTGGAAATCGATCCTGCGTTTTCATTAGCCGTTGCGTAAAATTTTGAATACGGGGTCCAATGGTATTAACTCACTGCCGCCGTAAAACACCTTCCACAAGCGATGGCACCTCCTCCCATAGATCCCGATCCTCAGCAACGGTGTCATGTGTGATACTACTTAAGTTGTCCCCACAGAGCTCAAACCAGCTCTTAACTGACACAAATACTGTGATATCATGAGGATGACCTGTATATAGAGAAATTAACCCGGTTTGTCCATTAATAAAATACAGCCCAAAAATAATTATAGATAATAATTATACGAAATGCATGAAAGAAAAAGGAAATGGTACCTCTCTCAATAAAATTCGAGATCTCTTCTATAGCTTCACGTATGTCACAATCCTGCCGGAGCCGTGGGAAAGATTCCGCCAGAGATACCTCGTCATGTATGCGCAGCATATCAGGTTCATCAGGGGCTCTGAGCGCGTCTTCTAATGATCTCCAGTTCGATGTGCTGGGATCCTGATCCATATCTTCCACCTCAGCAACCTCAATCTCGGGGCTGTGGGACGGTGACGAAGTAATGGATATTGCAGCTGGGGTATGGGATGCTATATCCGGAGATGTCTGGTGTTGAGAATGTTGTTCTTCTTGTGGTAGTTGTTTTTGCGGTTGCTCCGATGTTGCGGCATCTTGCGAAGGAGGATCGCTGGGTGTAGCTGCGGGAGTTTCTTCGGCGGTATGGGAGGCAGAGGCTTCGTGGTTTGACGTGGGGGATTTCATATTGATTGTTACTCTGCTGGAGGGACGTTGCGGGTTGGGGGTTTGGTCTGGCAGCGGCGCAGTAGTAGGAGGGACAAGGCTGTCGCCGCTGACAACCTTATCGTCGTCACAATGGCCACTGGCTGAACTGGGGGACGGAACAGACATGGTCATGGACTCGTTTGAATGATTCCCACTGTCGAGGCGAGGACGTTTCCGGGTAGATTGGGTATATGTATCTTCCATGGGATCATTCGGGGAGCCGGGAGCATCAGCAGCTATGGCAGCAGGGCGTGGGGTGCTAGAGCTATCTAGCGGGGAAGCTGCCATGACATTTTTCCTGCCAAACTCGAAAAGGCGACAGTGACGATTTGTGTGAGTAATGGGTTGAGCAAGAATGAGTCAAGCTCCAGGCAGAGAGGCAGAGAGAAGAGAGAGAGAGACAGAGACAGAGAGATAGAGAGAGAGAGGGGGGGGGGGGAGAGAGAGAGAGGGAGGGAGTTAGAGGCTGAGGACGGGGGGAAGGCCTAGGCTAAGGGTGGTGATGGACAAGCGACAGGCGGTCTGTTGGAACAGCAGCAGCTTCATCGGGCGGAGTCACCAACGCAAACAGCATGAAAAAAATGGCTACCTAATTCGACAGGGAGGAGAGGATCTGAGGCGAGGGCCTGGCGATAGGCGTGGGGCGGGCGGGCCACGAGCGAACACCCACAAAGTGAAGAGAAGGTGAAGAGCAGCCAGAGCAGCTGGAGTGTTTATGTTATTGTGGGTGGATGGAGGTATGTCGCTGTGGTTGGTGGACGGGCGGACGAGCGGTTGGCTGCTGGTGCTGGAGGTATATTGCGGGTGTATTACCGAGTAGATTAGTAGTGGTTGGTGGTAGTGGTGGAGGAGGTGGTGGTTGTAGCTAGCTAGGTAGTTAAAATATACAGAACAAGAAAGATGACGATGTGCGCTGGACGCGTTGGCATTACTTAGCTAAACTACGACAGATGAAGTAGAAACTACTTGCTCTGCACACAAACAGCATCATATGGCTGGCTATTAATAGTCAATTATCATCTTCCATTTATCAGTTGTCATATTACAATTCGGATCCCCTCACTTCCATCAATCAGTGTAGCCAACACTCGCTCGCTCTCTCTGTATGCGCAGTATCCAACCTCCAGCCCTACCGCCGTGTCTGCCTGGACACCAAAAGCCTGCTCTAAAATTGCCTGGTTAAATGAAGATATGCCATTTTCACCTGTCCCCTCAACCCTTGGATTCCACGTTTTTTTGCTTAACTTTATGAAGCAGGGGCCGGCAACCTTTTCAGCCAGCATACTTTACTTCCCTCACCCATTCTTTTTTTATTATCATTATTATCCCCTCCTCGCGTGTGCAATTCTTCTTATTCGCGTCGGCTTAATTCTAGCGTAGGCTGCAGGCCAAGATTGTGGTCATGTGATATAATTGATTGAGAATATTGATAAACAACACAGTTCGTTCGGATTCCGCCTCAACTCAACTCAATTTTCGTATTCAACCCATCATTCAGATTCAACTCTTTTTACGAAACTGATCCTATATACGGAGTGTCTTGTGTGACACACCTACAGAAAGGTGAGTATGGTGGTGAATAACAAACTACCCCAAATTACCCAAGACCTGGAGACTCCACTGGAACTTGCTTAGTACCACAATGAACCATCCATAGATCCCCACGAACTTTTTTGAAAGAGCAAAGGTTCGAGCTGCAACTAGCAGATAAAAACCAAGACATTAGCTCTACCCGTCATCTTTGGGGCTAATATTGAAAACACCGTTGGGAAAGCTTCATTTCTCATTTCTAAGACAGCTTCAAGACGAAAGTTCTGTCAGATAAGATGCCCTGAGAAGGCATGTGGAAAAAAAAGAAAATATACTTCCCCCTCCCCCGCTTTTACCACATTTTGCTTCCTCACTCAACTTTTCTTTGTCCCCCAAACCAGGTTTCTCATGTGGGTTTCGCCCCGAAGGGAAAAATCGAAGAAGGGCAAGAAAAGAAAACGAGTTCTTTGTTCCATGGATTCAAGAAGGGCTACAACAAAACGAATAAATTGAAAGCTAAGAATGATTTTCAATGAAAAACAAACTATAACCTAACTAGCTTGAAAAAAGCATGGTTTTCCCTGAAAAAAGAATACAAGTTTATGCGTTGTTATTTCGAAGAACTATGTATTGGAAGGGCACCAGTCTATCTCGTGGGCATCTTTCGAGGGATCAACACAATAAAAAGCATGGACAAAAAGAAAACCTGGTTCTCGGTGACAACGCTCATCTCCGGCACTAGAAGCTCTGATGGAATCGTGGAAGGGGGGATCAGCAAAACCTGTCAACCCCATATTTAAAGTGGTTACGAAATGCTCCGCTCCCCACCGTTGCCAGCTAGAAGGGGGATACCTGCCACATGGTACAGGGCACACACCACATACCACACACCATATTACTTCCGGCTGTTATTCTTATTCTGCAGAACATAGATTTAATCTACGCTCACATTTTCGTGGTATATCCCTCGCGACGTTGGAAAATGTGCCATATATGAAACGCACCCTTTATGATTAAATAATTTGTGGGTGCCACGAAGATTGACAGACAGCAAGACGCGATGCGGCCTTTTTGCCTTTGTTTTTTTTTTTTTTTTGATATGACTGGGGAAATATCAATCAGTCATGGAGTGTGAATCTAACATGGCAATTACCGCAGTGTATGGTGGTGGTATATAAAACTCTTTCTTTCTTTAAATTGTCGGATAGCATCTCGTGGTTTTCGAGCCTTCCCAACTGTTTCGTTTTTCGCCTTTTTTGAAAAAGAGTGTTGATCGAGATTCACTGAGATTCGTTGAATGTCCTATATTCAAAAGGCCAGTTAAATTACCCCTAAGTAGAGAAGCCAAACAGCAACCACCAAAGGACACAAGTATGTGTTATGATAAATTCATCTCAATAATGAGGCCTCAACTATTGGCTAATCTTTCTCCATAAGACAGTTTTTCGATATGGACCCTGACCACAAACGCAAATCCAGGCCCTATGAACTGGGGAGGGAGGCAACGAGAAGAACAGAAGCTGTCACAGCCTCCAATTTCCCCATCTACTACTCGTCAACTCGTTACGCTCTTCAAGGCGATTCCAAACGATATCCTCGATATAATAACCAGTTATTTCGGACCTGCTAACAAGATGTGCTTGGCACTAACGTGCACAGAGCTCTTCAAGGGCATCGACGGTGACAACTGGAAGTGTTTAGGAACTGTGTCAAGTTACATCCCGCCAAAGAGTTCGATAAGGAAGATCTTACCAAATCGGCCGATGAGTGGCATTGCAACCTTGGGCAAGAGGCCGGGGTCGTTTATTTGTGGCCGTGTAAGATTATTACGGTTCGAGACAAAAAGAATATGATTTAGGAATCGTTTGCGGCACCATTGCAAAAGGTGGTGGAAAGGACTTGGAGACTACTCCGCAATGCTGGCATGAATGCTCGTACACATATGATGCAGGCAAAGTGACCGTGAAGATAACAAGGTCGCTGTCTGTGAGAAATTGATGCTTGACTTCAATTATGCATTCTCGGGAAGGGGGGTGTCCAGCCATGAGCCGTTCGATAGCCGAACAGTTTGCCCCCACTATATGCTACACATGGCCTGTTGGGTGTGGCGGTCAGATCGTCTTTTTCCATATTGCAGTGAATGCAGGACTGTCATAATTGAGGTAACCGAGTCTGACGGAGCTGCCCAAATTTCGTTTCGAGTCCGGAGGTGGTTAGGGGGAGGTGATATTGCCTCCAGGTGGTGGAGACGGCCAGAATCTTCTCACTAAGTACACGGGGTATACGAAGAGTGGTATCGACAAGTTCCAGATGGGTATCCCTGGCCCCTACGATGAAAAATATTAGAAAGAAGGGCCTAAAATGCCTCGGGAATTTTATTCTAACAATCTAGTGTTTGGCTTTTGCCAATCCTCCAAACACCTACAATAGGCATTGTTCGAGATATCATGTTGCGGAATAGGAACGTGTTGAGAACTTTCATTATTTACCCTATTTTCATCGTGCTGTCATCTCTATAGTAAGTCTATAGAGCAGATTTCATTTTATAAAGCATCATAATCCATAATCTGGGCGATAGAGTTGCATATCGAATTCCAAACAATATCAGCTCTACACAGTGGGATCTGAAGGCGTTGTAGCCATTGACGTCTCGACCCGCCGAAGTATCCTTGCGGGATTCCCAGCAACGACATGGAATGCCGGTACATCCTGAGATAAACCTCAATGTTAGTGCCAATGGCCGAAAATATACTTCTCAAAAGCCCCAACATCCAAACTTATAAAAGCGAAAGTGAAAAAGTAAAAATAACAATGCAAACCTTCGTGACCACACTCCCCGCCCCAACTGTTGCCCCCTTCCCAATCGTAACCCCCGGCAAAATATCAACATTCCCACCAATCCAACAATCCTCGCCTATATGCACCTCCTTGCCCATTTCGGGGCCTTTAACCCCATTCCTCAACGTAGGATCTAACGGGTGTGTTCCACTATAAATACTGACATTGGGCCCAAGCAGCGTTCTAGCGCCGATGGTGACCGGGCAGGTGTCTAGAATGACACAGTTGAAGTTTATGAAGGCGCCCGCGCCGACTCTTACGTTGAAGCCGTAGTCCATGCGGATTGGGGCTTCGACCACGGGTTCGTTTTCGAAGAGGGCTTCGTCGGCCGCCGGGTCAGAGGCCGGGGGTGGGAGAGGGGTGGGGTCTTGGATGATGCTAGTGAGAGAACGAGGAGAGCGAGTTAATTGTTATGTGATATAAAGTTGGTATATGAATATATTGGCTTAACTCCCCTCGATCCCCCCTCCCCCCAACCAAACCGACTTTGGTGGGGTAGAGGGGTAAATGCGAGCAAATGTGCGGACTGAAGGGGGGGAAGGGCATGTTGTATACCACACGGAATACCCCGTGGATTCACTCACTCTCTCCAAAGCTCAACTTGTCGTCTCCGCGGCACTTCTTCGGAATCATTGAATCTCTTACACGCCCACTTGCACTTTGCACGGGCAACTATAAGCTCTGGAGTGAACGCGCGATAGAGCTCACCACTGAGCATTTTCTCCTTTTCTGTTAGTTCTGTCATGTTGTCAATGGCTTGAGGATATTTGATTTTTTTTTCAGAATCGGTAACGGTCAGTTTATAACTAGCCAAACTATCCTTTGGCCATGTAAGAATGATGGTGGCAGGAGCTGTAGCGCAAAAACGGGCTCTAAGTTTTCCATTTATTAACGGTTTTAGATCCCAGGGTTGATTACGTATACACACCTGGCTAAGAACGTCTCAAGGTAGCCCGTTTAACTATGCATTGGCGGCAGAAAACACCAGGGGCCGACTGTTAGAACAATATTTCGGCGAGGTTTAAACTGATCGGCCATTCCCTCAGAGACATAAACTCGGCCGAAAATTGCGGCTACTGAACCGCAATTTGCTGCGGATGGTTACTTGCAAATTCTCTTCCTTGCTGTTGGTAACATAAACAAACAAATCCCTGTTCACGGATTGAAACGAGACGTCATTATTATGTAAGAAGCTCTGATCAGCTCAAAGTCTGCGCTAAACCCAGTTCGGCGACAACAATATGAAGGCGACGTTCCGCAGCTTCAAATATACAACGAGCTTGACAAAACCTTTCGCGAACTGAATGGGCTGTCACTCTATTCAGGAGCTAGTTCCATCTTTCCGCTAGTTGCATATATTTTTTGTTTGGACTTATTCTTTGGGGAGCTGATGGCTATGGGTTGCTGGTCATAATGGGGTCGATCTGCTGCTCGATTTCTCCATCTCTAGTATAAAAATTTCCGCTCTACAAATTCAAACCTACCTCTGCTGGTCTTTCGCTACAATTACTTACCCGAAAAGCCTTATTAAATTATATACAATCTCTTAGCCATGGAGCATGAAATGGATGTATCCACCTCAAGTATTTCGTCAAATAGTCCTGACAGCCCTCCAATCTTGACCGATCCGCCCTCAACCGGCGCCGATTGGCGCCCTCGTCGAGAATACGTTCCCTATAGACCAGAACGCAATGACAACGGCGCTACTACTAAACCTCCCAGAGAAGTCGACCCTGCAATTCTGCCGGGGGGCAAAAAGTCTCTAGCTGGTGTATCCATACGCTCGTTTGTCCTGGGCCAGGTTTTTGGCCTCTGCATGGTCCTGACCTTCTTGCTCCTCAAGTCGTCGAACCCGCTATGGCGAGCTCCTTTTTTCCTCACATCTCTCAGCCTTTTCCACTTCCTCGAATACTATATCACGGCACGATATAGTACACCCTATGCGTCGATATCTGCTTTTCTGCTCTCCGCAAACGGCGCAGCTTATAATCTTGCACACACCTCTGCTCTGGTCGAGTGCTTACTTAGTCGCTTAGTTCTGCCAGAAACGTACGTGAAATGGACATCTCTGGCATTCGGGGGTGTTACGGTACAAATTGGGCTTGGGTTGGTTTTAATAGCGGTGGGCCAGCTTGTCAGGTCATTAGCAATGGTACAGGCGGGGACAAATTTCACCCACACAGTGCAATCCCGACGAAGGGAAGGGCATACGCTGGTCAAAGATGGTATTTATAGCATCCTCCGGCACCCTAGTTATTTTGGGTTTTTTTGGTGGGGTCTAGGAACACAGCTCGTTTTGGGAAACGCCGTTTGCTTCTTGGCTTACGCTATCGTTCTCTGGAAGTTCTTTTCTAGTCGTATTCAGAGTGAGTTGTTGCCCTTCCCCAGATGTTGGTTGGAAATTCGTTTACTTTCGTGCTGATATTAAAATTTCCTTCAGGAGAAGAGAAGTTTTTGATTAGTTTTTTCGATAAGGAGTATATTGAATATCGAGAAACGACGCGGGTTGGAATTCCCTTTATTTCCTAAGACAGCATTTGAAACCTATGCTATTGACCACAATGGGTGCAGTCGATTTAGCATTTTCTGCTGAGGAACATCAATATCTTGCCTCAGGAGCCTACTCCATTGGCCTGGGCTACTCATAAGTCTTATTCTTTTCTAGCATGACGACCAACTATACTTTACTTATCTGTTTGCTTGCATAATGATTTGCGGAGTTTACTACCTATTATTTTGGGAACCACTACATGATGAGGGCTCAATTTAACCTTTTTCATGGATATTTCAGCTTTGCTCTTCCCTTTTTCTTGCCTTACCGTTTGCTTTCACTGAGCATGTAGACCACAAATGGGTGAATCTAGAGAATCCTTCTCGGGAGCTGTGATGGCTCTATAAAAAGCCAAAAATTATCAGGGCACATTGCAGCCTTTTTTCCTTTACTTTTTTTATTAAATCAACGCCATACCCATTATCTTTCAAGCTGTGTTTCCGTTTTTTTGACTTGCATGTTCTTTTTTCCAGGACCGCCCAAATTATCAACCTTCACTATCCCTATAATTGACCGGAACCTCAACACAAAAACAGCCAGCGCCTGGGAAGAACAGCAATCAGCCTTTATATGAGAAAGAGCACTTGAAATCATCTCCCCCGAAAACCAAATATCAAAAATCCCCACTCGTTTAATCAGGCAATGTGCCAGGTCCGCGCTCACGTCCACCAACCCTGCGGCTGCAAATCTCACCAGCTGCGCGTCTGCCGCTCCTACAAGACCCAAGACCATGACTCTACCAACGCCGAATGCAGCAGCACCACAGATACCAATGTCAATACTGCCAATACCACTGCCAGCAGCGGCAGCAGCAGCAGTAACTACATCAACCTCGGCACAATCCCCTGCTTCTTCACCATCTGCTCCAAAGCCTTCAACCCAGATATCTTCTCCGCCTGTCCATTATTCAACATGCATCCTGAAGTCATCGACCCACACCCCTGCTCTGACCACTGGGCCATGTTATCGGACGTTAGGCTGTTCTTTGGCCCGCCTAGGGGTCTTGAGAGTGGCAAGAATGGGAGGGAAGGGGAGGGGAAGAGGGAGAAGGAAGAGGAAGACGGGGAAGCCGTGATGGCTGACGATGAAAGAGGGGGAGGAGGCGGGGCCCAGCGCTGGCATTCAAGCTTATTTGATATCGTGGAGGACGGAAATTATCCTGATCCGCTGCGGAGTGATCATTTAGATAATTTACGGGAAAGGTATTCTCGTGAGGATGGCAATGATACAGCTACGGGCCATAGTGATAGTAACGGTAGCGAGAAGGGCGTGGGCGTTGGCGTTGGCGTTGGTGTTTGTCATCAGCACCTGAGCAAGATGGGACCTGAAAGAAGAACATCATGTAGCCCTCCTGGGCTCACAAAGTCGAAGGGGGCATGGACGTTTTTGGATATGTTTTTGGATTGGATTGGGAGTTGAAGGGGGAATATGATAGGGGTTCGAAGGGAGGTGGTATTTTTCAAATTCGCTCGGTGTTGACGTGGCCATGGCTTCCAATTTCTTCGTATCCCCCCCCTCCCCTTCCCCTTTGCCTGCCTATTCCCACATGTTCGTGCATCTGTCTATATTTTCGTTGTATTTCCTCGTTCCATTTGAAGGCTTGCAGAATGGTCTGGGCCTCGCTTCAGGGTATTTTTTCACTTCATTTTTTCTGGTAGGACATTATATCAAGCCCCTGAGAATAATTTGAGAGGTTGACTGGAAGCCTAGGAATAGTGTTAAAACGTAAACGCGGCCCCCATAGGTCAAATATGCTCCTGCTGAGCCAAATCAGAGCCTTAAAACAAGAAATATACACCATATGATATTGCTAAAATGGGATAAAAAATAAACCACCTACTCCTACGTCTACCCCCCAAAACCATTAACCATCACAACTTACTCTGCGGCTCCGCCACCCCAATCCCCCCACTCATATACGGAATCTTCACATCCTCCTCAGACCCAAATAACACCATTTCCCTCCCACCTTTAGTACTCCACCACGTAACACAAAATTTTGCCCGATCAACATCCATTTCTCCACCACTCAGCGCATCCCAAAACCTCTCCTGACACTGCTGCCTCATCGCTTTATCAGGGATGATATTGACTAGGTGCGCGACGAGTGGGAGCCATTCCTCCAGCGTATCTAGGCGGAGGAAGCATAGGCAGTCGATCATAGTCATGGCCAGGACGGCCTGTTCGGATAGCGGGGGTGTATTGTTATTGATAGCATTCAAATCTGGAGAAGTAGAGGCGACGGGTGGTGTTAGTGGGACGGTGGGCGCGTGTAGGGCTCTGTCATATAGGAGCTCGAGAAGAATTGAGGGGAGGAGCGGTTGGGTGTTTGCTAAGGGGGAAGGGGGCGCAGTGATTTGCAGCACGGTTTTGAAGGCGAGGCGGAATTGGCGGGCGGAGAGATTTTGAGGGAAAACCTAGAAAAAATGGGATCAGTAAGAGTCTCGATGCGGTGCTATGAGACGGAGGAGAAATGAGCACATACGGTGGAAAGCGTATCGACATAAAACGGGAGATGCTTCGCGGCCATATCTGCACTCTTAGGTGCAGCGAGAACAGCTAGCACGACGCTGTGCGCTGCCTCAAATATTTCTAGGAGATTGTTGTTGCCGCCAGCGGCAAGATATGGGAGTGCGGCGGCGATTAATAGGTCCTCGTTGACAGTTGGCGATAATATCAAAGTAAAATGCTCAGCTATGTTTAGAAAAAAAAGGTCTAGACATCTATCGATAGGGTAATCTGGAATCCGACTGGCTGCAGCGGGGCGGATGCTCTCTAGAAATTCTTGGGAGGCAACTGGATACTGCGAGAGGATATCGATGGCGGTGAGATTCACAAAGGTGTATTGGGAGGAAGTATTCTGTCCAATTCTTGCTGAAACGAAACAGAGGTTGCGAAGTATGTGTAAAGACTTGCTGGCAAGCAGTGGTGCGGCTGGTGACAAAATTAATCACCATAAACTAGTAGGTCACGAGTAGGGGCAGACTCACAGTTATCAGCCGCAAGGTTGCGATCATTGAGTACCCTTCCCAGCACAGCCCTTAAAAGAATAATGATAGCAAATAGGGATGTTTTCAGCAATCGCCAAAGAATGGGAATCGTTGTCTTGATCGACAGTTCATCAAGAAATTCCGCCTCCTCAGAGATATCAACCTCCGACAGTTTATTCTGTCGCCATTGAACCATCAATGTCCTCGTGAAGTCAAGGAGAGAATCCACAGTCTGCACCACCAGGCTTTGGACTTGGCAGTTCTCAATGGCGTGTGCAATTAGCCTCGATAAAGGTCCCAGGGAGGAGATAAACGGCTTTGCCGTGATAGCGCGTACGTGAAGGCAGGTTGGTGATTGAGCGGGCCACTCGAATTTCTTTGTAGGAGTCTCACAAATGTCCCGGTCAATGGCGCCAAGGAAATACCCCGATTCAAACCCTGCCGGGGAGAAAAAGACGGTATCCACGAGAAGAGGAAGGATAGTGTTATAATCCAGCAGGTTTCTCTCCGAATCCGCCAGCAATGCGAAAGTATAGTTCAGAACCAGCGCAATACACTCTCGCGCAACTCTTGGGTATGAATCAATCTCATTCAACGAAAGCTGCAATGCCGTCACCAGTCCCGATTCCAGTTTCTTTCTCAGATGCGATGGCAGACTCCGTCGATCCTGACCCTCCATGCCCAGCAAGATCCCTCCAAGCAAAATGCTATGTCTCCATCGCGGGGATTTGTCATCTGCGCCCTGGACCACCGCTTTCACCCATTCCTCCCGCTCTGGCCCTCTCCTTTGTATATTTGGCGAAGGGGGTCCCTGTTGTTGTGATTCGTTGTGCACGACGCTGATGGCGGCAGTATTGAACACGCTGAGAATGCGCCGGCAAGTTTCGAGGTCGACCTCACCACTCCATAAAGCCGGGGAGTGCAGGAGCTGTGACGATAATAGGGTTACATTTAATGGATTGGAGAGTAAAGAGAGAAGTCCGGTCGATGATGGTAGGAGGCTGGAGATATGATGGTCAGTCCCAGTGCTTTGACAAACATGCGGGAAATGGGGGCTATGATCCTTACCCAAAAGCATCCTGATTTCCAGAGACAGTTTGGAGCGACCGAAGCAAAGTTGTGAGTGACCTCTCAGTCCCCATTTTGGAACGCGAACAGGCTTCTTCTCCTGTTCATTGACAGCTTGTTATTGTTGCATGGAGTTGAATTGGGATGATGTACCCATCCGTTGACTGACTTCTGCCGAGGTTCATCTCAAGTCAAACTGCAAACAGAGCAAACATTTAATAACTCCCGCCAAGACATTTCCTCACCTTCCCTCATCGTCATCCTCACTTCAACAAACATAACCAAAAAAACACAACGGACGAGGTAAACAAAACATGTTTCAACTAAACCCGGAATAACAATCCAGTGGGTGCGCATAGCGCTTCTATCCCTTTTGCCATCCATAACGAACTCCGAAAATTCACACACACACATATATATATACATTCCACCTTCACCAATCTCCAACCATGTCCTCCCAAACCATCCCTCTAAACTACAAAAGCCCCCCTTTCCCTTCCCTCTACGTCTCCTTAGGCTTCTACCATGACGGAGCCAAATACCTCTATTACACAAACGACATATGGCGCTTCACGCTCTTCTGGACGCTGCTCTTCTACATCGGCGCC
Organism: Emergomyces orientalis; assembly: GCA_002110485.1. Taxonomy (NCBI): domain Eukaryota; kingdom Fungi; phylum Ascomycota; class Eurotiomycetes; order Onygenales; family Ajellomycetaceae; genus Emergomyces; species Emergomyces orientalis. The sequence goes on from MOWL01000070.1 coordinate 586,467, forward strand.
CATCTCTCCGCCGCCCTGTGGGCTGTCGTGATGCAATGGCGCAGCTGGAAGGTCGTCTGGGCTGTGCCGGTGGTATATATTTTAATTGCGGGCTTGGAAGGGTTGCTGGCTGGTAGTGTCACGGGGCTTATGTGAGTGTTGTGTGTTGTGCGTGTGTGGCTTTACCTACTTTTAAATGCTTTCGTTTGTTTGACTTTTATTTTATTTTACGCAATGGCTATGCATTGAAAAACCAATCCTGGTAATTCTTCTCCTGACGTAAACTGGGAAATAATATAGTCTCGGAGCCGTCTATGAAGCTGGCAACTATAAGATGTCGACTTGGATTCCGTTTTCATGGGCGGCCATTAATACGCTTGTCTTGATCCTGTCGAGCTTTTCTATCCAGGGCGGACTATAGGCACGGCACTGTGACAAATAATGCTGCTTTTATTAAGGAAGCACAGATTGAGAAAGATAACAAACCGACTTACGATATCCTTAAAAGGCCTCGAAAAACATATCCAGCATATCATAAGCCTGGCTAAGGTATTAAACGGTAGTTCAGTCTAAAAAAGGTGCAACATCGCAAGTACCGGACCCAACGCCTTATGCATTATTTCAACCCCGAATTCACTCGACACCGTAAAACGATACCATGAGATAATATAATAAACAGATATCGCATGTGTGTAAATTTCCCATCCATCTCCCCCGCCCCCCAAAAGTTCAAAAACAAATCGCAGCCCGTTCTATATTACAGGGTTTTAACATATAGGGAAAACCGATATTGTTGTTTTTCTTTTATCTAATATTCCTCCAGTTTCCCCGTCGTTGCTCTTCCATCAAGCTATCTTGCTGGCTCGGCAAAGGCCCGCGTTTCCTTACGCCGTTCATGAAATCTTCATTTGAGTCGCCGGCCGGGCCTTGGCCCTGGAGACCAGGGATTCCGGAGGACATGAAGCCACCGCTGCCCTGGGAGGGAAAGTTTTGATTTTGCTGGAAAGTGTTGGGTTGTTGTTGTTGTTGTTGCTGTTGTTGTTGATGCTGCTGTTGCTGCGCAAAGAATTGGTTTTGTAAAGATGATAGATCCATATGTGGTGGGAGACCACCTTGCATACCAGGCATGGGATATGGAAGCGGGCGAAAATTTGGTGGTATGGAATCAAGTTGTGGTGGAGGAAACGAGCCGGAGGAAAGCATTGCGGCTAGACGGCTCGGGTCGACCTGCGGCATGGATGAAACCGTACCTGATGGAGGAGGTGGAGGTGGCTCAACAGCTCCAATTCCCGGGATCAGTCCCGGAAGTCCGACATTATCACCAATCCCGGGGACACCCTGGATACCTGGAAGTATGGAGGCGTCTGGTTTCCTTTGATCCACAAGTCCCTCCGCCTCGTCTTGGAGTTCCTGCTCCTCTTCCTCCTTCATCTGTCGACGGCCAAATCCACGGCTCCACGTTCCCTGGGCTTCTGCTGCTTCCTCGCCAATATGGAACCTGTCCTTGAGATAGCTGGTTTCACCGGGTCGGGCGCGGGACCAGAATCGTGTGAAATTATCCTTGGAGCCGGACGCGAGAATGTGGCCCAGGGGATGCCAGTCGAGGGTCCATATGGTGGATGAGTGGGCATAGGGGATACGGTGGGCCGGGAATATAACTTGAGCAGGTGTGTTAGCGGGATCAGCGCTGTCGTATGGTGCAACAGTTGGGACCTGTCCAGTTGGTAGATTCTGCTCATCCAATAAGTAATGATGAATGGATCCATCCTCGCTTCCCGTAGAGATAAGCGAACTATGGATCGGGTGCCAAGTCATGGAAGATATCGGTTTCTCATGTCCTCGTAAAATGCAAATGTCTCGCATCATCCGTAGATCGAAAACGCGAGCACTTTGGTCCCGCGAGGATGTCGCGAGTAAGTTACTGTTGATGCGGGAGAATCTAGTGCATGTAACCGTATTCTTATGGCTGTGAAGGGTAGTCAGACATCGGCCCGTGCGGGGGTCCCAGAACTTGACCTGGTGGTCCTTGGATCCGGAGACCAGGAGTCCCTTTGAAGGGTGCCAGTCGCAAGACTTTGCATCCCAGCCGTGTCCCGTTAGAACCATCTCGCACATACGAGCCGTGAAATCAAAAATTTTAAGCGTTGTGTCGTCTGAGGCAGAGACGAACTTCGTATCGCTTGGACACCAGGACAAATCCCTGACTGCGTCGTGATGTGCGTCATCGACGGTTTCCACGTTGTTAAAATTGGGCCGCCAATATTTGATATCTCCCTTTTGGCCGCCGGATATCAGCCAGTCGTGGCTGTGTGACCAGGCAGCTGATGTTACACCAGCTTGGTATTGATCGTAATGAGCCTATTTTAGAGTCGAGCCGTTAGGATTATATATGGATCAACAGGTTTTGCCAGAGAGAATATATGTTGAACTAACATCCATAACCGTTTCAAAATTGAAAGCTGTACCATTCCATAGCATGAACTCGCCAGTGTGTCCTCCCGTCAGCAACCGTCGGCCTTCTGGCGTCCATCTTACGACCGTAATTGGCTTCTTCGATTTGCCGATAGATTGGTGTAGATGACGAACGGGGATGGTGTCAACAGGGGAATCGATTCCGGCCAAGGGAGGGAGCATCTAAAGGAGGATTATTATTCCCAGTTAGTATGAGTCTAAACACACATATATATAAATCCCCCTGGTAATTGAAAACTATATACATACGTCCACCGTGTAGCTTGCGCTTGGTCTTTCCCATTCCAGCTTATGTGATCCTTTGTATCGAGGCTGGCGCACCCGCATCCACTGCACCATTGACGAACCATAGTCGGTCACCGGCCCTGTTATTCAGAGTACTCTCAGCATGATGAATAGTGTATTATGACGGAAGGGGAATAAAATATATACTGACTGGGTCTTCGGGGGCCTCCCACCCCACCCTCGTAGGACCTCAGCGGGCGTGGGAATCCCCCGTCCGCCGCATCGTGGTCGTAAGAGCTCATACCAAGAATATCAAATATATGCGCAAGGGGTTTATCTCGGGTAAATGAGTCGAAGGAGAAATCAGCTCGTTAGCTGTAGAGAGCAGGTCATGGTAGACGGGGAGAGGGGAGCAGAATGGGTGTGTCGCATGGGGTTCAATTGAAGAGGTAGTGTATGAAATAGGATTGACCTGGGGGTGTGTGTCGTCTATAGAAGCCAGAAGTAAGCAATAATAAGAATCTCCAAAGTTGACAGTTCAGTTCGACACAGATACAATCATCGTCTCTCCAGCTCGGAGGTTGACACTGCTGCTCTTCAATGTTTCTTCAAGTGTAGATTTAGGTGGTTTTTGGTGCTGCCAAGACCCGTATCTTATAGCTTGGCTGAATAACCAAGAAAGAAAACCAACCGCAAGGGGAGGAACTAGAACTGCCTTTTGTCCCTCGTCTGTTCCTCTTCCCCTCGTCATGGAAGACTTTTTGCTGCCAGGTTCATGGCCAATCCAGGGAAGATGGAAATAGGATTAGAAAAAACAAAACAAAATAAAATAAAGAACCGCTTTTTTGGTTTCTAAATCCTTCATTCTTAATGGCAACGTTCCTGGACTTTGCGCCTCCCTCACCCGCTCCGTCGTTTCTTCTTATCTTGGATCCGCCTCCATCGTCTCCCATTCGGAACGGGCTAAATCGGCAACTATCAGCTCTGTCACTTCTCGGGTTTTTCTCCCTATCTTAATTATTCTATACTCGTCGCCGTGTAGAGAGATATATACCCATATACGTATACATATATACAAAGTACCGCCTGGCCTCTTCGTATCAATTCCCCTGGCGGGTGTTCTCCCGTCTCCCGAGAGGCTTGCCCTGCTCCACCTGGGATGGCGAGCTTTGCCAAAACAGCTGTTTCCACGAGCCACAAAATTCAGCCGTCAGATAGTGCACTGGGGATGGCAAAGAATGGGCTGTCTATAGCTCCTCAACTGGTGCAGGAAAAGGAAAAGGAAAAGCAGCCCGACAATATAATGCAGCATTCCAATCCAAACCCACGCCCAGTTAGGAGCAAGTATCGCCATGTCGCCGCATATCACTCCCGCCGCCGAGTATCCTGCCTCAGTCGCGATTCGGAGGTCAACCCCAGCTTTTTTGGGTTTCGGAACCTTATGGTTCTCGTGTTGAGTAAGAGTCTCCTTGGAGCTTCTATATAGTATTATCCGGGGTTTTATCGCAGCTGCTGATCTGATATCTAGTTGTGATGAATCTGCGCTTAATCGTCGAAAATTTTATGAAGGTGGGCTTTTTTATTTTATTTTTTTCCCAACTATTTCTTGTCCTATTATTGCCAGTTATTTGTTTTCTTGCTAACAGTGAATTGTTTTACCTAGTATGGTGTCCTCATCTGTATTCGATGCCACGACTATCGTCGACAAGATGTCGTTCTCGGCACAATACTATTCGCGCTAGTCCCATGCCACCTCTTCGTGGCATATATAATTGAGCGAGCCGCAGCGCAACAGGTCAAGGGAGCTATTGGTCGCATAAAGCGTAAGGAGTCGGAAACAGAAAATACCCAGGAGCAGCTGGATTTCCGGTCAGCATGGATATATACCGCTTTTGCACATACATTGAACGCCTGTCTATGTCTCCTGGTCACGAGTTACGCAGTTTACTACTACATCAATCACCCAGGCATTGGAACACTATGTGAAGTCCATGTTATCGTCGTCTGGTTGAAGATATGCTCCTATGCATTCACGAACCGGGACCTGCGCCACGCAGCGCTACACCCGTCGTCCACCTCCCCGCTTCCAGAAATCTACCAGTCACTACCATACCCCCGAAACATCACCATCCAAAACCTAACCTACTTCTGGCTCGCCCCAACCCTAGTATACCAGCCAGTATACCCACGCACAGACCGCATTAGATGGTCCTTCGTCGCGAAGCGCGTGATGGAGATGATCGGCCTGTCCGTGTTCATCTGGCTCACCTCCGCCCAATACGCTGCCCCAGTCCTCCGCAACTCCCTGGAAAAAATAGCAACCCTCGACCTAACCTCCATCATCGAACGGGTCATGAAACTGTCCACAATATCCCTCATAATCTGGCTTGCAGGTTTCTTCGCCCTGTTCCAATCCTACCTCAACGCGCTAGCAGAAGTCATGCGCTTCGGCGACCGCGAATTCTATACTGAGTGGTGGAATAGCCCCAGCGTAGGCACCTATTGGCGCACGTGGAATAAGCCAGTGTACCACTTTATGCGACGTCATATTTTCTCTCCGCTGGTCGGCAGGGGGTGGAGTCCCTTTGCCGCCAGCGTCATGGTTTTCACCTTCAGTGGGATCCTCCATGAATTGCTCGTGGGGATTCCAACACATAACGTGATTGGTAAAACCTTCCACTTCCCTTCCCCCCTCTTACCCTTTCGCGCATCTCTTGAAGTATATTTAAAGCCTTGCCATTCTTCTCTAACCTCAATCTCGATTATCCAGGCGTCGCCTTCGCCGGCATGATTCTCCAACTCCCCCTCATCGCAGCAACGCTGCCCCTCGAGAAGATGAACGGCCCTACCGGTAAAATCATCGGTAACTGCGTGTTTTGGGTGAGCTTCTGTCTCGTGGGACAGCCGCTGGGGGCATTATTGTATTTTTTCGCGTGGCAGGCTAAATACGGCAGCGTGAGCAAGATGCGTGTATAAAGAAAATTTTTTGTGTTTCTTGTGTTTCTTGTTTTTTGGTTTTATTCTTTCTTTTTTCGAAGCCCTCTACTTGCCTATTATTGCCTCTTGTCCATTCCTTCCCTCCCCTCTTTTTCACTCGTCACATTAAGGATAGGGTAAATATTTTTATTTTTATTTTGTTTTCAGCCTTGTCTTGCTTCTGATGCAGATGGGATAGGATGTACATATACATGAATGTGCATACATAAAGTGTACATCTATGGATGCGTGTTAATTTTACTTGTACAGTAGCGAATTGCACAGTGGAGGGGATGGAACTTGTTGCTCAGCAGGCAAGCAATTAGATAGAGAGAGCCCTTGGTTTGAATAGCATACGTAGGCTTCTTCTGGGATACGTTCCTAATATGGGTTTTACATGTATAAATAAAGCTCATTGAATTTAACATGCAAAAGAAAGAAGCAAAAAGGAATCCATCTGTCTGGGGCAATCTTTTGAAAGTGTCACATGTATACCAAAGCTAAGGCGATAAATTTCACAATTTCCGACCTCGAGTCTGTTTGCAACTAGCTCCCCCTTTTGAGTTTTATTCAAAAAAGAGTCAATTGCGGAAATATTTTTTAAACTATTCAGAGACAAAACCTATCTATCCCCATAAATAACAAAAATATAAATATGAATATAAAAAATAAAAAAGTAATAAGACAGTGCCAATTGGATAAAACTTAAGGGGATTCCCATCCAGGGTCTGCCTCTAGAGAGCCAGGTTGAGAGTGCATTCATTTTTACACGGGACAATGAACCGTCCCGTCCTGCTCTTGGCCTCCGTGTCGGGTGGTTATATTCGTCCGCTCGAAAGGGGACGCCCTCCACTTTCCAGTACTTATTCTGTTTTGTCTCTATGCCCGCCCCGCCGTCGGCTACACAAATGGTCTTCACGCATTAATCAAATCGAATATCCGCCTGGGGTGTGGTTGAGGGAACTATTGCCAAACAATGTACGTGCACTTTTGCTCTTTCTAGGCAACGTGCATATCTTCTCTCCTCGTAATCCATAGAATTGAAAATCGCAAAATATTGGCTATGGTAGCAGTCCAGTATTAGGCAAAACAGAATACGTAACCAGCCCTTTTTACAGAGACGAAGGAGAATTTGTAAGCATGCCATGGGAGAGCCCAGGCGATTTATGATTTCCAATATAACTACGGAGTACTGTGTCATATAATTTCAAAACGTCTTGGAACCTCTCGGAGCTCGGGATTGTTCTCTCCATCAAATTATTTTGTGGCGGGAAGATCGTATCCGGCCAGCACCCAGGGCCCAGGGGAGGGTTCCATTTGCTGCCAAGATGCATGCGGGATGATTTTGCGCCGGCGCCATTCAGACCTTGCCGCTGTCCAGCCTCTAGCCGAGGCGGAGGCGGCATCCCCTCATTAAGTGTGCATTTCGCGACCTTGAATATACGGGGTAACTAACAAAGCTGCTTTGGGGCATGCAGTATTCTAGGATATTCCATGCATTGCTGTGGCCAAATATACACCAAGATACCCCACCCCAAGCTAAGCAGGCAGATATGAATTATGGTTCTGAAGGGTGATGCCAAGATGCAAGTATGGATGGGTGAAAAACTAAAAAGGACACACAGCTGGGCGCTGAGATAGCTGGTGGGTGGGACTGGAGACTTGGAAACCTTTCTGATCTCCATTGGTTTCTTCTTCTAGCTTCTCTATTGCTTGATATTGAACTGCGACGTAACTTTATAAATAAAACGGCCCCTCTCGCCTCCGACTTCACAGTGGAGAAAGCAGTTCAACTTGAGTCTCAAATATTGCACTCTGTCTTGCTTAATTCGAATCAATACCCTGTTCTACCCTATCCTATACAATTCTAACAACCTCAAGCCCAACCTCAATCCCAACCTCAATCGCAAAGATGGTTACTATCACCCTTCCAGATAACTACGGGTATGCTATTGTATTATAGAGAAATAGAAGTCCATTCAATCTCAGTTCCCCGTGTCCCTTCTTGCGGCCAGCAAACCCGCTCTCCCCCTTTTCCATCCCCTTCTCTCACATCCCCTTCTTTCAGAATCACATCGACAACCTCCCAATTAAATAGCTAGCTAGCTAACAAACACATTTCATTTTAAAAACCCAAACAGCAATGTCCTCGCCCTCGCCGTAGGAGCCATTCCTCTCCTTAACTTCGCCCATATCTTCGTCGTCGGCAAAAACCGCGGCAAGTCAGGCGTCAAGTATCCCCATGCCTACGCAACTCCGGAGGAATGCAAACAAAACGTATGTTGTTTACCAAACGCTCATATCATTCATCAATGTTGTCCCCAACCAAAAATAAACATCGAAAATAAAATAAAGAAAAGAAAAGAAAGAAAAAAAACCCAAAAACTAACCTATTCCTTCTTACCCCACCCCCAGCCCGCCGCCTTCAGATTCAACTGCGCCCAACGCGCCCACGGAAATTTCCTCGAACACATGCCGCAAACCACCCTCTCCGTCCTCGTCGCAGGGCTGAAATACCCCAATGCCACTATCGCCCTGACCGGCGCCTGGATCGTTATGAGAGCCCTGTATCTTTACGGCTACGTGTATTCTAGCAAGCCCGATGGAAAAGGTCGCTACATGGGAGGGCTGCATACGCTCGCCCAACTCGGGCTTTGGGGACTCAGTGCGATTGGTGTTGCGTGTTCGATGATGAAGACGGATAAGTTTTGGGGGTCGTAAGATCTTCTTTTGTTGTTGATTTTATATATTCTTTTTTAGTTCCTTAAAGGTTTTGGATATTTAATGTAATTGTATTTTATATGAAATTGGATCATTGATATGTGAATATAAAAAAAGAAAAATGACGAAATTCCCCCATCTTATATTGCTTTTTTTTCTCTTTATAACTCATGTAGCGAATTTTATGAATTTTTATGTCTCTATCTCCTCGTCTGGGGACGAGGCACAATTAGCGCCTTTTGTAGCGTGTACATTAGTGTATTAAATACGCAAAAACTACTGGTTCATAAGAGAGATCAGCTGTATTAGCGTGTTTTTATGTAATCTATGTAATCTATTGGCCCTAACTCTAATTAAGTTATATGAATGAAACTCTTGCCAGCACCGGCTTTTCAAGCAGAGAGATATATTGCTGATGGAGGTGGAAGGTTGGTTGATTGTACTATCTAGCGGGCGCAGCTCTCTCATATAGGAGTGCGGGTCACGTGGTCTACTAAGGGCATCCTGCCAACACCCCCCCTGGCCACGAGCACCCGGATAACCTCCTAGCTGGCCTGGATATTATATACAAATCATGCCTGGTTGTCCCATCAAAAAACTCCTTATTCCATGTGCAAATTGACCCCTAGCTCCTAGCTTCAAATCATTCTCATTATCTCTATTCTTGCTCCTTTCCTCCCTGAAATTCCTCCACAATATCCTGCATTTGTAGTCTAAAAACATGGAAAACTCTTGTTCCTTCCCCATCTCACAAGTTCTGGCTCCTGGCACTGGCACTGGCTCAACTGGCTCTGACTCTTGGCTCTGGCACGGCTTCTGGCGGGTAGTTTTAGTCGAAAATTTGAAGGATTCGCTGGATTCTCATTCGTGTAGGGTAGGCCTCGGGCATTTGATAGATGATGGATGTGATTGAGTAGGACTGGTTCGAATGCGTATGAAGAAGGTTGAGATTTGATGAATATATTGTGCCTTCCGCGAAGGACTTTTGATGCCTCTTATGAGGGCTTTTGTTGATTTTTGAACGTGAATTCTAGTCATTTGCGAGCCATCTTGTTCCTTGAAAACTGACGCGATATACTGTTTATATCAAGCTTGCCAGTGATTGTCCACTATCGTAGGAGACTCACGGAACCAACCCCTAGGTTTTAAAACATGTAGTTGATGGCGCGGCACGCGGCAAAGGGCCCATAACCTGATGGAGGTGGAAGGTTGGTTTGATTGTACTATCTAGCGGGCGCAGCTCTCTCATATAGGAGTGCGGGTCACGTGGTCTACTAAGGGCATCCTGCCAACACAATTGCTACATTTGATTGATTTTTGAGACATTTTAACTGTGTATTTTAATTAATTAAAAAACTGAATCATCATCTCATCTATAGAAAGATTTGAACTCAGTGTGTAGTAATTCTGACATGCTTTATGAAAATTTGAGTATAAGAGCTCTAGTTTCTTAATAAAGAAGTCAGATTCATCTGCTGTAGATCTGCAAAAATTGAATATATGAATATATCACTTAATTTACTTAAATTAAAACTGGAGTAGTGTGAAATCTAGATGAATGAACTGGTGAAGTGGTTCAGTTGACAATGGAGATTTGATATATCCCGATAATTAAATGGCGCCCGTTGTCGACCAGCTAGTCTGTGGTCCACAGTCACAGACTACTCATATGTACTAGTCCTGGTATTCAAAACATACAACCCCAGATTATGAAGCAACGGTGCAGTAGAGGTTTCTTGCGGAAACACGGCATATTTTTTTTCCCACATGCCAGGGTCTAGCCAGGTAAGCTACCATGTTTGCAACGCGAGTAATTAATGTGCAACTCCCCCGAAGCGAACCTTGCCCATGGGCATAGAATTCATGTTCATGCCGATTATTGATAATTAGATAATTAGCGAAAAATCAGGAAAGCCTCATCTGAATGGGTACCAAGTGTTTGATAGAAGGTGTCGCAACCAGAGACCTTCGATCACCAAGGACGAATCAGAAGCTCGTCGCAACCTTTATGCCTTCCACGGAGACGAAGTAGATTATGCTCGGGACGATGTTGAAAGGCGCTAAATAATCCATGCGAACCACCATAACCATTCTCTGGTAAACGAGGGGCGGCTCGTTGTTGGTTAACTAGTGGGTCAAGCAGTCGGGCTGCCCGCTTGTCTCTCCACCCCCCTGAGGTTGTTATGGTTGATGGCTGGAGTGGACTAAATTAGTTAGCAGCCTTGGAAGCTGTGGCTGGAATACCGAGGAAAAGTAGAAAAGGGTGACTAAGCCACTAGCAGCCTCACCATCCACGGAGCCGCATCAAACCCCATCCTCACTCCCGTTCTGCCTGCAGTAGGTCCTCAAGCGGCTCGACCAGACTCCATTCTTCAGATAACAATCTAGCAAGGTCCCTGTGTCAATCCTGTAGGGATCCCTTTGCATTTCTTCTTCACAGCTTCCACTAGGGGAAGCTTCCTGCGCACCGACTCCCCAGGTTTGTGCATCCCATCCATGTTTATCACCCTCTACCAAAAGCAAAACCAGCCTTAAAATGGTCATCTGATACAAATCTTCAGTCGATGCTGACCCCCGGGCTAACTCATGGTGGTTTAGATATTTGCTCCCTTGGACTGGGCCCTTTAGATATTATCACTGCTACTTTCTTGCCTTTGTCGCAAACCCTCCATCTCAAGATCTTGATCATCACCACCACCATCACCACCACCACCATTCCTACCACCACTACGCCAGCTCCCTGTGTCATCAGCTTGCTTTGCTATTGCACCTTATTAATTACCCTGCTAGGATACCAGCAGACACGGAGGTAAGTCTGTCCACAATTACATCATACCCCGTGGTCTAGAATGAAAATGACATGGCGTACTCCTGGGGTCTCGGCAATCGCCCCATCTCTCAAGTACAATGTACTTCTACAATAGCTTGTCCAATGAATATTATAATAACCATCTGACCAACAGTTCCCCCCCCCGCCACACTTTTTAGCTGCATATCATCTGCGAGAGATATTCACATACATATTTTGGCTGTGTGGGGAAGAGCACCTTTCATTTACGGCCTGGATTTGAATGCAGATCTCTCGGGAGGAAGCGAGCCCGATATCTACCCGTTTTATTGAATGACGTCGGACATTTCATTTTGAGCGAGGCCGGAAAATAGGAAACTTAAGCAGGAAAACAAACACCACATAGTAAATAAACATTAACAACCAAATCAACGGGTATCACGGAAGATGGCGTCCGCCTCGTTTCGTGACTCGATGAATTCCATGGGGTGGGCACGGAGGGAACCGGACACTGCATCTACAAATCGGACACCCTCAAATTCGGTATTCTCGAGCTTTCAATCACTTAACCCTTTTGCGGATCGGGGTTATGTTCAGCTTCCTGCACAAGATGATTCAGCTGCACCATTACCGGCCCCAACAAGACGAGAGGAAGACGAAACATGGTTTGCATGTGAGTCCCATGACACACTTTTCTAATGCAGATGTCTGTCTATTTCATGTCATCTCTCTGGCCAGGGTACAAGTGACACACCTCAGTTCCTGCGTCCGCACAGATTCACATGCATGTGTACCGTGGAGTTACTTTCTCTGCATCAAAAAGCGAAGATAATTCATTGTTCTTAGCTTCCCATTCGCGATGTTCGAAACGCGCTAACGTCTCTACCTGTTTTCTATGCAGTGACTCGATGGGACCGAATGCTGATATTTGCTGGGTGTAATATTGGTGCTCTTGTGTGTTTTGGCATTTGCATAGGGCTCATACTATTCCCTCTGATGTTCAGGCCACGAAAGTTTGCAGTTCTGTAAGTTCACTTTTCTTTCAAAATAGACTCCCCCCCCTATTCTAAAGCTTTCCTTGAAACCTTTTCGGCTATGACGTATGCGGCCGGGTTTTACCCACCCACCCAAAATAATGCGTTCACGAGAAGGGCTGTATTGCCTCATCGCTTGCATAGCCAATATACTATTATCAGTGTCGGCTTGATGTGACCAGGTCCTCTCTTCATGTCATCTACTATTCCACTTTAAGCTACTCTCCAAAATGCTCCCATCTCTCTTTGACAGCATACAGAGCTCATAGTCCATCCTGTTGCCCCTCCAGGTGTCTCAGGTTTCTATACAACCATAGCTAATACTTATTTTCAAGGTGGTCTGTGGGATCCGTTCTCTTTCTCACCTCCTGGGCTGTTCTCATGGGGCCCATGGCATATGTCAAGCATTTAGCATCGGGCCCTCGCCTCCCCTTCACTGGGGCATACTTCACATCGATTGGCTTGACTCTCTACTTTGCTGTCGGAGTAAGTCTACATTTTTTAGTCTGCATATCCCGGATTTTCATACATATTTCCCCATTGGGAAAGCCTTCACAACATTTTCCATTAGCCTTTATCCATTTCTCAACTTTAGCAAAAATTCGTGTTCTTCATATATCTTTGCCCTGTTTCCTCTGTCCCCCTTGCTTAATGTTTTGGGTGGACCATCTGTTACATTCTCAACTTTACTTGGACCCTATTATACCTTACGAGCTTTGTGCCAACTGCAGTCCCGTCGAGAAACCGAAGTGATTGCCAAGCAAAATCCATATAATTTCAGCTCTTGATTCCCATCCCCCCTTCCCCCCTTCACCCTTCTCCCTACACCATTCCCACTTCTCCTCTTTCCCAATGTTGCATTCTTGTACAGCTCCTCAATGCCTGGGGCGTTTCCGTTTTATCCGTGCGGCCTAGAAGTCCATACCCACGAAAAGTCGTCTGACTGAAACTAACCTTTGTTTCTAATCCCTTTAATGCGTAGCTCCACTCCACGATTCTCACATTGATATCCTCCATTTTCCAACTAGTCGCGCTCGTTTGGTATCTCGTGAGTTATTTTCCTATGGGAAGCACGGGTCTGAGGCTCGCAGCGCGTGTTGGTGGAGGGAGGGTTGCGGCTTGGATGAATGATTAAGGAATAGAGAAAGAGGGAGAGAGATCAAGAAAGAGCGGGAGGTAGCGTAACGAATGCAAATGTAATACCACCTCTTGATTTTCTTTTATTCTACTTTTTTGAACTGACCTGCCCTGGCAAAGGGCTACGTTTATCTGACTTACACCTGCTATGCTATAAAGCATCTTGTTATTTCTATATACCATATTTATTGTGTTTTGGCAT